>OU015523.1:90102226-90702226 GCA_907165065.1 Caprimulgus europaeus | reverse complement strand
GTTTAAGTTATAGGCAGGATAAATGTCTTATCCTGATGACAAAAGACTGAGGCATACTGGAACTACGTGCAAGCCAATATCTTCTATTGGTTGGGCTACTACACCCGACAATTCCTACTTTAAATTCCATTTAAGCATAAGAATTTTTTTTATTATTTTATTTTATTTTATTTTATTTTATTTTATTTTATTTTATTTTATTTTATTTTATTTTATTTTATTTTATTTTATTTTATTTTATTTTATTTTATTTTATTTTATTTTATTTTATTTTTATGTTCAGGACGATCAAGCATAGGAAAAGTTTCTTAGAAAAATTACGGGGTTTCCACCCTTGGAGGTATTGAAATGCCAAATTGACACAGCACTGAGCAACGTTCTCTAACAGACACTGCTCTGGACTGAATGATCTCAGGAGGGCCTTTCCAACCCTTAACCATTCTGTTATTCTCTGCAGTTTTAAGGCCTCTACAAAGAAAGTGACTGTGGCTATTGGAGTCCCTGCTTTACAAGAGGCTGTGATATAATATACTGGTTCCATGGTTCTGGATAGGACAGAGTTACTTTTCCTCATAGCAGTCCATATGGTGCTGTGTTTTGGGTTTCTGGTCAAAACAGTGTTGATAACACAGGGATGTTTTAATTATTTCTGAACTGTGCTTACACAGCATTAAAGCATTTTCTGCAACTTAAGCAAAGGTTTTCTGGACCTTTCATTTACAATAGACAAATTCCACAGAAGTCACATTTTAGATCCTTTTGGTATCTCATAATAAATTATTACCAGTTAGTTAGTTGCTTTTACTTTTCTCTACAAGTTTTCAGGTTACAGGAAATTATTCATGATATTTAAGGCTTTTGGAGCATTAGAAAGATAGTAATGTATGTTCTTCTCTCTTTACCATCCAAACCCATCTGAACAGATTCCCACACAAAATTTCTGTATTCAAAACAGAATCTTTGGTGTCTGAAAGAACACATTTATGTTCCTATGCAGACCACAACAAGGTGAATATGACATGATTATGTAAAATATCACGTAATGTTGAAACACACTTTTCATAATATTTTTCATGACAAAAGGTAGATATATTTGAAATATAAATTTGGTACTTTTATCCTTGAATAACAAATGTAATTTAAAGGACGCCTTGTAATCTAGTTGTATCGGTCGACTCTGTAACAAGATAGTCAACTCTATAAAAAGTGATCCAAACAAAATCCCAGTTTTGGACATCAAAGGTGTTGAAATGCAGGACAAAAAAAACAAACAAAAAAAACACAACAAAAAAAAACCCCACAATTTTTTAACAGTCTTCCTCTATAAAACTATATTAAAATATAAAATATAAATATACATTATACAATATAAAACAAAAAATATATATCCAGAAGCAATTTGAAATAATTTTCAATACATTTTTATAATAAGATAACACATAAGGCAAAAAAAAAAAAAAACAACCAAAAAAAGGCCAAAGTTGCTTAAAACAGTACAAAATTAAACGGGCAATTTCATATTAACATCTGCAGGAAATAAATTATTCTGCTCTAATACTGATATTTACATAGAAAATTATTAATACTTTTAGTGAACAAGCAAGGAGTCTTATGGAAACTTAATTCATAACTGTATTAAAATATTTAATTGGGTGATTTATTGTTAAAATAAATAGGTATTAATTAGTCATAATAGATCTGAAACTGGACAGGAGACTTTCTTGGATTCCTAGAATAACTAATGAGATTTTTGGTTTCAGAAAAGCGAGAGTTTAAAAAGAGGTATGCAGAAAAGTAAGGATTACTAAGTGGTTTTGCACAAAAATTAGATTAGATTGCCATTTCTCAGCAGCATAGACAAGAGGTAGACAACAGGACACACAGAATTTAGATCTTGGACAGGTAAACTTTATTTTAAAATTTTTAGTTGTTTTATTGGATGTCATGGTTTAGCCCCATCCAGCAACTAAGCACCACACAGCTGCTTGCTCAATCCTCCTGGTGGAATGGGGGAAAGAATCAAAAAAGTATAAGTGAGAAAACTCATGGGTTGAGATAAATAGGTAAAGACAAAGCCGTGTGTACAAGCAAAGCAATACAAGGAATTAATTCACTACGTCCCTTCAGGGAAGGTGGTGTTCAGCCATCTCCAGGAAAGCAGGGCTTAATGGTTGCTAGGGAAGACAAACACCATCACTTTGAATGTCCCTCCCCTTCCTTCTTCTTCTCCTGGTTTTATATGCTGAGCGTGACGTCATATGCTGTGGAATATTCCTTTGGGGGTCAGCTGTCCCAGATATGTCCCCTCCCAGCTTTTTATGCATTCCCAGCCTACTCGCTAGTGGGGCAGTATGAGGAGCAGAAAAAGCCTTGACACCTTAAGTGAGTAAGCACTGCTCAGCAGTAACTAAAACATAGAATCATAGAATGGTATGGGTTGGAAGGGACCTTAAAGCTCACCTATTTCTAACACCCTTGTCGTGAGCAGGGACACCTTCCACTAGATCAGGTTGTTCAAAACATCGTCCAACCTGGCCTTAAACACTTCCAGGGAGGGGGCATCCACAACTTTCTTGGGCAACCTGTTCTAGTGTCTGACTACCCTCACAGGAAAGGAATTCCTCCTAATATCTAATCTAAACCTACCCTCTTCCAGTTAAAGACATTACCACTTGTTCTATCACTACCTGCCCTTGTAAAAAGTCCCTCCCCAGCTTTCTTGTAGCCCCTTCAGGTACTGGAAGGCTGCTATAAGATCTCCCTTAAGCCATCTCTTCTCCAGGCTGAACAGCCCCAACTCTCTCAGCCTGTCCTCATAGGAGAGGTGCTCCAGCCCTCTGATCATCCTCGTGGCCTCCTCTGGATTCGTTCTAACAGATTCAGTTCTCTCTTGAGCTGGGGGCTCCAGAACTGGACGCAGTACTCCAGGTGAGGCCTTATGAGAACGGAGTAGAGGGGAGAATCACCTCCCTCGACCTGCTGGCCACACTTCTCTCAATGCAGCCCAGGACACGGTTGGCCTTCTGGGCTGCAAGCACACATTGCCAGCTCATGTTGAGCTTCTCATCCACCACCACTGCCAAGTCCTTCTCTTTGGAGGTGGTCTCAATCCACCCACTGCCCAGCCTGTATTTACATTTGTGATTACCCCGACCCAGGTGCAGGAACTTGTTGCATTTTGCACAGAGATAACATCACTGTGTTATCAACACTGTTTTCATCACAAATCCAAAACAGCCCCATACTAGCTACTACAGAGAAAATTAACTCTATTCCATCCAAAACCAGCACATTAAATTAGATACCTGTGTCAAATAAACTCTGAATTTTGTTTAATTGTTGTTATAACTATTAAAGGATGGAAATCTTAAAAGGCTTTGGTTTTCCAGGCAGGGCAGAACTAGCTGTGGAATTTTTAACCTAAAGTAATGGGATAATTACACTGTGAAAAACATGAGAAAGACAGTAACTAAGGTCATCAACAAAAAATGCTAAGAAGACAGAAAGGATTAAGCCCTACTCTAGATAAAATTTCTCTCTTCCTTCAAGAGCACTCAGCTAGCCCGAGCATGTAAACCAGATCATTTCATTCTTGTAGGACTAACTGGAGGAGCTTCCTCTAATATGCAATAGACAAGTGATTAGAGCACTCAATGGGATGTGGAGTGTGTACATGAAAATTAAGTATTTAATGGGCTAAAGAAATAGATGGTAACTGCCTTCACTGTCTATTCATCAGCATGCTCACACGCAGTATGTGACATGTTTCTGTCAAAGCTATATATCTTGAAACAAAATTAAACATCTTTCAAAGGATAGGCACAGATCAATCCATGTTAAATCACAAAAGATCTGGTGATCTAGGTGATCTCTAATAAATAACAGATATGGAGAGAGATCCCAGCTCACAAAAAGGGACTGGAAGTGGCAAGTCTTCTTCAAAAATAAGTAGGAATTTGTAAAAATGCTTTAAAATTAGCTCTGAAGTTGCAGACATTGTAAAATGGAAACTGATCATATTTTTGGAGCATATTAAGATTATTATTTTTGAAAAATGGATTGTGAAATTGAATCTTTATTCAGAATATATAATGAACACCTAGATATCACAGTTGCCATTTTTTCTCCAATTATTTGTTGTGATGACATAATTTGAAATGAGCAAACTTTCCCTCACACTATAAAACCTGTCAACATATATATTTTTTTTCTCTCCTTAATTGCATATTTGAGCTTCACAAAAGCTCACTCAGTAGGCAATATAGAGTTATCTTTCTGCCTAGTCTGCTTTTAGTCTCCATTATCTCAAGCCTGAGGAGATTAAAAAAAAAAAAGAGAGAGAGAGAGAGGAGAAGCAGATGCATTTCATTCCTTTTGAATCTTATGTCCTTTGTATGTCCCAGAAATCTACTGCAGGCACATCTAATAGAAAATGTTCCTGGTCACCAGAGTAAGCATATTAACCTTATTGTATTGGAAAGAAATCAAGTGGAAAAAATTGAGGTTGGGGTTTTTTGTTTGTTTTGTTTTGTGGGTTTGGTTTTTTTTTGCCACAAATCTGAAAACATCAGTGATTTTCCACTTGTGCTCCAGGAATTACTTTTGTGGGCAGTATTTCACTGTTACAGCAGTCAGTTCCACAGGATAGAACTACTTTTCTGCTACAAGGTAGCTCAGAAGCAGTAGACAAAAGTACAAGAAAGCTTTGGCTTTATCCCAGGGATGTATGAATTAGTATTGATATCATACATATGTTTCTACCCCAGCAGAATTGAGAAACGAGATCATTAGATTCACCTATGATGTTTATATCTGCTTTTGGATCTACAGAGGAACACAATGTGCCTTAATGGGGGTTAAATACTATGTCACGCTCTAGATATGAGTTTTCTCTGCTCTAATAAATTGAGAAGGATATGTCTATCCTGCATGTCCTCAGAATATGCTGCCAAGATTTTTCCTTATGGTTCAGTGTTGCAGCTTATTAGTGCAGAAAAAGAACTATCCTCAGTATGACTACCATACTACTCAGTATGACCTACCTCAGTATGACTTGTCAAGATAACTGGGAGAAGATTTATACATAAGATTTTGATAACTCCCTGCCCTTCCATTGGATGCTAAAAATTACCAGTGAAGCTAAATCTTTTGCTTGTAAAGTTCTGACTTTGTGTATACATATAATAGTCATATAATTGCATTTTAATGCAATATTATTAGGATGCCATACCTGGGAGGTACATAAATCTGAATGTTTTGTACAATACAAAATTTTCTCTAATCTATTTCCATGGGCTATCTGAATAGACCAATGGACTCAGAACAATCTTCTCCCTCTCAGGAAGATGCATATTTTGCTTGTTTGTTTGGAGTACTTTTGACTTCTTTTTTTTCTTTTTCTCCCCAATCTTAGACCACAGGTTGCTATACCGGGATAAGTAAAAGGAAAATTTAAACAATACAGAAAAGCTAAAACAGGAATATCTTCAGCTGGAGTTACTATTAGAGAAACTGTACTGTGAAACCATATCTGAAGTTTTTAATGTTAAATAACTTTTGAGACTAATGTACTTAGAAAAGAACCTGAAGGAGCATAAGCAATTCTGAAGTGTATTTCTAAGCACAATTTTGACTTTTCTAAAGAGAAAGGGAATGAGGAGTCTAATCTGAATTAAATGGTTAGCCTTCTCATAGAAAATAACAGTTGACTGGGCCATAATAGTTTTTTCAAGCTATATTCGATTATCTGTTAAAAACAGCTTGCATAATGCATATGTAACATAGTATTCACATGATCACAGAGCTAAAAGGACTATGCCAAATGGACGTCTTAAAGGACAATACATGGCAGGGGGAGGGTGTCAGAAAATAAATGAATGCTAGAGCCATCTCGCAGCAAGATCTACTCATGTTTGCAGGCAACAAAGTACAATTCTTATATGAATGACCCTGTTCTTTGTTGGTTTTATGACTTAGCTACAATTACCTGAAATGGCATAAATGACACACACAGGTCAGACATATTTAGTCAGATGATAGAGAACTGAAACAGGTTGTAAGAATATCTTGAATTCAGAAAGATTTTCCTTGAATAGCGAGTTAAATGTCAACTGTCATTTCCAATCAATCAGAAAATATTATCCCTGAACAGCTTTCTACGCTATGGAATATCTGCGAGCTTCCAAATATTTTGGACAAAAGAGGAGAAACACTTATACTCCAGAATAAAGATGTGGAGAAACATTGTAATTAACGACTAGAAAGAGTAGAATGCCCTTTTGTCTGTAAGAAGCCAACAAGTCCTTGTGGCTTTAACAACAAGATTAGCATTGCTATGGGAACCGAAGGCGTGAGTGACTTTTGATCACTAGCCAACAAGGAGTTGAGCTTCACAATATGTAATCACTAACCAATGAGGAGCTAGACTTTTGTGCTGGGTGTGAACCTCATTGACTGTATCACGTGGGTGGGGTCTTAACCAATTAGTTGCTGGCATGCATCACATGTTGTGTGGCAAAGTGTATAAAAGGCACCTGTACTAAATAAAGGTTGAGCATTCCCTCTATCTCCAAGAGAACAGGGGTTGACTCCAGCGCACAGCAACATAAAGAGACCATTCTTAAGATGCAGAAGATGATAGGATTTCTTAATGGACCATGTATTTGAATCCAAATATCCACACAGCCAAATAGACTTATTTTTACTGCTCATCTGGGGGTTCAGACTTCTCTTTTTTCATCAGAAATGGCTAGAATTTTGTTGCAACAAAAATCAGACTGAAGGGTCTTCTAGTGAAAATACGGATGATGTTAAAATACAGTTCAAGGACATTTTCTTTTTCATTAACTGACAACTTGGACCACTAAAAGGAGTCACTGATACTAACAAATAGGTAAAAACCAAGAAAATTATCACGTGACCCCCCTAGTGCATGAGGGTAAGGTTGTGGATGTTGTCTACCTGGACACTCCAGGTCACCTGGAGCAAAGGCACCTTTAGCAAGGCCTTTGACACTGTCTCCCACAGCGTTCTCCTAGAGAAGCTGTCGGCTCAAGGCTTAGACAGGTGTACTCTTTGCTGGGTAAAAAATTGGTTGCATGGCCGAGCCCAGAGAGTTGTGGTGAATGGAGCTAAATCAGCTTGGTAGCTGGTCACAAGTACTGTTCCCCAGGGCTCAGTTTTAGGGCCAGCTCTGTTTAATATCTTTATTAATGATCTGGATGAGGGAATTGATTGCACCCTCATTAAGTTTGCAGATGACACCAAGCTGGGTGGGAGTGCTGATCTGCTGGAGGGTAGGAAGACTCTACAGAGGGATCCAGACAGCTGGATCAATGGGCCAAGGACAATTGTATGAAGTTTAAAAAGGCCAAGTGCTGGGTCCTGCACTTCAGTCACAACAACTTCATGCAACACTACAGGCTTGGGGAGGAGTAGCTGGAAAGCTGCCTGGCAGAAAAGGACTTGGAGTTGTTGGTCAACAGCCAGCTGAACATGAGCCAGCAGTGTGCTCAGGTGGCCAAGAAGGCCAAGAGCATCCTGACCTGTATCAGAAATAGTGTGTCCAGGAGGAGTAGGGAAGTGATTGTCTCCCTGTACTCAGCACTGGTGAGGCTGCACCTTGAGTGCTGTGTTGAGTTTTCGGCCCCTCACTACAAGAAGGACATTGAGTTGCTGGAGTGTGGGCAAAGAAGGGGAATGAAACTGGTGAAGGGCCTGGAGAAAAAGTCTTACGAAGACCAGCTGAGGGAACTGGGATTGTTTAGTCTGCAGAAGAGGAGGCTGAGGGGAGACCTTATTGCTCTCTACAACTACCTGAAAGGAGGTTGTAGTGATGTGGGTGTTGGTCTTTTCTCCCAAATAACAAGTGATAGGACAAGAGGGAATGGCCTTAAGTCGCACCAGGGGAGGTTTCGGTTGGATATTAGGAAAAAAATTCTTCACCGAAAGGGTTGTTGAGCATTGGAACAGGCTGCCCAGGGAAGTGGTAGAGTCATGATCCCTGGAGGCATTTAAAGGACTTGTAGGTGTGGTACTTGACGACATGCTTTAGTGGTGAACTTGGCAATGCTAGGTTTACAGTTAGACCAGATGATCGCAGTGGTCTTTTCCAACCAAAGTATTCTATGTTTCTATGAAAATATTTAATTTTTACACACTGAAGTAACACTAGCAATAGAAAAGATGGTAGCACAAATAGAGAATTTTAACTGTGTTTTTTTTGTTTGTTTTTTTTTTTAAGGATCCGCGTTTTAAAAGATCAAATGCAAAGGCAGAAATGATATACAGATTAATGCACAGATTGTGGCTAAACACCAGAATACGTTTAGTTCTATAAATTTTCTATGGTAGATACATATATTTCTATAGTAGATATATAGGAGCAGAAAAAGAGCTATAACGACACTTTCTGAGACTGAAAAGCTCAGTCTCCAAAAACAGATAATGTAGAAGGTATGGAACAGGAATTAACACCAACTAGGAAACAAAGGCCTTAGGAAAACCATCAGTAGGCTAACATATGCCACACACCAACGAACTGAAACTTACCTAAACAACTTCTAGCAGAACTGAAATCTGGTTATGAGCATTTTATCACTGCTGCAAAAGTAAATTCTACTTTTTCTAATTGTTTTCTGTTGTTATGTTTGAGAGGTGTGGGGGAAATACACTAAAGACTGCTCCCATATTCAGAACTGGTTGTTCTGATAAAAAAGTACAATATGTTGTGAATAAAGTTCTCATGTGCTGATTTCCTAATCTGCATGATTTTATCTAAGAGCAAGTAATAACTATTTCCAGGTGAAATTTCCACCTTTAAAGTTGTTAGAGTATATCCATGGATGTATGGGCCTTTTGGGGTTGTGCTGGTCCACATGAGATTATATGTTCAATACTTAAAGGTGAAAAAAATTGTGTCTTTTGGAAAACAAGCCCTACTTGGGGCTTCTCATTTTGGATAAGTGAAAATTTTCTGCCACATGCAGATACAGTAGTTGCTCCCCTCTTTCTTTCGGCAAAATAGTAAGCTGGTAAACACGATGAAAAGAGTAGTTATACTTAGAGGGTTATACATGTATATGTGTATCATCTACATGTATAGATTGAATACCTGACTGTCCCCTGCTGAGAAAATAATCTGCCCTAAAAAGCAAAGAGGTAAAGAAATCTTCTCGAGCACAATATCAATTTCTTGGAAAGACAAAGCTTATTGCTGAAAAAGGCAATGTTAGACTATATAAAGGTCTCCTGGTTGTAACAGGTGGAAGTTCTTCCTTTCTAATTAACTATTTGAATTTTTAAGGAGCATTTGACACCACTGATAGTAATGTTATTCCAATCTGACTACTGTCTGTTGTGGGCATGGTGTTCCAGGTTGGCTGCAGATGGTCAGTCCCTTATTTCTTTTGTATAAAACAGCACTCTTGGGTGACTGCTCTCATTTAGATACAGGTATGGTAATAAATATTTGCATGTTGTATAATAGTGCCTTACTTTTTTTCTAACATGTTTTACTACGTTTACAGGGAGATTAAATGTAGGGTTGTGGGGGTTTTTGTTTTTGTTTTTGTTTCCCCATGTTAATGAGCTGTGTAAGTTAATGGTAGCCAAAGAGGGGCAGGGGAATGTAACAGCCTAGATGCTATGATTTGTTTGCTCTTTTCTCTGTGTGTAGCTACAGCCCCTGCCTTGCAGCAGACTTTGTTCTTCCTGGGAGACCGTATGTGAGGCAACATGTGTTAAGGTTGCCTACAGGGTGGCTATGACCATGAGTTGTGACTGCTAATAAAATGTTCACTCTCCTCTTATATCAGAGTTTTTTGGTACCAAAGATAAGTGGATTGAAGTAGCCCTATCTAGTAAGTTATGATTTTTTTTTCTTTTAATGGAAAAAAGAGGAATTTTCTTGTTTCAATTGAAACAGGACAAATATAGTCTTTTGAATAGTGTCTTTATTAGTAAGCAAATTAAAGATTTTGGGATGAAAAAAAAAAAGTCACAGTAATTTCTAACAATTCAAGGCCAGGGAAGAAAAAGCTGAAAATGTGACATGGAAAATATCAGTTTGAACGTATGTAAGCAATTATGCTGACCCTAGTACTTTGAGAATACTGAAAATTATAAACAATAGGATTTTTAAATGATGAAAAAGTGAACAGATGACAAATATTGGTAGATTTTTTATACATTATTTTTTCAGTCACCACATCTCATAGGTTCTTCGCATATTTTTTTACAAAGAAAATCTGGTGATCAATGCTAAGGTCTCCAGAGAAGTAACCTTACAAAAGTCTGAAGGGCTTCTGCATCCCAGCAAATATTTAGACAAGTATCTTTGCACTTGATGTATTCCAGAGATGGTTCAATCCCAATAAGCTTGGGAAAAATCTCATATCATGATTGTTGTAGTGGGAAGGACTTAATTTTAGTATTTCTGAGGTTGTTTCACTGTCTTTGTTTCCCTGTGTGCCTCTTTCCATTCCCTTGTTTCTTCCCCTTCTCCATTCCCTTACTCTCTTGGCTTCTGACCTAAGATTGAAATCAATTTTATCTTGCAGCATATGGCACTAACACATTGAGATGAGAGGTTATCCACCCTTGACCAAATTAAAGAGAACTAGGAAGAGAAAGACATCTGCCAAACTCATCCAGATGGTATCCCAGACCAGGGAAGAAGGCCAGAGCCCAGAGCTGCGCCTACTATGCCAACCTGCTGTGGCAGATGCACCCCCACCCTGCCTCGAGACTGCGGCTTTCTGACTGTTGAAATCTGTTCCTTGCATGCCTTTGCTTTCTGCAAGCTTTTCTTTGCTACATTGTTTTTTTGCACACATCGTTTGCTTTTTTCATGTGCTTACGGAGGCTGTTGTGGGGTCCACAGTTGCTGGAAGACAGGCCCCAGCCAGTCAGAACTGACCACAGCACCGACTTGTCTCAGGTATAAATGGAGCCTCGCTGGAGGGGGAGTTGAGAGTGTTTTGTCCTCAGAGCAACGGGTCTGCAGTAAAGGACCCTTCACTTGGGTTGGGATGACACCCAAGGTAACTTCCTGGGGACAGAGAGCCCTCATCTTCGAGGTGAGTGATTGTGCATTTTGAGTCATCATTATAGAGGAATATTCAGAAAAATCTTAGGGATTCTTAAGTGAACTCTGTAGTAATTTATTCCTGCCTGACATTTGAACCTGTGGGTTAATATTTTTTGTTGGAGTGCTAAATAATTTCTGTTAGAAAAAAACCCATTCAAGTGACTGCTTGGTCTGTTTTGTGGATGCCCTCCATGACACCTGCCTACTCAAGGCTTGCAGATATACCTGACCCACAATGACCTAGTGGAGAGTAAATGTAAAGTGTATTTTCTGATTATTTCTCATTTTAATTTTCTACTGTGTCCTTTTTAAAAACAAAAATAACTTTCAAAATAATGTCTTAATTCACTAGAGGAATTTTATCCTTTTAGTGGTACAAGAAAATAGTTTAATAAGAAAGAAAAATTGAGGTTAATTCTCTGAAACAAACACGGTGTTTCTTACAAACATTGTGTGTTCAGTATCTACTGCCGTTTAAATTACTTTATTTTATTTATTTTACTTTATTTTTGTGTAAAGACTGAATGAGTTATACTTTTACTATGTTGGGTCCATTTAGCCTATCAAATAACAGTATATTCAGCAACTGAAACAGTGTTTTTGGTTGTTGGTGTTTTGTTTTGTTTTGTTTTTTTCTTAGTAGAGATAAGTAGGCAGAGAAGGTAGTAAAAACCAAATGTCATTTTTTTGGTATACATGTTAGGAAATGATCTAAAAGTTAATGGATCTGGAGAGTTTGAGGGTTCATAGTTGATCTGTTTATAGCTATTGGTTCAGGCCTTTCACAGTCATGTATCTGTTGAAATTCAACAGTTATTCTCGGTTTCTGGTAAAGTCAGCATCTATTTTTCCACCTACCAATTTAATCATAGGTTTTGGGAGTCTGGATCCATAAAGAGATTTAAGTATCACAATGCTGACTATTGCAGAAAACCTAACATTTAGCCTTCCTGCTAAACAGTGGAATCCACAGCCCCAAGTCACATTTACAGGTTCTCTATCCAATTCATTGAGAGAATTAGGCTCATAAAAACTGGCTTTATAGAAAGTAGTATTTTCAGTAGGAGACTGCCTAATCCACCTTTTGCAAAATATGAAGGCAAACAGATTACATATATGTGTCCTGACTCCTTTCATTACAAGACAACAGTCAGATGGTGACGGATCTTTAATTACAACCAGTTTGATAAGAGACTGATTAAAGTAACTGAACACTCAAGAATTAAATAATTCTTTCATTTTAATGTTTTAGGGGCTCTTAGAAAATAAATAAAAGGTTGTTATAAAAAAACATGAGGAAAACTCTGGTAGATCATCTAGGAAAACATTGCTATACCCATTCCATTCCTTTCTCATTAGTGACCTAATTTAGTTACCAAGCACTGAAAAGGTAATGTCTGGTATCAAGCACAAAGGAACCAGTTTATGACACAGAGGTCTACAACTTGCTTTATGGTGTCTTGTTTGTTTCAAAATAAGTTCAGTGCCTGTAAATTTTCATTTTAGAGTTTAAGATGTGTAGAAAAGAGGATGAATGAAGTTAAAGCTGTCTGGCAGAGTCTTCTTAGAATTACTGCAATGAGGGATTCAAGTGTAGTCCTGAATAGGACCACTCAAAATTACGATTTTTCTAAAAACAGTCATCAATTAAGGCCACAGTGAGAGCACTCACGATCACAGCTTGTGGCACATGTAGAACATATTGTTAGGCTGTAAATATATATCCATGGTAACTGAAATGCAAGACATTGTTCTTCGATTGACCAAGGATACATGTATCCTTCACTAGGCTGAACATCTAAGACAGCTTAGCCTAGGTCTTCCTCTTGTCCTATCTAAAACAATTTAATCTAGGTCTTCCTATTGCCTTGGGCAATGTACTTACCTTCTGTAATTATGTCTTTACTTAGGAACGTGGGCAGAGACACGGCTCAACTCTAAAATAAAAGTACTTTTTGCTGAAAAAAGGAATACCTCTAGTTAACTCTTCTTAAGGAGGTCCCACAGTTTTAATAAGCTAGAAGATGGACACAATAGCCAACATCTACTAACATTTTAGTGTGAGATTAGCTACAGAGATTTTCTAGTCTTGCAACAGATTTTCTCCATCCTACTGAAGGCTGGCAGTTACACTGAAGGCCTGACATTCAAACTCAGCTGATAGTCAATGAGGTGACTCCATTTTTCTCATTTAGAACAACTTTATGACTCCATGTCTGCTGAGACAGCTCAGCCCATCCCCAGTCTTAAACTTTCTTCTAGACCTTCTTTGATTTTCCACATCCCCTAATGTTATTCCATTATTGCTATACTCCCCTTCGAAAATCAGGCATATGCCATCCAGTTTCTCTATTTGTTTCTTGTGTTCTAGAAGGATGATTAAAATAAGCAAGAAAGAGAAACAATCCACTCTTTTTTTTTCTTTTCTTTTTTTTTTTTTTTCTTTTTTCTGTTAGAGGATAAGACAGCTTACTTCTTTTCCATGAAGTGTACAAGATGTGAGAAGAGATGGAACCTTTCTTAATGAAGACACGTTTTCTTCACCTTTGATTGAATGACCTAATGAGATCACTTCTGGAGGCTATCTCTTCCTTAAAAGTTAGTTCCCAGACTGATAGAAGTATAGACCAGCTTTCCAGTCCTGTGATCTGTTGCAGATATCTCAGTTTTCCCCATGGACAAAACACAAACAAAAATCTGTGTACTGTTATTGTGATTCAGTGTTGTGCACATAATAATGTTCTCAGAGAACACCTATAGCTACAAATACACTTACATTCCTATACACATAAAGTACATTTTCATCCATCTCAGATGTTTTTATCTACAGTTTTTCTTTAATTGGAATTATTTAACTTGCCTCTACTGCAGTGATACCAGTAAACTGGTAGATATATAATTCACCAGGTTAAGTCTATATTGATACTTGCAGTTCTTTAACATATCTCTCAGGTTCTTGTACCTGAAACTAAACAGGAATATTACCTTTTTGTTTAAAAAAAAAAGGTTTGCAACAGCTTGAACTCTGCTCAAGACAAAAATAGACAATTTGTCATTGCTGCTCTAAAAGCTATTAAGATCATTTCAATCACTAGTGCATTCTCATGCCAGAAAGGACCTTATCCTCTTACATGATTCTTCACTATATGAGGCTGGTGCAGACCTATCACATGGTATGCTGAACACATGATTGGTTTCATGTCCAGAGCCATCTCCAGCGGGGAGGGTGTATCTCACTTGCTAACAAAAGTTGGCTGAGGTCTGGAGAGCAAAATGGTTCATTATTGCTTATCTAACTGCCACAACTGTAAATACAGGGCATAAAATGCTCCAGATTCTTTATGCAACAGGTGCAAAAAGATCCATTTTACTTGAAGACAGGTCATTATGATTTTGTTTGACTGCTACTTTTACAAATAGACACACACCAATGTGTAAAAGAACATTTTATTGTAACAACTAAGTTACAGATGAAAACTGTGAGAATGAAGATTTCTTGGTTAGATGTTGAACCCTCGAGTGCTGCTTTGTCCTATAAGCCATATCTCTTAGGCTAATCAGTTTCTGGAAGGTTTGGGAGGCAAATGTGGTCCATCTATCATACCACTTCATTGGTGAATTTAGCTATAACTGATATTGACTAAAGTTCAGGCCTTGTGTGTCTAAGAGAAAAATGCAGAGGTTTTTCACTAGATATCAAAAAACAAAATGGGACCCTTTAGTGGTCCTGTGAATCTTAATCTTGAGAACAGAGTTATCCTGAATTAAATGTATTTCAGGAGTGGCTCTTTGCTTCAATTTAGTCAGGAAGGAAGATGGTGCCTGAGTTTCACTGTGATGGTTCACTGAGAGTTTTCAGCTTTAAAGCTGTCATGCTGTGGGAGCCTGCAGAGACTCTACAGATAAAGCTATGTAAGTCTGACATTTGCTGAATAGTGTCCTTAATGATCACACTAGATCTCCTTGAAGTCATTTGTGATTTGAAAGCTGAAAAAATCCTGTTAAGGGAAAAGGTAAAAAGCTGTAATGAAGATAAGAGGCACCCAACAATTCTCATTCTGCGTTTCTTGCAAGAAAGTTGTTTTCTGTGAACCCAAAGAACGGTTATGTCAGCTTATCTGAATAATTTTACAAACAAAATAACAGAGCTAGGTTTGCCAATTTAAATTCTGTCTCACATTCAATTATCTTCTCAATATATAGACAAACAATAAGATGAAGGCCGGTTATCTTGTGAATACTATTTTGTGGACACACTGTTTGTACTGCAGCTGCCTCTTTACCTGGAAAAGAGCAAAGAAAGGAAGACAGGATAAATGGAAAAGTAATGCTTGCATATCCATTTCTAAACCATTCCTAAAAGACAGAATTAGGGCAAAGACATGAGTAAAAAGTATTTATGCCACTGTAGCTGAGGTATAAGAGAATAGTTCCTTGGATGCTCAAATGAAATGAAAAAGAATTTGAGCAAGGAATTCCAGGGAAATGGGAGGGGCAGGTGTGATGGTGGTTTTTGTTTGGTTTTTTTTGGTTTTTTTTAAAGGGCCGAAAAAAGAATATGGGAGTAGCAGGTCTTACCTAAAAAATTCATGGTGAATGTTAAACTCTTGATGTAGTCTTTGTCAGCTGATGAATCATTTGTGGCAGATTGTTGCAGAGACACTATATCTTTCAAAAATTGAAAATATTATGTCAGGAAAAGCATCTGAATAGTATTACTCATAACATTATTTGCTTCTCTTGAGTTTATGTATTTGTTATTGTTTTCTTACCCTATGCCTTTTCAGAGCACTGTGCTGAGACAGATGGGTACACTTTCATTTTAAGTATGTTTTTCCTCCTCAAAGACTTGTTTTGTTTTGTTCTGTTTTGTTTTGTCTGCCTGAGAGCAGCAAAAGAAACAACTTGTATTTGAGCACAGAGCAATAATAAAACCATTGTACTCTTAGATGTGGTATTCTTCAAGGAGATTATGTTACTGTATGTTTGTGATATTTGGGACCATATTCTAGAGAAAGACCATTCAGATTTTTTAGATCAAAAGAATAACATTGCAAAAATTAAAATTGAAAAAAGGGGACCATCTGAGACAAAGATGTACTAAAAGTATGCATGCTGTATGTCTTAATGACACTAAAAGGACAATGTTTCAAATAAATGTTGATATAACAATATACTTTTCAATGCCATATCATCATCTCAGCAGCATCAGTAAGATTTACTTAGTATCATGTCTTTTAAGGGTCAGATTTAGCTTCACTGTTAAATAAAGAGGAAAACTAACTTTTCCATCCTATTTCTTCATACATACCTGCAGTTCTCTGTGGGCTTCCTTCTGTATTGTAACCACTGAAAATGCCACTTCACTGCTTGCTGTTTTCTATAAAGGCTATATGTTAAAGATTAAAACAAAACATCAACATTTTGATTCAGTGCAGTGGAGCAGTTCTGAAGAGAGTTTCCTGGTCATACCACAAAAATCACATTTGATACACACAGAGCATTTTTAACGATTGCAACTGAGATTCCTTCTGGAGGAAAGTAAACTGGGATCACCATTTCAGTAGCTTACCAAACATACACCAGAGATTCATAAGGGTCTGAACCAACTGCTCCACACTACTGTGAGTTCCTTCAACACATATGTCCCGTCAGAAGTGTATATACTTTCACATATGCTATTGCCCAATATTTCTCAGCTCTTTGACTAATGCGCCTTCTTCATTCATTCACACTTCCTTTGGCTCAAATTAATTTTTGTCATCTTCTTACATTTGCAGTTCATAAATATCTTGCATATTCTGTCTCCCCATTCTTTCTTATGATTGCCTTTTTATTACTGTTGTTTTTTGCAAAGACAAAGATTCAACAAGATCACAGCTGGGTTCCTGGGAAAATGGCAGAGCTCATTCCTAAGGAAATGGCAGTGTCAAAAGTTTATCTGTGAGCAGGATAACCCAGTGAGAGTATCTAACTGATGATAGGTGCCAAAAGGGTAGGCAAACAATGCTTCAAGTCATATTAGAAGATGAAGATTTTTTTTATGAAGACTCAGGACAACAACCACACTTTGGGCGTAAAGCTGAAGATGCTCATAGATTACAGAGCTCTTGAACTGATCTTCAGGTGAGAAGGTACCACCAGGACAGCTGTTTGACTTCATGCTCACACCTGAGGTCCTGAGATCACTATATAGGAAAGTTTTAGGAGCCTATCTAGTACTGTTTTATCATTCCAATTTCTCACTGGGGACAAGAGCACATCTACACATAGTTTTCCAGCTTGCTCGGTGCCACAGGTTGTATCAGGAATTCTCTGCACTCTAGTTTCCAACCTGCAAAAAAAACAGTCATGTTCTTCTGTACCTGTCATTATTACACATGCAGAGGGAGGGGGGAATGACAGCCCTGGTCTCAGAGTTGCAAGGAGATGACACATAGCACTGAATCATAAAGTCTACTTTGTCTTTAAAAGCTGAACAGCGGCACTAATCTGTGAGGGAATCTTGTGCCTCGTATTTTGATATATCAGAAAACGCTGGCTCAGCCTGTGCCCCATGTGAGTCTAACTCAGCCCCAGTACTAACCAAGCCATAGTAATGCAGTCACCACAGGGTCCTCTAAAGACCTAAGCACATGGTCCCTTTTTCAAAAGCAATGGGTTATGAGCTGGTACAATCAAAGAGCCCCACATATCTGCCATATGGCCTTTTGTATCTTTGCCTACAAACCAGAATCACAAGCAGGTGAGAGGGTCTTTTTATACAGGGTACAGAGCAGGTAGTGATAGAGTTAATGTTTTATGGTTGTAATACTCCTTCTTCCTCCTCCCTCCCTTCTTTTTAATTATTCATTGTGGTGGTTTGACCCACAGTGAAACCATGCAGTCCTGCATTCATGTCCCCAACCCGGTGATATGAGATGGGAGACAAAACAAAGGGGGCACATGATTAGGAATGGAGGACAGAGACGGCTCATTCACCAGTTATGGTCATGGGCAAAACAGACTCAAACTTGGGGAAGAAAAATCAATTTAATTCGTTGCCATTCATCTGAGTAGACATAACAACCTACCTTACAATACCTTCCCCCACCTCTCCCTTCTTCCGGTGCTCAAATCACTTTGCTCCTGATTTCTCTATCTTCCTCCCAGTAATACAGGGGACAGAGAATGGGGGTTCAGTCAGTTCACCTCTGCCACTCTTCCTGGCATGGAAGTCCAAGAACAAGATGTTCCAAAGAAAGCTTCCCATTGAGTCAAAGACCTCTTCAGGCTCAGCTCCCAGCTCTGGCTTGGGGACATCCACGGGATGCAGACTCACCCAACACTCTGGGGGTCCACCTCCACTCTGGCAGCGAGCGACTCTTGAGATCACAATTCCAGTCACACTTGCCCTCAGGCTCAACTTCTCTGCTCCAGTGTGGAGTCCTCCATGGCCTACACGTGGGTCTTTTCCCCATTGAATCTCCATGGGCTACAGGGGATTTTTGTCTTCTCTTACTCCATGAGGTTGAACTGGGTGTGGGTCTTTGTCTTTCCCTCTGGCAACAAAGCTCTCTCTCTGTCTGTCCATCCTTTGTTTAGGCCAATGGTCATGTGTTGTTAGGTCAATGGCCAGTCCTGCAGGTACCACACCTTCTCCTTTCCAGGACAGTCCTTCCCCTCACAAATAGGGACTCGCAGAGGCATTTCTCTAGTGCTTATTGGCCCAGTCTGGGCTGGGGGGTCTCTGCCTTGGAGCCAGAAGCACTTTTTGCTCTCACAAGGTAGCCCTTCCCCCACTACCAAAAAAAGGGCATCTTCCTCCCTCCGCCCAGCACACACACACCCACACAAACCCAACACATTCACAAAGTCTCACGGGACACTAGAACCCTCAGTGGGCTACTGAGAGCATGCAGTGGTAGAGAAAACCTGCTCCTGGGACTTCACTGGGTCATGGATTTCTCTTCACATGGTTTTGAGTAGCTTCTTCAGGCTCAGGTGGCTAATGGTTTGTAGGAATGACATCAGGTGCAGGTATTTATCTCCACTTTTAGTACACAGTCTGCAGGTAGAGGCTCAGCTGTGGATTGTGAGTTTCTTTGTAGTCAGATGAAGAGGAAGGCATGATTTTCCCTGTTTTCAGGCACACTATCACTTTTAATGGAACACAGTCTCACTACATGGTCTATTGTTACTTGATTTGAAATCAGAAACAGAAAACTTTATTTTCAGTAATAATGCCAGACTGTTGGTTCTGAAAAGGGCAGTGTTATGGTGTTTTGCATAGTCTTTATGACACACATCCTAGACTTGGACAGGCAGATACAGGGTATGGAACAAAGTCACAGAAAACACAAACTGGGTGACCCTGCTACCTTCTAAGACCTCAGCTACTGTGCTTGGGAGTGCTCAGAGTAGGAGTAATTTTTATTTTTTACATTTTTTTTGTATGTGTGCTCTTATAGAGCAAGCTAAACAAAAAAAGGTATGAGATTACCATTACTGTGGGCATTATCTTTTTTTTTATAGAATTTTTGAAAGAATTTGGAGTATCCCACTCCACCCACGCCACCCCCCCCCCCCCCCCCCCCCCCCCAGTTTGTCACACAGTCCCAGCTACCTTAGATTTAGGCAGCCAAAGGTACACTAAATTTCCATCCTTTTAAGTTTTATATTTCCTTGTCCAGGTACAATCTTATTACCTGTTCTTGAGGGGAATAGGTAGCATTTCCCAGTGAACCAGAAGAAACCAAATACAGTGAATCCTTTCAAAGAAAGTACTAAAGACCCCACAAATTTGAGATAGGAATGTGTAATTAACCATATTGGAAAAAATAAATAAATTTATCAGTGTAAATAATAATAATAATAATAATAATAATAATAATAATAATAATAATAATAATAATTATTATTATTATTATTATTATTATTATTATTATTATTATTATTATTATTATTATTATTATTATTATTATTATTATTATTATTATTATTATTATTAATACTTCAATTTATATTTCCCACACAGTTTAAAAAAACAATGGAAACTAAAGCCTGGAATTTTTTTTGGAATTATTATTCATTTAATTCAAACATGAAGGTTTGGAGAATGACATCTAAAGTCTTGACCATTATTTTGCTCACATTAGTGGATTTGCTGAACTTAAACTGGTCAGGCCACTGATAAGTAGGGGTTAGGTATGGCAGGGCTTCACAGGAGGGAGGGAGAGACAGTCAATTCCTGTAACATAAGCATGATTTTCTGAAATGCTGCTTTGGGATTACTAGCTGAGGACAGGATGGCATTGGTCGGCAGGTGGAGAGCAACAGCACTGTGCATCACTCATTTGCATATTCTGTTGTTATTATTATTTTATTTCAATTAGTAAGTTGTTTTTATCTCAACCCATGAGTCTCCTTACACTTTCAATTCTCTCCCCTACTCCCTGGGCAGGGGGACAGTGAAAGAGTGACTATGTTTGGCTGCAAGTCAAAGGAGTGAAACCACCACAGATGCTAAGCCATGATAGTGAAGCAGTAGTAGCTCACAGTGCTGTCAACCCACAGAGGACAGCCTTCACTTCCCCTGCAAAAAGAATATTACATTCATTGCTAGTCATCCTATATCCCCAAGACAATTAAATGCTGGTATGTTAATTGGACATCAGCAGAAATAGAAACAGGCAAGAACATAGGCAGGAATAGAAACTATGTTCATTTCCATTTGTGAGATTTTATTTGAGCCATGTTGGAGTGGGCTATGATATGCTGCTATCATTTGCCTGACACAGAAAAATGGCCAGTATGACACTATTGTGTGTTGAGGATTTGTGAAATACTTTTACTTTTCATAACTTTATATCACATGTAAGATGGAATTACTAAGTTTAGATGACAGACCTAATCTATCCTGAAGTAAAACCCCAGACCACATAGAGAGTGCTCTAAGGACAGAGCTTCAGTTTACTCGCTTCTCCTATTATAACATGAGCAAGTAAATACTTGCTCATAGAGACCCAGCCAATGAAGCCTGGAGGCTGTGTTAAATTTTCTCTTTGGAGATCGTCTCCATAGCCATATCTTCAAACCACCTAACTTCATATGGTCCTTTGGACATAAAGAATGGTCCCTGTCACACTAGAAAGAGTTAGCAGTGATAAAGCAAAAAAAAAGGCATGTCAGATCAGTTACATTCATGGAGAGGGTCACTCTCTGAAGGACATTGAGAGTAACCAGCAGGGAAAAATATAACAAAAAAATCCTTTTGTAGTCCCCTTTGCTTTTCTCTTTAGTCAATGGAGTGGGAAATATATAATATTTCAGTTCTTAGCCATACCACCAGAATAGTATCTGTCATTAATAAAAATTATTTACCTGTGTCTAACTGTAGCTTTGTTTTTCTGCCCATCATCAGTGTCCAAATGTCCTGCAGTTTAATTAGAGCTTTGTAATGAGGACCATAACAAAACTTCAGAGAAAACCTGTGTTTTTCCTATTATCTCTTAACAGGTAAAAAAACCCAAAAACAAGTAAAAAAAAAATCAAAAAATGTTGGTGGACAAATTCTGTTATCCAGTAAGCTTGTAGGTTTATCTCTCACTGAAGCTGAGTCACAGGTGCACACAAGAGAGTAAAGAGATGATATCTAATCTATATATAGCCCTTCTTAAATAAAACTGCTGTCAGGTACTTAAGATGTCCTCTTTCCAGTGTTTATTCAGAATGTATTTTTGGTGCTGCTGGGAATATTATACTAACAAATAAGCAAGCCTGAGTAATGAGAATGTAGCACAGCTGGTATTCTTAAAGGTAAATATGAGAACTTGTATCACTTCTAGTACAAATACGGGTATAGCTCCCAGCGCTGATGGGTGATGAGTGACTAACGTCGGCTTAACATGAAAGACTGCAAAGGCAAAAGAAGTTTTCTGATCATTAATCCACTCAGGGTGTCATATCATCATTTAAAAGCCTTGGAATTCCTGAATAGAAGAGGACTTGCTTAAGGTCAGTTATAGATTTGTTTATTGACAAATGTTCTGATTATTTCAAAGCAAAGCTACAGTAAATATTTTTTCTAATATTTTCATTTTCTCTCCAGTAAGTTATGATCTAATAACTGTTGCTTTATAAGCAGAAATGTGTAACCTACCATTAGGGAGGGGAAGGCCCATATCAATATTAAAGCATGAAGTAAATTTATTCAAACTATGAAACACTAACATTAAGAAGGAAATGGTTAAACAACATGCAGAAAATAGGGTCAAATTCTTCCAATAATTTTGATTTGAATCTGGAGCATTTCCACTGACTCTGTTTAGAATATTCAGGAATTAAACATAGAAGGAGAGAAAAAAAAAGGCATTATATCTTACCATTGGTCCATGGAAGCAGGAGACAAGATCTGGTACCAGGTCTATATTGGTATAGATCTGGAAATTACTCCAGTGAAGTTTGAGAAAAGAAAAAAAAAAAAAAAAAAAAAAAAATTGCATCTGGGTATATCAACACATTGGAGGTCTAAAGCTCTGATCTCTACTTTAAATTAATTTTTGACTTGGACTGCACGAATCTACTAGGAATAAAGACCCAGTAAGAACTCTCTTCAAATGTCCCAATAGGCAACAGTTCTTGGTCAGAGTGTGCAGATTTAAATCAATGACATTTATCCTATTAACTCATCTTGAGCACATGGAGAAAGAAAGTGGAGGAATGAGAAGACAACAGGCTCTATGGTTTTCCCATAATCCTGTATGCTGGATTTGATAAAGAAACGGTAGTAACCATAAAATAGTCTAGAACAGAAGTAATTTGTTTCCTTAGAGGAAAAAGGGAGCAGAAACAAATTCATTTTCTCCATCATTGTTTTGTGCAGGGCTGAAAGTAGACAGCCTGCACATCCAGAAAATTAAATGCTTTCAACACTGTTAATGAGCTTGTTACCTTCTATCCTTTTGTAGACTGTATTCTGGTCCTTATTTCCATTTTAATTAATGTCAAAAGTCTCATTTATATTAAGAATATGTATTTTTTTTACATCTCTACGTCATATTATATATTTTTTTTGTTTGTTTCACTCTTCCTTTTGCACTAAAGCTGTATAGCTACTTATGTTTCTTTCATACACATGTTCTTAAATTAGAAGGTATTTGCTCATCAAAGTAGATTTTCAGAAATTTGAAAAGATTTGGAATATACCCAAATACCCAAATGTATTTTTTGGCTTTGAGATCAAAATTATTTGTGCATAGAGCTTAGACTAAAACTGATTTTTTTAATAATACATAACAAAATGAAAAATATTCTTACGGTATGAGATCATGACATGTTGCTCAATTTATAACTCATTACACCATAAAACCAAAGTTTTATGATGTCATTAAAATGTGTATAAGGTAATAAATCAACATTTATCAGAAAAAATAATTATTTCAAAACAGCCTCGTAAAAAGGCAAATAAATATATAAATACACCTATAATTTTTATATCAGAACAGCAACAATAAAAGGCAATGTCTGAAATAAATGTAACAAAACAATTAAAAGAAAAAGGCTGTATAATTATGTCCTTAATTATAGAAGAATTGTAATGTCTCAAATTTTTATAAAGTCATTTTAAAATCTACTTTTAAGTTTTAATTCCTACAAAGCTTTTAGGTTTTAGTTCATACAAAGCTATTTGGTACTTGAAGTGCATATAGTATATATTGGTATTTGCTTGTCATTCAGTATGGCATTTAAATACCATTCTCTAAAAAAGAACTGAGCATAAATTCAAGCTGTTAGTTTAGTACCCGTCAGGTTTTGTGAATATTATCTATCTAAATATTTTGAATGGAATACTGACAATACAACACACAATTCTGCCATCTTTCCTTACACATGGAAACTACTTGATCCATTAAAAGTTCTGCTTGTTCCAGACAACCTTCTCACAGAATAAAATGAACCTTAATATATTTAAGATCAGGGGGAAGGGAGTGTAAATCAGAATATTCCCAGTGCAAATTAAAAGGATCAGTTCTAAAGATTAAAGAACAAAGCAAATGTATATGTTCTGTGTAACCTTTCAGAGAAATTCTGGAACACTGAAGTTATACACATTTTTACTTTCTCTTCCCCCCCGGCCCACACACACTTTTTTTTTTTCCTCTATAAAATCTTAGAACAAAGATTAACAGAGGGATTAATTTCCAGAACTATGTAACAAAATTTAGGTGTCTCACACATGCATCTGTATGAAAGGTGTCTAATACTTTAGGCATTACAGTCAGTGATGTCTGCAATCTAGATATCCAACTGCCTACTTGAGGGGAGATGTAAAACTCCTCAGACTCCGTACATTGCATTGACTAGATCTTCAAGGAGGGATTCAGTTTCTCAAACACAAGCATTTTGGGTGTCAATTCATCTTACTTCAACTCTTTGCATTTTGTTGTATAAGTAGTGATCTTTTAACATAGAACCTAAAATTTTGGAATAAGAGTATCAATCATCCAAAATATCCCCCCCCCCCGCCCTATATCTAGATCTGCCAAATCTTGCTAGTGAGAGCCCTGAACTAGGATGCTGCCACTCAGTATGAATAATGGGATCACTTCCTGTGACTGTCAGCTAATACTGTTCTCAGGGGACTGTTTTACATATAATAAAAAAAGTTTCCAGTTACTGTATCCTATTATTATGAGTCATTAATCAGATATTTCTGACTGTTAGAAGTATTGGTCATCATATATAAGCAAATATTTCTGTAGCTTTTTGTTGGAATTCTGTCTCAGTATGTGAATTGGAGGATTTCAGGCTGCATATTGGGGTGAGTAAAGATAAATAGCATTGAAGAATGTGATGGAGAAATATAAGCCATGCATCAAGTTGTGTAACCCCTTAGATACCTTAATTAATGTTTTATTATACTGAGATAAGCATGAATAAATGATAAGTTTTACTTACACTGAGCTGAGAGAAGGGTCAGGAATTTGAGGGAAAATATCAGGACTTTAAATGGAGGAGGAGGAGAACTGATGAATAATCAAATTAATCTCTGAGAAGAGTTATTATATGTGGTGAGTAATCTCATATTTCATTTTTTTTCTTTTGTGCTAGGATATTAGGGCTGTCTTTCAGGCCCAGGAAAATTGCCTTTGATGCTAGTGGAATAGGTAATGCAAAAATATATAAATATTATAGTAATAATGTAAAACCATAGAATTTATGGCTATTTCAAGGTCAGAAAATGGACCAAGAAGTAGGCTAATTTTTTTACTGCCTCTTTCTTCTCTCTGATGTACAGCCAGCCATGTGCAGATAACTCTAAGCATTCTACTTCAAACTCCTTTACAAATGGCAGAGCAAAGAATGGTATAAAAAAAAAATCACTGCATCATGAAATGATACCCCAGTGAAATGACAAGAAGTTATGTATTAATTACAGTTCTGGTGAGATAGGTAACTCAATTTATTAAGATATGAACTCAATTTTAATGCATATTTTGTATTTTAAAAAATGTTACCAAAAGAACCTCAAAAAATTATGTCTCTCAGCTAAATAGTATGAAGCTTTGAGGAAAGGCAAATTCTGTGTTCCATTACACAAAGAAGGGGGAAAGCTTTTCCATACTACTATTTATTTGTATGTCTAAAATATAATGTGTGGCTAGTAAAACATTTAGGAGAAATAATACTGCAAAACAATGCAATAGTACATCTTTTTCTTCAGGGACATCAGTCATAGACATGGATGCACACTGTGCATCCATTCAAGCAACTTTGTTTTCCTTTCTGATTGAGTTTACATGATGAAAGCTGTTCCCTCAAACAGGACATTGGTATCAAGCAAGGAATTTGAAATTACTTCTTTTCTCCTACTTTTTCTCACATTTTTTTTCTACAATGTTACAAAGTTTGCACTATATGCTGTTTTATCTGCAACTTTATTGCAGATACTTAGACTTATACGAGACATTTGACATCGTCCCACATGATGTCCTTGTCTCTAAGTAGGAGACATGGACTGGACAGGTAGACCACTTGGTGGATAAGGCATTTGCTGGATGGTTGTACTCAAAGAATTGCGGTGAACGGCTGGATATCCAAGTGGACATCGGTAATGAGAGGTGTCCCTCAGGGGTCTGTATTAAGACCAGTGCTGTTCAATATCTTTCTCATTGTCATGGACAATGGGATTGACTGGAGCCTCACCAAGTTTGCCAATGACACCAAGATGTGTGGTTTGGTCAACGCATTGGAGGGAAAGGATGCCATCCAGAGGGACCTTGACAGGCTTGAGAGATGGAGCTGTGCAAACTTCATGAAGTTCAACAAGGTCTTAAACCCGGGTTGAAGCAACTTCAAGCACAAATACAGGCTGGGTGGAGAATGGATCAAGAGCAGCCCTGAGGAGAAGGACTTGTGGGTACTGGTGGATGACAAGCTCAGCGTGAACTGGCAGTGTATGCTTGCATCCCATAAGGCCAACTGTATCCTGGGCTGCATCAAAAGAAGTGTGACCAGCAGGTTGAGGGGGTGATTCTCCCCCTCTACTCTGTTTTTGTGAAACTCCACCTGGAGTACTGAGTCCAGTTCTTGGGCCTCCAACATAAGAAGGGCATGGACCTACTGGAGAGAGTCCAGAGAAGGGACACGAGGATGATCAGAGGGCTGGTACACCTCCACTATGAGGACAGACTTAAATACTTGGGATGGTTCAGCCTGGAGAAGAGAAGGTTCCTAGGAGACCTTACAGCACCCTTCCAATACCTGAAGGGGATCTACAGGAAGGCTGGGAAAGGACTTTTTACAAGGGCAAGTAGTGATAGAATGGTAATCGATTTCAACTGAAAGAGCATAGGTTTAGATTAGCTGTTACGAAGAAATTATTTTCTTGTGAGAGTGGTGAGACACTGGAACAGGTTGCCCAAGGAAGTTGTGGATGACCCCTCCCTGGAAGTTTTCAAGGCCAGGTTGGATGAGGCTTTGAGCAATCTGGTCTAGTAGATGGTGTCCCTGCTCATGCCAGATGAGTTGGAAGTAGATGATGGTCCTTTTATGGTCCCTTCCAACACATATCATTCTATGATTCTATGATTATAAAGAATTTAGACCTTAAGTAGTTTTAAGACCCTTGTAATAGTAAAATTTATTTTAAAAAGTCACTGCCTTATGTTTTCTGAGTTATAAATGAAACAGCTTTATGCTAGCATAGTGTAAAAAGATATCTCAGGATATTTCAAAATATCACAAGATAATAACTTTTTTCCCTGACAGTTATTATGTGAAAGTAATCCCTGAAGTCTAGATAATCACACACTTGGTTTGTGGTTGTTTTCACAGCACTTGGTTCCACAACTTTAGTTAAGCTGTTCTGATGACTAGCCTGCTAGCACATGGCACTACCAAAAGGAAAGATTTAGGTTAGTAGCACAGGCTTAGCAGGACAATCAAAGAGTTAAACTTAGGTGCCAGTGGGACTATATGATTAGTGTGACTTAAAAAAACCCCAAAAACAAAAAAAAAAAAAAACAAAAACAACAAAACAAAACAAAAGTAAATTCAATAGTCCCAGAAGTCTTATAGTTTTTAATTGACAGCAAATTTAGACTTTTACTAGTGTACTGTAAAGCATGAAATTGTTCAAGTCTTCTCAGCAAAATAGTTGAATTTTGCCACCCTGACTTTCCAGAGTGAGAACCAGTCAAAACTGGAATGCGCCTCTCCAGAAAAAAAAAAGGAGGGAGGAAAGAAAAGTGTGGAAGATGTGGAACAAATAGAGAAGAAGGAGGAGGGACAGGAAAGAGTGCCAAAACCTCATATTTTTCCCATTATTGATATGGAAAGATAAAGACAACAAATGATGCTTTAACAAGAGAGCACCTGCCTCCTTCTGTTTCCCTACCACATCTTAGTTAACAGCAACCTGCTTGACTTTCTAGGGTTCTGGCACAGGCAGCGGAGAGAAATGATTTGTTTGTCTGTCTCCTACAATGTAACCCCCTAAGTAGCTGATCACTCCAGCAGTGCCTAAAGGTGTCACTGGCAAGGTTTTTGTCATAAAATAATAAATAAACAAACAAATAAATAAATAAAAAGATGTGTGAGTGAAATTATCCTTCCCACCACTTGACAAATAGAAGAGGTATAAAAATACATGAAACAAAATTCCATCATTTTCAGATATGACCGTTTCACATAGTTGTTGGGACCTTTTCCAGTAGTGAAACTGTTATAGTAGAAATTACATACCATGTGAAGGGTCTGATTTAATATCTTTCTCTCATCCTTCTCTAGGATTCTACAGCCAGGAATTTATTTATGGCATCCTCAAGCATGTCTGACTGAATCTTGTGCAACCCATTGCACATCAGCTTTGGCTACCCTTTAACATAAATCACAGTAGAAAACAGTCCTACATAGAGTAAAGCCAAAGGCTGTTTTGACCACAGTACAAGGATCTCTGGGTTTCACTAATCAGCAACTAGTGCAGTTAATAGACATATAGAATCAAGTCCAATAAAAATGCACTTGTTTATAGGAAGTGGAACACCATAAAGACAGTGATTGTGAGATATCCTTCCCAAAAGTCTCTAGAGACTATCAGTTTTTAAACAGTTACCCTGTGACCTAAGTGAGAGCTGTAATATCTCTCAGATGAGAACTCTTGCTGTATTTGTACAGTCTACTACACAACTCTGTTCATTTATAAGTACAAATATGAGACACTATTCTCATATAAGGATAGCTACCACAACACAGACACATGGGTACCTTTCTTATCATGTGTCTCTATCTTTTGTCACATTTCAAGGAAGTTTTTTGGAGCCAGCAGTACAAACAACATGCTTCCTATTGGACAGGTCAGTACTTATTGCAGTAAAGCTGATTGTCATGGAAAGATGCTTCTGCAGGATACACCTAGGGAAATCTGCAGCTGTCTAACAGGATCTGTACACATCGATGGGAGCAAACAGACCTAAGTGCACTCGCTGGTCTTCCGTGATATCCAGACATGAGCACACTTCTGTCCAGAAGTCTTTTAACAGCTGTGTTAGTGTCACACTGTCCCTTCCTTTGGGCATAGCTCTGTGCTGAGGCTTGTTTGTGGCCAGCTCAGATCTATGTACTCTCACCCACACACTTTGACTCCCAAGGAAGTGGATATCATACAGATATTTTTACATTACTTTGATTCTTTTTCCTATGTTAAAAAAGCAAAACAAAACAAAAATAAAACCAAGACACAGAGTGAAATGATAAAATACAAAAAAGAGGAAGGAACATAAACTAAACCAAAATAAAGTAAAATAGAATAAACCAACACTAAAGTAAAGCAGAATTAAATTAATATTAAGGCTTGGTTTTCAGGACTTCATCTATCCCTTTAGGAAACAATGCTTGATGCACCCTTAGTAATGTAATCCTCATTGGAATCACTAAATGTTTCTGAAAATCTAACAAAAGCATTTTAAATCAGACTTCTTTCTTGTCTTTCTCTTTCCTTCCCCATATACTGTAATTACTCTTTGAGAGTAATACAAAAACTTTAGGAGCAGTGAAAAAAAAAAAAAAAAAAAAAGAATAGAAACGTATTATGAAAGCAATTGTTTACTTTCATTCATGATTTAATTAGAAAAGTTCCTTGAAAATCTAAGGGATCCACTGGGATATTAGAACTTCTAAGGTAACTGACATTGGAGAATTTTTTTTGTTTTCCTTATTTTTTTCTGATTTTCCAGACAGAGTCCTTTGTCCTTTTTTTCTCTTCATACTTATTTAGCTGTCAGAGTACTGCATCTCTATCATGTTAACAATAAATAGTTATGGTCTTTTTGTATAGTCCAAGCTCTTAATTCATATTTCTACTTAATTTCTAAAATGTTTTGAGATATTTACTTAGACATTTGGAGATTTGTGAGGGGCTTTGATTGTTTGTTTATATCTCTATTTTTTAAAAATACCCTCATTTTTAAGAGCATCTTAATCAGTGAAAAAAAAAAAAAAAAAAAATGTTACCCATGACTCTCTGTGAGCTACTCAAAGCCTACTCAGTTCTAATGGTAATGTGACATAAACCTTCAAAGTACTGAAATAGTCAGCTACACTTATTACATGAGATCCTACTTGAGAATCAATTCTTCTGATTTCAATTCAGACACTTAGATCCTAAAATTAAGCCATTTTGAAGTTCCAAAGTATGAATTTATAAAAATATTGTTTTGGTAAAATCCAGGTGAGTCATTTATCCTTCCTACACAAATTTTGTCAATTCCTTGATATAAAAGCTGGTGTACAGAAATACCCAATATTGTTAAGGCATTTGACTTTAGCATGCTAATTTCCCAGTCATTCAAAAATAAACAAATTAAAAGGAGATAATTTATATTTAAGCATGTACACCTTAAAATTCCTTTTATAAGATTATGTAAGAACAAAATAATTTTTATCTTTGACCTTCATACAAAAGGCTTGTTCCATAACTGAGCTAGGATTTCAATCTCAGGCTAGGAAAAAAAAAAAAAAAAAAAAACCCAAACCAAAAAACATGAAGTGCTTTATCTAAACTCAGAAGGCAACAAGAGTTTTCAGCTGGCTTTGGATCTAGTTTACGTTTTTTTTAGTGAAAGTTACTCAGCTGATGTTTTTTACATTACTGGTAATAGATCAAACTTAGCCATGACATACAGTAATTCAGTAAAATCATTTAAACCATTAGCATGGCCTCTGCTAGTCCTCATTATGTTCTCTACAGTAGTGACCAAACCAAGAAAGCCACAGTGTGTGTAAGCGCATCTCAGCCTTAGAGCGTGAATGTTTTTGTGCATCTTTGTGGCTAACAATTACTATTGTTCAAAGGGCATAAGATAATATAGTTAGCCTAAATATTGGTTTAATTTTGTCTTTTGTTTCTTAACCTGAGGAAAGTTTTCACTGTCTTTCTGTAAGCTTCCTAGCACACTCATATTGAAGTTTCCTGGATCCTCTCTTTTACTACACTTTAGTTCAATACTGATTTCCAATCTATGCTCTGTGAAAGAACTATTACACTGTTAAAAATATATAAATAATCTTGGGCATAGCTACATGCTAGAGGACAAAAGAAAAATTATACAATTTATTTTCTCAAAGTGTAAAGATACAAACTTATTGAGAGAGTGTAGCTTTTCCATAATTAAAACAAATTTTTACTGTTAGGCAAATTTTGGCTCTCATCAAAATCCCTCAAGAAAAGAGAGGTGTTGGTGATCTCCAAAAAAATGTTTCCCCACCCCATTAATTTAAAATGATACAAATGTTGTTTTTTAAAAAAACATTGGATATAACAATAATAATTTAGCCTTTTTTTGCCATATATTATTTGGAAAAAAAAAAAAAAAAAAACAAAACAACCAAAAACCAAAATAAAAGTTCTGCTTGTTTTCAAATACTCTAATGTATTTGCTTTACTTACTCTTTTTTTACTGTTTTATTCCACAAAGATGTGTTCTGTGTAAAAAAAACCAACCAACCAAACAAACAAACAAAAAACTCTATACCCAGGTCAAGAAAACACACACTGTGATGTCCATTGCATTAGCTACTGCAACACTTGTTGACTAGTCTTCATAACTTCAGAGGGAGCAGGATATCAGTTCTGAATTTTAACACTTCTCTGCTACTGATTCTGTCACCAGTTAAACATATTATATTTTCTGGATCTCTTCTTTAGAGCAGTAAAAATTGTAATGTTTTACAGGTGGAGGAGATCCCCCTTGCTGAGGGCTACTGCACAAACAAAGGCGTAGCATCCTTCTTGTCCCCATGTATACTCCTGTCTGGTGTGTGACAGTGTTTGGCTTTGCGCTTTCATGTGCACTGCCTGTGCTTAGCACTGAAGGGAAGAAAAGCTCAGAAAGATTTTTACTGAGGGATATAAAAATCTGGTGGGAATGGATCCTAACACCCCCAAGGCAAGAGCTGCCCTTGCTTTTGAATAAGAATTGTAAATATCTTCCAGAAGGCATAAAGTCTGCCTGTCACTTTGGCAATGAAACAGTAGTTCTGTGAGGCATTTGTAATCATGTGAAGTGTTGTACGTCCTCCTCTCTCATCTGAATCAGTGGGAACTTTCCTATCAGTTCCTAAAGCACAAAAACATGGATGGATAATCAGTGCTATTTATAAAGCCATAATAATTAGTACTTATGCTTAGATAGTATCAGGTTTTGAGGATTTTTCTTTTCACTTAGTATTTATTTCATGATTCGTGTATTTTTCTCCCCAAGGCAGTGAGGATCAAGGGGACTTTTTTTGTAGGAATTTCCAGGATTATTTTATTTGTCACTTTTACAAACTAGTGTCATACCTGGATTTTTTCCAGCTTTTTTTTTTTTTTTTTTTAATCCTCTGATACCTGCCACAATGTCCATGACTTTTCAGAATAATTATTAACAGTGACTCAGTGAGCTAATTAGCTAATTCCCTTTGGGAAGCCTGAAGAAGGTCAAAGATTCAAATGCTGGTTACCTAGAAACAAGAAAAAATGTATTAAACTAAGTTTTTATAATTCTGTATGAGTTTTCTGAAGATGGAATTTATGTCTTTTTGTAAAAAAAAATAATAAAAAAAATCATTCAGTCTTTTTAATTATGACCAACTTTTTGCATATCTCTACTTTATACTCAGTACAGAGATTATTTTGACAAGCATAAACATACATTTTCTTGATGAAAATAATTTTCTTTTCATCATTACGCTTGCTGACTTCTCATTACTTAAGCTGCTAGAAAAGGGATCTCAAGGGAGTGCCTTAGTCTATTCCCTTAAGGTCAAGAGCTCCACAAGTGGATATAAGTAATTGAGTTATAGGTCAAAGATGAGTAAAGCTTTTAGGAAGTTAGGAAGAAAAATCCTCTTGATAAAGAAATGAACCTAATTTAGAGCGTGTTATTTTAGTACATAAATTCTCTCATTATATTGTATCTCACAGGCAAATTTCCTATTAATTACTAAAGATGAGGGACCAATTCTGAGCTAGTTCCAGGAATCTCTTTATTACAGAGTGTGGGAGTTGGCAGTTCAATAAAACTCTTAGTGCCCTGAAAATTAATTTTGAATCTTGTATAGGCTTGCTTACTAATGGTCTGTCACATAAGTATAGCTAAGTAGTTGTTATGACAGACAACTGTAGTTTTCCAGGGAGAGTACTTGCAGCATTCTGGGTAGCAATCTTTTTTTTCTGAAAAGGTGTAGAAATGTGTGTACATCTACATTTCAGCTAGTCATATGGAAGTCACTGTAGGAAAACAGGCACTTTTGTGTCACCACTCATGCCACCATACAGTACTTGTGTAAAATAGATCTTATAAATCCTGCCCTACAACTTTTAACTATAAAGGAAGTGTGAAACAATTAGTCTCATGTGGCCATGTCTGTGTGGGATCTTCACACTGAAAGCTTAAGTTACATTAAACAGATGCACATTCGTCAAGGAAATTCTACACAAAAAAAAACCCAATTATGAGCCTAAACTATTGTAATAGTTTCACTGGGCTAGCCCTTGGCTAGCAGCCAACACAGCTGTTCACTCACTTGCCCTCACACCCAGGGGATAGGGGAGAGGATTAGGGGGCAAAGGCAAGGAGACAAGTAGGTTGAAATAAGGAAAATTTAATCATAGAAATAAAAGAAAACTGAGAGTAATGCTAATATTAAAGTAGTGGTGATAATGATAACAGTAACAAAATATGCAAATGAGTGATACACAGTACATTTGCTCACCACCCACTGAACAAGCCTGGCTTGTTCTCAGACAATGATCCCGGAAGAGTGACAATTCCGAACCAAAACCACAATCCCAGAAGAGCAAGAGCCCAAGCAAAAGCCAGAGAGAGCTAAAAGAGGAATAGACCCTCATTAATATACTGGACATGATGTGATATGATAAGGAATATCCCATTGGTATACACAAACGTCAATTTAGTTTACTAATTTAAATATTTCTCACCCCCTTAGATCTTGTGCTTGTAGACTAACAGAACACCAAGTCCTTCAACTTCAAGTGACAAAAATGGAAACACTGGTATATTATCAGTGTCTCTCCTATAACAAATCCCAGGTTGAAAGCAAAACGCGGCACTATTCCAGCTACTGAAAAGAAACCCAGCTCTGTTTCAGCTAAAAACCAGGACAACTATATCTGTCTTTCCCTGGACAATCAGCTGGATGTCAGCTGTTATACCTAAAGTATCTCTAATGAGACTATGTCTGGGTGATTATATTGATCTAATAACATTAATTAAATGTAAACACCCTGGTCTTATACTGAGAAATACTACATTGCTTCCTGGTACATTTACACCATATCCTTTATTGGTTTTGAGTTTTCTTATTCAAACCTCTTACACATCCTTATGATCTGCAATTCTACCCAACCAAGTCATGATGCTTGAGATGGGAGGAAACTTTATGCTTTTTCTCCCAGCTCACAATATAGCCGCCTGAACAGCATTGTGCAGCTACACTAAGGATAGCCTGAAAGGAGACTGCATATGAAGGAAAGAATTTTTACAGAAATTAACCAAAATAATAGCATCTTTACAAAAAGTCAACTCCCTGGTAATTAATCTCTAAGCCTAATGATGCTGTATTTGTCATTGTCTAACATGCCAGTCACTATGGAACTAAAGAGCCTGCCTAGGACTAGATAGGCTTATCGGGAAGCTAACCCCTTGACACTATTGCCTGGTTCATTGCTTTTGCCTTTCTCTGATCCAAGAGTGGAAGCTGATTGAAAACATAAATATGTTATTACTGCAAATTACAGTGTTAGGAGCCCTCATGTTGAAAAAGGTTTCCACAGAGACAGGTGATAAAAAATATACAATGAAAGTTCAATCTTTATTTCAGAAAACAGTTTGTCCTTGTTACTTACACTGCTCCTACCAAAAGTTTAAAGCATATGAGTTATTAGCAAATATTTCTCAAGATAGGAACTTTTTCAAGTGGAGGAAGTCTAGATCTATTTATCAGTTAAAGGTCCTGTTGCTAACCATACAGGTTGTACCCAAGTTACTGTTTCAGGTTTTGACCTTTATGAATATTTTTCTTTAAAATTATGTTGCTTTCCCTTAAATGTAAAATTTCTAAAATATAGTGAGAAGGAAAAAAAAAAAAACAAAAACAAACAAAACAAACAGTTACGCTTAAGGAAAAATAGTCAGTCATTTGCCAAAGATCAGAAAAGAAATACCTGAAAAAAACATGCAGTTTTACCCACAGAAGTCAGTGGGACTGCCCAGAATATAGTTACTCAGTTTCATAAGCAGTCAATATCACCTTGTAAGTGGGATAGTTTCAGAATATTAACAGTGTTTTAGATGCAGAGTTCAAGGAGAGACAAGATTACGGAGATGTGGTAGATAAAGTGATAAACTGTATAAATTCACTATACAAGAGTGGTAAGAAACAATAAAATGTTAAAAAGTTAGGGTTTATTGATTTAAGCCAAGAGTGGATTTTACAGTTTTTCACCATGACACAGAAAGAAAGCAAAGGAAGGGAATAAAGGTGTTAAGGAGACTGAGGAATTTATTTTTAATAAGTTCTTGCTGATCCTTTCTCTTCTATCATGAATCTAGACAAGAGGTAGTAAATAGTTTCAGTTTGCTGGCCATCCAGCTTGACTTGAATATATAAAATTCAGCACAGATTATTCAGAGACTCACAAATGCAGGGCTAGAAGGGATCATGAGATCATCTTGTCTGACCTGTGCTATAACCCCACAGAATTTTATACAGCTGAGACCTATAATTTATGCTTGAATAGTATATACAACAGCATTTCTCCTACAGCTTTTTTCTGAGTCTTCTGAGGATCTGCTAGCCTTTTTAATGAATTTTCTAAACATGAAGAACTGGAAAAAACAAACCACCAAAATCTTAAGACAGAATGATACCTCAACGTCTGTCCTGAATAACTATGGCTAAGTCAAGGTGAAAATTATTTTTATATAATTATTCATGTGTGCAGCATTCAGAGGGTTATCTCTTTGTGAAATGGGATCTGACCTTGTATTGAGCCGGTGCAGCAGACCATAATGAGGATACAGTGATTGCACGCAGAATATAGGCAGAACAACCACAGGTTTTGGTTGTATAGACCTGTATGTTAGCATGAGTGACGGCTGTTTAACATGAACACATACCATGGCAGCCTTTAACAAAACCACCTCTCTATACCACTTATAAGAGCTCACTTCTATTTAGATGGGTATCACAGAATCACAGAATCACAGAATCACAGAATATTAGGGATTGGAAGGGACCTCGAAAGATCATCTAGTCCAATCCCCCTGCTGGAGCAGGAACACCTAGATGAGTTCGCACAGGAAGGCGTCCAGGCGGGTCTTGAATGTCTCCAGAGAAGGAGACTCCACAACCTCCCTGGGCAGCCTGTTCCAGTGCTCTGTCACCCTTACTGTAAAGAAGTTCTTTCTCAAATTTAAGCGGAACCTCCTGTGTTCCAGCTTACACCCATTGCTCCTTGTCCTATCATTGGTCATCACTGCAAAGAGCCTGGCCCCATCCTCCTCACACTCACCATTCAAATATTTATAAACATTAATCAGGTCCCCCCTCAGTCTCCTCTTCTCCAAGCTAAAGAGCCCCAGCTCCCTCAGCCTTTCCTCATAAGGGAGATGTTCCACTCCCTTAATCATTTTGGTGGCTCTTCGCTGGACTCTCTCAAGCAGCTCCCTGTCTTTCTTGAACTGTGGGGCCCAGAACTGGACACAATATTCCAGATGTGGCCTCACCAGGGCAGAGTAAAGGGGAAGAAGAACCTCTCTTGACCTACTGACTACACCCCTTCTAATGCACCCCAGGATGCCATTGGCCTTCCTGGCCACAAGGGCACAGTGCTGGCTCATGGTCATCCTGCTGTCCACCAGGACTCCCAGATCCCTTTCCCCTTCACTGCTCTCTAGGAGATCATTTCCTAACCTATACTGGAACCTGGGGTTGTTCCTGCCCAGGTGCAACACCCTACACTTGCCCTTATTATATTTCATCAAGTTTTTCCCTGCCCAGCTCTCCAGCCTGTCCAGGTCTCTCTGGATGGCAGCACAGCCTTCTGGAGTGTCAGCCACTCCTCCCAGCTTGGTATCATCAGCAAACTTGCTGACAGTGCATTCAATTCCCTCATCCAGGTCATTTATGAATATATTGAATAATACTGGTCCTAGTACTGACCCCTGAGGGACTCCACTAGACACAGGTCTCCAACTAGACTCCGCCCCATTGACCACTACTCTCTGGCTTCTTCCCACCAGCCAGTTAATAATCCATCTCACTACCTGCTCATCTAATCCACACTTCCTCAATTTATCAGCGAGGATGCTGTGGGAGACCGTGTCAAATGCTTTGCTGAAATCAAGATAGACCACATCCACTGCTCTACCATCATCCAGCCACCTGGTCATGTTTTCATAAAAGTCTAGAAGGTTGGTCAAGCACGACTTCTCCTTGGTGAAGCCGTGCTGACTGCCCCTAATGACCCTCTTATCCTTGATATGCCTAGAGACGGCACCAAGGATAAGTCGTTCCATCACCTTCCCAGGGATGGAGGTGAGGCTGACCGGTCTGTAGTTACCCGGGTCCTCCTTCTTGCCCTTTTTGAAGATTGGAGTGACATTTGCCTTCCTCCAGTCCTCAGGCACCTCGCCCGTTCCCCACGACTTAGCAAAGATGATGGAGAGCGGTCAAGCGGGTAAGAGCATATCACTCTCAGTGTATCTTGGTGTGCCATCTACAAAGTTCAATATTGTAAAGGTAAAAGACTGATAACATTGTTTACTTGAAAGAATATTCTAGATATGTGAAGAATAATGAGGCTGTCGAACTTCACCATGGATGGTAACTCTGTGCAGCACGCCATGGTCAACAAAGAGAGATTCGTCAGATGCTACAGGATCATCAGAAGAGAAGTAAGATTTCTAACACTTTCCTATCAATTCTCTTTTTTATAGAATAAATCATTAACAAGCCTTGCATGTCTGCCCCTTTCTTACTGAAATCCTAAAGGAATCAGCACTATCTTGGTGTAAAAAAAACAACCAACCAAACAAAAAAAAAACAAAAAAACCCTTTCACAGAATACTCACTGTTCTTTAAAGTTGTATTAAAATGGTACTAAAAACTTCACATAACAATTATGGACACATTTATTCCTCTTACAAAAACTACTTATCAACTTTTCTACATTTTCTTCTATGTTAGTTCTTTGCTCATCTTCCACAGTTCATCCTTATCTGTCCTTATTTTACTAGTCATGGCATTATTGCTTTCTCATGTATATAATTTTGTTTTGTTCTTCTATGAAGAACTCTATCTTCTTCTAGTTTCTTGTCAAACAATTTTGCTTCTCTTCTCAAAGTAGCAACATAAGTTACTGCAACATTGTTAATTTTACATAAAATAAAAACAGTAATGCTTTTAAGCATCATTACATATACATCTGGAAACATATAAAGCAGGGTGGGGGGAAAGAAAAAAAAAAAGTATAAAAAAAAAAAAAAAAGGTTTGGTTTTGTACCTAACTTTCAGAACTTTAATTTTACAATTTTTATGCTCTACATTCACTTATGTGATGATGGTTAGTAGATTGAAACCAAGAATATATGTTATGTTTAGTTTTTTTGTTTTTGTTTTTGGTTTTGGTTTTGTTTTTGTTTTTTTTTCTCAAATTAAAGCAGTAGGACATTATATGGGAACTGAGTAAGCAAACAAAAAAAGGTTATAATCAAATCAATTTATCTCTTTGAATGATCCACAAGTATTTTACATGGAGTGATAATAATGATAGCTAATTTATATTACAAAGCATGTGTATTGGATTTGCCTGGGAAGGTTTTGGTAACAGAGGGGCTACAGGGCTGACTTCTGTGAGAAGCTGTCAGAAGCTTCCCCTATGCCCAACAGAACAAGTGCCAGCCAGCTCCAAGATGGATGTGCCACTGTCACCATCAGTGATGGTGGTAGTGCCTCTGTGATAACATAATTAAGAAGAGGGGAAAAAAAAAAACAAAACAAAACCAACAACCCAAACCAAACCAACCAAACAAAAAAACAACAAAACCAAACTGCAGCAAAACAGCAGCTAGAAGAGAGGAGTGAGAATATATGAGAAAACAACTCTGCAAACACCAAGGTCAGTGAAGAAGGAGGGGGAGGAGGTGCTACAGGCACCGGAGCAGAGGTTCCCCTGCAGCCTGTGGTGAAGACCATGGTGAGGTAGGCTGTCCCCCTGCAGTCTGTGGAGGTCCACTGTGGTTATCCACCTGCAGCCCATCAAGGACCCTATGCTGGTGCAGGTGGATGTCTAAAGAAGGAAGCCCACATTGGAGCAGGCTCCTGGCAGAATTTGTGGACCTGTGAAGAGAAGAACCCACACTGGAGTGGGTTTGATGGTAGGACTAATGACTCCATGGGGGACCCACATTGTGGCAGTCTATTCCTGAAGGACTGCACCTCATGGAAGGGACCCATGGTGGAGTAGTTGGTGAAGAACTGCAGCCCATAGGAAGGACTCACACTGGAGAATTTTGTGGAGAACTGTCTCCCATGGGAGGGACCTCATGTTGGAGCAGGGGAAGAGTGTAAAGAGTCCTCCCCCTGAGGAGGAATGAGTGGAGGGACAATGTGTGATGAACTGACTGCAATTCCCATTTTCCGTTCTCCTGTGCCACTGGGAGGGAGATGGTAGAGAAATTGGGAATAAAGTTAAGCCAGGGAAGAAGGGAGGGATGGGGGGAAGGTGTTTTAGATTTGGATTTATTTCTCCTTATCTTACTCTGATTTCATTATTAATAAATTAAACTACTTTCCTGTGATGGTTTGACCCACAGTGGGACCATGTGGTCCTGCATTCACCCCCCCAACTGGTGAGATGGGATGGGAGTCACAACAAAGGGGGCATGTGATTAGCAATGAAGGACAGGGATGGCTCACTCACCACTCATGGGAAAAACAGATTCAACTTGGGGAAGAAAAATAAATTTAATTCATTGTCATTCATCTAACTAGACATACCAACCTCATCTTACAGCACCTTCTCCCACCCCTCCCTTCTTCCTGTGCTCAAATCACTTTGCTCCCAATTTCTCTATCTTAAACCCCAAGCGGCACAGGGGACAGGGAATGGGGGTTCAGTCAGTTCACCTCTGCTGCTCTTCCTGGCATAGAAGTCCAGGAACAAGATGTTCCAAAGCAAGCTTCATGTGGAGTCATGGATCTCTTCGGGCTCAGCTCCCAGCTCTGATGTGGGGACATCCATGGGCTGCAGACTCACTTCCCACTCTGGGGGTCTACCCCCGTTCTGGCATAGAGAGACTCTTGGGGCCCCAATTCTAGTCACAGTTGCCCTCAGGCTCAGTTTCTCTACTGCAACGTGGAGTCCTCTATGGCCTACATGTGGGTTTGTGCTCCGACATTGAATCTCCATGGGCTACAGGAGACTTTGTCTTCTACTCCATGAGGTTGAGCTGGATATCTTGAGGTTCTCTTTCCTTTCCCCTCCTCCTCTTTCCTCTGGCAACCTTTGTTTAGGCCAATGTTTGTATTTTGTTCAGGTGAATGGCCTCTACTCCAAGTTCACCCCATGTTCTTTTTTTCAGGACAGTCATTCCCTTCACAAATATGGATTCGCAGAGGTGTTTCTCTAGTGTTCATTGGCCCACCCTGGGCTGGGGTGTCTCTGCCTTGGAGCCAGGGGAGCTTCTTGCTCTCACAAGGTGGTCCTTCCACCATTACAAAAAAAACCCCAACCATGCCTCCCCCCCACCTCCCCAACCCGAAACATTTCCTCAATTTGAATATTTTTAAGCCATGATGGTAACTGGTGAATTATCTCTCTCTGTCCTTTTTTTAACCCATGAGCCTTTTGTTATATTTTCTCTCCCTTATCCAGCTGAGGAAAGGAATGATAGAGTGGCTTTGGCGGACATTTGGCATTGAGCCATGATCAACCCATAACAGGTCATTTTAGATGGGAAAAACTGAAAAATAAAATGTCTTTTTTTTTTTCTTTTTTTCTTTTTTTTTTTTAACTAAGAAGCTCATTGAATTAAATATTTTCCTTAAAGGAAACCATATTGTCTAATTATTTTTTAATTTCCACAATTTTACAGTCAAGTATTAGTGAAGAACTTCCTAGATAAATCTTGCTATACAACAGAGCAACCCTATTGTCTTCTATATACATTATCTTTTGAGAGAAGTTAGCTATGTGTGATAGTATACTACAAATTTTGTGATGAAGCAAAAACAGAATTCTGTTCATGTTACTCATGCATGACTTAAGGCGCACAGAACTGTAACAATGCAAGCGATTTCACAATGTCTTTTAGCGTTGAACTGGCAGGACCACTTTCTCAAGGGCTTTTCTATGCCATCTTAATCCTTGATCTCCTTTGTGTAGAAATTCTAAGATTATATTTTTTTGTTTATGAGGTCTAATAGATATTATTTTCCATTGGAGAGCAAGTCTGAAAAGAGTGTGTCACCTCAAATTCTTTGTCTTCTAGCTCTTAGCATGATACTGAAACATTAGAAGTAATTAAACAGTGATATTGTAAATCCCAAGATAAAAGTATGACTAATGATTCTTTAGCATTTTGTCAAAGCCCTCCTCATAATTTCAAAGCTCTAGTCAATATGCGTGTAGCTAATTCTCCCTAAGTAGATTTTTCTTTCCATTACTAAAATGTTTGTGTGCTGATAAATAAAGGATTTCTTAAATTTATAAGGATATGGCTTTAATAGTTATTTTTCTTTAATATTTTTATCCAAGCTTTGGTTTCCAAAAGTATATTTATTTTGAGATTCACAATAATAAATTAGATTTTTACATATATATATGTATTTTATTCTTGTAGTAAGAAGATGAATAAAACTTACTTTCAGTTAAGGTATAAAAATCCAGTGCTGCATTTTATATGGTCCTGGATAAAACTTCAGTTAAAAGGCAGGTTTTGGTCAGAAAAAGAGCTTTCAGAACTGTGTTTCTTAAACTATATGTGCACAAAAAACCCCTGATACAAAGAATGTAAATTTTAAATATTCTTTTCTAATAATACTCATTACACATGAAACTATTACCTTGCTGACTTTTCAAATCCCCAGCAATTCTTACATCTCATTCAGTTGCACATTATTTATCTGTTGCTCTGTACATAGGTTTGAATTCATACTACAAAAATAAGCAGCCTAATTCAAAATATGTTTTTGGCTACAGTACTTTCAACTAAGTAAGGCTTTTTAGTGGTCTATATAGTAACAAAATCCACTGAGTATTTTTATGGAAATTTTTATCTATCTTGAATATCTTACTTATGTTAAAGTGACAGTATTTGATGGTCAAGTTCCAACACACCCTCTTTTTTAATTTTTTTAATATTTATTATAATTCTCAATATGTATGAGATGTCAAAGACAGTAAAATTATTCAGCCTTTCAACAACAACTATTAAAAAATAAATTTAAAATTTAATTCTTTGCACTGCAATATGAAATCAGGAGAATTTAATTTTATTCCTTTGGATATGTAAGTTTATTTAATTTACCTCTATTTTGTTACTTTAGAAATGCACTTATTTTCTAGACATGTCAATAAAAATGCAAAACAACTCACAGTACTCAGTGACCACTGTGAACAAGCAAATAAGATGAATTGAATCATGTATTTTGCATGTATTTCAAGATGTCAAAATGTGCTTTTATAGTTCTGCTGAGACTGAGGCAGAGATAAGTAGGACCACAAAAAAATAGCTAGAAACACAATGCAATTTCTTGCCTATTTGCTTAGACCAGGGGTCCTCAAACTTTTTAAACAGGGGGTGGTTCACTGTCCCTCAGACACTGTCAGGGGCCAGACTATAGTTAGGTCAAAGAAAAGCAAGCTTTCTTATTTTAATCACTGGGAATTTCTAAGTTATTTTTTTCTTTTTCAAACCTCATGTCTGTTTACCATTGTGGTGGTGCCATTTACCCTATTTTTCACAGTTTTCCAGAATCTCTAATTATTTAATTATACAGACAGATATATAGAGGTACTTTCAGAAATGCTAGGACATTTCATTTCTATTTAATTCATTAAGAATTAAGTATTTTGAAAATCCTGTCAGACATCTCCCCAAAGCCTTAGTAAGGATAACAGAATCAGTTCATGATCATCAGTGTTGGTCTTTAGCTAGACAACATCCTGCTGCAAAAAAAAACCAGTTTTTTCAAAGTCTACAGGTATAAGTCCCTGAAGGTGAACCCGCACATCATACTAGAGAACATCTTCAGAGAAAATCTTTGTTTCTAAGTCCAGTTCCAATCCTGAAACCAGTATTCAGAGAATGCATAGACAGCCACTTGGGAATATCCAAAAATAGAATTATGACAGTCACAAAATTTTGAGACCCCAATAGCTGTGTAAGTATCAAATCCAAAAGACTTCTGCTTCTTCACTTCTAATCCTAAAAAAACCTGAATGGAAGTGGGAAGCCACTTCCATTTTGCAGGTGGAAAATTTACCCCAAGAAATAAGTAATTTTGGGACATTTTCTGAGGACTAATCATGCAGCATTTACACAGACAACAGTTTCAATTCCTTTACTCATGTTTGTTCAGTTACACATCACTATCTTTGGCAAATATGCTCTTGCGTATTATTATTATTATTTGCATGAATACAAGTTTTATTATTAAGTTATTTGAAAGAAAGTCCCAAATACAAGTAACTCTAAGCATTGGTGAAGGCTATGTTCAAACCCTTAGTTACATTACATAATTTTTGTGTGCTTTTTATCTGAAACACATTACATAATTCACTTCTATTTCAAAATCCTTTCCATTAAAAATAATTAGTATATACTTATATATACTGTGATAAGAAAAGACAGGACAGAAACAAATTTATTTATTTATTTATTTATTTATTTATTTATTTATTTATTTATTTATTTATTTATTTATTTCCTATAGTACCTGTTAAATCCATACAGAAACTATGGAACTTCAGAAATTTCAGGAACTATCCTGAGGCTCTTTATCACCTTTTCTTTCCAGTAAAAAGATTTAAAAAAAAAAAAAAAAAAAAAAAAAAAAAAAAAGATGATATTGTCTAGGACATATTTATGCCTGTCCTCATTTCTAAAGAGTATTTAAAGTAGTACACTCCTAATAATTACCATTTATGTTTAAAGTCAACACATTGTAACACACTTACTTCTACAGAAAAACTTTCTGAAATTTCACTTTCAAACTCTTTTTTGAAAGAACTCTGCAGTTTTATCTTTTCACACTTTTTCCTGCTACTTTTAAATCTGTAGCAACATATGACAGAAAAGATGATTGGATTTTATTGACATCAAAATATCTTTCCCAATGCAAAAGGCATGATCTGTCTCCCAGTAAAAGGAAAATATATGGTAATGATTCTGTGTTTATAATCAGCTCTTGTTTTATAATTCCATTCCTCAAGACTGGACACAGAAATATTTGAGGGATTAGTTATAAAATATATTGTTTCTTATGAAATCTGATCAGTTTTACAGGTATGAAAACAGTCATTAGACATAAATAAAGCAAGGAATGAGCAGTTTTGCAAATGCTGCATATAAAGCTACAATAGCAATATTCTATTTGTACTCAACTGCAACTTCTCAGTTAAATGTCAAGCTCTAGACTCCAACTCAATATAAGGCTCCCTGATAAGAAACATTGATAGAAACAAGAGAAATCAGGCATTTCATGGTTCCTAGAAACAGCCCCACTACATTTCCTTTATTTACTTCCCAAGTACATAAATAATTTTAACTGCTAACACTCTGCCAGACAGAGAACTAGAAATGTGGCACCTGTCTTTAGGCACTGATAAACTAGGAAATAGAATTCAGAGTAGAAAGTTAAGCTCTCTCTATAGTCAAGAAGGAGGTAGAATCCTCTAGCTAATGATTAACGATAACAAAATCTCAATCATAATCTTAAGGTGCCAGATTTACAGTCACAGATGATGTTTAGGTTCCTGTATTAGGCATGTTATTTGCATTGGTAGCTTGGTAGTAAAAAAGTTGTCCCTCAAATTGTTTCCTGTTGGTAGCTAAAGTAACTCAGCTGAGATCTGAAATTTAAACTGAGCAACCTAGTGAACGTTCATTTAACAACACAGAAGTCTGCAAGTCTGTACGCCAATCTGTTGTTACCACAGAACCTACTTAGAACATTATATTTATAACCTTGTCAAAATCTTCAGAGATCTGAACATCTAAGCATTATTTTGTGCTTACGAACTTTCAGAAAGAGAATTCCATGTACCTTATTCCATCCTGAATGAATTAGAAAACAAAACCAAAAATAAAACAAACCAACAAAAATTATTCTGTAGTTCAATGATGAATGAACTCTTATGGGGCACATCTTATCTATGTCACTTCTTATTAGTTAACATAGCTATTTTTCTGTACAGCATATTCTCTGCTGGAAAATCAGCTCATAGGGCCTCTTTACAGAAGAGATATCCAAGGTTGTTTTTCCTGTACATAGTACCATAGTACCGTGGGGTACAAATCTCTGGGTTGCTCCAAAAGTAGCATTCTTGTCACATTGACAAGGCACTAGTGTACAGACGTGCTAGTGTGTTATTCAAAATGATACAGATTAATGAACTCTACTTGGCATGGATTATTAGTTTGAATATTTCACTGAATTTTTGATGAAAAGATACTGACTCCAGTTCTAGAATTTTTCTGGGCAACGATAGATTAGAACTGCTTGCCCATATTGCACTGTGTGATGCAGAAAGGCATTGATAATGTGCAATATGGGAATGTGGTTTCACTCTTAAAGCACTGACATTTAACATTTTTTTTTTTTTTTCCTAGATCTGTCTTTTATTATTTAGCAATCTGAACCATTAACAACCTTCTATCTTTTAGCACACAAACCATAGGGAGAAATATGTTACTACTGAGATAACCACACAAGTCAGTATAAGATTAATTAGAAAGTAAAGGATGGCAGACTAAAATATTAGTACTGTGTTGGAGAGCATACCGTATGCTGTCAAATATTCAATAGTTAAAGAGAGCATCTAGTTGAGATGGACACCAAAAAGTAGTCTGAACAACATGCTATTTTACTCCTCCCTTTTTTGTAACAAAGCAAACAACGTATACTACCTTTCAATTATAAAACTTCTGCAGTTTAAGTAGTCTTTTGCATGTTAATAAAATATCTCTTGGTATTAAAATGATATTTTTTTAGCACTCATCGAACTTTTATGTCAAGATATAATTTAACAAAATTTTAAAAATCTAATACAATTCAAGTGATGCATTGCAAAATTTACATCCAGACTGAAACAAGTCTTCAGAGACAAATTCCATTTGCTACTCCTCAACGAGCTTTTTTGTTTGTTTGTTTTAACAATATATGCAATGAAAAAGAAAAGCAAAACATCTCTTTGTAGATAGTCTAAGCATTGTGTGTGAAATGAGACTATAATAGATCACGTATTAATGTGTCCATCTCAGTTTAAGTATATTGAGGAAAATGATGCTATCGCTAATGGAAATAATTTCTTACCAATTAAAAATGAGGTTAAATTCTTACACGTAATTTTGAAAAAGTGCATTATTATTTGTTTTGTCATGTGTGGTTTTTTATTTTCTTTTGAAATATGACTATGACAAAATGATACTTCTTTTAAACTTTATTCTTTTGCTTGAGCAACCTATAAAGTAATATTTTGTAGCTGTTGTGTATCTTAGTTTGGAAATAAAACATATCTTAGGGGATGAATTTTGTGAATTCCTTCTTTTAAATAATGTCAAAAGATTATTTAGTAGAGTTCTAACAAATTATATATCAGTAACCTGAAGACTTCTGCTGACAATGCAGCCTTTTGATGAGACAGAATGTAAAGTACAGCTGATCTATAGATCTTTTTGTATTTGGAAACAATCCTGTGTATTTTTTAAATCAGTTTTCAGACAACAAGGTTAAGCAATTACACCCATTTGATTAAGGGAATTTAGGGCTCTGTTGAAACCGTCTCCTTACTAATTATTACATGATAACACACACAAATTCTGGTCTTCTCAGGTATTTTTTATCCAACCTCTGTTACTCTCAAAATGCACTTCAGGAACTAAGCTTTTGAAAGTAGAGCAGCATTTTTCCTTTGCCTTGTTATCTAAGAAACATGTTACCCAATATCTTAATTGTTAAAAATAAACTTTAGTTCTTAGAAAAGAACCAGGAGCTGAATAAATTCAGCACTACAGAACAGTCTAGGAACTTGCAACATTTTCCTTATGATCACCTGATTTTGCTGTAGATAAATACTCCCTCAAATTTTAGAAAAATAGTAACTAAAGAAATGTTCATATGCAAGTGCAATAAAGTACCTAGATATTAGTTGATTTTATTTTCTATCTTTACTAAGAAGGAAGTTAAAATGACAGCCTTTTCAAAAGGACAGATCACAGGCAAACACAGATTTGATTTTGAATTGATGTCATTCCCATCTAAAAGCCTGGGACTAATGCCACATATTAGGAACTCAAATATCATACAGTTTATAAGAAGCTAGAATCAAAGCACATGACCTATCTTAACAGAATTTAGCTGCTATTAAAAAGGATGCTTTGAACAGTAAGTAGCTTCAGTTCCTTCAGCAGTTTGTACAGTTTTTAAAAATTCTACGAGCCAGCAACCATAGAAACTTAGAGCTTTTTCTCCCACAATAAGACAATATATTCTTAATCTGTTTGCTCCATGGTAATTTAAATGAAAATCATCTTCTTACTTTTTACCTTTATCTCATTGCTTTATAAATGGAATTAAAGATTTATTTTCAATTACACCTAACACTATCTCCCCATATAATATATCTGAAATTATTAGGCAAAGCTGTGCACACATATCAATAACCTTTTTTCTTTATTTCTGATTATTATATTTTAATACTTTTAATTAAAATGATACGATTTTTATATTTATTTCTACATTAATTACTAAATGCTTATTTTGCATTGTTTTCTCAAGTGAAGCCCAAAAAATCTATGATCCATTAAATATTTCCTTATAAAAATATTTTTTAAATAATTCTTAAATTCTCCTATTAGTTAGAATGTAGTAGTATGTTTTCTTTTAAATTCTTTTCTACAACATAGCAAACTGAGGTGCATTACTGACTGGAATTGGCTAGCATCTCTTATTTGGAGTGACAAGAACATCACTGAAATCCACAAATTAAGCACTTGAACTTTCAGGAGCACGTAAAACTGAATGGATTTCCTGACTATCTCTTGTAGGCATAAATCTTCTTTATTGGCAATCAAGTAGGATCTCAAAAATCAACAGAATCTAGTGAAATTGTTTGAAAGACTTGTAGAGGAAGTGTTAGCCTTACTCTTTTATGCAGCACGACTTGCCTTCAGGGAAGTAACATGCTTCCCTGTGCTACAGACTCTTTGAATGTATCATTTAAATGTGGGATGATTTTCTGACAATATAGAATCAATTTAATAGCTCCTGTGCAACTTTGACTGCAAAGAAGTGGACATGTAGCATAGCACATGGCTAGAGCTCCACTAAATCTAGTGGTTGTCAAGTTGCTACACTGAGGTTTTGGAAAAGGCAATAAGCAGGAAATGCATTTTCCTTTCATTGAAAAGGATAGGAAGGAATAAGGCAGATCAGCACTCCAATTTTCCATGTTTGCTGTGCATGCCTCAGGGTAGTAAAGCATCTTCAATGCTTTTTTTGAGTGTATGCTTGAAGTTGTTTTTAATAGGCACAGCACAAATAATAAAAAAAAATTAACAGAAAGACAGTTGTTAGCTGAAACATTGCTTCAATATATACTACCTCTGTTAGCTAAAGCCCTATAGGTTCACAAAAGGATATCAAGAATTTTGAATTATTCAGATCCCTGGGTACAGTTAACTGCTTCCAGAGTCCTGTGGTTAGTGAAATATTCACTATAGTAAACTACCTGTGGATAATAGTTGTTGTTCATATTCAGTAGCGATATAATACCTTGAAAATTATGCTAGTACTTTGTATTCTTCATTTCTGACAGAATTAACAGCCATCCAGCAGCCAAGAAAGAAAAGTAGATATTTTTATAAATCTGATGATATACAGAGCAATGGATTAAAAGTGAATAGACCACAAGGTTATAAAGTTTTGTTGTTTATTTTTTCCTAGATTCCTTTATTCAGGTAGAAACCAAGGTAAGATTTTTAAATAGATGCTGTAGATGTAACAATGGCAATTGAAATATTGAATTCTTTACTATACTATTCATAAAACAATGACTTAGAGTAACCTGAAGTAAACTTTTGTCAAAAATCTGAGATTTTATATTTTTTTGTATATCATCAAATCTATTACTGCAAAGACATGATCACGATAAGCTGGGAAAAAATACATGTATTTGAAGAAAACCAAACCAAGCAACCAACCAAATGAGAAAACAAACAAACAAACAAATAAACACAAAAACACAGAAAAATGTTGACTTTAACAAAGTGAGTAAACAGTGGAATGGGATGACAAGCAAAGGGAGGACAAGATAGACCTTGTAATTAACAATGCAGAGGTGAAAGGGGCCCAGTCCAAAATTATACTTGTAAATAAGGAAGAACCTACAGGACAACATTATAGGGGAAGCTCTTGTACATTTTCTGGGAAGTCAGCCCAACTGGGTGTCTCTCTAAAGTGCCTGTACATGGCATGGGGAACAATTAGAAGGAATTAGAGGACTGCATGCAGTTGAAGGAATATGATCTCAATGGGATCACGGAGATGTGGTGAGATAACTAATATAAATGACTGATGTCATGGTTGGATACAGTGTCTTTAGGAAAAACAGAGCAGGAGAGTGAGGAGAGACAGCTGTGCTTTTGTGAGAAAGCAGTGTGAGGGCACAAAACTCTGCCTAGGAACAGACATTGAGCAAGCTGAGAGGTTGTGGTTCCAATTAAAGACCAGACCAATGTGGGTGTCATCATTGTGGGTGTCTTCCAACTAATGGAGGAACCACTATGTTTGCAGAATCTGGTCTGTTGACAGGGGTCATGGATCATTAGAGATGTTGTACAATCAGAGGCTCAGCAGAAGCAGCGAGGATATGAAATGGCTCAGGCCGCAGTAGCCAGCTTAGGCCCTTGACATAAGTATAACAAGCAATTGCACAGTCAGGGTAAATTAGCAGAAGTCTCCAGGATACTTACTTGTCCTTGAGACTTCAATCAAACAACTTTAGCAAAACTAAGCTGGGAAAAAGAAGGGAGTAGCTTTAGCTGGTAACCGCAAAGTAGGAGTACTCTGTTGACGTCCTTGGGACGTGAACAGAGCAAAGCCACCTGTTATAACGAAGGAAGAAGTTCCCAGGATAATTAATAAACCAATCAGTATAGGTCTTTAAGAATATGCATGAGCTTAATTAACCACTGTATATAAGGAGCACATAGGTAATCAATAAACTAAGCTTGCTGATCACTCATATTGAGCGTATCCGGGTTTTCCCTCCATCATGACACTGGTCCTCATGGTAGATTTTCATTACCATAAACATCCTGAAAGCTACTTGAAGGGGAAGCACTGCAGAGCAGAAGCAATCAAGGAGGTTTCTGGGAGTGTGTTGACAACTTCCTGATAGAGGCAACTGAAGAAGCAAAAAGGGGAAATACTTTGCTGTACCTGGTACTTACAAATAAGCATGGACTGGGCAGGAGAATGAAGGTCAAGGGCAGCTTTGGCTGTAATGAACAAGAGATCATGGAGTTCAGTATCCTGAGAGAAAGAAACCATGCAAAAAAACCCAGGATCACAACCCTTGACTTCAGAATAGTAGGCTTTGATCTGTTCAGAGATCTGCTTGGAATAATACCATAGGATAGTACCTAGACAGAAGAGGAATCCAGGAGAGCTGGTTGAATTTCAAAGAATCCCTTCCTCCAACAGGCAGTCCTGATAAGCAGGAAATCAAGTAAAGGCAGATGGAGGCCTGCATGGTTAAAGAAGGAGCTCCAGAATGAACGCACACATAAGATGAAGTCTACAAGAGGAGGAAGCAGGTTTACATAGCCCAGGAGGAATTTAGAGACATGATCAATGCAATACAGGGATGAGGCTAGGAAAGCCAAAGCCCATCTGGAGTTGAAACTTGTAAGAGATATGAAAGGCAACGGGAAAGCTTTGCTACAAAGTTTATCAGCAGGAAAAGGAAGATAGGGAAAATGTGGTTCCTCTATTGAATGGGGCAGGGGACTTGGTAAAGAAGGAAACACGAAAGACAGAAGTACTCAACACCTTCTTTGCCTTGGTCTTTACTGTGAAGATGGGCTTCAGAAATCTCAGACCTCTGTGACCAGTGGCAAAGTCTAGAGCAGTGAAGACTTCTTTGGTGTAGGAGGCTCAGATTAGGGAACACTTATGGAAATTGCACATATATAAATCAATGGCATCTGATGAGATGCACTCATGAAGACAGAGGGAGCTGGTTGCTACAATCTGGTACACCAGATGGGTGTGCTGTCATTCAGAGGGACCTCACAGGCTGGGAAATTAGGCTGAGAGGTATCTCTTTGGGTTCCACAAAGGGAAATACAAAGTCCTGTGCCCAGGGAGGAATTACCCCGGGCACCAGTATAGGCTGTGGGCTGACTGACTGGAAAGTAGTTCAGCAGAGGTGGACTATGGGGTGTTGGTGGTGCTGTACAAGCTGACCATGAGCCACAGTACACCTTTGCAGCAAAGAAGGGTAACGGGCTGCATTAAGAGAGTTGCCAGGAAGTCAAGGCGGGTGATCCTTTCCCTCTGCTCAAGCACAGGCAAGACACAGCTGGAGTGCTGGGTCTAGTTCTGGGCTCTGAAGTGTCTCACCACCTTCATCATAAATATTTTATTCCTACAAAAAAGGAGCAATTTATTTCTCAGAAAGAGCAGTGTCTTACTACAATACTTTTTCATCTAATGTGGAGGAAAAGCTTGTTTCTATAGTCAGTCCTTTTATTTTACTCTCCTAGTTTGACCCCAAGTCCATTATTAAGAGCTTCATAAGCAGAGTCTCATAACCAGATGTCCTAGGTTTTTTGTTTTTGTTTTTGTTTTTGTTTTTTTGCTAGGATAGGGTTAATTTTCTTCTTAATAGCTAGAAAGCACTGTGTTTTGATTTCGGGGGGGGATTTTTATGAGAAGAACTTTGATAACATACAAGGACACCGTGCTTGATTAGTTTTCAAGAGCAGAGGACAGGGCAGGGGAAAATTTGCTTAGTGAGAGGGCATCATAGAAATCCACTGATTTACACTTACTGAACTATTTTTCAAAGTTCAGTGCAAGTTAGGTGCTTCATGGTAATAAAAATTAGATTTAATAATGATTTCTAATGTATTATTTTTAATTAATATCAGAGAGCTCAATAAACATACCACATAAGCAAAAAACTCTTGTAGCAATAACAAAAGCAAAATACAAAATTATCTTCATATCCAAGTAAATCTCTGATCTGTAAACCACATTAAATGTTTTTATTGCAACATTTTTGCCAATTTCTTCATATGGCTTTCCACATAACAGCAAAATAAACAACCTTGGGAACCCTTTTGCAAATATTTATGAGTGATCATGTTAGTTTTGTCTGTGGATAAATTCACCTGACTTTCTGTTTACCTTTTCACAAAGATGCCTTCTGGCTGGAAGAAAGGTAATGTCACCTTAATTATGTTCTTGCCTTGGTAGCATAAATTATTTATGCTTTAACATATTTATATTTAGCCTTCTCAAGCTTTCACTTCTGTCCCCTGGTATGTGAGCTCTGTGTAACTATTAAAGGAAGCACAGTGTTAAGGTGTATGACCTGGCAATGATGTTTACTCTTTTTTTTCCCCCTGTCATGTGTGTTTGCAACACAGATCATTGACTCTGAGCATCAATGTTAGGCAGCCCAAGAAGAGGTAAAGGGGAAACTGTTCCTAGTTGCTTGAAGTGGATTAAGATTTGATGCATATCAAGAAGGTCATTCCAGCTGTTGTATCTGCTTTACCATAATTCTACAGCTCTAGAGATTGTCAGCAAACAATACATAGCTTGTCATAGGCAGATCATTAAAATGAAAATTGTCATCATGGGACTAAGTGTTTTAGGAATACCAAAAGTCATAATGTGCCTCTTCCCATCAGCCATAAGAACTGGGTGCAGTCAGTTGACATGACAAGACTGCATTTCAAACTGGTGACCCAGTACCTGAAAAAACATTTTTTTTCTGTTATACCTATTTCCTTGAGTCAATATTAGCAGCATCAGCCTCTCAATTAGCTTAATTCCCTGCATCAGGAGTCAAAAAGTTACAGAATCTGGATACTTCTGGAGCCATGTAAAACAGGCATCACCGCCAGCAGCAGATCCAGATTACTTTCTGGACTGATACTGTGGATGCTTCGGAGTCATCAGTTACCAAAATTTGTTTCCATCCAGTGCACATCTGCTGTAAACCAGTTGATAGTTATGCCCCAACTTTGCCTTTCTTGACGGTAGTTTTCCTCACTATAAACTTAAACTTGGCCCCATTACTTCATTATGAGAGAAGTGATGCCACTTCAGAGAACAGACCACATGCACCACACAGACACAGACATCAGCCACACCCTGCCCCCAAACACGTGCACACACACGAAGGGACTCACTTGTTGCTGTCCAAAAGGTAAACTTCTGATTCTGAACTTCTCCCCCACTTTTGCTGCTTGCACTCTGTACTGATTACAACATTGTCAATGTTGAGGAGTAGCCACCTTCAGAAGGAAAGTCATCCTGTCTTAAATGCCTCTTTAGGATGACTAGACAAAATGTCTCAGAATTATATTACCAATCTCATGTAAGTGATCAGCTCAGATGCCTAATTTGCTAAGGTCCTTGTTTAGGGCAGATGAATTCCACTCATGGCCCTCTTGCTGTGAAAGGACATCTTCTCCAGACTTCTCAGCAGAAGCTTTTTCAACATGCAAATCTAAGGATTCACACTCTTGTAAGTAATGTGCCTTCATGTACATTTTGCAAACATGGACAAGTTATAGAACCTGCAGCTGAATGGTTAGTCACAGTCAACAGGAATGGAGACAGATAGTTAATGTATGTGTTTTCAAGATGTACTTTAATTTTATCAAAGCAGTAAAAAGGTTGCATTTTTTGAAAATATTATATTTTCTTATAAATAAAGTGAGTGTGCCATTAAATTACGTACCTACTACAAGTCTAGAAATGCTCAATGTATCTTCCATTGTCTGTATGCTTTCAAATAAAGTTCTCTATGTTCTGAACACAGCTTCACATTGTACATTACTTTTTTCATGAAGAAGAAACTATTCTAACTCATTGTATCCTAATCTATCCACCTTAAAAAAATATTGTTTTTTATGGAAAATAACAAAAATCAGTGTTCTATGAAAGTAAACAGGAGAATTATTTTTCTTTTTACATTTTATATAAAACCTAGATCATACAGGTTGAATATTGATTGGTTTAGAGGCCTTCTGGTTTTTGTGGGACAGTTGTTGGGGTTTGTTTATTTTTTTCACTTTTCAATGTAGATAAAGAATATTTTTGTGGTAAAATCTTATGAACTGCTGAAATCTGAATAAATAACACAGTTGGATAGAAAAAATAAAACAAAAAAACTCTATCTATATATGTATATATGATTTTAAGCTCAAAGGAGGGAGGAAGAAACAAATATGTCAGTTATGTCCCAATTTTGAGAGTCAATATTTTTGTTCCCATTGTTTCTCATGGTAGTGAAACAAGTTTTCCTATACTGACTTCAGTTTCAATGCTATGCAAAAATTGCACATCACAAATCCATGCCAAGGAGACTTTGTTATGACTACATGATGTTATAACCGTTTTTTTCTTGAAAGCATCCTTATGAAATATACACTTAGAAAAGTGAGTACAATAGATACAGTATGATCTCATATTTAAAGTGAAAAAACATAAAAACACGCACACACACATTATTACAGTAATAACACTCTTAACTGGCTTTCAATCTAATAACAATGCTGGAATATTTCTTCAAAGATTGCATGATTTCTTTTAATAAAATACCTTGAGATTCAGAAACACTTTAATTTCTTTGGTTAATTGCTTTTCTAGGTGTGTCCTAAGAAATCACAACAAATTGTTTCTAGAGATGCATCAAATTAGCAGATATACAAGTAATCTGTGGAGGTTCTCCTGCCCTGAGGCAATACATTTTGAGACCATAAATAAGAAACATGCTTTTTAAATAAGTATGTTTTAAACATATCACATAACATCATTTCTCAGCTTTGAGAACTTTCTTGTATCTCCCCCTCAACTCTTTTCTTAAACACTATAATACACAAACTTCTCCACTGCAGTGATCTTGCAGTGTATCTGTCATTACATCTATAAGAAAACTGTCATTTATGACTTCTAATTCAATAGGAAATTTGGATCATTTATCCTTACCTTATATAATCTTTAAATATAAAAACTTTAAAGTTAAACGTGCATTTTTATGTGCTACTTTTTTTTTTTTCTTTTTGACATTCCTTTTCATTGAGCCTTTTGGAACTTTTTAAAGTATACACAGGGGCTGTATAATCTGAGGTATTGGTTTAGTCTAGAAAAATGACTTCAACTTTGCAAACAGTGAGTTATGTTGAACATTTATTCCTGTGTTCAAAATTAAAATCTTTCTCTTGCATCTGCTCCACTGTCAGATACCTCTGCAAGCACTTCTGCCCCTATGAGAATCCTGGGGTTTTTTTTAAATTTAAAATCGCACAAGCAGACTGAAATTTTACTCTCAACACTTTTTCATAATTTCCTCAGTCTTGCTTAACTCGTCAGTATTTCAGTAACTTTCGCTTTCTAGGCCAAGGTCTTCTAAAAATCTCAGTCCAGTTAGGTATATTAATTTTTAATATTGACTGGATTGGCTCAATAGCATGTGTGGCTGTCACTTCCTTTTCCAAAGACAGTTGAAAGAAAAGATGTTAGACATTATCAGAAATTAGTCCTTGGTGTAAAACATAAAAACAATCTGTGGGTAGAATGCCTTCCTAATAATTCTTATAGGTAGTGTTGTATTTACATTTTCCTTTTCTTTTTTTTTTTTTTTTCTTTTTTTTTTTTCTGTTAAGGTTAGACACTCAGGTAGTTTCTCATAATATATTTTATTGACAGTGGAATATTTTATTATTGAAATGTTACACAATTGTATCTCATAAATGAGACAGGTCCAGCTCACAGACTTATTCTACTGAAATTATTTAAGCTTGTTGAACTGTTTGCTAGGGAGAACAAGATGATCTGAATTTGATTGAAGTGCCACTTCAACCCTTCCTCAGAGAAAACATTCTTGTAGTGAAACTCACAGTTTCAATTTGGCTTGATGCAGATTTTGAACATTCTGTTTGGACATCTTTGGGCAAGTTCTGATTTATATGCTCAGATGTCCAGTTGAAGCTTATCTCTTCTACATATTTGCTCCTGTTCAAATAAAACTTGGCATTCCTCAGATTTCCTTCTTGTGGTGTGAATTATCATTATAAAAGGATTCATTCTTTAAACCCTGACTAAGCTTTTCTGGGTGAACTTGTCCCTTCCCAAAGGTGTTTTTACTACAGTCTGGAATAACTCAGGTCCAGAGCTTTCAGACATCTTACTCTGAAGGCAACTGCACAGAATTCCCCAATTCCTCAGCTCGCATGAAAACAAATGGATTTTCAGTTTAGAAACCTTGACAGCAGTTTATAAGGAAAGCTGAGGAACATGATAAATGTGCCAAGGACAACTCATAGACTGAAGCTAATTGGCATGGAATAGCCACCTCTGTACAATAAACTTGCCCAGGACTCCTCCAAGAATAACTATTGGGAATAATCTCCAGGTTGTGCCAACTCCCAAACAGCAAATGACAGTTTTCTGAGGAGTACTAGTTGGCTCATCCTAAACCATAACAGATACAGTTCTAGCTATTTAATAGTATAGACAACAATGTTCCTGTGTTCAGAAACACTCCCTGATACATTTTTATTTAGTAGTATACATATGGCTTTTGAGTTCAATGCACCACTGTCACAGGAAACCCGTGGTCCTTAACCGAAAGGTGCCTGAGCATTCTGGTATGTTTAGCCCTGAACAGTTAAAATAAATTCTCTCCAGGTTTACTTAATAATCACTTTAAGAATATAGAAAACAATTTACTGCACAGAAAATAAGGATAAATGTGGCTATGATTTCTGTGTGGATATCCATGACATAGACAGCTGTTCTGAAGCCTTTAAAAGTTATAGAAAAACAAAATATAGTTCAAATGCTTTTTTTTTTTTTTTTTTTTTTTTGGGGAACAGTGTTGTTATAGACACTGTCAGAAGTTTATCAGCCATTTTACTCCTCTTTTATTAATAAACAGTTTTGTTCACATTTAACTGTACAGTAAGCTTGTCAAACATTTCAGCACTTTTTTTTTCCTCCTTTCTAGTCTTTAATTAATGCCTAAATTTATATTAATACCCCTCTTGAGTGTAAATGTGCTCCAAAACATAACTGAGCAATTTGTTTAGAGCACATATGAAGAAGTTTTGACCAATCTGAGTATACATACCAAGCTATTGAATGGAAAGTATAGTTTGCCTTGTATACAGTTATTATATATTATTTCTTCTGAAAATGAACTTGGAAGGCAAGAATAACTATCTAATAAAAATCCTAAACCCAAAACTACATTCAGATTCTTGTTTACTCTCCTTGCAATGCATATTATGTTTAAATACTAGTAAAGATACAGACAGTGGCAATTAGAACCTGACTCATGTTCTGATTCCTAACACAGGTTGGAAAATCAGTGATTCCAAAAGTTTTTCAGGACAATGGATGAAATCAGTGACTTCATCATTATTTATTATAATTTCAGCTCCATCTTATGCGGAGTTTCAAAACAATCCTTGCAGGAGTTCAGGAAAGCTAAGCCCTGCTAGTCAATAAGAATGCTGCAGATAGTTTTGAATATCACATCTAATAATGAATTTCCTGGAAGAAGTTTCAGCTTCTAACATTCTTTGTATTCCTATCTAAAATTATTATAAAATACAAAGGAATTTTACTGTAGATTGCATTTTTAATCTTTTAACAGAGACATCATTTGAATTAACCTATAAAAATATCGTCTCCCATTTGTCAAAAGAGAAATTAAGAGTAGCTGAGAAGGAAAGGTGGGAAAAGGTGTGTGTCTCATTTGCCCTGATACAGTGCCTGGGTGGAACATACTAACATTACATTGAGCTTGAATATTTCGAAGAATCAAGCAACCAGTCTTCTTCAATAAGAAGAATCTATGGATACTGTAATCCAGATGTAGACCTGATTTTCCCATTTTTGTCACTGTAGCTTTGCCCTTGCCACAAAAAAAGCAAACAAATGGAAATAAAATTACCTATCAGATCATGCTCCAAAGCTATAAAGAAGAATTCTGGACTTAACCCTAATGACAGCTATGTCTGAAATTATTCCATTACAAGAGTAAAATTCACAGTTATGGTCCATTTCCCGAGATGATGCCTGCTACGCTTCTGAGTCACACTGTTGCAGTCGACATTTGCATTATTTCACTAAGAATAATTTTATGGTAGAAACCAGAGAGAAACAGAGCTATTTATACTGATTAGAACAAGCTTGAGTAAATAAGGGTAAAAAGTGAGATTCTGCAAAACTTGGAGACTGCAGTTATGGGACCCATTCACAAACATTTATTCATTTATCTATCTATTTATCTATCTATCTATCTATCTATCTATCTATCTATCTATCTATTTATTGTGGATGCGTTTGAATTTTCATATACACAGAATATTAAAGACATGCTATTTTCTCATCACAGAGATTAAAGCATGTCACAAAATATATTTGGGATTGGAGCAGTAAAACAATTTTCCTGATCATATGATTATCTTTCTGATTACTGACTGATAGCTGAAACTGAAGAACGAGATGTTTAAGAAATAGAAAAATGTAATCTAACTTGGAATGAAGATCCATGTAATAATAGTCAAGGATAATTCCAGTCTTGTATAATTTCTTCAGACATTCAGTTTTTGTGGATAGTTCATGAATATACTAGTCATTGCTAAGTTATTCATAAATGGTCACAAACTGTAGGGAGTAAAGTTCAAGTTTATTAGTATCTGTAAATGTTTCTCTGTCTGACAAATTCTTATGAAGGTTTAGACTGGGCTGTGGTTTAACTTATTATGTGGTAAGGAACCAAACAATCACTGAAGTAATATGCTCATAATTTACTGTACTTTACTTCTCAAAGTACCTGTCACATCTTTGTGGTGGTTCCATTTGGCTAGCACTTGGCTAGCAGCCAACACAGACGTTCACCTGCTTGCCCCCACCCCCAGGGGATAGGGGAGAGCATTTGGGGCAAGGGTAAAGAGACTAGTAGGTTTAGTAGGATGAGATATGAACAATTTGATAATTTAAACACAATAAAACTTATAATAATAATAATAATAATAATAATAATAATAATAATAATAATAATAATAATAATAATAATAATAATAATAATAATAATAATAATAAAAGCAAATGAGTGATACACAGTACAACTACTCACTTCCTGATGACCAAGCCTGGCCTGTTCCCAGATAATGATCCTGGAGGAGCAACAATCCCAAACTGAAACCACAATCCTGGAAGAACGAGAGCCCAAGTGAAAGTCAGAGTAAAAAAGGAAGAGACTCTCATTAATACACTGAACATGATGTGATATGATATGGATTATCCTATTGGCATATCAAAATGTTAATTTAGCTTACTAATTTAAATAGTCCTTGTCAACCTTAGATCTTTTGCTTGTAGACTAACAAAACACCAAGTCCTTCAATTCCAGTGACAAAAATGAAAACTAGTGTTATCAACATTTCTCTCATAACAAATACCATGCTGAAACCAAAACACAGTACTATTCTGGCTACTAAAAAAAACCATATCTCTATTTCAGTTGAAAAGACAGGTCAGTTTTTCATTCAAACCAAAAAAAAAAAAGGTTGTTTGTTTGTTTGTCTTTAAAACAAAGTGAAAAGTGCTTAAAGGCTAGACCCAAATAAAAATTTAGACCTGAAAACATAGTGTCTAAGAACTGTGTGATTTGCAAGTTCTTAAAGGGTGTATAAATTTCAGTAGTGGTCTTCACTCCTTTTTAGAGTGGATACCACTGCACTCAATTAGAAGTCAGGAGCCTCAGTAAGACTTTGGATGTGACATACTGTTCAGTACAGGTCTCTGTTCCTTGCAGGGCATATACAGGATACAAAATCTAAGTAGAGTGATGTTTTGGCTCCCTGACAGGTCCAGATCAATATGGTGTTGTAAGAGCATGGTATATTCAGTGAATCAGACCTCTTTAAAAAACATGATTTTTTTAAAAATATATAAATTTTATTTATTTATTTATTCGTTTATCTATCTATTTATTTATTTATTTCATTTTAATTAGTAAATAGTTTTTATCTCAACCTGTGAGTCTCCTTGCCCTTCTTTCCAATTCTCTCCCCTACTCCCTGGGCGATGGAGGGGGGAGGGTGATAGAGCAGGCTGTGTTTGGCTGCAAGCTGCAAGCAAAAAAGGTTAATTCACCCAAACCACCACAGGTGTCTTACACAACAGGAGTCTAGAACACTTCCTTACTTCCTTTCACCATTTCTTGACTCTGCAACTGTTTCATTGTGATTTGCTCTTCCACTGAACATACTCTAACAATCACATTTGATGAAAATATTAAACAGTCAAACTTTGCATCAACTTCTTAGGTCTTTGCAGAGAAGTTTAATAGCAATTAACCACATAACAATAATTTGGAAGCGATTGGCATTTCTTCTTTTCTATGTAGCCTAACAGCAAAAGACTTAGCAGAAAAGTTATGGGTATGTATAACATTAGATACATTCTCAGCCTACTTAGAAGTGAGACAGAAAAATATGATTCATTCTATCAGTTCTGGCCTGGAAGATACAGCATATAAAAGTACATGAATGTTTGCTTCAAAATCATTGACCTTATAGGTCAATAGTAGTATGTTAGTCATACAGTAGTTATGCAGTACTGATAGAATCATGGAATAGTGTGGGTTGGAGGGGACCTTAAAGATCATCTAGTTCCAAGCCCCCTGCCATCAGCAGGGACACCTTCCACCAGACCAGATTGCTCAAAGCCTCGTCCAGCCTGCCCTTGAACACTTCCAGGGAGGAGGCATCCACAATTTCTCTGGATTACCTGTTCCAGTATTTCACCACCCTCTTAGTAAAGAATTTCTTCCTATTATCTAATCTAGATCTATCCTCTTCCAGTTTAACACCCCTTGTTCTATCACTACCTGCTCTTGTAAAATGGCCCCATCCAGTCTTCCTGGTAGGCCCCCGTCAGGTACTGGAAGGCTGCTAAAAGGTGTCCTGAAAGCCTTCTCTTCTCCAGGCTTAACAGCCCCAACTCTCTCAGCCTGTCCACACAGGACAGGAGCTCCAATCCTCTGATAATGCTGGTGACCCTCCTCTGGACTTGCTCCAACAGTTCCATGTGTTTTTTTCCCTGACTTTCTCTTTGTTGGGATGCATTGTTCCAGGGCTTGCAGAATATTTACCAGCTTTCTTGGGCCCTTTCCAGGGCTTTATCCCATGGAACTCTACCCAGCAGGTCCATGAAGAGATCAAAGTCTGCTCTCCTGACATCCACGGTAGTGAGCCTGCTGTGTACCCTCCTCACTACCCTCTTGAACTCCACCATTTCATGGTCACTGCATTCAAGGCTGCCCTTGAATTTCACATTCCCCACCAGCCCCTCCTTGTCACTGAGAACAAGGTCTAGCATGTCACTTGTACTTGTTGGCTCCTTGATCACTTGGAGAAGGAAGTTGTCATCAACACATTCCAGGAACCTCCTGGATTGCTTAAGCCCTGCTGTGTTGTCATTCCAACAGATATTGGGGTGGTTGAAGTCCCCCATGAGGACCAGGGCTTGTGAACGTGAAGCTGTTCCTATCTATCTATAGAGGGCCTCATCTGCTAGGTCTTCCTGGTTGGGTGGCCTGAAGCAGACCCCCACTGTAATGTTGCCTGTCCCTGTCCTCTCTTTAATCCTAACACATAAACTCTCGATTGGCTCCTCACCCATCCCCAGGCAGAGCTCCATGCGGTCCAGCTGGTCATTGACATGGAGGGCGACATCCCCTCCTCATCACCCTGGCCTGTCCTTTCTAAAGAGCCTATATTCTTCTATTCCAATGCACCAGTCATAGGAATCACCCTGTCACATCTTCATGATCTTCATGATGACTATCAGGTCATAGTCCTGTAGGCATGTGCACAACTCTAACTCTTGTTTATTTCCCATGCTACATAGGTTTGTATAGAAACATTTAAGTTGGGCCCTCAGAGAAGCTGATCTGCTGGCTGGAGCAGCTGTGATTCCATTGTGCCGCTCCTCTGGTGCTCTCCTGCTGACCTGCAATCCTCCTCCAGGCTCTGGGCCTCTGTTGCTGGCACTGGTACAAAACTGGCAAGAGTGGGTTGGATTAAGGTTCCTTTCCCCCACAACTTTACTTTATTAGAGCATGTAGGTTTCCCTGGAGGGGTGCAGGAGGACCCACTATAGCCATTCACACCCTTGAGATGGTTTGCCTTCTGGTTCTGATCATGGAGGCAGCTAAGGAACATTTGTCACTGCTCTGGTTGGCCTGGCTTATTCCCCAGTTGGATGTGATGGCACAAGCATTGCCATTTTGGGCCCCATTCCCTAAGTCCTTCAGTTTAAAGCCTGCCTTATTAAGTTAGCCAGTGCTCCCAAAGATTCTCTTGCCTTTTTCAGACAGTTGAATTCCACCATTCCCTAATAGGTTGCAGTCCTCAAAGTATGCCCCATTATCATAAAAGCCAAAACCCTCGTGATGGCACCAGCCACATAGCCAGGAGTTTATGTGCTTTACGCATCTATTTATGACTGCCCCCTTTCCTCCGACTGGTAAAATGGAGGAAACAATTACTTGGGCATCAATATTTTTCACTTGTGCTCCCAGGGCTTTGTAGTCTTCCTTGATTTTGTCCAGGTTCTGGCTTGCAGTGTCATTCATGCCCACATGATAAAGCAACAGCAGATAGCAATCCAAGCTCTTGACAAGTTGTGGCACCTTCTCAGCAATATCTCACATCTTAGCTCCTGGTAGGCAGCATACTTCTCAAGACTCCCTATCAGATTGGTAGATGTGTGCCTCAGTGCCCTTTAACAGAGATTCACCCACTACCGCTGTTTCTTTTTGTGGTGTCTACTGTGGGCTGCTGGAACAGTTTCCCCTCATGGACCTTGCTCATGGGGGTCTACCACCATTAAAGCTTCATATCTGATTTTAGTTCTAATGCTGGAGGGTGGAAACTGGAGCAGAGTCCTGCTTTTGTGAGTCACCAGGGTCCAAGGTTCCTCATTGTCAGTGGTGTTCGCTGCAGGAGCATGCTTATGAAACACCTATATATGTTTGTCTCAGCTTCTTTAATACTGCGCAGCCTTTTCACTGTTTCATGCAGTTCAGCCACCCAATGTAACAGGTCATTGACCTGTACACATTTTATTTACCTTTTCATTAGGAGAAGGGTCCTGCTACTCATTACAGTGTACTGTTTGTACTGGTGTCTCCTGCCTTACCAGTTCCATCTGGATGGATAAGTCAGACCTATTGCAGCTTTCTCTGCAGGAACGCTGGTTTAGGCTCTGAGGCAAGTGCACATCATTTTGGCAGAGACCTAGAGCACCTCCCTGGGCTGCAGACCGACGAGCGCGTAGCAGTGCTCTTCCTATGCGCCCTTCCACACAAACTGCCATGAAAACTGCCTTGCCATGCCCTTTCTGACATGTCACTCCCTGTTTGCACGTCCTGCTCATGGTGTTCCTGGTCACTGGCGCTCCCTGGGGCTGTTTAAATTTCCTGCAGTTGCTCCTGGCAATGCCCAAGCCAAGCCAGCCTCGCTTGTGAGAGCTGCTGGCTCCTTGAGGGTCTCTCTGCTCTTCCAGAGGTTTTGTTGGCTCCAGGAACCCCCCTGTCCACCTTGGTCCAGCGCTCAGAAAGAGAACTCACCACAGCTGCCTCTGGGCTCCTCACCAACTGAGGATAAACACAGAAGCCTGTAGGCTACAACCATGCAGTGCTCCAGTGTACTCCAGTTCTATACCCAAGTTAGCTTTCAATAAGAAGTCTTACTGGAATCAATTGCACCTATTCAAGATGGTCAACAATTTAGTGCTAACCAACAGTGACTGTAACAGAAACTCTTGAGAGAAGATCAGTATTTTCCTGTCAAGATAAATTGTGAATTTTGCCTACTAACCTGAGGAAAGTGCTAAAGCCATTTGCATTATAATATATTGTAATAAAACGTGGTGCTGCAAAAACAGATGGTGCTATCCTTGTGAGTCTCTTAACCCTTATAAAATTACTGTCTTAGAAGGTATACTGCTGAGGTGTCTTCCCCTGAGCAAGGTAGTGTGGGAACCAAGCTATATGAATAAGAGGTAGGAAGCAGGAACACAGCCAGAAATGTGTGCACAACTGACTCATATCCATGATGATAAATCTAATAATCTGGTGTTTTAAAAAAGATGCCTGGGTCTACTGCCCATCTGTTTTACTTGTGTGCATTTGACGATAAGGGAATTGTCCTGTTTGGTCTTACAACTGCTATTGGGGTGATATTCTGACTCTTTCGAAATCTATCGTATTACTCAGTAAGGGCAGAACTTCAACAGTGGTTTGAATCTGCTGCAAGGGAAGCCCACTAATGATCAGAACCTGATCACTCATTGCCCCAAAGGCCACTGAAAGCAATGGAACTTTTAGGGTCCAGGTGTCCAGATTGAAAATAACAGCTGGTTATTTGCTGTGCAGCAAATCTGATGAGTCACCCTTATCACATATGCACAGAAAACTCTGCATAGCACATGCTTGGGCTCATTGCACATAAAGACATAAAGTCAACTTATTTGCTTCCTAGGGAAAGTTAGGATAGAGTTATTTGCTAACTTTATAATGTAATATCATATTATCATTTCTTATAAAATGCCATAAGCTCTGCACTGAGTTCTCACAGCCTCGGGGCCGAAGATTGTCAGGTCTACTCTGCCTGAACCTGATCTGTCTGCAACTTTGTTTCACCTGGTTTATCTGTAATACAAATTTCTCTCATTGGTCAGATATCTATGGATATTTTTTTATTATTTATTTTGTCTTTGTGTAGTAAAACCAACATTTTATATATGTAGCAGTTATTAGTTATTCTGTGTAGAATGAAAGGCTTATGACTCTAACATAAGGATGTAGAGCAGAGGAATAGAGGCCTGGTACAATAATGTCCATGAGAGGTGGGAACTTGGGTTGTGTAAGAAAGGACTACAGGAATGGGACCGTAAGGAAGGGGTCACAGGATGGCAAAACAACTGGCAGGCTCCACAACTACAAACAATTCAGTAACGGACAGTTGCAGAAACACAGACCTGGAGCAAAACTGGCTTCTGCAGTACAAAGAGAACAAAGATATATATTTTTTTTAGTATGACATACATAAAGGCGATCATATATAGAAACAGAAAAAGTGTAAAAGTGTGTTAACAAACACATAAAAAGATCCTCTTTGAGACTGAAGAGTGAGGAAGAAATTGTGAACATGAGCACCACAGCACCACATTCTTCACAGCAAAGGACTCCAGCTGCTGATGACTTACCATAACATTCCCACCATTATTTTTATGAAACTACCAAAGAGCAGGGAGAAGATGAGCATGACACCAGGAAGAGGAGTATAAAGTAAAGGAGTGTATGAATAACAATTTTCACTACTTTACTATTCGCTTTTTCTTTTTCTGTAATAATCAAACCTAGACTAATAATGATTTTTTTAATTAGTCTGTTAAGATTTCAATGACATCAACAATAAGTTCCCAGTTTTATTTGTAAGATGTTTCCTTTTTGTCCATTCACAAGATTTTGAGCATAATAAGAGAACATAAGAAAGCAGTCTTTTCAGATTGACTACTATCTACCTCAGAGAACTCAAAGTGTTCAATAAAATCTAGTGGATTAAATAATAATAATGTTATTAACCTTTAACAGAGATTATATTACTGTTTGAGTAATAGAAAGATAGATAAAGCTGTGTTACTAATTACAATAGTATATTTCCCATGAAATAAAATTTAATAAAACATGGGCCTTGACCTTACTTATAGTGTTTTGTGATAATTAAGTTGCTACCACCCTTACTGCTTTTAATGATATTTTATGAACTTTAATATCTATCTAGAAATTGAATAGTTTCCTCTCAGAAAGATTTACTTGTTTTTCTTTAAACCTTACACTATACTTAATGAAGGTCAAAATCCAAAAGATCTTCTAAAAATAAATTGTTTAAATTTAAAAAAAAAAAAAATACACATTGTACTATATGTATAGTCTTGTGCACTTTAAAATATTTCTTTTCCACATAATGAAGTACATGTACAGAATGTGGAATCCTTGTGCTGAAACAAATATTACATGTTCCCATAAATTAAAGTGTCCCCTTAGGAAAATGAAATTTCACAATGTAATTACCCCATTTCTTCACTAAAGACATAAAGGAATTTATGGAACTAATTATCCTGATAATGGAGAGGGATTTTTTTTTTTTTTCTCTCTTTCATTGCCATCTCACCAAGAAGCACAATATAGGAAGATGTAATTCATTGAACTCCACAGTGACTTTGGTGTAATATATTTATTAGAAGAAACTGAAGCATTTTAATAGTTTTGTGTCAACCTTAAACATAAACCTCCTATATAGCAATAAATACAGTTTTCCAATATAGTACGGGAGATATTGGAATGGCATTCTCCTACAGCTTCAAGTTTTATTCTGCTACTTTTCCAGGTAAAAATACTTATGGAAGCATTTTTATGTATATATATATATTATATAAGTATAATATACTTATATAAGTATTTTTATATACTTATATAAGTATTTTTCCAAGTCTTTCATTATATTCTAAAACTGTTTGTAACACAGTGTATGAACACATCTTTCCTCTTGTGATTTTAAAATTCTTTGCAAATTGGAGCTACATTGATCATCTAGAAGCAATATTCTCTCTTTAATACATTAAAGTACACATCAGATGGCTAAATAGACAAGAGAGACAATTATAAATTTAAGGAATGCTGTGCCTAAGAAATTTTCTTGTCAACTCACATAAAACAACCAAACAAAAAAAAAAAGAAAAACAAAAGATTAAAGAAAGGTATTAAATAAAAATTTAGAAGTGCTATCTCTCTCCCAAAAATTTCCCAAGTAAAATTTTTCAGGGAAGAGGGGAGCTTCTCTTTTCTGTGTGTGTTTGATTCTTTTAATTTTATTTAATTTTATTTTTTTAATAAAAACAGTTTCCAAAGCACAGTAAGGATAGAAAGGTTAAAGGGAACCTCATATCTACCAGAAGAAAAACAAAAACAAAACAAAACAAAAAAAAGTTGTGGGGTTTTTTTGTTTGTTTGGTTTGGTTTGGTTTTTTTTTCCCCAAAAATAAAGCCTTAAAATTTCCAATAAACAGAAAAGAAATTCAGTTCTGATGATGTTTCCTAACAATTTAGGCACTGTTTGGAACATCAGTAGGTGAACAATCGTAACCTTCAAGAGCATCCATAAAACACTAGACACTCAAGATCTTGTGGATGCCCAAGATCTTGCTGCAAACTGTAGTGTTTATTGTGCAAACAGTTGTGTTGTCTTTGATATCAGACTTGACCAGGACTATTGTGTGGCTTTCAGAATTACAACCCTCTTTGTACCAACAACAGAATATTGGTATCAAGTTTATGTGTATAAAACATGTAAATACAGCATATTTACCTCATAGCTATACTAAGTGATTGATATAGCTGTGTCCAAAGATGAGCATAGGATCTAAGAAGTGTTTCACAACTCCTTACTCCCTTATATAGACCTGAAGAAGAACAAGTCAACTTAAAAAAAAAAAACAAAAAAAACCCTAAATTTCTGTCTGTACAATAATGCAGCATTATACTCATCATCCATGCCCTACCAGTAGAATCTGTCAATTATTGTAATATTTTTAGAGGTTCAATCTTATATTTCAGGGCCAAGCTGGATGAGGCTTTGAGCAACCTGGTCTAGTGGAAAGGTGTCCCTGCTGATGGCAGGGGGGTTGGAGTTAGATGATCTTTAAGGTCCCTTCTAGCCCAAACCATTCTGTGATTCTATGGTTCTATGATATTGATACTCTTCCTTCCTCTACCAGTCAGGTTCTATGAGATGTGAAAGCAGAAGTCCAAATTAACAAGATTTTTCTTTTTAAATAAATACTTGTATGTATTGTTGGTATGCATATGCAGTTAGAAACAACTCTTATTTACTTCTCTAAAGAGACAGATTTTCACAGCTTCTACTTTTTTGACAACTTTAGGACACAATTACTCAGGCAAAACACCAAGGACTTTCACAGGAGTTTGGCTTCATTAGGAGTTGCACGGTTTCAGCTTGAAGGCTAGTTTGTGCAGTCTGTCATTTGTGATTCAACATAACCAGTTCACACCAGCTGTAGTTCCAGGTGCAATATCCCTTTTAATGTGTGTACTTCTGTAAGATATGTACAATGAAAATACATTTCAGTAGGACAAATACGAATATGATAGGTGGCTTCAGGATTCTATTTGGTCACAGTTCATAAAAGATTTCCTTAGTGAAGGATGGACTGAGTTGTACAAGGACAAGCTGCTAAAGGGGCAATTAACATAACATGTAATGCAGACCTTTAAAATGTTGGAAAGGTTTATTAATTTATTTGCTAAGGGCTATCCTAAAGATGACTGAAAGCACATGGAGGTGCATGTGTACTATTGATCCAGATAAATGCTCAGCTACATCCCAGCTACTTAGTAGGGGGTGTCTCAGCTATAATGCAGTTACATTAACATCTGTGTGTTATTTTCTGGTTTCCAGGGAGAGAGAATCTAGTCATAGAAAAGGTAAAATTCACGGTGCCTCTGAATAGCATCAAAATTGCACGTTTATTAAGCAAGGATCCTGTCAAACTTCAGAAGGAAAGCATAAAAATAACAGTAATGATCACAGTAGAAAATGGCTATGGACAGGATTTTTCATCAATTATATATATATAATAATAATACACACACATATATATATATAATTGAGATATATATATATATATAATTGAGATATATATATATATATATATATATATTAAAACCAGCAAATTTGTATATTTCTTTCTTTTACTTTTGTGTCACATCTTTTTTATTCTGCTTTTATTTTTTCTAAATTCTAATGTTTTATCACCCATCTTTTATTTCTTGTTTCCTCTACTGGAAAACCTTCTACTCACTTTGATTTTTGCCTGTATATCACTTATATGATTATTTTCTATTATTTTTAATGTTTTATTTAATTTTGTATTTTGATTGCATGGGGAAATTCAGTTGGACATCTTTGTTTGATCTATGCTAACAGATACTGATAGTATTAATCACAAAAAAATAAGAAAAAAAAAAAGTTAGATTTATGTCTCTGATCTTTCCAGTAAGACTATTCATTAGCACTTTTAAGCAGTAATATCACACTTAGTATATGCCCCCTTTAGGTCAAAGGTATATAAATGAGAATATATGCAAGTAAAATGAGTAGCAGAGATATAGCAATATTTTTCCTTAAGTTTATTTTCATACAAATATATTTACCTTTGATCTAAAGACCAGGCTTCAAGGGATTAAAATCTAGACAAGTCTCAGTTTTTCTTTATTTTCCAGAGTCACACAGATGCATGCTTATGAATTTTAAAGTTAATGTCTAGTGTGTTTATTATTTGTTGTGATTTACATTTTTCTCATCTCTGCTAAAGCAAGTTTTCAACTCTCTGTTTAATTATCTGCACTAGAGAAGGTCTTCTGCTTCTTATGTGAAGACAGCCAAAGCAACAACAAATAACTTTGGTAGATTTTTGTTCAAAGGCCTTATAGATGCACACATTTTTCAGAGTGCCACTAAAACAAAAACAATTATACAAGACAACACAGTAGGAAAAAATACTCAAAATCAATAAAAGATGCAAATACAGTTACTTTTCACAACACATTTAGAAAATAGGAAAGAAAAAATGTGAAGAGGAGATCCAATAGAAACTGTGAAAGTAAAGGTCTGTTTTGACTTATTCTTCAAGACAGGCTACTGGATAGATTCAACATTACAGTGGATGAGATACATCAGGATAAGTGGCATACATGTGTATTTTACAGTCTGCATGAGCTGCTACATGGCTCATGCAAAACTCAAAAATCACCAGTTATGGTATAATGCGGTTCTGATGCAAGTGCAGAAAGGATTTAAGAAGAAAACACTTAAATATTTATGTTCTTCCCCTCATTCTAACCAGAGTTGTTAATAGGTGTCTTTTTGTATGTGTGTGTGTCTGTTATTTGCCACTTCTTATCCAAAATCCCTGCAGTTCCTTGTTTACTGAATATATGAATTAACCTCTGCATTATTCCCGTAGCAACACTCATAATTGTCTTTCATCCCAACAACTGGAAGATAAATGGTCTAATTAGCATTTGTGGTAATCTGACTTAAACATCTTACTTTTTTTGATAGCTTCTTAAGTCATATAGAGAACTGAAAATACTGGAAGAGAAAGACAAATGAAGAAGTCTCCTCTGATAAAATCAGTGTAACTAATGTGCAGCACACACATGCTTATTAACAATGTAGTAAAATATAAAATCTGACCTCAGTAGAGAGGAAAACCAGAAAGCCTATGTTGACATGTATTTTAAAATAGAAAGCCTGCAAGCCTTCCACCTAATAGATCAGGTAATCTTTTCCATTTTTGTAGCTATAGTGTGCCTGTGTATTGATTTTATTTGACCAGCCAGTTGCACTCCTACTGATTTTTGAATAAAACTGTGTACCTACAATTTATAGGCAATATTTTGAATACTCTGTTATAAATTGGGTTCTTTAATAATCACCTTTTGGTGCCTCAAATGAAGGTAACATAAACAGGTTACAAGTTTAAGAAGAGTAGGCGCACAAGATAAATTGTATTTAGACAACAAATGCATAAACTGGAAATGACAGATGAGCAGAGCAGCTAGTGTTTCAATTTTAACAGGAGAGACATCTTGTACTTCTGGGATCTAGTCTCCAGGCAACTAGAGATCAGAATAAAACATTCATTTACTTCCTGATCTACAACAATAGTCTCTGAATAATATGCGTGAAGAGCAAAAAAAGAGGAGAATGTGGCAGGCAGGACAAAGTTTTGTTATAAAATATGTGGTAGGGGAGAAGTCCACTTCAAATGTGATGTTATTTCTGTATCTGATACAATGGTCATAATTTCAAGGATATAATAAGAAAACAGTCATAGTTCTAGGCAGTTACAGAAGTCATCTTCACATCTCAACTTTTCCAGAGTAGTTGTCAGTTCCTATGGAATAATTACCATATAAAATATTAAGGGAAAGTGGTATTTTCACAGGGAAAACAAATGTAGAGTCATAATACACAAGACTTGGGAGCACCCATAATAAATTATCTTGTCAATGTATTCGATATTCACTGTAATGTACCAAAAACTACAAAATACCATCAAACAGATACTGAAACCCTGATCTTTCCACTATGACTATGCATTCTTTACATTGAATACTAAATAGATTTGCAAAATTATCCTATTTTAATATGTGATTTTTAGTAGACTACAATCTGATGCATAGTGTAGGAGTCCATGAAACAGCAAAATAAATTGTGAAAAATGTCTTTATAACATATTAAAATTATTTAACTGACTTTATGGACACTTGTTTACATGCGTGTGTATGGAAAATCCTCAAGTTCTCTATATTCATACATATATACATATAAATACACATATTCATACATACTTTTACAGAGTTATAAATAGTTTTATATATGTGTTTGTTCCAGGACAAAATGGGAGAGTTTCCACTACTGAATAAAATATTATGCTTGTATTGAATAGTAAAACCTTATTTTTTAAAAACTTCATTCAGTCATGAAGAAAAAACACACTCTACTCTTCTCCTAAATATCTACATGATGTTTTCTAAGTACAAAAGATTAACTATCTACCTTCTAGAAGCCTTGGATCTCTCATTGGGTGTTGGATTACGTACGTAATAACCAGTGGCAAACTGAAGACAGTATCAATTAAAAAATTTGACTTCTTGATAAAGAATGAATTTTCTGTTATGCAAGATGTTATTCTTTATAAAGAAAATTGCATACGAGAGAAGCCAATTTTTATGTGCTTTACAAGCCTCATTAATCTATCCTTATGTCTTTTTAATAATGGTATACATTTTCATGGACACACATGTACACAAGCTTTATTTCTTCAGGCAAGTTACACGACAAGGGGTTTTGGCCTAGATATATGTCATTGATATTTAGATATTTAACTAAGAAACCTAATTTACAGGCTATAGTTATCTCCAATCTCTCTGCACTGTCCATGAAAAGATGCAGTTGCTCTGCAAAGCACTTCATTTATGAAGAGTCAAAAACTAGGTGAAATGAATCAGTGGAAGTCTATGAAGGGAAAGTTCTCATATTCTCTACAAGACTTTTAGCAAAGCTTTGTAGGAATATTTGATTTTACATACTTGATTATTGGTCACTGTGCTGGACTGACCTTGACTGGATGCCAGGTGCCCATGAAAACCCACTCTATCACTCCCCCCCCACAACTGAGCAGTGGGAGAAAAAATATAATGAAAGATTTGTGGGTCAAGATAAGGACACAGAGAGATCACTCACCAATTACTATCACAGGCAAAACAGACTCGACTTGGGGGAAAATAAAATAAAATAAAATAAAATAAAATAAAATAAAATAAAATAAAATAAAATAAATAAAATAAAATAAAATAAAATAAAATAAAATAAAATAAAATAAAATACAATAAAATACAATACAATAAAATACAATAAAATAAAATACAATAAAATAAAATAAAATAAAATAAAATAAAATAAAATAAAATAAAATAAAATACAATAAAATAAAATACAATAAAATACAATAAAAATATTACAAAACAGATCAGACCATAATGAGAAGTAAAACCAAATCTTAAAACACCTCCACCCACCCCTCCCTTCTCCCTGGGCTTAACTCCTCTCCCAATTTCCACCTCCTCCCTCCCAGAATCACAGGGGGACAGCGAATAGGGTTTGGGGTCAGTTCATCACACATTGTTTCTGCCGCTCCTTCCTCCTCAGGGGGAGGGCTTCTTCCCTGACTCCAGGATGGAGTTCCTCTCACGGGAGACAGTACTCCATTAACTTCCCCAACATGAATCCTTCCCATGAATGAGAGTTCTTCACAAACTGATTTGGAATGAGTCCTTTCTATGGTGTGAAGTCCTTCAGGAACAGACTGCTCCAGCGTGGGTCCCCCACGGGGTCACAAGTCCTGCCAGCAAACCTGTTCCAGTGTGGGCTCCTCTCTCCATGGGGCCACAGGTCCTGACAGGAACCTGCACCAGCGTGGGCTTCCCACAGGGTCACAGCCTCCTTCAGGCATCCACCTGCTCTGGCGTGGGGTCCTCCACGGGCTACAAGTGGTCATCTGCTCCACCATGGACCTCCATGGACTGCAAGGGGACAGCCTGCCTCACCATGGTCTTCACCACAGGTTGCACCGGAATCTCTGCTCCAGCACCTGGAGCACCTCCTTCCTCTCCTTCACTGACCTTGGTGTCTGCAGAGTTTTTCCTCTCACTTCTTCTCACTTCACTTCACTGCAAAGTGTGCAGCTTTTTTTCTCTTCCCTTTTTTCTCAATTATGTTATCACAGAGGTGTTATTGATGGGCTTGGCTTTGGCCAGCAGTGGGTCCATCTTGGAGCAAGCTGGCATTGGCTGGGTTGGACATAAGGGAAGTTTCTGACAGCTTCTCACAGAAGCCACCTCTATGCCCCCCTGCTAACAAAACCTTGCCATGTAAACCATACACATTCACATAGAATTAATTTGGTATATGTGGATCTTTGGGGGAAGTTGCTTGGAGTTTTTTCATGATTTGGGGTTTTTTTTGCCTTCTCTTCTCTTCTCTTCTCTTCTCTTCTCTTCTCTTCTCTTCTCTTCTCTTCTCTTCTCTTCTCTTCTCTTCTCTTCTCGTCTCTTCTCTTCTCGTCTCTTCTCTTCTCTTCTCGTCTCTTCTCTTCTCTTCTCTTCTCTTCTCTTCTCTTCTCTTCTCTTCTCTTCTCTTCTCTTCTCTAGTTTGGAGCAGATGATCTTCAGAGACCACTTCCAACCCCCACTGTTCTGTGACTCTTTGATTCACTGTAGACCTATCTGATTTTATAAGAATGCAGTGCACTATGCATTCTCAATCAGCCTCACAAGAATCTTTATGTGTCTTTAGCACATCAGAAGACCTTAAGAGGAATTATATCACATATCTTCTTGTGTTCTTCCACTGAGGAAATCCCACACAAAAATAGGGAGCCCTGGACTTTGATGTAATCTTGTTCTTTTCCTCATTGATATAGAATAGGATCATAAAATCATATAATAATTTTATTTGGAAAAGACCTTTAAGATCATTGAGTCCAACTGTTAATCTAATGCTGCCAAGTCTACCACGAAACCATGTCCCTAACAAACACATCTACATATCTTTGAAGTACCTCCAGGGTTGGTGACTCAATCACTTCCCTGAGCAGCTGTCCTGGTTTTTAGCTGAGAGACTTGATAATTCCTATCCATAAACTAATTTGTCAGCTCTCCTTTGTCCTGGAGAGCAAAGGAGTGATCAGCAGGACTCACTATCCTTTAAACAGCCCTATATGGCCAGTGCAGGAGTCTAATGGGGAATGGATACTGACAGTGGACTACTGTGTCTTGAATGAAGTCACACCACCACTCATTGCAGTCCTGCTGGACATATTAGAACATATTAGAACTCCAGTATGAACTGGAGTCAAAGGCAGCCAAGTGGTATGTCACAACAGACATATTTTTCTCCATTTCTTTGGCAGCAGAGTGCAGGCCACAGTTTGCCTTCGCTTTGAGGGATGTCCAGTACACCTGGAATTGACTGCCCTAGGGATGGAAACACAGCCTCACCATTTGCCATGGGCTGATCCAGAATTGCACTAGAAAAGAGTGAAGCTCCAGAACACCTTCAATACATGGACAATATAATCATATGGGACAATACAGCAGAAGAACTCTTTTGAGAAAGGAAATAAAATAATACAAATCCTCCTGAGAGGTGGCTTTGCCATAAAACTATGCAAAGTCAAGGGACCAGCACAAGAGATTCATTTTTTTAGGAATAAAATGGCAAGATGAAAGTCATCATATCCCAATGGATCTGATTAATAAAATAACAGCTAGGTCTCCACTAGCTAAGAGATAAGAAGCACAAGCCTCCTTAGATGGTGTTGTTTTTTGGAGAATGCACATTCCAAGTTACAATGAGATCGTGAGCCCTCTCTACCAAGTGATGCGAAAGAAAATCAATTTTTCATGGAGTCCTGAGCAACAACAAGCCTTTGAACAAATTAAACAGGAGATAGTCCATGCAGTAGCCCTTGGGCCATTCTGGACAGAGCAATGTGCTCTACACTGCAGCTTGGGAGAATGGACCTACCTGGAGCCTCTGGCAGAAAACACCAGGGGAGACTTGAGGTCAACACCTGAGGTTTTGGAATCAGGGATACAAAGAATCTGAAGCACACTATACTCCAACTGAAAAAGATATATTGACAACATATAAGGGAGTTAGAGCTGTTTCAGAAGTGTTTGGAACTGAAATGAAGCTCCTCCTGGCACCCTGATTGCCCGTACTGGGCTGGATGTTCAAAGGGAGAGAATTACATACCATCATTGCTATGGTTGTTGTGTATTATACTAATGTCTTTATATTAAGAATTTCCCCAGGTTAATGAAGAAGGAATTCAAATGGAACCAGAGCTGGTGCCCAACAACTTATTTGAGATCAACATCTTCAACCTGCAGACCCTGATCATGGACTGTGCTAGATATGCCAGCTATGAGTTCCAGATGCAGCATGCAACAGACTACACACCATCCTCCTGCTGTGTCCCATGTCACCTACTCCACTGACTGTGTGAAGTTTACATCATAACTCCTTCTTTGAAAGACTGTCATGACAGATGTAACCCAAGGTTATAGACTAAGTGAACTCAATACACATTTTGAAGTTTTGAAGGAAAGTTTCATAAACTAAGGGAATAATATGTGTGTGTGTGCATATATATATATATGCAAATATACTGAAATTTCTTTAAAAATGTGGAACCTAAAAATGACATAAACGGTATGGAATAAGGGATGGATACCCACTCCCCATTCTTCTCATAAAATCCTCACTGAAAACAAAACACAATGCTTTCTAGCCTCTAAGAAGGAAAATAATCCTACCCTAGGAAAAAACAAACAAGCAAACAAACAAAAAAACCCCAAACAACCAACCAAAAAAACCCAGGACAAATTTGCCTCTGTCCATCGATCCAGCCTGTTCAGATCCCTCTGTAGAGCCTTCCTACCCTCAAGCAGATCAACACTCATGCCCAGTTTGGTGTCGTCTGCAAACTTACTGAGGGTGCCATCAATCCCCTTGTCCAGATCTTTGCTAAAGATATTAAACAGAGCTGGCCCCAATACTGAAACCTGGGGAACATCACTTGTGACCAGTCACCAACTGGATTTAAATTCATTCACCACAACTCTTCGGGTCTGGCGAAGAGTACACCTATCCAAGCCATGAGCAGCCAGTTTCTACAGGAGAATGCTGTACGACACAGTGTCAAAGGCTTTATTAAAGTCCAAGTAGACAACATCCACAACATTTCCTTTCATAAACTCTCTCATTTTTCCTGGCTTCCAGCCAAAGCTCTCTTCCAGGCCAGTCTTCCCTACCAGCTTGTCTTTCTGTATGTGGAATAACATGCTCCTGCACCTTTAAGATTTCCTTCTCGAGGAATGTCTGGCCTTCATGGACCCCTTTGCCCTTCAGGACTGCCTCTCCTTGGACTCTATCAACCAGGGGCCTAAACAGGCCAAAGTCTGCCCTCCAAACTTCCAAAGTAGCAGTTCTGCTGATCTCCTCCTTACTTCTTCACAAATCAAAAATTATAATTTCGTGATCACTATGCCAAAGACAGCCTCCAACCACCACATCACCCACAAGTCCTTCTCTGCTTACAAACAAGTCCAGCAGGGCACCTTCCCTAGCTGGCTCTCTCACCAACTGTGTCAGGAAGTTATTTTCCACATACTCCAGGAACCTCCTAGGCTCTTTCCTCTCAGCTGTATTGTATTTCCAGCAGACATTTAGAAAGTTGAAGTCCCCCACAAGAACGAGAGCTAGCAATTGTGAGATTTGTTCCAGCTCCTTATAGAATACTTTATCTGCCTCTTCATCCTCATTGCATATAATAGACTTCCAGCATGATATCTGCCCTGTTGGCCTTCCACCTGATTCTTATCCATAGACATTCAACTGTATTGTTGCCATCATCAAGCTCTAGAGAGTGAAAACCTTCCCTAACATACAAAGCTACACCACCACCTCGCTTTCCTTGACTGTGCTTTTCAAAGTGTTTATTGCCATCCATTACAGCACTCCAGTTGTGCAAGTCATCCCACCATGCTTCTGTGATGGCAACTATATTTCTATACTCCTTATATGTTTGTTTGTTTGTTTATTTTTCAAGAATGGGAAAATTACACCAATCAAGAGTGACAACTTCAAAGACATTTAACGTCTCCTACTGTTACTGAATGGTAAGGACGAGTTATTATATCAAAGTGCAGTCAGTCTTAAAACAAATGTCAGATAGGACTAGTTTGCCTGAACATCAGTGCTTTAAAATTCAATGCCTAGTGCTGTGCTAGTCATCTTGGGCTTGTGTTACTGTCAGTGAAAATAAGTACACATCTCCAGAGAGAGATTAATCTCACTCAATGAAGTGCAACCAAATTGGATCAAAGCAGTCACCCTCTGGAAGTGTGTATTTATCTTCAACAACCATAAACCCAGCCTAAGGTGAACAGCTCAGTCTTAGATGTCTAGTATATAAATGTTTGGTGAAACGAACCTCTAACATTTAGCACTGAAAGCTCTATACAATATTAACCCCATGTTCCTCACCTTCTCTTATTTAGTGTACAGCATGTCTCACAAAAGAATTTATAAACTTAAAACTTTTAGAATAACAGCTGAAAAATTTTTGCAGTCAGAGGGGAAGTCATACATTCTCCTGGGAACTGACAATGTTCTGAGGTGTTAATTCCCACAGCAGGGAATTTGAGTGAAATGTTCAGTTAATCCTGAGAAGTAGATTGCAGTTCCCAAAGGAAGTGGCAAAGAATCAAAATAAAAATAAGCTGTTGCTACCAATCTCCCCAGAAGAAAAAAAAATAATCTTTTTTGACCTAGAATCTGGTGTTAAAATGAATGTTTTACTAATATTGTCTAGCTAAGTTCCTGAGATCAGACAAGTTGATGCTGACATTTCCAGCATTTAAAAGGAAGACAAAGAAAGAAGAGAGAAAGAGGGGGAAGGAAAGAAAGAAAGAGACAAAGATAAGTAAAGAGAAAGAAAGAAAGAAAGAAAGAAAGAAAGAAAGAAAGAAAGAAAGAAAGAAAGAAAGAAAGAAAGAAAGAAAGAAAGAAAGAAAGAAAGAAAGAAAGAAAGAAAGAAAGAAAGAAAGAAAGAAAGAAAGAAAGAAAGAAAGAAAGAAAGAAAGAAAGAAAGAAAGAAAGAAAGAAAGAAAGAAAGAAAGAAAGAAAAAGAAAGAAAGAGAAAGAAAGAAAGAAGTAACCCTTCCCTCTCCTTTTCTACAGACACATCCAGAAACCGTGGAAATGTGGACCAGGAGGAAAGATTCTCACCAGTGTAAATGTAACTGCCTGATGCTGAAAAGGTAAAATTGTAATAGGTGTGTAATGAATAGAAAAAATCTAATAAATATGAGTTTATTGAGGTTTTTTTTTTAAAAAAAAAAAAGTGGGTATTGATAGTGGTGATGGTAACGAGTTGTTATTTTGCTATCATGGAGAAAATGAAAATTTGTTTTATTTAAGACTAAATAATCAGAGCTTTTTAAGATATTACAAAACAAGATTTAACTGGTTCTGGTACTTTGAAAGTTTTTACATCTTCAGACAATATTTTATTGCAACTACATTGATGCAATTCATGTTCTAATCCCTTAAGATTCCCAAAGAGGGGAAAAAAAAAAAAAAAAAAAAAAGTTGTTGTGGTATAAATTGTTGACTTTGAGTAGTTTGTCTAGCTCTGTAATTTAGCAGATGCGTCCTTTATAACTGTTTGCTCCAATATTATATCTAAATTAAGTTTTGAGTCCTAAATTATTGCACCTCTTTCCTTCTTTTATACAAACCCTAATATTTGGAACATTTTGGGGAAGGATATAATTTTACTTTATCTATACTCCATCTCACACAAAGTCTAATTAAAAAGAGAAGCTTGTCCTCATTTGCCTCTTTTAATTCCTTCACCCTCCCACTATCTCCATTATTGACTTTGTGACTGAATGCTTTAATTTAAATTGCATTCATCATTTGTTTTTTAAAAAGTATTTGCACAATTTATTCCAGATATTGTTCTTATCCTGCATTATATAATTCTGTTATGTGTGTTGGGAATAGAATATGCTTTCTCAGAATAAGTTGCATCATAATGGCTACAGAAAAACAAGCTGTATATGCTGAATTAATCCATAGATTTTAAAGAGGTCTTGTCTTTCTGAAAAGAAGAATAACTTCCCAAATTTTTATGAAAAAAGAGTTGATGTATACTCGTATTCACTCGTTATTTGATGTAATGACTATTTGTGTATTATTGTGTGGTTACAACCAATTATGATCGGTTGTATGAAAGAACTCATAGTGAATATGGATTAGAGACATAGTCTAATTATTTAATGTATTTTGTTCAGAAAATTATTCTTTAGTCTCGTGGAAGTTTCAGTAGATCAGTAGACAGATGGATAGATAAACTGAACAAACTTAGATTCTACTTTCTGTAGTGTGAGACAGAAAGTCCCATCCAGGGAGTAGGAGCCAAACATGCTGATGTGAGAGCAAAAGGAAGAGGAATCTAGAGGGAGAAGAATGAAATCTTAGAAGTGTTAAAGGATATCTGCCTGCAGCAGACAGAGGAAGCAAATAAATGATAGGCAACTGGAATTAAAACAGAAATTTTATGGGAGAAAAAATGGGTTACAATGAGCAAAAGAAAGTAAGACAGACAAGCACATATAAAATGAGAATAAGATAATAGAACAGTATGATAAAGAGCAATGCACAGCAAAATGTGAGGAAATACAGGCATACAGAGATCAGAGTAATAAGAAGAAAATCATAGGAGGTAGCAAAACTGAACTGGGATTTAGATGGCACTTGCAGGAAAAGACAGAGGTGGAAAGAACTATAAGATATTACATCATATTCTCTTCATAGTAGTAGATTATATTCAAATATATAATTAAAATACAGAACAGTTATCTTTTCAAGGTGCTCCAAATATGCAGTCGTAGAAATAGCATGTTATAAATATTGATAGGTGTAAAGTTCCTGTTCTATTAAATCAACACTGTTCATTGCAAAAGTCATGCAGAAAAATGTAAATCTAGATCTAGCAACTAAGAACTTATTATAATGTAATGCACTTCCTTCAAGAAAGATCACTTTTAAACTGTCCTAGTTAAATGTTAACAGTGAGGTTTTTATTATTATTATCATCATTATTTTTATCTCAGAGATAAGTCCATAGCTCTTTGACTGACTTCCTACTTCCAATCTATTTAGATTGATAATGGAAATAACATGTGTTTAGATCCTGCAATTGTTTTTGGAAGAAGATGGTCTCCTATGAATGACAGGTAGTGTCAGTGCAGTTACAGAAACATTATAAGTTATAGAAAACAGATATAATGGCAAAAAGAAAATTATTTAATAGATAGCCATACAGATTTTAGCTCCTTTGTGTTACTCTGGACAGTAGCCAACAATCTTCTAAGTGCCAAGGTTGTAGGGAACAGAAGGGTATATCTTGGATAGTACACTGCAGAGATATTTTGCCTTGGAGTAACAGTGAAATACCGGAGAACTTTCAAAACCCATAAGGCTGTCAAGTAGGAAGAGAGATTGAGAGAAATTTTCTCATGCTCCATGTACTCAGGAAAACAATGATTCAACAGACCACCTTCTGAAGATAGAATTTTCCATCTGACTTTGGCATTCAAGATGGTAGAAACTTTTTGCATGGTGGCAATATTTTAGGGGACTGTGAGTCTAATGAGTCATTATTGATTAAGAAAAGCTTTCTTTTTGTTTTAAGGAACAGAACTATTCTGTCACACTTTGCCTTACTACTAAAACTATTGTTATTAAAATTTCTTTCTCTTTCTAAAAATTCTGGACTAGCTGAATTCCCTTCCCTTCCCTTCCCTTCCCTTCCCTTCCCTTCCCTTCCCTTCCCTTCCCTTCCCTTCCCTTCCCTTCCCTTCCCTTCCCTTCCCTTCCCTTCCCTTCCCTTCCCTTCCCTTCCCTTCCCTTCCCTTCCCTTCCCTTCCCTTTCCTTCCCTCTTTCCCTTCCCTTCCCTTCCCTCTTTCCCTTCCCTTTCCTTCCCTTCCTTTCCCTTCCCTCTTTCCCTTCCCTTCCCTTCCCTTCCCTTCCCTTCCCTTCCCTTCCCTTCCCTTCCCTTCCCTTCCCTTCCCTTCCCTTCCCTTCCCTTCCCTTCCCTTCCCTTCCCTTCCCTTCCCTTCCCTTCCCTTCCCTTCCCTTCCCTTCCCTTCCCTTCCCTTCCCTTCCCTTCCCTTTCTTTCCCTTCCCTCTTTCCCTTCCCTTTTCCATTCTACAACCATCTGTCAACCAACAATGCATCCCCTCACAGTGAGGTGGAATAACTACCTACCTTGCTGAGGTTCTGTGAGAATTAAGTAGCTAATGCTGGTAGTAAGTGCTTTTCAGATGAAAATTGCTAGGTAAGTATTAAATACAATTACTGTTATTATTAGAGACACATTCCAACACAAATGTTTCTTTGATTTTATAGCTGACATAGATTTCATTCAGTATAATATGTAAAAATGGTCTTTTTAAGAGTAGTCAGGTAATAAAAGTTCCCGTGACATGTCTTGCTGAGCAGTTCATGACAGTTTGCAAGCCAAGAATCAAATGTAATTTTAAACAAACAAGTAGTCTTGCTGTTTTTAATGGAAATGCTTGCAAAGCAAAGTATTCTGCATTAGTCAATAGAGCATCAAAAGGCTTTCAGATTTGAAAAATAATCTTGACAGGGACCAGATCCTGATTGATATGTTTGTGAAGAAACAGCTCTTGCGCTTTGGACAACCACACAAGGATCAAAAGTGTTAGCATAAAAGGATTTAGGTGTTTGCCTAAATGCCAATGTTAGTTAGTAAATTTCAGTGTTTGAGGCACTACTGAGATCCACAAAACGTATGAATTTGTTATTTTATCTTTAAAGATATGTAAATTTATACTTGAAGAATCCCTATGTTTCTTCCAGCTAGCATAAAAATGGTCATCAAGCCTTCATGACATCTAAATACTTGAAACTCTTATTCACTCAGAGCTCCTGTAAATTTTAAGATTATAAATTCTTTTGTCTGTCTCAGTTGCAGCACGTGGTGTGATACACTTTCTTAAAACACTCCTACTAGATTCATCAATGTTTAAAGGACATTTGAGAATGAAACTTTGAGAGCTAGAGATGAGAAATTGTCATTCAGACAGTGATGAGAGCTCCACTTCCTACCTGAATTGGGTACTACTTATAGTGCTACCAGAATATAAGTCTCTTTGTCTTCCTTTGTCTTCAGTAGATATACGTGTTTATTTACTGTATTAAAGTCCTGGACTGCAGTGTAAGCAATCCCCATCTGTATTACAGTTGTTTTACCAACAGTAAGTAACTTTGGTTTTTGCTAACAAAATTATTTGGTCATTTTTTTCACAGGCTACCCATATTTACAACACATTAACATAACCATGTAAGTTTAGCTGGCAAAAAGAGAGAAGGGATAGTACACATGGAACATTTCATATTTTCTGTGTAGGAAATAAGATGTGGCTATTTACTTGTATAGAAGTTATTTAAAGTTTCTGTCACACTATACTGGGAATCTTGTTCTTTACTTGTTGTGCTGGGAATTATAGTAATCTAAAAATAAGACATTCTAATACTGAGTATTGGGACAATTAAGACCTGTTGTGGAAATAATTATGTGTGAAAGTCTTGTTGTTATGTATCCTGGGGTCATGAGATATATCTAATCGAATGGGAAGGACAACAAACGCCTGTGAGGCATTATCAATATGAGTCTCTCATGGCTGACCCAAGTCAGACTACAATTCTTTAGGACTATTCATAAGAAACCATGAGAAAACTGAAGAAAATGGAGTATCCAGCCAAGAAACTCAATCTTCTAGGGAAAAAGGGCATTAAAAAAGAAAGGCAGAAGAGAGTTGAAAGCAGGGGTTTTTTTTTATTCTTATCTTTTTATTTAAGCAATGGTCTAGCTATATCCAATGTAAGCTACAACTAGAATAATAAAAGACACTGTTCTAGGAGTAATTACTGTGAAAAAAAATAGTGTATGTAATATAACATTTTTATCAGGATTAGCATTACTAAAAACAGTGCATTAATAGTATTAAAATTATTTCCCTAAACAGTAAGACTATTGCTATTCATTTTAAGCATTTATTTAATTCTTATACTGTAGTAGCAATCATTGATTTCTATAAATTCTAATAACAAAACATGTGTCCAGAACCTATAAAGATTGGGTGTAAGGACATAAGCTAGATTAGTTACCCTGATCTTTTGAGATATCACTGTTTCCTATGGACACAAGATATCCAGAAAGCACATGGAGAGATTTTCACCTTTCCTGATGCCATGTAGCTTCTTATAAACTTTTGCAGTGGATGCATCACCATGACTTGCTCAGAAGAAATCTATTTAACAGAAAAATGATTATTTCCAGGAATTATAGCTGTCCCTCATCATTTATTGATGGCATTAAGCTTGCAGTCTAATATATAACTAAGCTCTTTTTAGACTTTTTATTCAAATGATTCGGTAGACAATCGACATCATCTCTTATTTCCTGGGCAGGCAAATAACATTCTTTTAAGCACTGTTTAAAAACAGAAGCAGAAAAAAAATCTTATCTTTTGTTAGTTTTTATTATGAGTATGTTTCTGTTGCTATTATATTACTGTTGTTTTTTTTTTCTCGGTTTTGTTAGTTTGTTTGTTTTTTGTTTGTTTGTTTCCCCTTAAGATTATTCTAGTAGCAATCCTAGTGTTTGGCATAAATATACCAACTTCAACATGACTCCAGTGAAGCTATGTCAATTTCGACAGAGACTAAAGGAGAATTTTAATAAAGAGTGCTGCAAGATCTGAACCACAAACTGAAATTAACATGCACCTGCAACTGTGTCTGTTTCCTTCTTTTTCATTAGAGACATAATTACATTTTCATTAATGATTGCTTGATCGTATTGTCATGATTTCAAATATAGATATTCCTTTATGTGGAAGACTATAGACAAGTTGTTTGTTAGCATCCATTTTAAGGTCATCAGCTATAAATCTGTGGGTTTTTTTACTACCCCATAATATGTATTCTTATATTAATTTAGGGGATTTTTTTTTTCATTAAAATTATGAATGGTATTATCAGCATTTAGTGTAATTGAGGTAAAATTGTAATGAAAATCTTCTCAAAAGTCTCAAATATTTCTAGCAAACTAATTTTTATTTATTACAGTAAATACATGTGAAATTAAGCAACTCTATGGCAAGATTAAAGTTTTACACCAGTCATCTCAAACAGGTGGCTACGATTTTTCTAAATACCCAGGTTTTTCTAAATACTAATATCTGAATCTTAGAATAAATGTTCATATTCTATAATTTCTACCTGACTTGAAACTTAAATGACCAAAAAGTTTATATTAGAGTAACTTAAACACTGAAAAATATGTTCTTATCCTGCATTGTTTATAAATTCTTTATGGCTGTAATCATTTTATTCCTACCTTGTTTTTTGCCCTTTGCCATTTGAGAAAATAGGTCTGCAGAGTTTATTCTTGTTTTGCTTTCACAAAACACAAAGCAAGACAGATCTCTCTGGGTTATTACAGTCTAATTGGTCTGCAAATTACTGATGGTGCACACTACTGTGGGCAGCAGTTTCCAGTTCATTTGTAATCCACAGTACATTGTGACTTCAGTACAGATTCCCATTAAATGTTTGATGATGGGAATGTGTGATTTGATGGTGAACTGCTATAAAAGTTTATTTCTGTTGTTTACTTGGCTAGAACTAATGCCTGAGATTCTACTGTGCCTGCTTCTGCGTGTGTGTACAAACTTTTACTCAGCCAGGACTTCCTACTGCTGAAAGAGTCGATTAAAGAGCTATACGAAGGCAGACATCAGCAATGATGCCAAATAAAAGTCAGAAATACTCAGATTAGACTTCTCCTGTTAACAGGAACAGCTTTCAAGAAGCTTTCTCCTGTCCTGTGATGAATTTCACCCTTGAAATGCTCAACTCTGAAAAAACACCACAGCTCTAAATTAAAAACAAGAGTATGAAGTCTCATATTAATATTTTGGACAGTTGCTCTGTATTTTACTTAACATGTTCTTTCACTGTTGGTTAATTGGTATCATTAACACAAATGTCATGGTTACTTAATTTAATTAGTTCTTACTCATAAATAATACTAATTTCCTCTTTCAGAAAGTCAAATGAAGAAATGCAAGTGAAAACCGTCTTTTGATTTGGTTTGTTTTTTGTCTAGTGTACATCTATGTAACTGATTTTAAGGAAATAGTTCTTAGGAAAACTGGTGGGTTTGTTTTGTTTCGTTTTGTTTTGTTTTTTTTTAACAAGCAATGCTTTATTTCAATGGAAATAGCTTCTGGAGTTTTCTTACCATATTCATATCTTTTGGTCTAAAAATCATTTGTCTCTACTCATCAGACACTAATTCACTTCAACACTAAATCATATATTTATCTTTGAATGCCTAAATCTTTTTCATGGAATCCAACAGGACTATATATGTGAAATAAATACAGATTTTTTTCTCTTATAGTAACTTCTTAAAATAATAAATGAATAAATAAATAAATAAAATTCTAATATATCTTTTAGTGGCTCCAAACCACGTTAGTAGAGTTTAAGACTGTGACTTGCTTTCAGAAATTACCTCTGCCATGAGGATGTGTCAAACTAAACACACCAAAATACAATGAGGAAAACAGAATTGCTTAAGATCACACAGCAAATAAATGACCAACACAAGTAAAGAATTGAGGAACTCTTCCTTGTAGTTAGTGATCCCACACTGCCCCAAAACTGAACTTTTTCTCCATTGTCAGGCATGCTTTCCTAAAGCTTTTGGCATTAATCTCTGTTGTGTCCTGAGATCTCTGATGTCCAAGCATTTTCTAAGGCACAGCTATATGTGCCAACTACAACACTTTAATACACAGCCCTAGAGTTATGTTGAAATAATATGTAAAAACTACTGCAGATTTTTTTGAAAAAAAAACAAAAACACATAGCTACTTTATAAAGGTTCAGACTGGTGCTTTCTTTTGCATGCGATGAGCAGTGGAAGTCAATAGAGCCCAATGAGAAGCTATGAAATGAAAGAATTTAATCATAGAATCATTGAGTACCAGGTTAGAAGGGACCTTAAGGATTATTTGGTCTAACTTTTCTTAACAAAAGCATGTCAAAACATTTACACCTCTCTCTATAGCAAGATTATTGATTTAAACAGTATTCAATGTTCATATTATAGTAAACAAAATTACGTACTGCAGTTTTCATGATGCTACAGATTAAACATGGGAAGAGATCAACTTTAATGATAATGAGAATGAAGTTATTTGAACAAGATTAGTTGTGGAGGAGAAGATATAGTAGCCTTTCTGAATGTACAACTTTTGTCTGATAGATTCCAGGTATGTTGATGATTCAAACAAAATGTCAGAATTTAATTTAATACATAAATTAAACTGAACCTTCAATTTTGTTAATTTTCATAGCAAGAAAAAAGATCCAATAAAATCAAACAAGTTTCTTATAATGTGTGACTAGGGAATTTGTATTTACCCTGCAGCCTTTTTAAAATATAGTACATTTATTATGTGATATTTAAAGTAATACAATTTGCTTTTTCATCTATAATAATTTGATTTTAAAAATATAAACAGATAAAACCCCAAAAGCCATAAAAGCTGTAGGAAATTAAATCTGATTTGTTGGCTGTAAACATTACTTTTATGCTTTAGCTGTATTCATGGTTACATAAAAAAGTTTTTTAGGAAAGACTAAGAAATACCTGCCTTTATCACATTTGAGTGGATAATATATTTATTGTCAAAATAAATATTCATTATAATTTCTTATTTGTTAACTGATGGCCTGTATTATGAGTCAGATCTCTGATGACATATGGATTCACATTTCAAACATTTTGATGGGTTTTTTTTTACCATATTTAGGTTACGTTGAACATGACTCTATTATTTTCCTGTGCATAAAATTTTAGCAATATACATTAATATGTTATACTTCATGTTGGAAATTTCTGAAGAATTTGACACATCAGTAATTTCTTTCTCTCTCTCTCTCTTCCACCTCTGCTCCTTATGTGTTTCTCTAAAAAGATGCATTTGTGCATCTGCAAAACTGTTTGACTGCCGTGTAGGAAAAACTTCAAAACTTCAGTAGGTTTATGTTTGGATACACAGTTGATAATCTTATATTTCAATGAAACACAAAATACAATGTTAAACTACATGAACATGATTTAAACCCTTCAGATAAAAAAGCCTAGTCAAGCAAGATAGAAGTGTTTATATATGATTCCTAGTTTACCTTTTTTTTTTTTTCCTTTTTTAATCCTTCTCTGTGTTCTATTTTATTCTGCAAGAAAATTTATAACACTGGATATTAATTATTTATAGTATAATTTTGATAAGGTCATGTGTGAGGAGCGGCACCATTATCTTGTCTCAAAGATTGTCTGCAAGATCGCTGGCAAGATTGTTTTCACGAGACCACTGAGAGGGAAACAACTTGTGAAATGCCCTGCCCGCAGGAGGTCTTCCGCCAGGACATGTCCCTGCCCTAGTGTTGGGGGGGCACAAAGAGACGTGCCATTGCTATGGTAACCACAGCCCTCAAAGGGGTACTTAAGGAAGACCTGCATGGGCAACAGCAGCGGGAAGAAAGAGAGAGAAGAAGAGGGACAGAGAGGACGACCACCTGACTGCCTGACTGCACCACGCCGCGCTGCACCACGTGGAACAAGCAACCGAGACCTCCTCACCCGCCCCTTCACCGTCGCCTTGCCGCTGGACCCGTGGTGGTGACTATTCTTGCTGCCCTATCCCGACTCCTTGCTTCATTTCCATCTTTCTTTCCATTCTGTCCTATCACTACCCTCCTTATTATTTTTGGTAATAAATGGTGTTTCGGGAATGCGGCATTTGACCTCGTTTGTGTCTTAATCTCGCTCTTGGGAACATATTGAAACCTTTCCCCGACATCGGATCGGGATATTTGAATGATTCCGACATCGGATCGGGACATCATGTCACAGTTTTGACGTCAGAATTTGTCACTAACAAGAAAACGTAGTGACCGACATAATTTAGACAAAATGTTACAATTGTGCTGGTAAGAAATTAACTTTGAAAGTAAAGTGTGTGACTATAGTAAAATTTGATCTTCCACTTGTCTTGAAACAGAAAATATATCAAGAACTTTTCATTGTTATGTCTTTCTAGGAGGATTTATATGAAGGAAAATTGCATTTCAAACAACATTATATTTTTCTTTTTATGTTGGTTTTCTTTAATAACCTTTTTGGCTTCTAACAACTACATATACCTATGTTTCTTTGAGGTTTTTTTTTTGGGGGCGGGTCCTGATTTTTGCTTCATAAACATGTATTTTTATGAAGAAAGTTTGAGGAAGAAAAAGTGATTTCTATGTTCCCTAAACAGACAAAAGTAAATGAAAAGCTACCAAGTCCATAAAACAGATCTACAGTGAATTAAGCTGCAAAGCCTGGTGAAAATTTCAGCACCAATTCCGTTTTAATAATTCATTTATTATAGGCTTTACAAAGGAGAAAAAATATTAAATCATTTGGTAGAAAAAGGCAGAGGTGAGAACATAGCCTGGACCCTTAGGCTTCATAAATGGGGTTTTAGGACAGAAAACAGGAAGAAGTACTTAACTCTCAAAATATCCAATGTTTTACATGTGCAAAGGTTAAAGACACCATTTTCTTGTAAACAGCAGAGAGAATTTTGTTTTGAAATGTGTGATTACTAACATACCCAGGATAATGACATTTGCCGCAAGTAGTCTAACACAACAGAAGAATAGTTATCCAGAAAAATGCCAAGCATTCATTACTCTTTCAGAAAAACTTTTTAACAAGTTTCACTTTGGATTTTGAATTTGTGAGTTGTACATTCATACATAAATGGCACATAATGGTCCAAATTAAGAGAAAGGACTTTTCTGCAACTCAGAACCCAAATGAAAAAGACATTTATATCATCTTCCTCTTAAAATTGTTCATCTTCATCCTCTCTACCTACTTCTGCTTAGTAAAAATTATAAAAGGGTTAGAGAAGAGTAATTTCTTCTGATTATGCAAGTGCCATGGTGCAGCATTAGTATCACTTACCCTCATTGCACAGCCACAAAAAGCAGTTTGATTAAAAAAAATATTTATTGGCATCTTTTACATAGAGTGAATATTAGGATATTTATATACTCATATATGTATATATATATATATAAATACAAATCATGTTATATATATCAAAGAATCATAGAATATTTCAAGTTGGAAAGGACCCAGAAGGATCACTGAGTGCAACTCCTTGATCTTCAGAGAAATACATAAAAATAAACCATGTTACAAAGAGTGTTGTCCAGATGATCCTTGAACTCTGACAGGCTTGGTGCCATGACCACTTCTCTGGGAACCTGTTCCAGTGACCCACCACTCTCTCAGTGAAGAACCGTTTCCTAATGTCCAATCTGGACTACCCTTGACATAGTGCCCTTGTGGCCAGGAAGGCCAATGGCATCCTGGGGTGCATTAGAAGGGGAGTGGTTAGTAGGTCAAGAGAGGTTCTCCTTCCTCTCTACTCTGCCCTGGTGAGGCCACATCTGGAATATTGTGTCCAGTTCTGGGCCCCACAGTTCAAGAAGGACAGGGAACTACTTGAGAGAGTTCAGCACAGAGCCACCAAGATGATTAAGGGAGTGGAGCATCTTCCTTACGAGGAATGGTTGAGGGAGCTGGGCCTCTTTAGCTTGGAAAAGAGGAGGCTGAGGGGTGACCTCATTAATGTTTATAAATAAATGAAGGGTGAGTGTCAGGAGGATGGACCCAGGCTCTTCACAGTGGTGTCCAATGATAGGACAAGGGGTAATGGGTGTAAGCTGGAACACAGGAGGTTCTTCTTGGATTTGAGGAGGAACTTCTGTACTGTGAGGGTAAAAGAGCACTGGAACAGACTGCCCGGGGAGGTTGTGGAGTCTCCTTCTCTGGAGACATTCAAGACCCGCCTGGATGCCTTCCTGTGTGATCTCATGTAGGTGTTCCTGCTCCGGCAGGGGGATTGGACTAGATGATCTTTCGAGGTCCCTTCCAATCCCTGACATTCTGTGTTTCTGTGATTCTGTGATAGTTTTGTTCCATTTCCTTGTGTCTCATGTCAGTAGGCACCAGATATCTATCTATCTATCTAGCTAGCTAGCTAGGTATCACACACACACACTCAGACACTCAGGCCATACAATAGCCATCTCTGGTTCACTGATGTCCCCAGTTGCTTTCCATACACATACATACACACAAAGGCATTCCAGCTGATGCTTGCCTATGGTCTCTTCAGCAGGTAGCTAGGACTCTCGTAGTCCATACAGCAAGCAGCTCTTCAGAGTCCCCCTCACCCACACACTTCCCCAGTTCCCAAGGCACTTCACCTACACATCAGTCAATGCAGTTTGATCCTCACTACCAACCACCATACTCCCTTGCACACCTGCACTTGCTCCAGGTTCTGCACCACAGGCATGTGAGATCCTGTAACCTGAGGTCCTACTTCTGGAATTCAGAACCCCTTACACACAAACATCAGAGAGTCCCTCACCCAGGGAAAATAATCAGAAATAGAGTCTAATATGAAGATAGTACAGACAGCAAAAATCAAACACAGGACAAGGCCAGTCAAATGCATCAACCACCCTTTTTAGCTCCTTATCTCTGTTTTCTTGTATTTGTTTCTCCCCAAATAATGTAGATTCCTTCTGTCCTGATCCAATGTCAGGATCAATCAAATGTCCCGATCTGATGTCAGGGAAGGTTTCGATATGATCCCAAGAGCGAGATTAAGACACAAATGAGGTCAAATGCCACACTCCCAGACCACCATTTATTACAAAAAGAAAAAGTAATAAAGAGGCTAGTGATAGGACAGCATGGAACAAAAGATGGAAATCAAGCAAGGAGTCGGGATAAGGCAGCAAGAATAGTCACCACCATGAGTCCAGCGGTGAGGCAATGGTGAAGGGGGTTGAGGAGGTCTCAGTTGCTTGTTCCAGCTGTGGTGCAGTGTGGCGTGGTGGAGTCAGGGGGTTGTCCTCTCTGTCTCTGTCCTTGTCTCTCTCTCTTTTTCTCCCTTCCTGCCCTTGCCCATGCAGGTCCTCCTGAAATACCCCTTCGAGGGCTGTGGTTTCCATAGCAATGGCACGTCTCTTTGTGCCCCCCAGCACTTGGGGCAGGGACATGTCTGGGCAGAACATGCCCGAGGGCAGAGCACCTTCACAAGTCGGGGTTTCCAGAACCCAGTGCTCTTGTGACCATCCTTGCAAGAAATCTTTGAGACAAGTCTATAGTGCAGTTCCTCACACCTTCCTTCCTCCGCTTTTGGTTCCTCCACTAAATATCCCATAGTCTTGCTATCCTAGTAATCATTCCTGATTCTACAGAAACTGCTTCTACTCCTTAAATTTTTCTGAATAATGCTTGGTAAATTCTATAACAAAATCTGAATGGGAGAGTCAATGAGATGTCCAAATATCTCACCTAGGATATTAACTAGCTCACAGACACATACAAACGGTACTTATCAAGTGACCTGTGAATATCAGGAGCTGCACTGGGGAATCTCTGGGACTTGAGACTGCCACCTGGAGAGTTCTTGCAAGGATTAGACAAATACTTTGTTACAAAGGTAGTTATGGCATTCAGTCAACCACTTGGTCTCAGGTTGGTCCATTGTCTCATCTCATCAAAGATTAAAGAGGTAGTTGCTGGACCACCAGGAAACTGGTGACTGAGAGCACTGAGGGCACTGGGTGCACATATATGCACAGTCCTGATACCCCAGTGCACCACAACTGCAATTACAGGAGCAGCCACTGTTTCATACTTCTAACACTACTCTAATTTCAATTACACATACCTAGCCACAACCCATGCTTATTCCCAGACTCTCTTACCAACTGCAGCCTGTGATTGGCTGAGCTGAGGTGAATTGGTCTGTGTTTCTATGAATGGCCGTACTGTTTTCCACCTCTAACAACAATTTCTGCATAGGAGATATACTGCATGAAACAGCTAGCTTAGCTCATGACAAGAGTGCTGATTCCGCCCCAAACAAGTCAAACAGGTTTTTTTTTAGTAAGCATGGAATGGGTAATACAGTTCTGCAGCTAAGATTTTTTTTTTTTTTTTTTTTCCAAAGTACATTAAATTTTGAACTGACATATTAATAAATGGGAACAATGAGCTTTTAAAGTGTTTTATGGAACAAAAGGTTGGTGAACCGAAAGTCAAATTATGGTTAAAACAATACAAAATGAATAATGATGATTAGTTTGTCATTGATCTACCAGAGCCTTAATTCTTAATAATTCATAATAATCTGTTATGAAATCATTGTGTATTATAGGTCAAAGTTCCAAGAAAGTTAGTTTCTCAAAGAACACAATCATATTAAAAACAAATATATTTAGTTTTTCTGAGGGGAAAAAAAAAAAAAAAAAGAGTTTGTATTTTAGGAATAATTCATTTGATTATACATCATTTGTTTCACAGAATAATACAAAAAATCTCTTAGGTGTTTTTTTTTTTTTTTTGTGGAAATGGACAAAAGAAAAAAAAATAATCAAATATCATAGTTAACCTGTGAAGTTGCTTGCTTTTGGTGTTATGTGAGAGGGAATATATACTGAAAGAAAATTAAAAATGTGTCATGTATATGTATTAGCCTGAAAATCAAGAGGAAAAAAAAGTCATAGAAGTATTTCCATATGACAAAAAAAAATGCTTACAAAGAGCAGTTAACAGTAGCTGAAGTATTCAGCTTCAAATAATACAGAATTCGGCATCACCAGACTCAGTTAGTTAAGGCTGTAACAATATATTGCCTTTTGATATTACTACAAAATCACAAGCTGCAAAAAATAAACAATATGCAATGATAGACTTCCGACATTCTGGAGAGTCTTTTAAGGTCAAAATCACAGGAAGCACTTTCAAGTAAACTCCATACTTGTAGATAATATTTTTGTTACCATGGATACGTTAAAAAGTTAGATAACAAGCCGTTCTTATTAGTTACGTAGTAGTCCTCAAAGAAGCAAAGAATCAAGCAAGATTTTCTTGACTTTTTTTTTTTTTTAATTAAGAGGAAAATGAAACAATTAAGGAGAAATGATTGAGTCTAGAATTAATTTCATTTGTCTTTTAATAAAAAATTTCTATTTTGAGGTAGTGCAATAGTTTAACCAATGCACTAAAATGACTCATATTTGTTTGAATTGTTCTATCGTCTAGATCTGAGATGTCCAAGAGATCTAAGAAAATGAGAATTTTAAGGATGTTACATGCTTAGCTTCTCCCAGCTCTTGAAATTTAATATTTATAGGCTGTAACTCACAGTACAGTAATGCTAGCCCTTATGTGGGGGTGATCTAGAAACTCTTTGTCCCAAGCAGCTTGCTTTGTCTCAAGTGGCAGGTGATATTTTAAAATTAAATACAGTGCAGGGTGGTTAGGAGTGCAATAATGCAAAACCATATAATTACCATGTTGAGTTTTTCTGAAAGAAGTACTGAGTTTTCCATCTGATAATTTACAGACACATTTATATGTGACCCTCATACAATCAAGTATATGAATAAGGTATTGGTGTACCATATTCTTATTGATACTGTCAAGTTAAAGAAGCAGAGGTTCCTTTGTTTCAAAGATTGTACATCTGTCATAATCAGTTGACTTTTCTGGCATTAACTTGTATTATACTTTCTGAAGATAAAGAGCAATTTGTGCTCTAGTTAGTACAGACCATAGTGAAACCATAGGCTCTTGTTTAATGCCCAGAGACAGGAAAAAAAACTGAAAAAAAAATTCACGAAAATAAAAATGTTTTTTGATGTGCAATTACTTTTTTACTATGGAGTTTTAAATTAGAACCTCTCACTATCTGTTCTCAGAACGTGTGCTGTTTTGTTTTATTAAAAAAAAAAATCTGTAATAATTTAAATTCTTCAAATATACAAAATTATGATGTGATAGTGATATTTCTCCTGTCTGCAGATACAGTGAAATACCAAGAACTATTTTACTATTTTACTCATACTATTAATTCTTCATTGTTTCAACAGACAAATCTCTGTGATGCTTTGATTCAAGCACATCAAAATGTTTTCAACTTCATATGGTGTCAAAATATCCCGTTGTTTCTTACTGAACTTCTAGAACCTCCACATTTTTTTGTGAGAGTTGCTTTGCACCAGCCATTATGGTTCTAAATGAAATCCACGTACACTCCTTGATAAATTTACAATGAAACAGAATACTGTCCAAAACTGTAGGAGATCCATAAATAATAATTCTATACTGTGGTGTTTTAACTTGACTAGCACTTGGCTAGCAGCCAAATACAGCCATTCACTCACTATGCCCCCACCAGGGGTTAGGGGGAGCGAATTGGTGGGCAAGGGTAAGGAGACTCATAGGTTGAGATAATAATGATTTAATAATTGAAATAAAAGAAAACTTAAAATAATAATTATCACAACAATAGTAATAAAATATACAAATGAGTGATACACAGTGAAATTGCTCACCACTCACTGACCAAGACCTGCTCATTCCCAGATAACGATCCCAGAGGAGCGACAATCCTGAAACCGCAATTCCGGAAGAGCAAGAGCCCGAGTGAAAGCCAGAGAGAGACAAAAGAGGAAGAGATTCTCACTAATATCTTGGACATGATGTGATATGATATGGAATATCTCGTTGGCATATCTAAATGCCAATTTAGCTTGTTAATTTAAATATTCCTTGCTCCTCCTAGATCTTGCACTTGTAGACTAACAAAACATGAAGTCCTTCACTTCCAGCAACAAAATGAAAACATTGGTATGTTATCAACATTTTTCTTATAACAAATCCAATGCTCAAACCAAAATACAGGACTATTCTAGCTGCTAAAAAAACCCTGTAGCTCTGTCTCAGCTAAAAATTAGGACATACGCTCAGCAGGAAACTTACTAAACAGGTATTTCAAAATTAGTTCTTTTGACTGATAATAATATTGAACAAAAGCAGAAATTTAGTTGGTTAATGCATAGTCAATAAACAATCCAACAACAGAGCTGGAAACAGAGGCTACATCTATGATTCCCAGCTCTAGCTATAGCTAATCAATTAGAAATTACCTTGCATAATTTTATTTTCTTTAATTATTGTTAAAAGGTAATCTATATTATTAATTTTATCTATATTATTGATCTATTTCTTTGATCACACACTGAAGATGGCTACAAACTCTGCAAGAGTGAATAAGCATAGCCACATACATCCTGAGAACACTGATCTGGTAGGTACTCATTATCTACGTGATTTTTCACACCTGTGATTCACAAAATATGCATTGGCTAAGTATTTTAGAGCCTCACTGGAGATACTCCATTTTGCAATAAATCCTTGCATCATCTGTTCAGTCAGAGAGGAAGTAAGACTGCACAGTACCTAGTGGTTATAATATTCACTCAGAGTGGAGGGACAATTAGTTTTCATTTCTGCTGTCCCGTTATTTCCTAGTCTAAAGTGTTTGTGAATTTATTAGAACTACATTTTCTTTATCCTGTGGTAGCTGCTCTGCTACAGAATCATGTTTGCTCATTTCCTCTAACTGGTTGAATACTTATTTTATTAAACTAGAATTTTTTTCAGGTAGTATATGAGTAGGCCTCAACTCAGAAAGCTTCATATCTTTGTAGCATAGGTTATTCCAGCTGGACACCTAAAACTGATGAGATAGTGGAGCTTGGATTATTCCTGAGTGCACCAAAAGACTTTCTCTTCCTGTCTGCTACAAATTATACCTTAAGTCTTTGATGCCTGAAAAAGGCAGTTGTAAATTCTAAATGCAGGGAAATGTCTCTCCATAGCTCAGAAACTTTAAGTACTTAGAGGAATGACATTTCAAACAAGTTCTCAAATCATTGTTTCCTATGGGTCAGATGTAAAGGTGACCCACATGGAACAAAGGGAATATCTCTTCCCTTTCCTAACAAGCAACACAGCCTTATTCAGGATTCATTCCTGTTTTCTCCAGAGATCCCTTCCAACTTGAACAATTCTATGAATGTACAGTTCTATGATTTAATCAAACAAGTGACAAGGTAGCGAAAATATGGGGCAAACAATTGTCCTATATGAACCTTTTGTTTGAGGTATAGGATTTGAAACCATAATAGAGGAAAGCCTATATTTTAAGAGATAATTGATGCACCAGTTAAGGTCCTTAGATCTGGTTGGTGTTCAAGGGATGTGAAGTTCTACTTTTTTTTTTTTTTTCTTTAATCCATCCAATTGTTAGGTATTTTTTGACAAACAGTTCTTCACCCATAGGTATTTCTTACTGACAGGAGTTAATAATATCTTTCTTAAGGCTCTGATATTTAATATTTCAGTGTGAGTTACAACTTAAAATAAAATACACCCAAAACAGGCTAAACTTTCTCAAAATAAGTCAGTGACCTGTCCTGAGCAGAGCTTCATATTTCTTTCTACGAGTTACTTGTATCATACTGAGTAACTGCAGAAATTACTTCAGCTTTAAGCCAGTTTTGAGAGGACATTTACTTCCATCTCTTCTTTTATTCACCTGATCAAAAAATTAGGCAGACCACAGAATCTAGCATAAATAGTTTTTAATATAATTGACTATATTATGATGTCCAAGCATACTTATTGTAATTCCCCTCATATCTTAGAGGAATTATTATCTTCTGTGATGAAAGGATGGTTTGTTTCACTCTTGGTAACACGGTTTACCACTATTTCAAAGTATTTGACAGGAGTTGAATCAGACTTAGAAAACAGTGATTTCCTTCAATTTGTTGTACTTTATACAATTTTGAAAATGTACATCAACAGCTAGTAGGGGCACTTCTTGACAATTCTTTATGTTTTTTTTTATTGTCTGTTTTTTTTTTTTTTCTTTTTTTTTTCATTTTGTTTATATTTTAAATGGAACTTCAGAAACTATTTAACTTTCTTTAGCTTGCCACAAGCAGATCTATTCCTGGAATTGCAGAGACTGCTTTGAGGAGTAAGCCTCTGAGTGAAACTTTAACTCTGCTGGGAATTTTTCAATAACATCCTGATGTCTGCTTCTGGCAATCCACATTTCATTGTTTGAGAGCAAATACTTTCTGTTTACAAATGAGATATATAGAGATTTAATTTGGTTTCCCTAGAATACAGATTCCTGTTGAAGAAGCACTCTGACAAACATGAAATCCTGGTGCTGTGTATCTTTTAGTCATCCTACTCCATCTCCTATTTTTAAATTATGTGAAATTTAGACTTTAAAAGGTGATAGATAGGTCACTTACAGTACAATCTTGTAGTTAGCCAGACATCAATTTGTCATAACTGAGAACTGATTTACTGAGAGAAAAGCAAATGATTTATGGAGTGCATGCAAAGCAGTATTATGAAAATGAATGAAATGAATCAAAAATAATATTAATTTCACAGGTGCTTATTCAGTTTGATCCTTGTGACAGTAGTTACTATGAAAATACTAAGCAACAAGCATTACTTCTAACTGCCAAGCTAAAGTACTTTATAAAATTTAATTTAGGACTTAGACCAAATGCCCACCGTAGGAGAAGATCAGGTTTGGGAGCACCTAAAGGACCTGAAGGTGCACAAGTCCATGGGACCTGATGTGATTCATCAACAGGTCCTGAGGGAACTGGCAGATGAAGTTGCAGAGCCACTATCCATCATATTTGAGAAGTTATGGCAGTCTGGTGAAGTTCCTGCAAACTGGAAAAGGGGGAAGATAACCCCATTTTTAAAAACGGAAACAAGGAAGACCCAGGGAACTACAGGCCGGTCAGTCTCACCTCAGTGCTAGGCAAGATTATGGAGCAGATACTCCTAGAAACCATGCTAAGGCACATGGAGAATGTGAGAAGGTGATTAGTGACAACCAGCATGGCTTCACTAAGGGCAAATTGTGCCTGACAAATCTGGTGGCCTTTTATGATGGGCTTACAGCATTGGTGGATAAGGCTAAAGCAACTGATGTCATCTACCTGGACTTGTGCAAGGCATTTGATGCTGTCCCACATGACATCCTTGTCTCTTAATTGGAAACATGTGGGTTTGATGGATGGACCACTCAGTGGATAAGGAACTGGCTGAATGGTCGCACTCAAAGAGTTGTGGTCAACAGCTCAAAGTCCGAGTGGAAACCAGTGACAAGTGCTTTCCCTCTAGGGCTGGTATTGGGACCGGTGCTCTTCAACATCTTTGTTGGAGACATGGACAGTGGGATTGAGTGCACCCTCAGCAAGTTTGCCAACGATACCAAGCTGTGTGGTGTGGTTGACACGCTGGAGGGACAGGATGCCATCCAGAGGGATCTTGACAGGCTTGAGAGGTGGGCTTGTGTTAACCTCATGAAGTACAACAAGGCCAAATGCAAGGTCCTGCACCTGGGTTGGGGCAATCCTAAACATAAATACAGACTGGACCATGAGTGGCTTGAGTGCAGCTCCAAAGAAAAGGACTTGGGGTGGTGGTGGATGAGAAACTCAACATGAGCTGGCAATGTGCACTTTAAGCCCAGAAGGCCAACAGTATTCCGGACTGCATCAAGAGAAGTTTGGCCAGCAGGTCGAGGGAGGTGATTCTCCCCCGGTACTCTGCTCTCATAAGACCCCACCTGGAGTACTGTGTCCAGTTCTGGAGTCCCCAACACAAGAGAGACCCGGACCTGTTAGAATGACTGCAGAGGAGGCCACGAGGATGATCCAAGGGCTGGAGCACCTCTCCTATGAGGACAGGCTGAGAGAGTTGGGGCTGTTCAGCCTGAAGAAGATAAGGTTTAGGAGAGACCTTATAGTTGCCTTCCAATACCTGACAGGGCCTACAAGAAACCTGGGGAGGGACTTTTTACAAAGGCAGGTAGTGATAGAAAAGGTGGAAATGGCTTTAAACTGGAAGAGGGTAATTTTAGACTAGATATTAGGAGGAAATTCTTCACTGTGAGGGTGGTGAGACACTGGAGCAGATTTCCCAGAGAAGTTGTGAATGCCCCCTCCCTGGAAGTGTTCAAGGCCAGGTTGGATGAGGCTTTGAGCAACCTGATCTAGTGGAAGGTGTCCCTGCTCATGGCAGGGCAGTTGGAACTAGATGATCTTTAAAGTCCCTTCCAACCCAAACCATTCTAGGATTCTATGAAGTGCTAAAAGTTGATTGAATGATGCGTGTTAGAGTAGTTTTGGAGTACATGGAAAATTTCTTCTACTTTGCAGAAGACATTCCCTTTTTTTCAGACTTTCCTATTACTGGGAAAGAGGTTCTCCTTTTACTGCTTCCAAAGAGTTCACCTTGATGCATTTTCATACAGATTAGCTGTTAGATGTGTGGTTTTTTAATACAGTCCTAGAACTCTAACCAGCTTAATCAAAACATGAATTCAAATACCTTTGTAGCTGTTAAGAGTATTCAAGATTTGGAAAAAAAAAAAAAAAAAAGTTACAACATTCAAAGGATCAATGTTTTCCACTACTTGGTAGAAATAGAAAGAAGTAGACAGGGAGGGATGAAGAAATTAACAGGGCATTGCTTGTGACATTTCATTGGAAAATGAACAAGTGAGCTTCATCATACTATACAAAGTGTAATGCAAATTACAGTAACATCAGTCCTTCACAAAATAAATGGAGAAAATTAGAAGTTAAATGTGGTTGAATCACAATCTGATTCTCATTCTTTTCTTACAGGGTTATGGTAGAGCCATAACTGAGTGGTAGTGAGGGCACATGAAGTGATTGCTTGTTAAATCAATTATTATTTTATAAAATGAATGTATCTCACATATGTATAAATGCTGTACTTATATAATTCTAGATAGATGCTTAATATCCACTTAGTAATTAATTTGTTTTCAAATACTATAAGTAACTCCTCCCTCCTACTGTAGAGACAGTAAATCAAGGAATCACCAGATAATCTTATTAATTCTGAACAAATCATATATCTTGAGACAAAACTTAACAAATATTAAAAGATGTAATTTAGAGGGTTTTTTTTGGTTTTGTTTTGTTTTTGTTTTTCTGCCTTCACTTATTTTATCCTGAGGAAAGCTACATGTGAGTAGAAAATCTATAGAATAGCTTATGGACACACAACATGTCATCACCATATGTTTTCTAAGTGTTTTCAGGTCAGTGAAAAAGATTGTTAGTAATTAACACTTGCACCCAAAGAACTGTGATATTCTAAAATATCTTTTTTGAATGAATGACTACTGATTTTCAGTACTCCACTCAGTCAGGGTGCTGGATTTCTGCCATTGAAATTGAATCGACAGAACTTAGCTTGTCACATGACCTTAGTGTCAATTAACAGGCTAAAAAGATTTCAGACGACTACAACTCTGACTTATGTTACATATAATTAGTATATTATTAGGCATAGGATAGGACACAGTTCTAGAGCCAGAAAGATAGATGTATCTGCAATATTGGTGTTACCTGGTTGTCTAAGCTGCCATTATAGCTACTGAACATGAGCATCTGCTGCCATTTAGGACAATCTTAGAGAATGACAACTGGCCTCCAGACGATGATCTAATACATCACAATTTTTCTGTTGAGTATTGTATCTACCTAATCTAAGTCTCTATCTCAGATACCTCAGGGCATCCCAAATGGCTCCAGTCACCTACCCTTTCGAAACTAAATACTGCCCTCCAATGAGTCTGCTGAGCAGGTGTGACATGATCTTCAGAAAAAACATGATATCTTGAATTAGATGTCAGGTGGAATAATAGAGTATATATTTGACCCCAGAGATCTATATTTAGGCAACTGAAATCTGCTCATAATATTAATTATTTTATAGGAATCTATTCTGACATAAGTATCCTTCTCTGTTTTGGAGAAGGTTCTAAAGGTTGTAGAAGTTTTAATTAGGAAATTCTATGTCTGAGCCCCTCCAAAATTTTGCACCAAATATCTGATCTGTATATGAGTAATAATGGTAATATGCTGCTAACTAGAGATGGTTTACCTTCCTTCTTGAACAAATATTTCTTATTGATGAGAAGTAGAGAACATATGTGTAGCATTTTTATTTTTTTTTAAGGATGACACAACAGAATTCTGTATATTATATATTTCTCATACAATTTAAACATTCACAAAATATATTATCAATGCAGTTTACGATTCTCCTGGGAGGAGTACTGGATATGCCAGACCTACTTGTTTTTGATAAAGGTCTCATTCAAAATACACTTGTAACAATATGCACTTTTCAGAAGATTTAGGAAGAACAATCTTGAATTCTTGCCAGCATTAAATATTTTTTAATAATTAGTTTCAATACAATTTGTTAGATACAGTACAATAATTTATGGTAAATTCAGTACAGTTAGATAAATTATAATTAAGATACTATCTTGTTTACATTAGGTCAAAACTAGCACATTGAGACTATTAATGGGCAATTCACTCACATAAAATATTATTATACACCTCACAGGAAAATGAAATGCAGTTGTTATCACTTTTCTATTTGTAGGTCGGTTTCTGAAATTAAATTTCAATAACTGTTTTAGTGTAACTGAGATAATACATGCAACAACTGTACTCAAGCGAGTTAGACTGTTTATTGCATTAACTAACACTGAAAGAAAACTCCAGCTGAATGTGGTTATCATATTCATTCAAAGTTGGCTTTGAAAATGGGCTAATAAAACACAAATTTGATTTTGCTTCAAAACGATCACTTTCTTGCCTTTATTCTCTCCACCCTTTATTCTTTTTCTTTTGCCCATGGACACATAGGAAGTATAATCCAAACTTTTCTAAAAAAGTATTCATCCTGTAAGTTTTTACTTTCAGTAACTGTGTCTGGTGATAATGAAGAAGGAACTATATTATATTATGCTCTGCTGTAAAAGTTTAAAAAAAATATTTTGAATAAGGATTTTTTCAGAGTTCTAATTGAACATTACACAATGTTTTAGTGGTGCTACATGCAGTTAATATATCCAGAGCCCTAATAGTACTTTATTATCAGAATAAAACCCTCAACTAAAGTTCCAGTTGAAAAGCTGATCTAAAAAGACTTAAACCATAAGCCTTAAATAGACTTGACTTTTGAGTGAACCTCCCAACCTGTATCACATCAGTATGAAGTGCGACTGTAAGACCTTTCCCAACCTGTATCACATTAGCATGAAATACGACCGTGATACTTTTCATCCTACAATCCAAAGTCAGATGCACTTTATCAAAATGGGAGCTTCACGGATGCATCTCAGATCCTGGCCAGATCTGGGATGTGCCTGAGTGAAGTGAAGCCAACCCACCAGATGTTTCCCTGCCTTTCTCTCTATGTAATTTGCTTGTTAGATTGTATAAAAGCAGGACCCTCTCACAGCAAAGATGGAGACATCACCAAGAAGTGGATGCACTGCATAGGACTTCTCAGTTTCCAGGAAAGGTTCTTCTATCCTTTGCTGTGACAGGGGCTCACCAGCTTTAACACAGATCTGGTTGATGGTAAAGTATTTGGGCAACTGGTGATGTATCTTTCTTAATCGCTAATGATTTATCCCATTTATCTTTTTTCCTTGCTTATTCTTCTTTTTCCCCTGCTTTGAACTAAAGTACTATAAATTTGCTTTTTTATTCAAGTTGCTGTCTGTGTTCTTTTTGCTAATGCTGTCAATTGGCAGAACAAAAGCCCAGAGGAGAGACAGTCAGAGAGATGGGATTACAAAAGCTTCAGTTATAATTATAGGTTTAGATGGTATGATCTTCTCTTTATCTTCCTCTGATACATATATATATGTATATGTATATAAGTGTTAGAGACCACGGGCAATTCAAAGACCGTGTTTTCTTCAGGTTTGTAGCAGACCTTTACACACATATAAAACATATGCTATCGAAGAGCTCCTTCAAAACATTAAGCTTTTATTTCTGTCCTACTAGTTCCATATATGTAGAAAATCACCATGTATTCATGAATTGGATAATGTATGCTCAGAAATTTATCTGCAATTAAACTCAAGAATGTTACCTTCTGGTCTAAATGACTAGCGAGTGGGGTAAATTTTAACCTCTTCCAGAAGTATATTATCAGAGATTTTTATTTTAACCCATCAATATCTGACAATTGCTTTTTGTTTGCTTTATGGCTGTCCTGTGATGTGCAAGGTATCAAAATTTTACCTGTTGCAGTAATGCCATATAAACACTGGGCACTATAGTAGAGAATGAAATACACTGAGATTGATGTAACTACTGATTAAATAGCAGCAAGGTCAGTATTAAAGCAAGGACGACTTTAGATTATGCCTAATTTGTGAAAATAGGAACATATGTATAAGTTTATGTTTCACAAAATGCAGTGAGACTTAAGAAATTGTTAAAGGTTTTCAGGAATCATGTTCTATCCTTGGTTCATTTAAAGAAGATTTAGAGATAATGCAACCGTTCTAATGAAAAACAGAATTTGAAAGTGGTGAACTTTTCTTAACAAACAATGCAAATAAAGCTCAACCCAGCAACCAAGTTTCATAGCAATTGTGTAAAAACAAGTTATCTAATAGTTGACCTTAATTATGCACACAAGTCAGTACAGTTGCAGATTAGTAGCTAGGTAGATCAATTTAAAATGTTATCCATTTGTTCTACTAAAATCTTATATTTTTTTATATCTGAAAGATCAGGAATAATGATTAGTAAGTAATTTTATGTTTAGATTTCAGACCTATTATTGAAATCAATCTACTATTTTCCTCTTCTTGAATAACAATTGCTAGTTTCTGCTACTGTATAACAGGTACACAATGGTCAAAACTACTGAGACAAATAACAAACTACTTATTTCACTTCCTACATGAAAAATTAGCCTTTATATTCACTTCCTCAAACTCTTGAGCCTAATTTTCCAATTTTATCTACCTGTAACATTTTTCTTAAGGTGAAATCTTCAAAACAGTTCTTTGAGCTTTCAAATATGTCTGTGTAAAATAATAGAAAGATTTCCATAACTGTTTGATCAGCAAATGTATTACATAAGATTTTTTCTTTCACTTATTTTGCATTTTAATTAAGGTTGAAAAAAACCCAGCCTGATAAGCCAGGTGATTATAAATAACTGTTTATATAAACAAATATAATTTTTCTAGCCTATAAAGACTACTGAAACCTACTTGGAGAAAACAGAGGTATAAAAAAGAAATAAAGATACACTGGAATTAATAATTTTTTTTTCCTAAATTATTAAATCCTGTATAATTTGATACAACCAGAGATAAATTATTTACATTTCCTCCTAAAAATATGTCTTTATATATTTGTTGTTTTCTTCTAATTTCTAGGTGCTATGCTGTTTTGTGAATCAATCTAAAGCATCAAGCTAGAGTAGGATCTGCACTAAGTAACTGCATCAATATGAAAAACTCAGCGATAAACTGTATCTGTGCAAAGTGCTGTGTTGCAATGGCTGAATCTATAGCTCTAGCATCTCATAGTCAGAAATGGTGGGATAATCAAGATCCATAATGAACCCATGATTAACCAGATTTGCAAACAGGAGGCAGGATAAAAGAAAGTATAAAAACATTTGAGATTTACTAATTGAAAAATAAAGGTTGCAAGTATTCTCAAAGTTTACAAGTATGTTAGAACTTCTCTAGCTGAAATGATGCCAGCAAACAATTTAACTGGGGCAGGGGGGAACAAAAAACAAAACCAAACCCCCTAAAAACAAACCAAACAAAAAAAACCCAAAACCAATCAAACAAACCAGTTACCTAGATGTATTTCAGTAATGCCATTTTCTCTGAGAACTCTTTACCAACTTTGCCTTTCTCTTAAATGTTACTGTACCACAGGAGGCTAGACTGGCCACTCCACAGTTTCCAGCATTTATTTCTCTCTTGTCACACCACACATTCTTTATTCCTTTTATTGTTATTATTTAATATTTTAAAAAAAATTATTAATTATTATTTGTTAATAATGAGTTAGATTGGATACAAGTTAGATACTCCTTATTTTCAGTCCCTTGTGTTAAAGGTTTCCACCTGGTTTGTCTGGGGGCTTATGACTGACATTTCCATTGTCATTACTTTTGTAGGTACAAATAAAGCATACAGGGATGTACATCTTTTTTACAAGATTATAATAGCTTAAAAAGAATCAGTAAGTTAAAATTAAAACCACAATGTCCCATCAGGGGTAAGCAGATAAATATATACCTCTGAGAGGGATATTGCTTGAAAGTGAACTGTTGCTATGTCCTGTCAGAGGATACAGAACTTATGATGCCTCCTGGACATCTTATGTACAGCAAACAGTGCCTGAAAAGCAGTTTCTACAAAGACTCTATGACAAACAAACAAATGAAAATGTATATTTTGAGTACTTACTGTACTCTACTTGGGTTAACATTTTTGGTCCACTTCCTAAAGCCTGAACAGCTACACTTTTCAAATGATATGTGAACATTGTAGGCAAGTACAAATGATAGTATAACTGTTATTCAGTATATATGTGGTTAGGTTATTTGTATATGGATCTGACACTGAAAAATTATCAGTAGGTATAATTTATATTATTTCTACAACTGGAGACTGTTGCAATAAACAGTTTGGGTATAATGTATATATAGTTCTTGCTGTTTGCTACAGGTGTGCTTTCTTCACATTACAGTAAATTGCTTTTCACCGATATCCTTGGCTCACACACAGAGTGAATCAGTTGATGTCAGGAATGTGGGCTGTATCCATGGATTTGATAATGTATTTTTCTTCAGAATTGTGTAGTGTTATGAGCTGGCAACACAGAAATAGCAATTATAATCTTAAATGAGACTAGGGGAAATATAAAAACCTGAAGACAAAATTCTGAATCTTCAAGTCAAATGTTATGTATATATTAACATAAAGATATAAAAACCCGATTTTCCTCTCGGTATGCAAAGACATTGGAATACCTTCAAAAGTAAATGCCTTAATAAAAATCTTAGACTTTATACCTAATTAAAAAACTCATCAGATTCAACAACTTTATTCTGTCTAAATTTAACCAGAAAAGGAGATGGAAACATTTGGGACATTTGTTAAGAGAAAAGTGAGGCCATCTGCTATAGGAGGCATGTCATTGTGCAGATCAATGGGAGAATAGCTGTAAGGAACATTCAAAAGAATTTCTACATCAAACTGAGTAATGACTCACAAAGAAAAAGCTTGTGAGGTTTAAACAAGTGGGAATATGTGTAAAGCAAGCATAGGAGGGAAAGGATAGTTTTGAGTGTTCCCTGATGGTGAACAAACCAAGAGTTTTGTTATACTGGGAAGAAGGATTCTAGTTCGGATTTTTTTCTCTTTCACATGTTTCCTTAAGACATATTCCATGTTTCAGTTAATGTTTTTCTGTTTGTTTGTTTGTTTGTATCAAACCAAAATAAAAAAGCAAAATCCCTTGAAGCTATTATTTAAACACTGCAAACTGTACACCAAAAACTGTTGCTGATCTTCCATATGTGCACTTAGTTTTGCAAAGTGTTACAAATAGATTTTAAATTGTTAATAACAAAGAGATTTTAATTTCTATGATTTATATCTGTTGCTTGGTTTTATCAAGACAGAAGGGGCTTATGCTAGAATAGCAGTATCCTTTTCAATGTTCTTATGACCAGTATATCAAAATTCCTAACATCCATCCAAGTAGCATCACAATAAATGAAATTAACTGCAACATAACAATGAGCATTGCCAAAATAAACACATTTAATATTTCAGAACACCTCTGTGCTTTATTATGTGACAGAGATTTAATGGTATGAAAAAAATGTCTTCCAAAGAGCCATCAGGTCAGTTCAGGACCCCAATTTCTGCATTTCAGTGACAGAATCCATCAGGAAGAAGGAGAAGTGTCACTGGCTTCTGTTGCCTTGGCAACCTGTGTTGCCAAACAACAGGCTGGGTACCTTCTAGCAGGTTTGAACTTTCAGGCTGCTAAGAGACTGACTGCAATGACAGCAGAAACAATACCTTTTGCTGGATGCTTTCCTGATAGCAAAACAAGATAATATTTTGCATATTTTTTCACTACGTTCAACACTCCTATTGTCTTTTTATTATGTTTGTTGGCAGAATTAGCTTTAATTAATCTGAACTCTGACTCCTGTTCCAAGTCTCTTATTGTGGCTGCATAATATTTTTCTCAAATTCCCTCTTGATAGTATTTTTTTGCCCACATGGTCTTTTGTATAATGACAATTTTTTGTAGGATGACTGAAGAGGACAAGTGACCAAGTTTTTATTTATTTGTTTGTTTAATTTCATTAATTTAATGTATTTTACAGTTTTAAAATGTATGTAATAAGATAACTGGGTGGGATTAGATACCTCTAACTACAGGGCAAATTTAAGGGTAAGTACAGCTGTTTCTGTAATTGGCAAGCCAATAAAGACTACCTCTGGTGGGCTTGGAGCTTTAGACAAGCCTGTCTGGAGCAGATGGTGCAGAGTTTCTCTCTGATCTAAGACACACTATTATCTACAGACACCCAGGTGGGAGTCCTCTGATCAAATGTAGATGCCTGAATTTAAACTAGTTGCCCTAGGTTCTTTTTATTGCCAATAAAGAGAAATAGACACTGTTAGGAAGAAATTTATTTCAACCTAATATGGACTAATAAGCTAGGAAAGATTAACTGTGCCCTATATGCTCATATTTCTCTCCATTGGATATAAAAGAAGCTTAGTGCCTAGCTCAGGCACAGAGGTCTACACACAGTTTAAAATTGAGTGAACTGAATCTACTTTTTTTAAGGTTTATGGAGACCCCAGTTATTATTGTCCTGGTCATTGACCAAATTTCATTTTGTGACTCTCCTCTCCACATCTTTTCTGTTCTCAATTAGATGAGGCAGAAGAGCCCCAACTCTCTCAGCCTGTCTTCAAGGGAGAGGTGCTCTAGTCCTGGTGTCCCTCCTCTGGACATGCTCCAGTAGGTCTATATCCTTCTTATGCTGGGGGTCCCAGAACTGGATGCAGTACTCCAGGTGGTGTCTCAGGAGAGTAGAGTAGAGTAGAGTAGAGTAGAGTAGAGTAGAGTAGAGTAGAGTAGAGTAGAGTAGAGTGGAGTAGAGTGGAGTAGAGTGGAGTAGAGTAGAGAGGCAGAATCACCTCCCTTGACCCTCTGGCCACAATTCTTTTCATGCAGCCCAGGATACAATTGGCTCTTCTGTGTTATTCTTTACAAATATATGTATTATTTTGTTTTAATTCCTCTTAGTTCTATGTTTGAGTTGTGTTTGGGCATCAACTCAAGATGTAAATGCACAAATTAATTTGTCTGCACTGCAGCTGTCTGCATTTGAGCTGAGTGTCTAAGTTCTGATTATCATTGATGGAGATATAGGCCTCAATGCAGTTACCAACCTGTGGGAGTTTGCTACCATTTCATACTCTGTAGAATAAGAGAAACATCAACACAGTGTTGACAGCTATGGCAAAGGGGCAATGGAAGACTTGAATCATGTTGATCCAGATGGAGGCCAACTGATATACCTACCTTAAAATATCTAAAATTACTTTAGAAATTATAACACTGGACACCAACTAATTTTTTACCCTAGTAAGATGTTCAGTTTACCAGTTGTAGATGTATGCTTTCAAGTGAAAAGAACAGCTCAATCTGCTTTCACAAAGTAATACAACAGTTCCTTGACAACTGGTAAAAAAGATAAGGCAATATAATTCAGACGAAGATATAAAGCAAATTATAATGTTCAAAGGTTAAAGTTTTCATTAGTTTTTGTTATGAACAATTCTATCCAGATGGCTATGGTGACAGAAAGGAGGTGAAGGAACTCTACAATAAATTACAAAAGCAGAGTTTTAATTGTTTAGCAGGGGATTTGTTTTCCAGAACTGTGGCTGTTCTGGAAACAGTCAACAGCTGCTGAAATCAGTGAGGGTGCAAATATTCTGTATAGTAAGAACTGAACTTAAAGGACTGTCATCTCCTAATTTTCTACTATTTTATTTATGGAAGATTTGATCTGTGTCTGGTTGCAAGTCATAAATAAATGAGTGTACATTTGTTGAAATTAATTCTGTTATTTTCTATTCATTGGTTAACTATTTGAATTCAATCTTGCATGGATGTGCTACAGTTGCTTTAATGTAGTTCGACTGTTTCTGTAGGAACCTGGTGAGGAACAAGCTTAGTTAATTTTGTGTGTTTTCAATATGCCCTCAAGTGAATTCCATTTTCTTATTTTTCTTTCTCTTTTCTGGGTCACCTGGGTCACTTCCTTCCCCTTGAGCAACTCTGGAACCTCAGCTGATGTAAATCGGCAGAGATCTGTTGATTTCATTGGCTTTGTATTAATCTACTGGAGCTTAGAGTAGCTCCAGAGTTATATGAAGTGACTTTATAGAACCAGACACCTTCAGTATACATTCAAGACATCAAAATTCTATGTCAAAGATACAGATGCAGCTTTCTGCTCTGGGAAAAGGACTCACCAAATATACACAGTGTATTGCACATATATTTCAAAAATGTGCTGTCAAAAGTATTGTGCCTGGTCTCTCTGGGTCCAGAGTACTGACATTTATGCAATCCTTTTGTTTTATCAGTCAGTGATCATGCAATTTTTTAGAGCACTAATTGTGGGTTGTTGTTTTTTTTCTTTTCTTTCCCTCTTTCACTCAGAAGTAATCTAGCTTTTTTTTTTTTTTTAATATCCCAGTTTTACTTCTATAATATTCTCTTTCTCTTTATAAATAACACACCTGTTTACAAACATCTTCAGTGCTTCTGACAGGAAGTGAATACAAAATAAAAGACAAAATAAGTCTTAGCTTGGAATTTATCTCTAGAATGGTAAATTGAGAGGCTTCCAGTTTATGAAAATTAAATAATTTTCTCTGTGAGCTTCAACTGTCCCATTCTACTGCCACAGAACAAACACGTATGTTTTGGACAGGAAAAGTGTTTCATACTGCTCTTCTGTAAGATCCTAGACAGGAAACTAGATCTTTGTATTAAGATTTGTTTTGTTTTGGTTTGGTTTGTTTGTTTGTTTGTTTTTGTCTTAAAATCCTTTTACCTTTCTTGCAAAGAAATGAAAGGAAAGAGGCTAAGACTATAGGTGCAGAAAATGCATGGAATCATGCTCAATCTATATTCCTCTTGAGAAAGAATGTAACAATATATGTGATTATTGTTAAAGCCATCGGTAGTTCTTTGGTCTGAATAAACTGTAGTAAGGATATATTCTTTGTCTAATATCTGGGACTTAATTGCAAGGAAACTAGTAGAAGTTATTAAATTTATTTATTAATAAAGAAAAAAAAATCCACAACAAAAAAACCTCTCAGTAAGCCACCGAAAAAGAATGCACAATAAAAATAGTAATTATTTACCCTTAAAAAATGTGCTTTCACGAAAATGTAACCAATTTGCTGGCACTTGTTGATTTTGTCTAATTTTTAATGTGAAAAAGGTCTAAAATCTTCCTCTTTCTGTCAATAAAAGGGGGGGCAATTAACAAAAAAAAGTCCCATTTCATATTTTGTTTAGACAGTCTCCTATTAAATTCTATCAAAATATCTTATATCTGTTTAAATAGCCATTAAATGTGCCAGTTATACAGTACTTGTTCACAGTTTACTGTGTGTGCACTATACACTTTATAGAAAAGGAGTAACTGGGTGATGCAGACCCTTTGCTTTGTTTTGGCTAAAGCAGCTGTGGGAAGAAGGGTCTCATGCCAAGAAGGGGAGATTGCTTTGTTGTTTCCTGTAGAGCACCTCTGTCTGCTCACTTGTCCTATCACATCACTGAAGGGGTGTTTTAATTGTACAGTATAGGGCAAATAGAGGGAAATCTGTCCAACGCAAAATCCTGCAGCGTGGTTTCAGACTTACCGACTCCTCAGGCTGTGGTTAACCTGAACCGAGCTGAGGCTGGATGCACTGAATGCTGCTGCCTGCTGTTACCCAGCTGCTTGTTGAGTCAGAAGTTCTTGCAGAGTGGACTGATAATTAATCCTATTGCAAAAGAGCAGTTAATATGAGACAAGTCTGCAAGGCCAGAGCAGGAGAGGACAAGACATAGGAAGAGAAAAGCTTTCTGCAGCACCGTAGTGCACTGGTTTTGAAAATATAAGATGAAAGCAGCAGGAGGGCTGCCCTGAAGCATGGATCAAACCCACAGCCGAGCCTGACTGGTGACAGAGAAGAGTTTAGTTTTTTGTTGTTTTTTTCATAGAAGTCACTGGACTAGTAACCCGTGCAGAGGAAAGAATTTCTTACAAGGACATGGTGGACAGTCACTTTTAAAGCCTTTTCATTTAATCTGTTTCACCTGAGAGCCTGGATTTTTTTTTATTTTTTTTTTCCATTTTTACAATCTACTTGTTCTTCTTGTGATTAAGTGAAAAAGTAGCTAAAGTGACTAGCTTTGTCTGAGCATTCACAGGAAGATGTTTCACTTCGAAGCTCTGATCAGAGTTTTTTTTAGAGTGGAAGGCCCTGGAAATTTGTATACTTACTTTAAAGGGAGTGAAAGGAAGTAAGGAAGAAAGACCATTTTCTTTCTTTCCATCCTCTGCTAAAGTTGGAACTTCAGAATAATATGATTGTTTTTACATTGACATTAAACATATTTTTGCTGGTTGCTTAACCAGTTTAAACTGACGTCATCCAAGTCACGTTTCCAACTGAACTTTCAATACAGCAGAACTTAAAAGGTTGTAATTATAAAAATATGACTATAACAGAACTCAAGGGTATTAACAAGTCTCACTGTTTTGGTGCATTTTCTCTCTGCTGTGAAAACTGAGGTTTTGGTTTTTAATAAAAAGATAAATCAGAAGGATTCTTTATTTTTCAATATAATACTAAAAAATGTAATTATAGAATCATAGAATTGTTTGAATTGGAAAAGAACTTAAAGTTCATCTAGTTCCAACCCCCCTGCCATGAGCAGGGACATGTTCCACTAGATCAGGTTGCTCTAAGCCCATTCAACCTGCCCTTCATACAAAAATGCCCAGGGAAGGGGCATCCACAACTTTTCTTGGTCAGTGCAATATGAAAATCATTCTTATAGCACCCAGGGCAGAAAAAGGCTAGTGAACTCTGACATATTTCAGTTATTGTTTCTAACTCACTAGGTATTGTTTAAAAAAAAAAAAAAAAAAAAAAAAAGGGGGGGCAAGTAAACCAGATTTTTTTTTTTTTTAATATGTGCTGATTCAAGGACAGAGCTGTTTGAAATATTTTCAGTGAAGAATATCTGAAACAAAATTAACCAAGCAACCTATTTAACTCTTTTTGAGCAATGAACTATTATTTTAATTCATAATAAATAAAAAATATATGATTGACTATTTTGGATTCACTTTTTAATTTTAGTCTCCACAAGAAGAAGAGAAAGAAAAGCTATGCTCACAATTATGATGAATTGGAAGAACTGTTAAAAATTAAGGATGAGAAACAGAAAAAAAGAGTGCAGAACCTCAGAGGTTCCTGAAGGACATAAGAATAAGAAATGATGGAAGCAGAATGGTAAATTTGACAGAATATTTGATGAGAGGGAAGGAAAAAAAAAAAAAATTATCATAAATACATCTGTTATATTAGAAAGCAAATGCATTATTAACCAGGGGTTTTTTCCCTCCTAACTTAAATATATTTTTAAAGAAATATCTCTGATGACCAATCTTCCTTCTGATTCTAAATATCTTTCACAACACTTGCAAAAGTTTAATACTGAGAAGGAGAAAACTTTCTGAAAAATATAGCATGAAAACAGGAACCATGATACATGAAGAAATAAGATTTTTTCAGTCAAAATAAATGTGACCATGATTCCTAAGAAACTAACGGGGCATTTCGTTGCAATGTTACCATCTCTTAATGTAAGGTGTCATCATCCTTTGGATCATTTTGTTTGAGCATATTTGACCAGGCTCAAAAAGGCTCTGCAAGCAGGTTATTTGCAGCTAAAAGCATAAAGCAATTATTTATCATCTACTACCTGAAAAATGTAGCTAAGTTTAATGAGCTCCTAGGCTAAATATTAGTGTGCTCACCACCCCCAAGAAAGCACTGAGAAGTCTTTTCTATTCAGACAGGCATTAGTTAGGAGGGAAAGGATCAGCCTCAACTGCTCCCTAAACGTCAAGTTTTGCTTAGTTGCTGATCCCTTAGTCTTGCTAAACTGCAACCCCCATGGAGATCATTGACTTCAGCAACAGACTAGCATTAATGACAGCAACCCATTCTTTGGATTGTTTTGTGGTTTGGGTTTTTTTGGGGTTTTTTTCTTGAGGGGTTTATTCTTTGTTTCTGGAGTGTTTTTTGTTGTTGTTTTCTTTGTTTCAGGATTTTTTCTTTTATAATTACAATCAAGATTGTGGTATTTTTCTTGAACTTTTAAGCTACTAACATTCCCCATATCCATAATTGTGCCTCTGTCTGTAATCTTCTCTTTCTTGTTGTTCTCAGCTTTACACTGTACACTTTTCTCATAGCTCTTTCCCACTACTTAGCAATTTCCTCAAAAGTCTGATCCAGAACTACATAACAGCTGGACCAGGGGTCCTTGTAACATAGATGACCATGCCCAAAGGAGGAAGAGGTTACAGTACAGCAGAGGTTACAGTAAGAACTGCTTTTAAAAGGGTTGAATTTCTATGGCTGGCCTGGACACATGGAGTAGAATTGATTGCATGGTGACTTGGATTCAGTCCACTTTGCAGCAGTGTGTAAGTTAGGTGCCTAATTATTGGAAGCTTCTCTCCTGTCAGCAGAGACAGAGAAGATTCTCCAGGCAGAGAATTAGACCCTAATCAGCTAAATAAATATCTGTAGGTGCCATCCTTTCTCTCCTAACTCTCTCTCCCTGGAGAGAACTTTGTCCAACAACCCAAACTAGATAATTCAGTAAGGAAATTATCTGTACTACCAGGGATGAATCCAGATCTGTACTCCAAATAATTTCTCATTGAAAAACTAAGTATTTTCCCAGTATTTACTGACTGATTCTCAAACTCTTACTCATGTGAATAATTTTTACTCTTGAGTAGTTCTGCTGAAATCAGCCAGACCACTTACATAAGTAAGAAATGTTGTATAAATTCACCCAAAACACTTTTGAAAAGGTTAAACCACACTCTGCTTGCTCTGGACTCAGAATCCAATGCTGTTGATGACATTTAGTGAGTCACAGAGATGAAAAAAAGGCTTATCAGATGCATAGGCATGGGAAGCAGAGGGGAAAAGAGCTGCAGATAGGTTGAAACACAAACCTGCACTGAAACTCCTGTCCCAGTTCAGAACTACAGACCTTAGAAAGTAAAAATTCCAATCTTGTTACTGCTGTTGAGATATGAAGGGTGCTGACAATGGTGGTGAACAATGATACTGAGAGAAGCCATAACATGGTCTTGATAACTGCAACCTATACAACAAAGCACCACTTATGGCAGCAAGGGATCTGGTAGCTTTTGACTATCAGCCCAAGTGGTCTTCTCTGAAGCTCTCTGAAATGCTTGTATTCTGCCAGGAGCTCTTAATGGCTTAGAATTATTTAGAAGAGGTGGGGTCCTCCTCATCAACAAAAGGTGAAATCTTCTAGCCAAACCCTGCCACATAACCCCTATATGCAAGTGGTGGAGTCCCCTCAGTGCAACAAGGATGTCATGGCAGGCAGAAGCAGGCTGACCCTATGCTGCTTGCACAATCCATGGGGTGGTTTACATTTCCCCATAATTTGCTTCAGGAAGTAAAGGACACTTTGGACACAGGAATTTTTTCCTATTTTGTGCATGCCATGAAGGAGGTTGTATCATGCTTACCCTCCACTACTTCTTCCCAAGACACTCCCCTGTGTGTCTAGCCTACTGCACAGCCCTTCCACATGCCAGAACAAGATACATAACATCTAGTTGAGGCCATGAAGTCACAATGGCAATGCCTTTGAAAGTTCAAACTTAACTGACTCCATGCCATCAATGAACCCTGTGGTCCAACTTATGTTCAGATCTGATCCACTGGGCACATCAGCTGGAAACCACATAACAAAGTGGTGATCATGGTTGTGGGTTGTTTGTTTTGGGTTTGGGGGGGGGGGGGGGGGGGAGGGTTGTATTTTTTTTTTAAGATTTCCTCAATTTTTTCTCTCTGATACAGGAGGCAAAGTCAGGCACAAAGGTCCTGCAAGCTCATCAGGATGTTGCCCCTGTCATAAAGGTGATAGCTGTACTTTCCCCTCACCTTTGTATTTACACCCTGATGTGTTGTCCTTATCAAGTTTCAAAACCTCCTCACCCAGTCCCCTGACCCTATGCAAGCTGATTCACCTCACCGAGAAGAGGAATCTTAATGGAGAGGTGTGTGTGGTGTGGGGAGTCACAGCCACTGTGGGGGTTGTTTCCCTTCCTAGGTAGTGTCAAACCGCAGAACAGAGCACCCATGGGCAACTCCTTGTATATCTTCAGGGAAAGGTGGATGTTTTTGGGGTGCTGTGCTTAGTATTTCTTGTTTTTATACTTCTGATGCTGTGACATAAATACATTTCCCCCTTTTCCTCTATTTTGTCTCATAGTCTGTTATCTTGTTCTTGTTTTTTGTTTGTTTGTTTGTTTTGATATTTTATTTATTTATTTTTATTATTCTTTATCTCTTTTCCTCCTCAGGGAGACCTCAAGTTTTTTTAAACACTAGTTGTAAATATAGCATTAGATGCCACCCTGGTTCAGCAGAGCTCTGGCACAAAGAGAGCACATCTGAGCCTGTTTTGCTACAGCCAAATATCTTCTGGGTCACGCAACTGCCTAATTTACCCATGGCTGCCCCTGTCAACCCAAGCTGCATTTAGTTTTCTAAAGTCTTCTTACTTAGTTACGTTCATAAGCTTCATTTACTGCTGAACAGGCATACTCTCTGTAAATCTTACTCATGCAAAATGTCTGAATGATTGCAATCAGAAGTAAAAATGTTGCAGATGAGTAAGGGTTGCAGGATCAGACCATTAATTAATAAATGTCAGGAAAGTACTTAGGATGACAGTTGTTATAGGAGTACAGCATATTCTAATTAAAACATCAGATTTATTTCCGCAAGTTAGTCATGGACTTTATAAAAGATAATGTTTCGAGAACTTGAGAAACTTTATAAATACTTCATTTCCACATAAACTTTATACAGAAAATTTGTATTCCACATATTAAACAAAGGTAAAGAGAAATATTGAAAAAATGTTAACTGATGGCTTAAGGCTGCCTGGAGGAGACCTACTTTGCAGTCTATCCTTTTATATTGTGATTTACTGTGCAGTGTGTCAAAAGACATTTATCTGTGGCTCATGGAAGATTCCAAATAGTGAGCAGTGCAGTGAAAGTTCTCAAAAAAAAATAATAATGAAAATTCTTCCATCCAATGAATTATTTGTTAAAGTTAGATTTTTGAGGAAAAGATATTTTAACGATTATTAATCACATTTTATTCTACTTAGCTATATAAGCATTAAGATGGAAGAAGAAACATCAGGAACTACTGTTTTTACTCTGGTTCTTAGTACCAATTATACAGATATGATTGCTCTGCATGCTGACATAAAAAGAGAAAGTAAAAGAACTATGGTTTAAGCCCTCCCCTTGGATGAAACATAAAACATGTTATTTTGCCACAAAATCACAGCATTTGCAAAATATTAGGCTTGGTGAAACATTAGGGAGAAAAGTTGTCAGATTAGTAGAATAGAAGGAGTAGTAGTATTGAATACACTTTTCTGATGCTGACAAGTACAACACTTTTTTTTTTTTTTGTCACTTGAAAATAAGTATATTTGAACAACAAAATTTTAGAAACTTCCTTTGTCTCCAAACCAGCACATTAATAATATATATTTTTCTAAAGTGGTTATCCAATATATACTTTTTCCCTCATTGTTGTTTGGTATTTTTTAATTATTTATTTTCTATTTTAAATAAATAATCATATATCTAGAGCTCACACTAAGTAACATCTACCCACAAATAGTGACACCACTATCTGCAGGTCTATTTTTAAAATGAAGTGTTATTTCAGGATCCAAGTGGAAGAGCATTATTGTTCTTACAATTTATTTATTCTTTTTTTAAGGAGAAAAAATAATATGTGCATATCAGGTGGTGTTTTAGAAACTCTCAGAGCTTTATTCTACATTTCTCATTATACAAGAATAGTTCCCATGGTAACTATTACATCATTTGGCACACAAGCTACCTGAGGAAAACTGAACAGTTCAATAAAGAAACACACATTCACCATTGTGCAATGTGAATTGATTTACTTATTGCCTAATTATGTTTCCTAAAAACAGGAGTTAGAAATAGTTTTCAGTGTCAGCATGACCACTTGACTGTCAAAATTAACATTTCTGCTTGGAGTTCTTTGTGGCTCCAAGTCACCTTCTGGCATCCACTTCTTAGAAATCTTGACACTACTCAACCATTGTAGCAAAAGAAAACCTCCTACTCTACCTCTGCCATTTCTTTCTACCTGCTCATTCTCTTTCTTTTTCTAATGCTGAATGGTATTGGAGGTTTTCTTTAAAAAATAAAAATAAAAAAAATACAAATTGACTCCTAGAGATTATTGGTTTTGCTTAAAAATTATTTTCACAAATCTAGCTAGCTGCTTGCAGTAAAATTTCGATTACAGATTACCCTTACAAGAGCATGCAAAGGACAACTAGTTTTTGTGTGCATGTCAACTACATAAGACCCACTTACAAATTCCACAGCTGTAGTACCAATGTGTAACAGAGTAAAGAACTGTAAGCAAAAGTTGATGCTGCCCAATACCCAGCTTTTCCCTCTAGTCAACATTATTTTCTCCTCCCATTTGTTTTCTGCATTCTGTGTATTTTCTTTTAATTTCTGCCTCTCGGACTGGATTCTCTGCTGAGTACCTGTCTCAGTTCTTTGTAATTTTAAAAACCTAATTCATTCTTCCTTTCCTAGCAATTAAATGTTATCAGCTATTATCTATGCCTAAGCTTGAAGTAATTCTCTTGACTCTTTAATTTTTTTGTTGCTGCATGAGACTTGGCTTTTTGATAAAACAAGAAAATCTTTCTGTCCTTACGATTTATAATTTCTCTAGTGGTTATTTGAATTCTGTCTTTCTTTTACTAAATGAAGTTGGGAGTATACTAGGACATGTCTGTGCTTGTCAATCTGGAACAAAAGCAGGGTGGCTATTTAAGTGCATTAATCTTCACAGTCAGGCAAAAAAAAAGATTTATTTTTTTTTTCTTTTTTCATGCTTATGCCAAAGCACATGTCTTCTAAATGAGTTGAAACACTAAAATGGACACACAATCTGCCCACAAACAATGTAACCCTGAAAAACTGCACCAATTCCACTACAGCCTCCTTAAGATAAGTGCTATTTAAATTCATTCATTTCCTGGGAAATGATTTTCTGATCTATCAAGGTAAATAGGTACTGAGGGATGCAAAATTAATCAAGAAAAAGGAAATGAGGTCTTTTTTATGTTGCTTTCTGTCAAAGAAGGCTCTCATTATTACAGCGGACTAAAGTGAAGTCAAGTGGCCAAAGATAAGTGGAAAAACAGAATTTAGAAGCAGTCAGAAAAAGGCCTGGCTAGATAGCTCTTCTCTAAAACAGTAAAGGAGAGGATAATCTTTTGTAGGTGACTGAATTTCACCAACATAAATGGTAAGGCATTGTGCAGAATTTTTTTTTTCTTTGTCCTATATATAATAATTGGAAAAGAAATAAAGTAAAAAAAAAAATGCCTTAAAATAAGGGATGTAATTCCTTAGCTTTTCAGAGGGGATTGTGCACTTGAGATCTTCAGGTGCATTGAAATTCTTCTTTCTCAGCCCTAGTTACATAGAGAATTAAGGAGGTTCCATTTTGCAAAATTGCCTCTGTTTTGTTCAAACCTTTGTATGATTATGTACTATGATTACAATTTTTGCTTCCTGATTCATCCAACACCTTTACAATCCCCTTCAGTTTTAATCCAAGTAATACCTTAGTTTCAAGGGCTTTTATTTTCTTTGACATTTTTGCATGTTAAAAACACTTGGACATCTTTTTCAAATTCATAAAGAGGTTTATAGGAAACCATTTCCTCATAATACTCTTCATTTTGCTGTGTAGTGCCTCGTATTCCCCAGTTCTTTTTCATGACCTTTCATGCTGGAGAGAGATTACGCCTAAAAAGACAACACCTCAGTCTTCAGAGAAGACTTTCACCTCAGAAAAGAGGTGAAATAAAAGTTAAAGTGGAGGAGACTTAGGACTTTCATTAGTTTCAAAGGTCTGCAAGTCTCTAGTGTTTTCTTAAAGAAAAAAGTGTCTGCTGAAATTCCCGATCATGCACTCATGTGACCTTGGTGGCACAACAAGATACATTTGTTATTTAAGACCATTGCTTAACTCAGATGTTATTAATCCCACTATGAATGCTGACACTTGGAAGCTTGACTCTATTGCAAGCACTGAATATTTTTATGTTTGGGGTTTTTTTGTTTGTTTTTTTTTTTTTTTCCTCTGGCTCTAGCCCGAGAAACCTGAGGACTCTTACACCTTATGAGAGGAGTTAAAGAAGGAATCTCTGTCAGTAGGATCCTCCCAGTCTGCCTAACGTGAGAACCATAAAAGTGGGTCCCTGAAACCGCTGAGTGACTGACAAGGTAATAGGATGTTGACTCCATGACCACTCTGTCACTCTAATCTGACATAAAGCTGCACTGCAGTGGAAAAAAAGTTTTATTCCCTTGTCTGCACAGAATAAGAACATTCTTCCAACCAGATGGCCAAACAAACAGATAATGTCACTGGTCTTGTTCAAAACTCCTTGGGTTTTTTTGTTTGTTTGTTTGTTTGTTTATTTGTTTGCTTGGATTACGTGTTAGGTAGATCAGTTTTCACTGCTGCATGAACACTTGAGCTGATAAATGAGGATGTGTGGCTGGGAGCAAGAAGAAAAGTGTGACTATGTTTTTGTACAGCAGCGTGAATTTAAGCCTACCAAAAAAGACTATATAGCTGTGATCTGACTCAGGTAACAAGATGCAAAACAACTTCTACACACCTCTCCTCAAAACTTCACCTGTTTTTTCATCTTGAAAGAAGATTAAACAATAGACTTTTGAGAAGGTACATCTCTCCTGCAGTTACCCTCCCTATGACCTTGGAAGGCAGGACTTTCAATTGCCATCCCATAGGCTGTATGAAGCCAGCTCTCTTCAGCATTACCCATTGTTTTTATTCATCCAAATGTAAGCAAGGCTAACTAAGAGAGTACTCAGTAACACTACCCCCCTTAAACTTCTGTCACACAAGATGCTTCTCTGAATATTATTCAAAGAGTTAGTAAACTGAACTCATACTTCAGTTTAAAAGAGCTAGAGAAAATCTAAAGTGAAATTCAATGTGCAAAACATTCAATCAAAAACTAAATTGCAATCTCAGTTGTGGAGCAATTCCAAGAAAATGCAAGTCAGTCTGATAACAAGAATGCAGAGTGATACAGGCTCAACAATTTATTTTTCTTCTTAAGGGATAAATGAAAATTATGTTCTCAGTGCCAGGCACGTTCTGTTACAAGCATAATTAAGGCATTGATTCTGATCTAAATTAGAAACATAAGGAAAAAAGGCGAATAGGAGATTTGCCTTTGACTTCAATGTAGTAATTCACCCTTAAGTTTTATCCTTTTATTTTAATATTATTTGGGCACCGTACCCTTTCTCCCACATCCTTACAATACAACATATATAATCTGAAGCATTTTCAGGTAAATTCCAGAATTGATGGCAAATACTGAAGAAGTGCGGGAGCCTCCATTGCTACTTTGGTGCTGTGGGACTTGAGAGCATTTATAGAATCATAGAATGGTTAGGGTTGGAAGGGACTTTAAAGATCATCTAGTTCCAACCCCCTTGCCATCAACAGGGACAACTTTCACTAGACCAGGTTGCTCAAAGCCTCATCCAACCTGGCCTTGAACACTTCCAGAGAGAGGGCATCAACAAATTCCTTAGGCAAGCTGTTCTAGTGTCTGACCACGCTCACAGGAAAGAATTTCTTCCTAATATCTGATCTAAACCTACCCTCTTCCAATTTAAAGCCATTTCCCCTTGTTCTGTCATTAACTGCCCTTATGAAAAGTCCCTCCCAAATTTTCTTGTAGGCCCCTTCAGGTACTGGAAAGCTCCTATAAGATCTCCCCTAAGCTTTCTCTTTTCCAGGCTGAACAGCCCCAACTCTTTCAGCCTGTCCTTGTAGGAGAGATGCTCCAGCCCTTGGATCAACCTCGTGGCCCTCTTTGAGACTCGTTCTAACTGGTCCATATCTCTGTTGTGCTGGGGACTCCAGAGCTGGACACAGTACTTCAGGTGGGACCTTATGAGATCAGAGTAGAGGGGGAGAATCACCTCCCTCGACCTGCTGGCCAAACTTCTCTTGATGCAGCCCAGAATACGGTTGGCCTTCTGGGCTGCAAACACACGTTGCCGGCTCATGTTGAGCTTTTTGTCTACCACCACTCCCAAGTCCTTCTCTTCAGAGCTGGCCTCAAGCCACTCATCACCCAGCCTGTATTTGTTCTTGGGGTTGCCCCAACCCAGGTGCAGGACCTTGCATTTGGCCTTGTTGAACTTAATGAGGTTAACACAGGCCCACCTCTCAAGCCTGTCAAGATCCCTCTGGATGGCATCCTGTCCCTCCAGCGTGTCAACCACACCACTCAGCATGGTGTCATCAGCAAACTTGCTGAGGGTGCACTCAATCCCACTGTCCATGTCTCCAACAAAGATGTTGAAGAGCACCGGTCCCAATACCAGCCCTAGAGGGAAAGCACTTGTCACTGGTTTCCACTCTGACATTGAGTTGTTGACCACAACTTTTTGAGTGCGACCAACCAGCCATTTCCTTATCCACCAAGTGGTCCATCCATCAAACCCACATGTTTCCAATTTAGAGACAAGGATGCCATGTGGGACAGCGTCAAATGCCTTGCACAAGTCCAGGTAGATGACATCAGTTGCTTTAGCCTTATCCACCAATGCTGTAAGCCCATCATAAAAGGCCACCAGATTGGTCAGGCAATATTTGCCCTTGGTGAAGCCACGCTGATTGTCACCAATCACCTCCTCATTCTCCATGTGCCTTAGCATAGTTTCTAGGAATATCTGCTCCATGATCTTGCCTGGCACTGAGGTGAGACTGACCGGCGTGTAGTTCCCCGGATCTTCATTGTTACCCTTTTTAAAAATGAGGATTATGTTCCCCTTTTTCCAGTCTGCAGGAACTTCACCAGACTGCCATAACTTCTCAAATATGATGGATAGTGGCTTTGCAACTTCATTTGCCAGTTCCCTTAGGACCCATGGATGCATCCCATCAGATTCCATGGACTTGTGGACCCTCAGGTTCCTTAGGTGGTCCCCAACCTGATCTTCTCCTACAGTGGGCAGTTCTTTATTCTTCTGGACCCTTGCTTTGTTTTGTAGGACTTGGGCAGTGTGGAACAAGCCCTTGCCAGTGAAGACTGAGGCGAAAAAATTATTGAGCACCTCAGCCTTCTCTATGTCCCAGGTGACCAGGTCTCCTGTTTCCTTCCTGAGAGGGCCCACATTTTTCCTATTTTTCCTTTTCTTCCTGACATACCTATAGAAGATTTTTTTTTGCCCTACACATGCCATTTCCCATGTCTCTGGTCTGCATGACTTCATTTTAACAATATGGAAGGATGAGATTTAGATGAACAAAAGTCATTCAAGACACTTTAAAAAAAAATGTCTCTTTGCAGAGGTAGAAGTAGAACTGGAGTGTTCTGCTCCAGCAGACTCCCTTTGACTAGATGTGCTCATCTTCCACACGGACTAAGTGCCTTGTAAGCCAACCCCTGAACTTATGTGAAGAATTTTAAAATCTCAGTCTATGACTGAATATCTCCTTGGAAAACCTATTGGGGTTACAGTCTTAATTCCTGTCCCTGAAATATGGCCTACTAGTACAGAATCTGCAGAGTCATTCCATAGGTTTGAGGATAATCTCAGAGATCATACAGACTTGATGGATACCGGTGCAGAAGCTTCATTCATCTCTAGATATATTTTTTGTTTGTTTGTTGTTTTAAATTCTCTCTTGCTATGTCAACCATAACCAATTTTAGCTGATTTTTGAAGATTTTTTTTTTGGCATCAAGGATACTGAGGTTTTAAAAACCTCACATTGGCCTATTTGAGTCTGATTCCCTTTATTTTTCTTCTGATATAACTTTTCAGGCAAGTGAACTCAACTGAACAACTATGAATTTCATAGAATCATGGAATTGTAGAATGGTATGGGTTGGAAGGGACCTTAAAGGTATTCTAGTTCCAATTTCCTTGCTATGAGCAAGGCTACTCAAAGCCTCATCCAACCTGGCCTTGAACACTTTCAGGGGTGGGGCATCCACAACTACTCTGGGCAACCTTTTCCAGTGTCTCACCACCCTCATAGTAAACAGTTTCTTTCTAATATCTAATCTAAATCTACCCGCTTCGTTTAAAGGCATTATCCCTTGTTCTATCACTACCCACCCTCATAAAAAGTCCCTTGTAAAAAAAAATTCTCATTTTACTTACTAAAAATGTAAGACAAAACATACACACAGTGTAGTATTGACACTAAAGCATTGGGAATAAAAGAAAAACATAGACAAATATTTATTTTCATTATTTAATGGACTTGCTTTGGACATGATCCCTGTTCTTTGTTATTTACTTTCCATGTTCATTTTAACAATCAGATTTTATTGGAACAAATAATCACAGAAAATGAAGTTAAAAGTCATAAGTATTTGCAGAGGTCAAACATTTAATTCAGACAAAAATGTTCATGACAAAAATGTTTTCTCACTTACTGTGTGAGAGATCACAGCAAAATGTACAAAAGAACTCTACAAAACATGGTAAAATTTAACTGACTTGAAATCACAGCAAGTTCCAAATAGTAAATACATTTAAAAGAATGTAGATTCAAAGACATTATGATTTGTCTGATAGTATATATAAAAGGACAGAGCTGACATTTAGTGATGTACAGAATTTATAAAAAAGAACTATTAATAGTTAAAAATTTCTGTTGAAACTAAATTTTGAAGGAAAATTGTGTTTTCAGCTGTTTTTTGAGTATACCTCAAAATATTTGATTTCTGATGATTTCACAAAAAAAAAAAAAAAAAAAAAAAAAGCTCTAAACCAAAATGTCTTGTTAAGTGATATATTCCTGACAGAAAGGATATATTCTGATCTTGGAATGAAAATTTTACTAGTTAATGTTATGCTTTAAGTTTGATTTTTTCCCCAGGGGAAAAAACGAACTGTTTAAAAAATACAAAATACTCCAAACCAAATAGTTCTAATTAAATACAATGATAAGGAAATCCTTTAAACTTGTTTTCTGACTTTCTTGGTATTTTTATAAGCAGAACAAGTATTTTTGGTTTTTTTTGCTAAGCTTGTCTTTTCAGTGGGAACTAATAAGTATTGATTCAGTTCATAAATATAGGTTTGCAGTGTTGAAAAATTAAACTTTGTCATTTAGTACAATCTAATTCTGTGATGTATTTCTTAAAAATTTTTCAGAGTGACTTATTTCCTCTAACGTAAGCTAAACAAAATAAAAATCTTTCATCTTACTAAGAAAGGAACAACGACAATAGTAATAGGAAAATAAAACCAGTGTATTTTGCTAGTTTTATGCTAGTTCCAAAACAGTTTTGTACTGCTCTTTTCAAGGCTTCCTATTCTTTAAATTCACCAAATAATTCTTATATGGCTTTTGTTTCATTTTCTTTTCAGTCAGCTCAGGTCCACTACAGGAAAGTTTTCACAGGACCATTCACATAAAAGTCATACACATGGAAATAATGGAAGCAAATTTTAATTGAATATGCTTGATCTCTGAAAGTGCCTCTTTCCCTCTTTTTAAGAGCAGCTGAAAACTCAGTCTCATAAACTGGCAAGGTGCTGACTTTTATATATAAATATGAGCTGGCTAGCTAACTAAATGTCTGCATAAAACAAGTATTTGTAATTTAAGCTCTATTTTTATTGTTGTCTTTTCTTTTAATATATTTTATCAAGATACATATTTATTTAGCCACATTGTTCTAGGCATGTAAAAAATCCTATTTTATGACAGTGAAAATTTGAAAGACAATTCATAGATATTGTGTACATTAAGTAGCTTAGCATTGTAAGTAAGAGGAAGTTAAATCTTTTGAACTTGCTGACTCGATTAGAGTGGAACTGAAATGTAGATGTTTTCATTCTCTGTTTTCTCCTGTAAGTTGTCTTAAAAAGGAGTTCAGTTTTGAGATTTTTTTTTTTTTTTTTAATTTGCTGAAGTAACGTAGGATTTGTTAGATATTTCAATGATATTATGGGCTTATTACTCTTGTCTCTTGTATCACTTGCAGGTGATATATAATTGGAATACACATTTCAGTCATGCAGGACTTTTTCTATATCTCAGGATTGGAATATCTGTTGATGTGCTATTGATGTGTTTGGATTTTAATTACTTTATTTTTCCTTTCATTGTGGTCATTTGCTGTTACCTCCTGCAGATTCTGTAAGCTATATCAACCAGTTTCCTGCAACTCAGACCCTTAGTATTTGAAACAGGGCACACTCACAGGTAGAAATCCACATCTTTAAAAAGTGATGTTCAAGGGGCGACAATTAGCTGTGCGTGATTACCTCCTAACCTGTTAAATGGCTAGTTCAGATCTCCTGCTGTCAGTAAACAACCAGGGGCTGATTAAAAGTCTTGTTATCATTCCAAAACCCTTTGATGTATGCAAGTGCCAGTTTTGACCTATTTTTTTAATTCTATGGGTGTTTCTGGAGTAGGTTACTAATTTCAATAGTGGAAAGAAAAGAACAATTCAACATGCCTAACCTATAGTGGAATATCCCAGCTGAATACAAAAGACAATATCTTACCTGGCATTATTTCATAAACCCCTTTTCAACCCCCACAGTGTACTTACTTTCACTGTATCTCACTGGGAATCCATAAAAGTATTTTTTTTTCCTTTTTTTTTTAAGCAATACTAGTGTTTGTAACAGAGAATAGATTGATGCTATCATAAGTAGAAATAACCACAAAATATCCATAACCCTGCAACAGGAATAAGGTCTTTCATGTTGCTTAAATAACACCTTAGCTCTGCTCTTGAGAGAGTTGCATTTTGAAGCACATTCAAAAGTCCAGTTCTATTCTGTTTCCAGCTAGATGACTTGTCTCTTACGGAGTAAATGGAAATCGTCAGTTAAGTTCACATTATCCACGAAGAGCTTATAGGTTGTACAGTTTCTGGTTTAAAACAGCATGGACTAGATCTGAAACAATGACCTACATGGCATTTTTTTCTGTTTTAATATAGTTTTCTATACCTAATGGTTTGATTATAACTTTCTGTTTAGTGAGAATCTGAAAAACAAACAAACAAAAAACCACACCAAAAAAACCACCTTAAAAAACAAACCACAAAACCTTTAAGTTGTTGTTGCTGACAACTGTTGAGACAAGAAATTACCAGTAAAGAATGATAACAATTGTTTAAGAATCTCCAAAGCAACTTGAATGAGGAAAGCAAGTAGTAGTTCTGTAGTTCTTCAAAGATGTACATACACCTCAAGGACAGTTTATATATAATAAAATTTATTGATTTTGTGTGAAAGAGAGGTATTCCAGCACATATGCATCCAAGAAGCATTATACCTTTGTAAAGATCACAAATGTACTGTCAGTCTTTGTTCAGTCCTTCTCAATTTCATCTAATGCTTTGAAGTGATCCTAAGGACTTACGAAATGTCCTGCTATTTTATGCCAGTGAAAATTTGAAAGACAATACCTGGGTATTTTCTCAATACCTAGGTGAGGTTAGCCAGGTTTGTGCAGCTCAGGAGATGTTATTTAGGTGAAGCATTCAAGTCTAGATATTTTTTGAAGTACAGTCTCCTTGCATTCCTCCGGCATGCTGCACAGTTCTATGAGAGACAGTGGAGAGTACATCCTTGCCCAGTTCTTTTAACATCTATCAACACACCTTCTGCCTGTGAATTTATTTAATCTCTTCCTGAACTTACTAGTGCTGTCTGCTTCCCCAGCTCCCTGGGGCAAAAGCTCTAGAAGTTTATCTACTACTGTTTATCTAAAGATATATTTTAAACTAACATCCTGCCACCTTTAGAGAATATCCCCTAGTTCTGTACTGTAAGTCTGCGGTAAAGAGACATCAAAGTCAAAAATGGCTAAACTCAGGTATAGCTTCTGTGAATTTTCATTTGGAAAAGGAATGTTGCCTTTGCCACGTGCTGAGCTGCAGAGGTTAAAATCTGCAGACATAGGAAGCATAGTGGCAGCTGTAGAGAGGATTATTCATCTCATATGAAGACTGTGAAGAAAAAGGATAATTACCCTCTGTGATCATGGAAGTGACAACCCACTGAAGGGGAGAGGTGAATTTTCATGAACGGAAAGCAAAAGGATGGCACTTAGAACTCTTCAGCCCACAGCCATGAGCTGCAGCTATATCTCCACAAGAATGAAGATCAATGCTTCCTCATAATATTGCATCAGACCTGCCTCTTACTCTGTGCTATCCAAGAAAGTTTTAATCAGGTTAAAATGGGGTTCTTATTTACTAAACAATAAAGGTAGAATCCAGAATACTAAAATAAATAAAACAAAGAAATAAAATACAATTCAAGAACTAGAATGAAGTATCTTGTTAGTGATTGTCCTTTTTCTAGTATGGTGGCAATTTTCATAATAAGTAAAGCCCATCTGTTCAGAAGGCAAAGTTCTTTAGGGCTAATCCCTGTGTGGTAAAATTCTCATAGGAACTGAGAATCTTCATGGTTTTGAATGCAGGGAGCATTTCTTTGACCTTGCTTTCTTTAAAATAAACACACAACAGTATTTGGAAAAAAAAAAAAAAAAAAAAAAAAAGGAAAAAGGAGATAACTTTCAAAACAAGATACTACCTTCCACATACTATTTGTGAAGGAAAAATGATGAAAGAACAATGAGTAATTGATAGATGTTATTCAAGTGTTGGATGTTAGTCAAGATGCTTAGATATGATGACAAGTATGGTATAAGAATTCATTTACAACATAATAACTACAACTCCAGTCCTTGAGTGTTAGACATACTGATAGGTTCCTCTTCATCACTCACCAACATGCAACTTGGAAACCCAGGAACTTCTGTAGCATAGCTTGACAGTCAAAAGGATAATTCCCCCCAGAAAATACCCCTTGGTATACATTAAAACAATTTAGCAGTTAAGTTCTGTTTAGATCTAACACAAATTTTGCAAAGTTGTTTTGCACTTCTTTCACTGTTTCATTTCTCTTTATTTATTTATTTCTCACACACTGACTTTTGAAATAATCCAGAACTTTCTTTACCTCCTTAGTAAGAAATCTAAATGATAAACTTTATAGCTTAATGGCAATAATTCTTAAATTAATATCTTGCTTCCAATCACTTAAATTCTCCCCTCCAGCTATTAAAGATTCTGTGGATAATCTTTCTGATGTGGTCTTTCTATGAGTTACTCACTCTTCATTTCACATTGACACTTGTTTCTTCTGCGCATTGACATGGAAGGGTTAATTACTTTCCGGTGGAGTGAAGTTTGTGTTGCTCTATGTGTAGGGAAAAAATAGAAAAAAAAGAAAAAAAAGAAAAAAAAAAAAAAAAAAAGCTGCTTCAGAGGCCATAGTACCATAGTATCATAATGGTGAGCATTATATGAATTATATGAGTCAACAAGGCAATTCAATATTTTCTTAGACCAGGAAAAAAAATCAATGGTTATTAGAAGTTACTGTTGAAATATCAGTTTAGTAGATTGTATTCTCTACTGTAGATAAGATGCTAAAAAAAGTCTTTGTAGCTACATTGTCTTAATAAAAACCAAGAATCCTTCCTAGTCAATTTTGATAACCTTAAACATATTTCAGCATGATGCTTATTTAATCTGGATATTTTAAAATTTACTTTTGAAACTGAACTTCAGGTGAATACTAATTTTTCACATTGAGTGTAAGTTTATTTTGTTTAAAACCACTTAAAGTTAGAAATAAAAGTACTTAAGAGCAACTCAGAACTCTGAGTTGACAGAAAACAGAGACATTGGCTCTTCTGTGCTTATCACACCTGAAGTATATTGATGGGATGGTATACTTTAAAAAGTAGGTCATCGATATACAACTTCAGTTAGAAAATTAAAGTTCAAGGAGAGATATCGATAGCCTGAGAATGAATAGTAGAGTTTAGAAAGAAAAATTAGTGTTTGCAGAAAAATGAGTAGGTTTGAATCCTAAGGAAGACACTATGGATTTAAAAAATGAGACTAAGAAGGAAGGGCCATGTTCCCAAATGAAAACAAAAACCCAAGTGTAGATGCTGTTATGAAAGCAGGTTGGGATTTCCTAGGAGTGGTATACTCTGCAAGTATTGCTGCACTTCTTGACGTAAACCTGAATTACAAATATATGCAGTGGTCTTATCATGACAGTTTATTTTTTTTCCCACTAATCCAAAACTTAACAAAACATGCTTACTCTATAATGGCTGTTTTCTCCTGGTAGATGTTATATATGCTTTCTGTTCTCCAAAGCCATTCTGATCCATCTGCATGCAGGAGAGAAAGTCTGGCAAATACTGATCAATCTATTCTTAGTGCCTAAAACATGTACAGTTTAACTTTATGGTGAAGGAAAAGGTTGCAAAAAGAAAGGAAAGATGAAAGGCAAGTGTCTAGTCTCTAGAAATGGGAGGAAAAAAAGCAAATGGAAGGGAAGAAAACTAAAAGAAAGAAGAAATTAAAAGCATCTGAAGAGTACAGAATGTGAATGATACAGACCAGCATTTCTGGAGTTATTATCTCAGAACTTTTTTTTTTTCTTTTACTGTGCTTTGCAGCTAAAGTCACTGTATTCTGTCCCCTTATGCTGCATATAAGCAGCTGAGCTAAGAGCTGCCGTGACTGTATAAATATCATTATACTCAAGCAAAAGGTGGATTCTCCCTTCCTTTAGTTGTAGCTGGTCATTTTACTAAATTTTGGGCAGAAACAGGCCATGTGATTGCCCATTACTGCCCTAAGTGTTAATTGACAGATTAAGCTTATTACTGAGCTTACATTTCATTTCCATTAATACTTGGGAGTGGAGAATTCTTCTAGGTTGTTATCAGGTCATGTCTTGATGCTATTATTATTATGAGCTGTGTATCTTAATTGATAAATGAAGATATTATTATGTCAGTATACCCAGAGTAATTTTGTATCAAATGTGTATGGCAATAATAAACTTTCTTAATACAGTTAACCCGAAAGTATGGCAGAAAATGGTTTGTTTTGCTTTTGACTTGAACTCTAAAAACAGAACTTCACTGCAATGATTTTCAAAAGTGACCTCTATGTTTTAGGTATCTGTTCATGTTTAGCTGAGGACAAGGTGTTAAGTTTATTTTTCACTTTCTGAATATTCTGTGTTTTCTGAACATCAAGTCCTCTAAGGTTTTTCAAGTTGTACATTCAAAACTGTCAGGTGCTTTTGTAAAATGTGTCCCTAATCTCAGTAGATATTAGCTAATCTTAAATTACCATTACTTTTTCTAGCTTCATGTTCAAAAATTAAAATTGGTATGACCCAGTTCTTACAAATGTGGCACTTGAGATTTACACCCCTCTGCAGAACTCTCTGTACAAAAGATCAGCAGATCCAAGATTAATGATATTTCATCCAGGAAACTTTCACAACTGTCAAAAATGTAGGCAGGGTTATCCTTTTTTTCATTATTTTGTATTATATTTTATATATTTCTATTGCTTTTTATTATTTTATTATCTATTACTATTATTTAGAAATACAAAGTCAGAGCAATCACAAGGTAAAATGCTGCTTGACTCATTCTCTGCAATAATGTCACTAGGGACCAAAATGCCTGCTTTAACACAGAAATCTTTGTTGCCTCCTGCCACTGAGCCACACTACACCTGCCAGTCTCCCAATTGTTATTTTTTCTGAATTCTTTAAAAAAAAAAGAAAAACCAAAAAACAAAAAAACCCCAACCTAAGCTGAAGCATCTAATTAAGTTTAAAATAGAATGGCCCTAGGAAGAACTCTTCTGAAAGCTGCAGTAGAGATAGCTGCTCATCTTAACTGAAGGCTGACTTTCAGTACAGCATTCTTTCATGAAATCATGAGACTATTATGCAAACAAAAGTGAGACTTTTGCAAAGTCAGCCAGCACAAAACAGTTGTGTAACTGAAGAAAAGAAGCTAAGCTACACACATGGGAGAAGTTAACTTTGGGGAAGAATGAGTACCAGGTAAAATGCAAATGGACAGATGAGTAGTATTTGTGCCAGCATGGAGTTCCCAGGCCTGGTTTGCACAAATATGGTTAAAGGGAGAAGAAGAATAGTTAAATAGTGTTCTGCAACATGTTCTGAAAAATTCAGCTTGACTTAATGGCAAAATCTCTGCCATAATTATCACAGTCAATGTAAAACCCTGGGCCCTGGTTTCAAGGAAGCCTTCTGCATCAGCAATTGCTAGGTGCCTGAGGAATAAGCCAAGATAAAGAACTGTGGTCGAACTTTTGTACGTGTATGAACTAGCAAAACCAGTTTCAGATGCAACTAGCAGGCCTGATTCTGAATGCCTGCAGTATCAGTTGAATTGATTAACTTCAGTCAGCAACTCACTGAGGGTCAAATTCTGATTTTGAGGTACAGACCAAAACAATGAACAGTATGAAAATTCCAGTAGCTAAGAAAGGCCAAGCAATACAAATCGCTTTCTCTCAGCTCCTTGTTATACCCAGTGAAAGAAAAGCACAATTTACTTGTACTATATATTGTTGTCTTCATACTTTCTCAGCTGTACTAGTTTGACTTGACTTGTTTGACTCTGAATATCTAGTATTTAAATTTCCTAAAGCAAAGATATTGTAACAGAAGGAGTAGTCCAAGCACCCTTCAAAAACAGAATCCTTGAATCCCCACCCAAAAGACTTATTTATTAAAATGTTGATTTTGTTGGAAATACCAGGGTTATGCTTCCTGGGTTTGGGGTTTTTTTTATTTGCAAGAATATAATTTTTTTCATAGCCAGAGATAATGAACTAAATCAATAGGCATTTACAATAAATCTTTGAGAGTTAAAACCAATTAACTTCTTTTTATAATACTAATAGAAAATAAATACTGTTTTTTTTTTTTTCCCCCTGAAATTTAACCTGGCATACAGAAAATTTATTTAACAGTAAGAAGAAGAATTATAATCAAATACTTACAGCTGACTAATTTCTCCCTTTAAGTTTAAGAGCATTGCATTAATATTATGATATGATTGATACGATACGATAAGGGAAGAAAGGATGGGTAGCCTGGAGGAATACAGAGAAATTGCCTGCATTAGGACTGGGAGGGGAGAAGTGTAGTAAGTAGCAAAACCCAAAATTAGCATTTGGGGATGCCAATGAAATAATCCGTATCATATAATATCATGATAGTATATCAACCAGGGTTGACCAGAAAACAGAGGTGTTGTCTCAGGGATCGGTCAGGCTCCCTCTTCTGAGATTGTGATTTTGGTTTGGGGACTGTCTCTGCTCCGGGACAGTTACCTGGCAGAGGCTGGGCATTGTTCGGCGGGTGGTGAGCAGTTGCACTGTGCACTACTCACTTGTGTATTCTGTTATTACTGTTATTATCATTATTGTTTTATTTAAATTAGTAAATTGTTTTTATCTCAAATCACGAGTTTTCTTACTTTTACCTTTCCAATTCTCTCCCCTACTCCCTGGGCAGCAGGGAGAGGGAGAGAATAAATGTGTTTGGCTAAACGACAAAGGAGTGAAACCACCACAATGATATTGTTAAATCATAGTTTTGCAGGATGGTGCCGACAGTAAACAGCAAAGGAAAACCAATGGGATTTGCAACAGTTAGGAACAAAGGCTATCAAGGCAAAATCTACCTTGACAACAACAAGCCTCTGTATTTGTTTCCCAAAGCTATGCTTGTAAAATACAGAAAAGGTACCATTATGTTCCCAAGATATGCATATTCAAGAAATGTTACATAACAACTCATAGTCTGCAATAATCTGTAAAATCTCTATTAAAAAGACAGTTGTTTTGCCTATGTAGTATAGATGCGAGTTTAGCAGAAAAGAATAATATATTTTTTAAATGTTGTCTTGACAAACATTAAAGTTTCAAATCATGAAATATGAGAATGCCAAGATGAAAATATCCCAGTGGAATAAGTGCTGTGTTTTTAACACCTAATTCAGAGGCTGGGGAATAGGAGTATAGCTATATGCAGCTGTCCAATATAATTTCAGACTGTCTGGTTTTGACATTCATATTTCAAAAGGTTTAAAACTAGGAAATTATTAGGCATATATAGAAAATAATTTGCTATATATCTTTTCTAAATACTCTCTCCTTACAATTTTTTCTCCCTACTGTCTGGAGATTTGTGATTAGTTGTTTATCCTGTGTTGGCGATTGACATCAGTAACAGTAAAATTTACAGTGAGAATATCTCGTTCTTTCACTGTTCTCACTTCCTTTTTTCATAAGGAAGGACTGGGAAATGGGAGGAGGATAAAATAATGTATATAACATAACAACAGCATGTTCTATTTACCTTACATCTACTTGTGATTTACAGCAACATCTTTTTTTATAATAGGATTTCTTTTTTTTTTTTATAATTCCACTCCCCAGAGATAATTACTATGAGGGTTTCTTTCCCATGCCTGTGTCTAGACATAAAAGTAAATTCTAGGGGTATATTTAGCAAATATACTCCCAGAACACCCTTAAAACCCAATATATGGTGTTTTGAGAGAAAAAAATGAAAAAAACCCAACAAAACAACAAACCATGGTAACCACTCCCTGAGGCTGTCATTACAATGTTCTTTAACAAAATATCTCACCTGGAGAGCTTTCAAATGAATCCTTAAAACTAGTAATTCTTTCTTAGTAATCTCTTTCATAGGAAATGCAAACATTATATAACATTAGCATGTTTTGTTGTTTGTTTTTTTTTTTTTTTTTTCCTTTTATTCTCTGTTCCACTTGCCTTTTAGTTTCTACAGATTTTCTATAAATTAGTTCTTATGTAGAAGATCCCCCTCACGTCAATGTGCTGTCAGTGTTTGTACCCCTGGAGCACTGCACTTCACAATGATCTGGCTCACATCAGCCAGGTGCTGCCCTAGATAGCAGTCTTTCCCTGTGGGCACACCCTTATTTGTAATGTAGGCATGCAACCTACTTTAAAAATTCCCACTTCTATGCACAGACGCACTCATATGGAGTTGGCCTTTTCCTTGCTGAAAGCAAGACTTTAAGGAAATGCCCTCACTGAAGTATTCACATTTCTATTTGACGAGTAAACCAGTAGCAGGGGAGCCTATAATCTGGTTTAGTGTGGCCTAACTCTCAGATATGCAGCCAGTAATGTTTTTGTTGTGTTGTTTTTTTGTTTTGTTTTGGTTTGGTTTTTTTTTAACTAAATAATAATCATTCTGTGATTTTTATTTAGTAAGCAAAACTTTACTTCATTTGAATATTCCTCTTTCCAAACTTTCCAAGGGGCAACACAATTCATCTGATGTAGAAATTTGCATCCCTTTATGTGACGTTTATAAAGAAATGGTATGACTAGGAAAATATTTTAAAACTACATATAGAGCAGCCCATAGAATTCTGCTATATTGGAGCTTTATTTAGAAAGATGAGCACAGCAAAAAAAACCCCAAACACCTATGAAAGGCTAAAGTGGACTTTGACCCCAGATTGCAAAGAGTAGTGAGCTGTAGTTTAACAGTAATATGAATCTGGTCCTACATGTTACTAAATGCTTTAAAACTCCTTACATTAATCAGTGGGAGTTATGGAAGCTCAGTATCCTAACACAAGGTTTCAGAAAAAAACCACACACTTAAACTGTGCTGCCAGACAGCAAAGGGCCTGCAAAAAAGCAGTAGCTTAAGTGGGACATAGGTAGTGTATGGGCCTTCAATGCTTCTGACTTCTCCACAAAGCAGTAAATTTATTTCTACATCCTTAATCCTATACAATCCAAATCTCTGTAACAATGCCAGTTTTATTGTTTTGATTGTTTTCTTGCCAGCAATGTTAGAGCTGGTTAGCTACAAATTACTCTGTCTGAGCCTCCAAACATGAATATATTTATGAACTACAAATTATCTTCAAAGACATGCCACTCCTGCCTTCCCAGCACTATACAAAGAAGTCCATTAAACTATATAATATAGACTTAATGCTATTTCCTTTGATGTCAACAGAGAGAAATACTGACCATGTGCTCATTGCACTGGTTAGGATTTTGATAAACTGGGTACACAGTCTGCCTGCTATAGTGTCTTCCCATGCAATCCAGGGAAAATTGGTAAGAAAAATATCATGCAGCCATAAGAGTTCTGAATCAAAAAATATGCATATTTGGTGGAGTTAGGTTAAACTTATAAGTTTTTCATAGCTGTGGTTTTGAGCTTCCTTTGCCCATGCATTTTATTATAAGGGAACAGGAGAATCGCCACCTCTAGCTGCACATAAATGTTGCAGCTCCTCTTTATTAACCATTTAAGGCTTTGAAGATTTACAAGTCTCTGCTTCCCAGTACCTCTGAAAGAGGAGTCTCAACCCTGGAGAAAAATGAGAGGCAGAGTGGAACCAGGGAGGGGAATTTATCTCATCTATCTGAGCCAAATGTGTTCATTACTGCCTTTATAGGCTATGGAGGAAAAAAAGGAAAAAAAAAATATATATATATGATTCATTTAATCAATTCTGGATGTTTTCTTTAGGATGTTATGATGTTTACCACAGATAAACATATTTATTTCCATAGGAGCCTAGCTTAGATGCAGCTGTCTGCAGTAGTCTACACCCAGTCACATGGACTTTCTCCAGGGTGATTCCTAATGTTCCTGTTGACAAAGGTAGATAAACCTCCACTCAGCTAACCAGTGTTTCAGATTGCCACTCCTAACTCTCAACCCCTGAGGAGACAACCTGTGGGGCATGGGGGTATGAGCTCTGCTGAAGGAGCTAGGAATTGTGCAGCTCCTTCTGGTAGTAGTGACTCTTCCATCATTACAGCCTCTGAAGCTGCATATATATATTGCTGACTTAAATAATGATTTAAAGTCATACTTAATTTGTAACTCTTATCATCAACACTGCTTCAAAACAGCTGTATCTTTTTAGTAGAAAACACAGGTAGAGGAGCCAACATACTTATGCCTGAACAGAAAGCTTTTTCAAGAAATAAGTTCTCATTTATAGAGTTTTTCCTCTATCATCACTATGATAATTTATAAAACTTTTTTTTTTTTTTTTTTTTTTTTTTCAAAATAATCATCTATAAAGCAGCGGAATTAATACATTTTTTATCTCATTTTCTTGTCTACCCTTAAGACAGAAAATGTCTATTACAATATGCAGTTTCTGGATTTACTCTTTTACACTGGATTCCTGATCTTTTTTAGGAAAAGAAGGTGATTTAAGAGTCCATGATACTACTTAGCTTTATAGTCATTTATTTAATTGATAACAGAACTTCTGTCTTTTCCAAAGTATCAACACTTTAGAAGTTGGTATTCATCAGAAAAACAATCCACATACTATTTATAGCTGGCATGCGACTATTGATAAGAATACAGGATGGTTCCCCCATTACGCAAAACAGGCATACTTGGAGACCACAGTAGGAGATCTCTGAGACTTCCTCTCTCCCCCTGGAGGTGAGGAGTCTTTATCTCCTTCTGCAAACTCCAGCCCCAGTGAATCTTTCCTTGATATTTATTTCATATAAGTAGATCACCAACAAAGCTGCTCTCAATCTAAATTAAATGACATCTCTGAGTTTTTCAATACAGAGTGCTGAAGCCCCAGACATTCTGTGTTGAAGCCTATCATCTGAACCATATTCCATTACCACCTTTGCATTCCACCTGTCTATAAGACTGCTAGAAGCATTTCATTATATTTTTAACATTGTTTTCTAATTTACATGAGTGCTGTATTCTCAGCATTTGGAAAGGATTTCTGAAACCTAAAAATTCTTCTATGATGGCAAAAAAATAGTATTTATCTGATGACTTTGTATGTCCTTCTAGCTACCATCTGCCTATGTATTGTTTTCTTTCCAAAACAAAAGATAAAACAGATGATATTGTTTCTTCTACAATGTTTGTTTACATAGGTGGGGATTGCATTATAAAACTGAATGCTGCAAGCATTCTGTAATGCACACACAGCTTGGTGCTTTCTGCCAAGTCTGACTATGACTCTTCCTAAGAAATTTAAGTTACAATAAAATAAAATATTTAGCAGATGATTTTAAATACCAGATTATCTGAATGTTTTAATGTTTCACAGCAGATCTTAGTGTCATAAGTGTGCAAACTGGTTATTTGCACACACAAATATTCATAGTCAGCTGTTGATGATCTTGACTGAAGGACCAGAAAGGCACTTTTAATGTATATTTATGTTCTTGTGTCTGAAATTATACTGATGTGGTGGTTTCACTTGGCTAGCCACCAAACACAGCCACTTTCTCACTCTCCCGTCGCCAGGGAATAATGGAGACAACGGGAAGTGTAAAGGCAAGGAGACTTGTGGATCGAGATAAAAACAATTTAATAATTGAAATAAAATAAAACTTAAAATAACAATGATAACAGTAATAATAGAATATGCAAATGAATGAGGCACAGTACAATTTCTCACCACCCACCGACAAATGCCCAGCCTGTCCCCAGCTAGTGATCCTGGGCTAGAGCCAGTCCCAAAACAATCATGGAAGAGCGAGACTGAGTGATTGCTGAGAGAATCACTCACTTTCTGGTCAACATTGGTTAATATACTGAACATAACACAATATGATATGGAATATCTCATTGGCGTATCCAAACGATAATAACTTTGGGTTTTGCTAATTACTATGCTTCCCCTTCACTTCTTTGCACTTGCAGACTAGCAAAACTCAAAGTCCTTGGACTTCTAGCAACAACTAATAACATTAGTATTTTATCAACATTTTTCTTATAACAAATACCATAGTAAAACTAAACCACAGTGCTATTCTAGCTACTAAGAAGAAAATTAACTCTAGCATAGCAAAACCAGGACAAAGTATTTCATATTTAGATTCCAAACTAGTTAGGCATAAATGTATTGTCTGCTTGAGTCAGTTCCCTAGATCTTGGCTTTGGATATACATGGACCTGGTTGTTCTTATTTATCTAACTTCTAGAACAACTTAATAAAGGTCCAAAACAGTGGGTAGAACTTTGAGTCTATTACTTCAACCCCATAAATAAATATAGAGAAAGGGAAATAAGTAGACAGTATTTTGAAATTTCTTACTTTCTTCTTTCTGTCCCTGAAAAGCATACAGCTATGAAATGCTGCATATAGATTTAATGTATAATTGTAGACATCATGTGAGCCACATCCTACAGATCTGCAGGAGGTATTTTAAAACAGCAAATGTATCATATTATATAGCAGTGTATATACATATTTGTACAAAATTCCTAAAAGCATGTGCCCTTACACTGGTAAATTTGTACAGAATACATAAAAAAATTTGAACACCTCTATTCTGATTGATAGCATCAACAAGAAGTCTTTTTGTAGGGAAACTCAACTTCAAACTTCACTCAAGAAGGGTTCACTGATACCAGATGGAGGATTTCTCTGCCACTGGAAGATTAATGGTTGATACTTTTTTTTTTTTTTTTTTTTTTAACTACATCATGCCATGTAGTGGTACACTACAATTAAAGCTGCAAAATTGAACAATATTATTACAAAATTTGACATACATTGAATACATGTGTTATTTTGGTTATATTTAAGATATAAAGCACTTTTTATTATTATTATTTGTTTCCAAATTTTTAAACACTGCTTAAATGGAAGCATGCAAAATACCAGTATCAACTCCAACTCCCTGACAGCTTTTTTGATTCCCTGCTCTTAATTTTAATACTGCCAGGCATTTTGCAGTTGTTTACCTTTGTTTGACTTTCAAATAATCAAAATGTTCTTTTTACCCATTTCTTCAAATAAACATTTCTCAGTTTTTGTCTGTTTATTTACAATCTGCCTATAATACTACAAATTGTGGGCTTACAGATTGTTCACATTTCAAAGTGCAATTTCAGCTCCATCATCATAGATGTTCAGCCTCAAATTGCTAATTCATTATATTTCACTATCCATGAATGGCCAAAAACTAATCAGTCCAATTTCATAAGCAATATAACAGAGCACTTATTTCAGAATCATAGAACCATAGGGGTTGGAAGGGACCTCAGGAGATCATCTAGTCCACCCCCCTGCCAAAGCAGATTGCACAGAAAAATGTCCAGGTGGGTTTTGAACATCTCCAGAGATGGAGACTCCACAACCTCTCTGGGCAGCCTGTTCCAGTGCTCCGTCACTCTCACAGTAAAGAAGTTTTCCTTAAGTTTGTATGGAACTTGCAGTGTTCCAGTTTTTGCCCATTGCCCCTTGTCCTGTCACTGGGTACTACTGAAAAGAGCCCGGCCTCATCCATTTGCCCCCCACACTTCAGATATTTGTAGACATCGATAAGATCCCCTCCCAGTCTTCTCTCCTCCAGGCTGAAGAGTCCCAGCTCTCTCAGCCTCTCACGAGAGATGCTCCAGGCCCCCCATCATGTGTGTGGCCCTTTGTAACTTCCTCTACATCTACATACATGCAAAGACACACACATTGCTCATGCTAGTGACTTTTGCTCTACTTTCTTCTAGAAGCTAATAAGAAAGCTTTATATAAACACGATCTCCATTGTCACAACATTCCTTGTGATACAGACCATGAATTCTCATGATCGCTTGGCCACCATTTTTGGCCCTCAAGATCCTCTAGAGTCACAGGGCACTTTGATACTCAGCTATTTATTTTCTCCAGTATATAATAAAGTAATGTGGTTGTAAAATGTCTGATCTTTAGTATACTATTCTGAAAACATTATCTAAGCTCTACATTAACATTTTGCTAAATAGTTATGTGATACCTAGCTAAATAATTTCTGCACTGTGCCCCGCAGCTGCTATCTAAACATAATACACAGGACTGCTAAGCCACAACCATGAAAATCAATAAAACAGAAACAGTAGTCAGCCTTATCTTTTTATTACCAGAACTGCATATTCACCCTTATCACAGAAATGCTAGAGAGGGTTTGAAGCAAGCTGAGGTTTGTTTTTTTTTTTTTTTTTTTTTTCCTGAAATATTAATGGTCAGTGTGTGTTCTTTACTCCTTCATGTGAAGTGCAACAGCATACTGTTAAGTAGTTATTCCCTCTGAGGTGGCCTATTTTCAGCAGCAAATTAAGCTTATGGCTTCTATTAAAACCTGTTAATAGTTAAAACTTAAGTTTCAACTCATCAGAATGAAAGACATTTGTGAAATCCTGGTCACGGTGAAATCAATAGCAATAATCTCATTGACATAAGTGATGTCAGGTTTTCAACCACTATGACATGCAAAATGGCTTTCATTAAAACTACAATAATTATAAGGCTGTTGTTGATACTAAGTCCTAAATTCTTTATTCAGTTGGGTTGAAATCAAAAGTAATGACCTAATAAGACGAAGTACTTTAGAATTTGGACTGACAATAAAAATAAAATATAGTAACAAATAATATTGCATTTACATCCATACTTTCAGAGTTTAGCCACAGGCTTCTGTAAGAGTAACAAGAGCCACAAGCAGAAGGTTAATAGCCCCATTTTTTGTTAGAATGGTGGAGACACAGAGAAACACATCTACAGTTCATCTGATCAGTTTTCCAACCAGCAGACTTCTGTGAAGTCAGTGTCCTCATTCCAGTGTGCGGAGTCTGAGAGCAGACCCTTGGAGGGCATTTCAAAAGTCAAACAGGCCTGGTGGAACATCTGATAGAACTGTACAGAAACCAGTAAGAAATTCATATCTGTAAATAACTCAAGATTTCTTCTCCACAGGACAATGGAGTTTAGAATCATGGCAGTTAATAATTTCTACCTGGAGTGATATGTGGAATGAATGAAAACAAAACATGATTTTCTTTTTTTTATCATGACTCTCAGTTTATCTACCAGCACAGCAGTTTTTTTCTTCAGTTTTGATTTCACTTCCATACTACCATAAGTGGGCAAAAGCACTTTCCTTCTTTCAGGTATGAGTTATGACTGTCCATATCCGAGAGAGTGAAGCTCTAGCTATGTTTATCTGAAGTTGCTGACGTTCCCAATTCTTCTTTAAGAACTTAGCTCTGCAGTCCTCAATGGCATTATTTCCATACTGTACTGCAGACTGTGTAAATACAGTAATGAAGAATGATCAAAATGCCTTTTTCTATGGACCTTCAAATTCTTCCTTAAAAGTCACCTTTATGTAAATACATAAAACCCCCCTGTATTCCAATAATGGCTAAGCAGGTGGTGACTTGCAATTACTGTGATTACTGCTATTGACTAGCTACAAATTGTGCACACAGTGTGTCTGTGCTAAAACATCCTATTATTCTTGTTATCCCTTCCTCTTGACATCCCACATTTGTTCTTTTTTTAATCCTCTGATAATGTCATGTATTTACATTTTTAAGGTCTGTAGAGCAAGGAGGTTCTATGCATGGGTCAGCAAGTACAGCAGCATCCTGGCACCAAGTTATACCCCCTCCTGAAAGCAACGGTTCCACAGGGTCCCTTGTGAAATACCAGGTACTAAGCAAAATTCAGGATATCCCCTTCTGTCACATATTTGCCTCTTTTACACATGTAACAGTGTGTGTGTGTGTTTCTGTATAACATTACAGACACACACATTAGTTACAACAAAGCTGATTCTTCTAAATCATCTAACAAAAAAAGTGCTAAAAGATTATAATAGCCTCACAGGAAGTAAAAACTGCTGTCAATTCTAAAAATCCTTTGAAAGTATTTACTGAAAGACTGAATTCTCAGAGTTCATTCTGGCCATTCCCAATCAAAACACCTGACTAAATTAAAATTAGTTTATATATATTTCTTTAAGCAGAATTATCCCTCTTCTAGGTTGAAATCCCTTTATTCCCGTTGTCAAGGAGTTACAAATATGAATATTTCCAGTACAATCAATAAGAATAAGGAGTTCATGATTTGTCTCAAATAACTTTTTTTTTTTTTTTTCATTTCTATTTTTTCACCTAACCACTCGGTAATATTCCATCACACGTTTCTGTCCAGTGGCAGCAAAGTATTGCATGAGGCACCTAATTAGTCATGACTTAATGCAAACTGCATTAAAAACAATGAGGTAGATTGCAACACACCAGAAATACTTCCATCCCTTAAGCTATAGCTGTCGTTTAAGGCAGCATATGGCTAACAGAATTGGAATAAAATGCTAATTTTCCCTCTGTTGACTTTTTGCAGAATAACAGAGACTGCAATAACCTACATTCAGAGAACACAAGGGGACAAAAGTCTTTGGTGGTGTATCTCTGCTTGTATGAGTCAAAATGAAGTCAGAATTGCAAGTGATATGGGAAAGTGGGTAAAGGAAGAAAAATTAGTAGTTTTCGAATCTTCAAATATACCTTTTTAACAACAGACTATATGATAAATGTCATCTGTCTGTCTAGATTTTGTATTCCTTTTTTTTTTTTTTTTTTTTCTTTTTTGAAGAAAGACAGTGATAGGCAAAATGTGGTAGTTGTGTTCTGAAGTGCACTATAAAGACATTATTTGTTTCTATTGCCCTCCTGTTCTTCCAGATTTCACTTCAAGTTTCTCAATTAAAGAAGTACATTGATTCTGAGTTAAATTTATTTTAAGGTGATGCTTTTCATCTGATTTTATGATAAATATTGATTTTTATTTAGCATCTACTGAGTGGTTTCATTAAATCTAATAATGAATGTTGTTGATGCGTGTTATTTACTGTTTGATCAGGGTTTTATAGCTTAGGGATGTTCTTGAAGGCATATGCTATGTTAATAAAAATCCTGACTTGCTCATCCAATTCAGTTGTCAGGTATGGAAATATTCTTGTTATTGACAGAGTGAGTTCAAGATTACATCTTTACACTGGAGGGTCTAGGTCCCTTAAAATAGAATGTGTTCATTTATCTGCTGTTTGACTTTTACAAGTGGTATATTAATCTTCTGCATTTATTTTGCTTGCTTTTACTTTAGCATATGATTGCACAGTCATACACACCCTACTGAGCAGGCAGACCATGTGGATATGTGCAACTCTCTTCGAGTATGTGCTTACTTTGCAAGACTCACTTCATCACATTTATATTGTTGTGCCATAAAATGAAGCCTGAAGGTAGTTGCACATATCCACATGGTTTACCTGGTCAATACCCGTCAGCCTGAATTTCTGGCTATCCAGCTGCTAGGAGGAAAATCTGAAATAAACAATACCTTCCATAGTTTTCTCCTGGATGCGCACAGCTGGTAAACTTCCACTCTATTTTCCCTTCTGATGGCATCTCTTGCCTGACACCAAGCATAGTAAAGGACTGGGAATGTTTCCTGGAAGGTTTTATTATCTGTCTCAAGGACAAAGAAGTTATCTTTTTAAATCAAGATGCTCACAGAGGAAATGCATGGAATAATGTCTCAAGAGGTCCCTCGCTTTTTTGATTCTCCTGAACCATACAGATGAGGTATTATGATGATATGGCTTGACCAAAAGTATTACTGCTCTCAGGTTTCTTTATTCAGGAGGCCCACACAAGCTCATGTGAGCCTAAATTCTGCTTTCAGCATTTTAACATGAATCACAAACAATTTAAATGAATTGTGGGTCCAATTGTGAATAATGCATATTATAAACACAAGAATGGTTCATAAACTAAATTTTGAAAAAAAATCTTAAGCTTTTTTGATATATTTTGAAAAAAATATAAGAGGTTCAGTGTCCATATCACTAATAAATTTTTATTTCTTAATATTTTTTTGAATCATGATTAGGCACTGTTTATAGATCACAAGGTACTCTTTCTCTCTCCTAATATAAGAATTAAATTTATTAGACCAGATACCAGAGAATATCAATGGCTGAAAATATGATTTTATAAGTTAAAACTACTAGTGATAAATATATAAATTTTCGAATTTTGCAGAAACTACAATTTTTAAATTACATTGTTAGAACAATAAGATTCAAGAATAAGAATTTTAGTAATATTTTGGGAAAATTTATTATAAATTACTTCAAAATATTTGATAAGCAGCTTTATTTATTGATAAAATTATGCCATTAGTCTATGGCTAAATGTATGAATCCATAAGTTCTGTAAAATTATATTACTAATAAACTGGACATCACATTAGAAGAATTATGACTCAAATAAAACCCAACACATTGATATAAATGAATTTGTTTGAAAGACAAAGCAACAGACTATATTTAAATTAAACAAATGGCAAAAAGAAAAGATATAAGTTCTTTTTTTTCTTCTTTTCTTTTCTTTTCTTTTCTTTTCTTTTCTTTTCTTTTCTTTTCTTTTCTTTTCTTTTCTTTTCTTTTCTTTTCTTTTCTTTTCTTTTCTTTTCTTTTCTTTTCTTTTCTTTTCTTTTCTTTTCTTTTCTTTTCTTTCTTTTCTTTTCTTTTCTTTTCTTTTCTTTTCTTTTCTTTTCTTTTCTTTTCTTTTCTTTTCTTTTCTTTTCTTTTCTTTTCTTTTCTTTTCTTCTCTTCTCTTCTCTTCTCTTCTCTTCTCTTCTCTTTTCTTTTCTTCTCTTCTCTTCAACCTCAAAACCCAAACCTCACTAGTTCCATGCCCACAGAACAATATTTTTATAGCTTTTGTGAACACTGTTCTATGACGAATACTCCATTTGCTTTACTGTTGTGACTGTAGTGGGTTAAATGCCTTATTCTCAATTTTCCAACAAAAAATAAAATATGTGTGAAGCAAAAGTGTACATGTATGAGAATAAACCTCCTCAAATACTGATCTGCACAATTTTATTTTTTTCCTTCTTCTTTTCCTTTTCTTTTAGTTATTTTTTTCTCCCATTACAAGGCAATGATCTGATTGTATGATATGCTTTCCTTTTGTCCTTTGTGAACACACAAACTAAATGTGAAACAACCTGAAAGAACAGCCTATGCAATAGTCTTATGTCAGATGAAAAATGAAAGGTTTGAATTAAACAAATTAATCATTTATAACTATTTCAGTTGAATTTTCACTTGGCCCTGAAGTACAGAGCACCATAATAAAAGGGGAATCATGTCTCAAGGGAATTTAATTTGATTCTTTTTCAACACTGAAACTATTCTGAAAATATTTAACTGAGGTAATAGAAGCTTATTTTCAGATCAAACCAGGGAAAGCACTGCATCTCCTTTTCGCCAGGGAAGAAAAAATCCAGAAGGAGAATTTCCAAGACATTCGGTCTCTATGTAAATAGATACAGGGACATATATACATATGCACACACATACATGCAAATCTTAAATATATTGTCAGGCAAAATATTGTCAGCAAGTTGTCAATATTCTAGGTCAAATTTTACAAAATAATCAGTAACTATTGTTCTCAAGTGACATGTCTACACTTCTATAAGTGCAGTCACTATTTTTAATGAGCTTTTTCTGAAAAACTAGTCAATTAGTTAAAATCTTAAATGGAGGTGAGAACTTTTGAGAATCTGACACTATTATTCAGAAACATACTTTTAAAGTTATTTATCACCAGGATTTTCAAAAGTATTTATGGTTCAATTATTTTTTCAAGGTCAGATATGTTATGTCAGGTTCAGTTAAAGACCATAGGAACCTTTAAGTACCAGCACACAGTTTGATGTCTTAGCTTCATAATGATCAACAAATACCTGATCAATAAACCTTGATTCAGTTGCTACACAAAAATGTTAATGCTGTTTGAGATGCCATGGGGTATAGCCATCCTGTCTGCCACTCCAGAAGAGTGATATAATTGGATATCTTAGTCACATGAAGAAATAAGGTTTTTGATACCTACATTTTGAATTCTACAGACTGGAACAAAATCTCACTCCTTACAGCTTGGTACAATTCACTGCATTATTAGGTTTTCAGCAAAATACCCTCTGTCCTGATTTTTCTAGGATAGAGTTAATTTTCTTCTTAGTAATTAGAATAGCTGTGTTTTAGTTTCAGTGTAAGACTTGTTATGAGAGGAATGTTGATAAAGTACTAATGTTATTAGTTGCTGCTGGAGCTCAAGGCTATTGTGTTTGGCTGTTTACAGCTGCATTAAGACTGGGAGGAAGAAGTGTATTGAATAGCAAAACCCAATATTAGCATTTGAATGTGCCAATGAAATATTCCAAATCATATTATGTCATGTTTAGTATATTAGCTGGGACTGACCAGAAAGACGGGTGATTGCCTCTGGCTTTCACTCAGGCTCTCTCTCTTCTGGGATTGTGGTTTAGGTTCAGGATTGTGGTTTTGGTTCAGGATTGTTGCTTCTCCATGATCGTTATCTGGGAATGGGCAGGGCTTAGTCAGTGGGTAGTGAGCAGTTGCACTGTGTTATCACTCATTTGTACAGTTTATTACTGTTACCATCACTACTATTTTAATATTAGTATTATTTTAAGTTTTCTTTTATTTCTATTATTAAACTGTTCTTATCTCAACCTACAAGCCTTCTTACCCTTGCCCCCCATTCCTCACCCCTACCCCCTGGGGGTGGGGGGAAAGTGTGTGAATGGCTGTGTTGGCTGCTAGCCAAGGGGTAGCCCAGTGAAACTATCACACCTTCAAAGAAATTGTAGTTATGTCTATCAACTATGTCAGCTTTACCGAGAGCTAACCATATGAATAGTCGATTGTAATAGACTGGTTGACTTGTGAGCTAGGATTTACTGCCCTGTATCAGATATTAAAAGTATAGACATCTGCACGTATGCTGGTCACAATAGTGTCAATAAGTACTTTAAGATACAATATATCTTTTCAATAGAAGTGTCTTTATTAAGGCCTGTGTCTTAGAAGTTCTTGTTTTTATCATTTGACTGTATTGATAGGGTGTCCAACTTATCTGTAGGTATCTAAGAGATGTCTGATGGATCCTACTTGCAACAATATTTTTACTCTTCATTGACCTATATATATGTCTTACTCCTAATCTTTTTATACTCAAAAAAGTAGGTGCCTCTGCCAAATGTGGGTCTGAATGTTCAATTCACCAAAAAAACCCCATGTTTTAACAGTAATTAGAGTCTTAATTTGAAATAAATGGGAGTTAGGCGGCTATGCCTTAAAGCATCAGCTACTAAAATCTTTGTTATACAGAGACCCTGGAAGACAAGCACAAAATAAGGAATCATTCACTCTATCTAGTTCAGTTGACCAGACACAGAATTGATGATTTCTGCAACTGCTAAATAAAAGAGAACTGGGGACCTATTTATCTCTGCTCCTCATGCCAGGTGTTACAAAGTGACTTAAGAAGTTATATTGCTTAGGGACATAGCTCTTCAGAACTGACAAGAGAAAACTGGAGAAGAAACTCAGGCCCTTGGCACCTCACGGTTTACAGTGCTTTTTGTTATCTCATTTCATGGCTGTGTTGTGCAGCATTCTCTTTCTTTCTGAAGGCCTAGCCATTAGCTAGACAAGTGTGGATATAAACTAGTTGATAACTACTTAGCCTCAAGGAGAGAGGCTGGTCTTTGACTCATTTTATTAAGAAATGTAGGCAAAGAGCCATTTATGTCTTTAATCCATTGCTTTTTAATATAAACTAGGACATTAGTAAGACAGCGACTTCTACCAATCTTCTCTATGAACGAAATGTCCCCAGGGAAAAAGACTGAAAACAATCTTCTACTTTTTTAACAGTTACAGAAGGTTATGCTTACAAAATGTAATGTAATTGTGCAAAACATGATATTCTAATTCTTCTTTTTCACTGATGACTTTACTTGACAACTTTGCTAGCTTCCAGGAAAATTTTCTTAGCAAATGTCACCAGCTTATTTGTAAGGAGAATCAAAAGCCTGAACAGCATAATATTTTAATATAAATTACATGAAAAAAAAAATCTATTATTTTTTTCAGCTATTCTGATCAAAATTTGAAATTCAGTACTTACATCCTGATTCTACAGATGTATTTCAAAGTTGCTTTCTCATCACTGTGAGTTGTTAAGTAGCAATTTTGCTATGACAATTCAAAGTCACTTATTTAACTTTAATCAAATCTTGCTGATTCTTACTATCTCTTGTTTACTGATACCATAGATATAGTCATATTTGTGATCTATATTCTCCACTTTAATGACTTTATGGTCATTAAACTTGTTTAATTTATTACTACACGAGGTATCATCTCAGCACTGCAAAAAACAGTGAGCTGTTTCCTGCTTTTTCTCAGACCTTCCTTTTGCTACACTTGCTTTCTGATTTTGCTTAAAGCTGTTCTTCCATCTGTTCCTACACAAAAAAAAAAAATAATTTTAGGTATTAAACATCACTCATTTTATTAGCTGATATTATATGACAAGTGCTTAGCTTGGCACATTCTTTAAAACATGAACAAATGCATTTCGTAGAAAAGGACTGAGTACTTAAGTAGTAGAAGTAGTAGCTACTGTATTAGATACTGTAATGATTCAGTAGCAAATAAAAATAAGCAAACATTCTTTGTTGTCTCAGGTTCTGAAGGCCTTCCAATATGAGTACATAGAGAAAGGAGAAAATATAACTTAGGAAAAATAAAGAATGTGACAACTGCAAAAATACAGTTTGCTTTTTTCCTAGTATGGGATGAATATATGGAGGGAAGAAAATAAATAAATGGAAAAACAACACTGGAAGGAAGCGGAAAATGGAAACTATGTGGAAGAGAAGAAAGTTCATGTAATACAGTTGATGTGAAGAGACTGAGAGAAGGATGAAGCAAAAATACAAAGTCACTGCAGGACTAGGAGGCTGTGCTTACACAAAAACAGTGATCTCTCACTGTTGTCCTTCCATGTAACATTGGGACTGACTCAAAGGATACTGCTACCTTTTCTGGTTTAGATTATACTTAGTGATGTACCAAACTAACAAATAAACAGTTCCAGTCACCATTTATCTTCCATAGGTTACTAACATGTGACAGAAGGAAAGTTCAGAGTTGCTTCCCCTTAAGAGGATCCCCACAACATCCAATTGCAAAAGGAGATGGCCTTTGCAGGAAACTTGGCCACAAATGAAGTTCAGAAAGGAAGTGTGAACATAAAGGCAGTGTGAAGTTCCTTAGAAATTATGTGGTTAGGGATACTAATTTTTGTAGCTACAGTGTGTGGCAGGAGGATTACCTCTCCAAGTGCTTTGTTTCTTTCTAATTTCTAAAGTAAAACCTGGTGTGCTAATAGATTCTATACTATTTTACCTATAGTCTGAGTATGCTGTCCTCGAGGGTCCACTTTTTCAAAGTTGAGAGCTAAAGTCTGAGTTCATCAAGATTTTGTTCTTTTAAAACTGGTAAACTCAGTTCTAGATATCTGTCTCATGCTTATTGCACAACAAGACTCAGAAATTATTTGTTTTAGTACTTACCCATTACTTGATCAGGGTAGAAACTTTCACATTTTGGTTTATGTAAAATGTGACTAGAACAAGTAGTATTATTTCCCTTTTGCAGTGTCCAGAACACTCATTTAGGTCAAGAAAGACAAGGTAGAATTCCTTCCTCTATGTGGCTTTTAAAATGTGTTTTCTATAAATTCCATAAAGAAAATATTCTTAATATGGGACTGTAGAACAGTTCTTAGGTTTGTATTGTTTTCCTCCATACTATTTGTCTGTTCAAAATATAACAGTTTTACTTAGAGAAAGAATAAGTTCACATTCCTCTCTAAATATTATATATCTTAGAATTTTGATTTGTCAATATGGTTGAGGTATCTTCAAACAAAGGAAGAACTGCAATATGAATATCCAATATAATTGTTGAAACCTCTAGCAACTAGGCTATGAGAGCTGAAGGAGGTACTACTTCCTCTTTCTGTCTCCATCTAGAAGAGAAATTGTTTAGTGGTATTCAAGGCTATGAACCCAGTAGAACCCCCTAACAGGTTTACAGATTCTTAGGCTAGACTGGATTTTCACCCAGTACTCCATATTTCTTATATTAGGTGGCTTGTACTCCTTTATATTTTGTATGTTTCACTCTAATGTACTCAAATTTTGTAGAAAGTCTGAGCTTGCTGTAGTCAACAGACAGAAACATATTGAAAGTTTGGCTCATTTGGTTCAAAGACCAAATCCACTTGACCTCTAATTCTCAGAAACTGGGTGTGCAGAAGGCACAGTTAAAAGCACTTATCGACAATATGACTAATATAATGATTGATAAAGTTTTCTTCATACATGCAATGAAATATCACCTGTTTCAGCCTCACTTAATTAATATGTACTGTAAATTCATTTTCATGAGTTTTCTTTTCCATTCATCACTGATTTAGCAATGTACAAGAGTGTGATGCCTCTGTATAATTACAGGTGTCTGTTTCATTTTTACTAGACAAGGTATAATTAATATGTAAATTATTTTCTTTTTCTGTGGGAGAGAGGCATGTTGGTATTTCAAAGAGCAGTGTGTGAGCTATGGGACAGTGACAGGATAAATATAAGAGTTCATTTGTGTGTGTGCTGAGGAAAGTAAATTACAAGCTACACTGTCCCTTACTACTAACAAAATTGTGCAGTTATGCATCAGGAGGAAGCTTCAGGAATAGTAGAAATTGAGGTGTTAATAGAAATAGGAGATGGGAAGACACAAATGGTTGCTCTGTAGGCAGGCACAGTAGCAAAATCATACAAGAGGATGAAATCTGAGAGAATCAGATGGGAAACAAAAGAAACAATGAAGTTTGTTGTGAACTTCACTTATATAGATATATATTAGGACTAAAAACAGTGTAACTATTTTGGGTGTAAAAGAGAGCAAATAGGAGGTGCTTTTGAACAATTCAAACACCATATATATACATATGGTGATTATATATATATATATATATATATATATATATATATATATATATATATGCCATCTTGTACTTCTGAAAAAGAACTCTTCTTTATTGGTAGCTATATTGGTGCTAGAAACTAAACCTTTTTTTTCCTTTCCTAAGGAAAAAAATTGTAGCATGAATTCTTGTGGCAGGTGCAGGTGCCCAGGTGTGCCTGGACAGACACAGCCCATTCCAACTGGCTCTAATGGACCCACCACAGGACACAGCTGAGCTCCTCAGCCAAGATGGTGGTGTCTCAGTGAAAATGTATTCAAGAAAGGGCAATATGCTGCATGACAGTGAGGAAAAAATGTGAGAGAAGCAGACCTGTGAGCACCAAGATGAGAGAAGAAAGAGGGAGAGAATGTGCCTCAAGTGCCAGAGCAGATTCTTCTGGAGCCTGTGTACGACCCCATGCCAAAGTGTCTTTATCTTGACCCACGAGCTTTTTCATCCTGGTCCTGCTGAGGAGGAAGAGTGAGTGAGCAGCTGGGTGGAAGTATGGTTGGTTACAGAGGCAAGCCCACTACAATTCTTCATGTTTGTCTTTTAACATGTTGATATAAAAAGGAATACCTACTATCCCTTGTTTTTCTTTTACACTTTGCTATTAAGTTTTAATTCATATAAGTATATTTTGATATTTCCTTTTATGTTATTTATGTTCAAGTTATGATCCTTTTCCAAACCTATGTACAAATTGTATGTACATATCAATATTTAGAGTGTTAGACAAATTTAAATTGGAAACACTTAAACTGTTTTAGAACAGCTCTTGAAGGATCTGATAACACTTATATTTACAGGAAACTGACAGAACAGCCCTAATTCTAAAACAAAATAAATTTCCAAGCTCCTTTTTGTATAACTCTATATAAAGGTATGTTCATTTGAACTTAACAGAGTAGAATTACTTTATTGCTTTCAAGTTGGTAATAATTGCACAAATAATCTCTGAGCTGAAAGCTATATACTCACTATACAAACAACAGTATAATTCATTCTTTGCTGAACAGCAACACCCTCAAAGTACATTTGTAACACCATAATATACTGAAAGTTCTACCTTACATCCAATTCCTACTCTAAAAATTTAGGAGGAAAAAAAAAAAAAAAAAGTTTACCAAAAGGTGAAAAATAAGATTCGATTTCCTATTAGTTGAAACTTGAAGAAGTATAAAGAAAAGGCTATGAGATTTATTGAGGAATGGAGAACCTTTCACACAAATGAGAAGGTTAAACAAGGCAGGCTGAAAAATAATAGGAACTCTTCAAAGGGACTGCTGTATGAACACTACAAAAGAAGGGAATATACACAAGGAAAAGTTGGGTTGCTTTTTTTGTTTGTTTGGGGTTTTTTGTTTGTTTGTTTTTCCATAGAAGACAATATCACCATGAGATCAATCTGAGTATAGGAATCTGGAAAATCATAGAACTCCAAACACCAAATTAGTGAAGTTCTGTAGTAGCTTGCACTATAAATAAAATTAAAAATAATTTATGTAAATAATAATTATCATGTTATCTGGATGGCATATGAAAAGATTTATGCAGAAGAATGTCTGTTCCAGATAGCAAAGCTTAGACTCGATGGTTCAAAGGTTTATTTCTTTTCAACTCCTTTTGAGTTTACAAACTTTTTTGAAAATCAGGAGTTCTTCATGCACAGTGGCACAGGTTCAGTACTTGTGAATATGCCACTCAAGAGAAGGGGTTCATAATCTGTCTTTAACTGATTTTTAAAACAGATTATTTAATCCTTAACAAAAGTTGCCCTCCATTCAATCTCAGATCAGCATGAAAATTGTATTACTTTAAAAAAAAAAACCCCAAAACAACAAAACAAAACCACACCATAATGCCTTAATTTAGCTGAACTTCAAGAAAATAGACTTATTCTCCTGGAAGGAAGATGGATAATTAAATCTTTCATGAAAATTATTAAGTCTTACTGAAAAAATATCTAGTGAGAAACATTTAATTGTAACTGACTAAAAGAGTGCCGCATTAAGAGAATATAGATCAAAACATTTGGCATGCACGACTGAAATACACCAAAACAGAAAAATCTAGTACTTAGATAAGAGACAGATGCCCAGACCGAGTAAGTCACTTCTATTCTGTTGTGCATCTTCAAGCATATGAGAGCAAGTATCACTAGGAATGACACTGCAAAATCACCATGGCCTTATAATTCCAGTTTTCACATGAGGTGTGGCTTCTATTACAAGATACCTTAAAATAGGTCTAAAAACAGGAGAAGAAAAAAAAAAAACATAAAAATTATTATTGTCACTATTTCACTTATAACTCCTATTAAAATGCCCTTTGGTTTTTATGGCATACTAATAATACACTGAGTTTCCTACACTCACTTTTATCCCCTTCTTTGCCTTTGCTGTTGGGCAGTGTCAGGCTACTGCTGCTCTGGGAATTAGCTTACAAAGGCTGCTTTATTGCTCTTCACTGAGCACCTTCCCACAGGGACTTAAGTGTCACCTCGGTAATGCAACTTGCTGCCTCCCGTCCAGTGCCTGGAATCCAACGTTTATTTTTGCCTTTGATTGCATTTCATTTTGTCCTGATGTCAGAAAACATTTGCAAAAGCCTGATTTAAATTCTAATTTTTGTAATGTTGCATATTCTGGCAGTCATCAATTAAACTTTGGTGATGAGGAAGAAGTAAACAGAGGAAGTCTGAAAAAAAAAAAAAAAAAGGAAAACAAAAAAGAAATGCTGATGTGTTGTCAAAAAACCACTATGTTTTCTTTTAAATTCAACATCTATTTGCTTAAAATAATAGTATGCAGACTGGTTCTAAATAAAGCAACAAATTATAGTGTCCAAGGCAAAAAGCACATTGGTTCCTTCATTATTGCACACTGAAAGGGAAGCAGAATTAAGTAAGGAAAGCATAGAGCGATCCTTTTTAATTTATTTCTGAGTACAGTTTCTATCAATTTAAAATCATTGAATTAAAACAACAGACAGGAACCCAGCACTGGATGGAAACTGGATATTTATTCCATAATACAGTTAGGCATGCATGTTCTTAGACAAGTTTTTGGATTAGGTACAATTAGTCTCTTGAATATGCCAGAAGGCAGATATTGGATTTGATTTTGATTTGGATACTGATATTTACACAAGTCTACATTTGAATTAAAGATTACAAAATACTTCTATTTAGCATGCAAGATATTAATTTGAGACTCATAAATGAAAGATGCTTCACTGTAGAGAGAAGTCAGATCAATCTTCGCAAGACTGAGTCAGGAGAGATAAAGGCTTTATGACCTTACAAGGTTGTTGGTTTTGGTCATCCCCCTTCACTCCTTGGGCTGTTTATTTCCTAGATTTGGATTAATCTGATTTCAAATCATTTTTTTATGGGACTACGTTGTGTTGCATAGGATAACCGATATCTATACACATATTATTCACTCCCAATGGTCCATAAAAGTTAGTGACCATCAAAGAAATACATCACTGCAACATTGACTTAACCCTGGAGTTTCTGATATTTAGAATATGTGATGCAGCACTGCACCTTTGTGCCTGAATTGGGATTTTCCTCTGAGGGCATCATAATATGGCTATTACTTCAGTAAGACTGTACAATCTGTACTGTCACTTTCCCTATCCTAGTGTCCTGTATTTCAGAGGGGCAAATCAGCAAATGTTTTCATAGCCTTTTAATAACTGCTCCATTCTACTCTGAATACTAAGATTCAGGGTTTTCCTTACCTTTTCCATAGCCTTTACTCACTCTGTTTTCAGGTACGTGATACAGAAAATCATGCAATGTCCTGTTTTGTTTTTTTTTTTCTCCATTTGCTACAGCTGAAACGAGAATTAAGGATGCAGGGGAATCATATTAATTGTTCCACATGTCCAGGTCAAGGCAGAGACAAGCATCTCTTTATATTCAGAAGAATGCTCCCAGGGTAAGTTGTTACTTCTAGTATACCCGAGGGTAGAAATCATCTCAGTTAAACACCTACTATAGGAAGATGCTGTGTGGTTTTCATCTGTAGCCTCCTCTTACAGTTAATGAAGAGGAACAGGAACTTCTTGGGTGTAGTTCACCTTATTCAAAAGTATTTGACTAAAACAGGGCAGATACATTATGCCTTACAGCAACTTATTTCTCTGTTTCTTTATTTTTGTCTATAAAAAAAAGTTTAAATTACTATTTCAGATGAGGAATTCTACATCTAAATAATTCTGGTTTTAGGGCAGATGAAATTCGCCTTCATTCTTTTGATCATACTTTTCTTCACTGAAACCAAAAGGAAATTTGTCATAATTGGTTAAATGTATAAATATTTCATCTTTTTGTTTCAATGAAACATAGTTCACATGCCTTTCAGTAATGAAATGGTACTTACATAGCAGTGAGGTTTTGTTAAGCACATAGTTATTAACCAATTTGGTGTTTGAAAAAGCTAAAACCAATATATTTACCTTTTTTTTTCTGTTGTCCTTATTGCAGATATTACAACAACATAGTCCTATTCTATAAATCTTCTTTATAAGTTTTCATTCCATTTGTAGTAACACCAGTTGAACAGTCTACAAGAATGTCTATTATTCTGTTACAAAAATGCTTGTCTTTTATATTTAGCCTGAAAAACATTGCTGTGGAGTTATAGCACAACATAAAAAAAAAAAAAAAAAGGAGTAATTTACAGACATGTTTTGTTCTTGTGTGGTAAAGAATATGTCACTTCAGCCCCTGATATGCAAAGGTCAAAAAGGTCACTTCTTTCCTTATACGTGCAAGTTCCTCATTACGCTAACATTTTTTCTGAATGCCATTAGCATTTTTATCAAAGGCCTGCAGGTGTTTTGATGTATTCAACAAAAGATCTATTTAGCAGGCATAGTGGCTGCAAACATTAGGAGAGATTGAGAACAAAATTACTGAAGATGTGCTTCAATGCATCCCTTCTCTTCAATATATTCAATGTTTAACTGTGTATATGTTGTTTTTTTCAATTCACAGAAGTTTAATTAACACCTAATGGATCTTTCATGTTACATGGAAACCTCACATACGCTTGTACAATTTTATTTGCATAAGAATGCATGAATTCACATTAAAATTTGCAATAACTAAAATGTAATTGCTCATTTCCATTAAGTCAAACCACTTCGTTACTAAAAAAGTCTAAGCTACAGACTTATTTTATATGATTTATTAATGAGTTATTTATAGTAAGAGGGGTATTCTTTGGAGCAGTATTCCCATCCTGTGAAGCTGGGTCATCCTGATACTAATGTAATGCTTGTGATTTACTTGACAAACAACATAAGTTTTCTAAGGATCATTATAAGTTGCATATTTATGCAAAATTTCAATACATATAAACTTGTCATTTTTTGCCCCTTATTGCTTTCCAGAACACATCAAATAAATATAGTACACATGAGGAGCACATATTATCTAAGTACTCCATAAAATTAAATACCTGAAACATCCCTATTTAGAGCCATCTCTTCCTCTCATACTAATATAAATTGCTTGTTACAGTGGAGTTCTTTCTAATTAACTCCTGAGAAGAATCAAAACCTTAATGTACACATTAAAAAGGAATGAACCAGTAACAAATAATCTGCAATCTGTTTAAACTCTGGCTATTAACTTCATTGCAAAATCATGGGATATGTTCGCTTTTGTAGGTGTACACACATAAAAAATAATAGCCAGTACAGATCTGCAGTGAAAAAGAAGGATTCAGAGCTGTGAAGATAATGCAAACATGACAAATTATAGAATTAACTCAAATCTAAAACAACTTTTATAAATGCAGGTAGCATGTATTATAACTTAGTTCTATGTTCTACCAAGTTTCTCTTTAACAACGTTTTTGAAATACCAGATATAAGACTTCATACATTTCTTGTCTAAAAGGACTGGGTAATAAAAATTAGTTTGATTTTTCTAATAACGGACATCTTTCCTGCAGTAAGTGCAACAGGCTTTTGTTTTAAATAGAGAATATCTACTGGACATGGAGCTTATGTCATGTTTTCTCACAATCTGCTATAATGACTAATTATCATGTTTAAAAAACTGCAACTATTGTAGTTCATTTTCTTTTATTTAATTTTCCTCTGTTTCAGCTGCCAGCACTGGTTCTAGTCATGCTTTCTCTGCTACGTTATTTGCCTTCTTGAATCAGATATCTTCTTCCTCAAATAATATGCTTAGGTCATATTTTCATATGCTTTTAAAAGAACATAGAATCATAGATGGTTAGGGTTGGAAGGGACCTTAAAGATCATCTAGTTCCAACCTCCCTGCCATGAGATCAAGTTCCTCAAAGCCTCATCCAACCTGGCCTTAAGCACTTCCAGGGAGAGGTCATATTTATGTAGATATTATTTATTTATATACCATATTTATTTATATCACATTTTTGTTGTTTCCAACACCAGCATTTTAAAAAAAACTTGTTTAGATTGCCTTAAAAGTTGAACAAGTAAGTTAGAGATCACTGTGGAAATAATAGTGATATAAATATCATACAGAACAGTAAGAGGACTCATAAATGTCTCTGAAGAAATTGAATTTAAGATTTTAAGTTGATTGTAGATTAGACTCTCCTTTTTTTAATAAATTCTTTCTTTAACACTTCTTAGTAAAAAAAATTAGGTATTTGTTTTTTAAATTACCTTATTTGTAAATATTTTCATGGTGTTTAATAGGTAGTGTGTTTCTACGTGATTCTTGAGCGCTATATAATCTATTTAATTGGATTATATTTCCTAGAAGTACTATTAATCTTGATAGAAATTAAAAGGAGAGGATTCTAAATGTTTATGTAGAAAAAGTGTGATTGATGTGATCACATATAGGTGTTTAAAGCTGTTTAAAATTATGTTCTTCCTCTGCTACTCCTGATGGATATTAGCTTTGTGTTAATTTTGTGCTGTATCTTCTAATCCTACATGATATCTCAGATTCACCTAAAATGGATTAGATACCTATATGTGGGTAACCAAAGTGTTGATCTTCTGGATGGCTATACATAGGTAATAAGATTCCAGAAACCTGTGATACATATTGCAGTATTTTGTATTTCATAGACTAGACATCTTAGAAAGCAAGATGAGACTAAATGTGGATTTGACAGCATTCCAATATGAAGAAAAACATTGCTCAGAGTAGTTATTAGTACATTAGTACATAACCTCTAAAATTTTTATATTAATGACACGGAAAACTACTGTGAATTACCATGCTTTGAAAGTGAGTCAACAGACTAGTAATAAAAAATACAGCAGAAACTCACCTTTGTATGTTGTCATTTGGGGGTTTTTTTTGTGCTTATGATAATAGCTTTTAATTATGCTTCAAGATATTTCACTTGAAGAGTCAAGCACTAGTAATAAGAAGCCTTGCTTTCTGTGTTTGTTATTAATTCTTTGCTGATTTAAAAGGTGACTTTATGCACATTTGTCAGATTTTAAAAGACATGAATTAATATTGCCTTCATGAAGAAAATACATTTGATTTTTTGTTTTCAACATGATGAAAGAATGATCTATTATATACAGAATGTCAGCAACTAAATGATTCTTCTGAGGAGAAACATATAAGAATTCAATCTACAGATACAGGACAGTGGAAAACACCTCATATTTTCCCATTCCCTATTATGAGTGTCTCTAAAGGGTAGAAAAGGGTAGGAATTAAGATCTGGATCATTTTGAGTGTTTCAAATAAAAAGCTTCATTCTAATCCATCACTATCTTCTGTCTTAAGTTTAGAACTTGACAGGGGTTTAATGCAAATGTTGTGAATGTTGCTACTGTTCATTGTACATACTAAGACTGAAGTTATTCTAAATTTATTACTAGCTTATATGCACAACTATATTTGTATGTATGTGTATATATATATATATATATATATTATATATATATAACTTTCCTTCCCCTTCACATATATATGTATATTTATGGCAGGGAAGGGGAAGGAAGGGAAACTTATACTGTTTCCAATGCTTATTCTCTACTTAAACTCAGAGAAACAGTCCAGATCATTATTTCCATGAATGTTCGATCAGGGTTCTAGCTTATGTTCTGTGCATATGGGGAAAACCTAAATATGAATAAGAAAATTAAGGTAGAACTTCTTAAACTAAATGTTGTTAATGATATTAAATACTGCTATATAGAAAAAGGATCAAATTCAGGTTAGAATTCCAAGGAGACAAAAAGTCAACATTTGTTTAGAAACTAAAATTAAATGTTAAATTTCTGCTTTTACATTTTTCTGTAAAAATACAAATGTAATAAGTATTTCCACTTAAGATCAGAGGGTAAAATCTTAGGTTGTTGGGTTGTTTGGTTTTGTGGGTTTTGTTTTTTTCCCTTTGTTTCATGCTATACAGAAATGTGAGGGAGTTACCTAGTCACACTGAGCAATACATTGAATAAGTTTGTAAAATTATTCTTGTGGCTGCTACAAAGTTTGGTTTTAAAAGACACCTTTTACTCAGACAAATAAATTCCCCAAAAAACATGAACCCAGGAAAAAAAGAACAAAGGTGTGAAAAAGAAAAAGGAAAACATTGTTCAAAAGAGGTGTAAAGTACCAGCTGTAGGTCATGTAAAATGAGCGAAAGTTTGTGAATTCTTATTAAGCAGAAAAGCTTATAAGAAAAAGGCATTTTGAAATCCACCTCCTAGCTTCCTAAACAGCGACAGGATTGATTGGATGAAGCCCAATTTCTCAAAAGCTGGTGTTTTACTTTTGCTCTAGGCCAATTATTTTTTCCAAAGTTTATTCTGCTTTTCATTTCAATTGTCTTGAAGGAATATTGAACACAACATACAAGAACCCAACTTTCTCCTCAACAAAACGTGGTGTTTCTCAAATCCAAGGTTGAAAAAGAATGTATGTAAAACATTTCCAAATTCAGCCTTATAAAAGTATTTTGCCACACTGTTTACAACCTGTTTACAATTACAATAATTAAAACTCAAAAATCACATCTCAGCATCCTAAAGAAGTTTCAAACAGATAGAGCAAAAAGACTTTTTGCGGTTTTCCAGCTGTCTTGGTCAAGAATGTATTGAAAAATAGACACTTGAGGGTTTTTTTTTAAAAAAAAAAAAAGAGAGAGAGAGAAAGGAAAAAAATAAAGGACAACAGGAATACAGTCTTGTAATATAAAAAAATTTCTGATATGTCACTGAGTTTCAAAAGAAACACTTTGAAATAAGTTGTAAAGTATCATCACCAAAAGCACATCTTTCCTCAGTGAGAAAAGTGATTTAAAATGTGATTAATTAAAAGCATTTATCATCTTTCTGCTCTCTCCTTTTCTTTTTTTTTTTTTTTTTCCTTAACTACAATGCACTGATTTTGATGACTGTTTTCTTCAAATTCTTGTGTTTAGCTTAGTCATATGTGTTAAGTATTTAGTGGATAAAAACATTTCACTGAATATTAGAATATTACGATGTGTTATATGTGCATTCTTTTAAGTCTTATAATGATAATATGAAGATATATTAAATTTTCTCTTGAAATACATCTGTTAAATAAGTTGTGGTGGTTCGACTACAGGTAGACCATATGGTCCTGTACTCACTCCCCCCACCCAGTGAGATGGGAAGGGAATCACAACAAAGGGGGCATGGATTAGGATGAAGGACAGGGAGGGCTCACTCACCAGTTATCATCACGGGCAAAACAGACATGACCTGGGGAAGAAATTAAAAATTAATTAATTGCCAATCATATGAGTAGCACAGTCAGACAGAACAGCCCCATCTTGCAACACCTTCCCCTCACCCCTCCCTTCCTCCTGGGCTCAAATTACTTTGCTTCTGATTTCTCTACCTTCTCCCCCCACAGCAGCACAGGGGACAGGAAATTGGAGTTGCAGTCAGTTCACCTCTGCCGCTCTTCCTGGCATGAGTCCAGAAGTCCAGAAACAAGATGTTGTTCGGGCACAACTCCTGGCTCCCGCATGGGGACATCCATGGGCTGCAGACGGGCCCCTGGTCCAGCGCACCTCATCACCCCCTTGGCTCTGCGGGTCTACCCCCACTCTGATAGCGAGTGACTCTTGAGGTCTCAATTCAGTCACACTTGCTCTCAGGCTCAGCTTTCCTGCTCCAGCATTGAGTCCTCCATGGCCTACATGTGGGTATGTCTTCTGCCATTGAACCTCCATGGGCTTTAGAGACCTCCTTTTTCTTCTCCTTATCCATGTGGTTGAACTGGATGTCTGAATTTCCCTGTCCTCCCGCTTCTACTTCCTCCTGGCAACGAAGCTGTCTCTTTGTTTAGGCCAATTTTCATCTTTTGTTCAGGTCAATGGCCTCTCTCTCTCCTCCAGGTTCTCTCCACCTTCTTTTAAAGACAGTCCTTCCCCTCAAAAATATGGATTTGCATAGATACTTCTCTATTGCTAATTGGCTCAGCCTGGGCTGGGGGTACAACCTGGAGCTAGGCTTCTCACAAGGTGGCCCCTTCCCCTACTACCAAATATGCCCCCCCCCCGCCCCCCCAACAACAGATAAGTCTAAATATGCTAACATATAGAGAATACTTGCAAGCAGTACATATAACACACTATTTCAGTATCATAATAAGTAATGGTTTTAATGATTTAAGGTTTTAAAATATCAATGAAATGGTTAATGCCTAAATAACTCTGTTAGGTCCCATTAGAACTGAATGCTATAGGCAACTTCCAGAGAACAGCTTTGTCTCCTGAGTAGTTCTTTCATTTGGTTTTGTGTTTTGTTTTGTTTTGTTTGTTTGATTGTTTGTTTTTTGGTTTGTTTTGTGGGTTGTTGGTCTTTTTTTTTTCTTAATATGAATCACTTCATAGTCATAGCACATTTCTTATCCAGGAAAAATTCTTTCCCTCATTTGGCTGTTGTGTTGGGGGGGAAAAAAAAAAAAAAATAATAAAAAAAAAATAGAGTAGAAGTATGGTCAATCCTTTACTCTCATTATTCAGAGTTATATATTAATAAAGACAGCTAGAAATACTTATTTTAAAATGTATGGATTCACTACCAGGAAATAAAAAGACTTTAACCTTCAGAAAATACAGTGATGACATCTGAATTCTGTGATGCAGTCTGTACTGGAGAGTGTCCCCTTTTTGGACTGCCTTTACTTCATAGTATCCCAGTGTAATGATTTCATCTCATAACAACCATACCTTGTCAATCAGTTGAGATATTTTTTCTCATCTTAAGAAGTGTAAGAAATCTCCAGTGCAAAACTCCCAGAAGAGGCACATGAAGTTCATCCACATAGACAAAATTAATATATTTGTATACATTCTACTAATTATAATTAACTTCACAATTCCAAATGTCTGATTTTGACAGTTTTGTAGATCAGAAAAATATGTAATCAAGTGATTAATGTCTCCTAAACCAAGTTTCATTATTAAGCTAAAGCCTTAATCTGATTTGAGTTATTATCAAGGCCTTTGACAGTTTATTTTTTTGTATATCAAGAGTGCTTAAACCACCAAACACTAAGTAATAACCAGAGCAGAGCTGTACTGTGCAAAGTATCCCAATTAGCTTTTCAAGGTATTCCTCCAGGTTTGTTTTTCAAGTTGCCTGGGTTTTTCGTTTGTTTGTTTCTGATCAAGTACTTGGCACTTCAGAAATACAGTCCCTCCAGTATTTATGCCTGTCCCATCCTTTCTGCTCTCTCAGAGATTAACAGATTCCCATGACTTCTACTGTAAGATGTCAATTTTTAATTGCTGTGTGCTGAGAAAGTAGATATAACAACCACTTCTCATACCATTCAACTGCTTCTCTTCACTGCGTTGCCAATGTCCATTTTGTCCATGATTGTATTTAAACAGGTTCTCAAGTGACCCTCTATTAGTAACTAGTAATAAGATTGGTACAACCAAAACAGGAACTTTTCACCTTGCATTTTTTCATAATTGCAGGGAATTGATTCTGGAAGGTTTATTAACACCGAGAAAGAGGAATCTCTTAGGAGAGACAAATGCATCTATGTTAATTTTCCTCATAAGGTGGCCTAGCTCTTCCCATTTTATTCACACTTAGATATTTATTATGTTATACTAAATGACAATGGAATTATTCAAAGAGGTATAATGATAAAAAGTATTAAATCCCTAACTGACCAAAGGTAGAGTATGGTTTTTTTGGGTTTTTTTTTGTTTGGTTTGTTTGTTTGTTTGTTTGTTTGTTTGTTTGTTTGTTTTCCAAAAATAGACTAGATTCTCTTCACTAAAAAATGTAGCTTTTTCCTCTGGAGATGGAAGTTGACAATACTAAGTCTATCAGCAATTCTTAAAAAATATAAAAAATATATAATAAATAGTATAAACAATTAAATTCATATAACTCATACAATAAATAGTCCAATTTATCAAGCATTGTTATTTTAAGTGTAAATAACAATTTTTTTTTTAATTAATTTCTAGAAATCAGTGAAAAATACATAGAATCTACATATATACAAAATGCAACATCTTCTGCTTATTGTATAAATCAAGAAAATGTGATGTTGTACAGTGAAGATCCTCTAAAAGATGGAAAACAACTCAGGGGGAAAATGAGCTATTAAGATTTTCTTGTTCTTGCTTGTATCGTATGTATATGTGCACTTAACTGCATTTCATTCAGAGGGCATTCATATCGTATACTATTTTGACATTCCAATCTCTACTTACTTTTTTCCTGCCTCCGACACTACAATGAGAAATTTACAGTCACTCTTTTGTCCAAGTTAGGTCATTCAAGTTGAAACAAGTGAGTGGTTACAACAGTATGTCATAATAAAAAATGGTTAACAAAACTAAACCTCCCAAAAGCTAGACACCAAACCTGAACTCTTCAATTTTAACACATTTCCTGGGTAATTTTTATTTGGCATATTTGTGGGGGTGGGTGGGACTTTTTGTTGTTTTATATTTTTTTTTAATTATATTTCCTGTGCAGTTTTGGAAATAATAAATCAGAAATAAAAGTAATAACAGCTTTGAAATTATTTTGTGAGCTTTCTCAAATAGTTTCTAATCTTTTATGTAATTTAAAAGAAACTAGAGTACTGAAGAATAAGTCCATATTTCAGAGTTTAGTACTTTCAGTTCAGTATTTTCCTATAGAAAATTATTTTAGGGTGTTCTATCACACAACTAGAAGTCTCTAAGTTTTGCTTTCACAATGGCATATTTTAGAAAAAAAGTTTTACTGAAAATTGTAAGTTCTCCTGGGATATGAAATCAATTAATTTAATTAGAAATTGAAGCAGATATTTAATAAACTTCCTTGCATCATTCTCTCTCTCTCTCTCCCTCTCCTCTTCCCCTATCCCTGAAGATCCTGTTCATTCTCTGTAAAAAAATTTAAAATTCCCTGAGCAAGACAAATACATTAAACAATATGGAATACATATAGACAACAGATTGTTTTCTCTAACAACATATAAATAATTAAGTAGGTTATTTTATTCTAGGACAACTATTTAAAATATTATATAACCACTGGAAAAGCAGAGGAAATTTATTTCTGTTTATAGGGGTTTTTTTTTTAACTTTTACAACCTGATAACAAGCACAGAAAATGTATAAAGTGACCATGACGTACCAAAATGTTTCTTTTTTTTTCATAGTTAAAATTAATTTGCTTTCTTTTATTATTTTCTGATTAATTAATTAAATAGCATTAGTAGCTAGATCTATATAGTATAAGTTGGAAAATGAAACTTAAAATTATTGCTTTGTCATTTATTTCTATAAATTGGTAAACAAATACATATAAAAGAAAACAACTTATCAAATTATTTCAGAAATGTAGATTTCATGAGAAATAGATCTTCTGCAGAACTAAAACTATTCACAAATTCTGTACAAAATCAGTGAAAAGCCTTGGGAGAAACAAAATAGAAAGATAATATAATCTCAAAATACTTTATTTTTAAATTTTCAGATCATACACATAAAATATGAAATTCCAGAAATATCAAAGAAACTTCTGTAAAATTTATTTTTCCAAGTATTTATTTCTAATTGATTATTTTTCAAAGAGAGTAATAAGTCTTTAAACTACCCAGTAAAACTATACAAGCAGACTCAAACATGTCTGCTTATATATGTTCACATTACTTATCCACATCATCTAAAAAAATTGGAAAAAAATCCCTCAAAATACATTGTTTATATAATTTATATTTTTTCTCCAGTATTTCATTTTGGTCTAAAAATTGATATGTATCTTCTTTGAGTAAATGGGACCTGAAATGGAATTATAGCATTGCTACGGTCAGCCATGTTGCTAGTAAATTATTTTAATGTTTCTTACTGAGTACACAACTTTGATTTGTTAGTCTCAGGAAATAATAAAAAAATACTGTTATATTATAATATAATTTTTAGCAATTAAATACATACAACAACTGTATGAATAGATTGCTAAACTAATTCATAGGGTATGCAATGAAAAACACCAAAAATTGTATGTTGTTATTGACAAAAAAAATATACTTTTAAAATTACATTGCAAAGTCTAGCTTTTTTCTATGTTATTAATTATAAAAATAAACTTATATATATACCTGTTTCTCTCACCCTACCTAATCACCAAACCACTGATTTTTTTTTTTCATATGTAGCTGATGTAAATATTATATTTGTATGTATATGTGCTATGCCTTTAAAACACATATGTGTATTTATATAATATGACAGGGTTTTGCCAATGTATTGTGCATAGATTTTTTATAATATATATAACATATCATTTTTATAGTATGTGTCATATATCATCACTATATAGTATTTGATTTTCAAATAAATTTAAACTAACTCTTCTTCCAAATTTTTCAAATACTCACTATGCATATAAAAGTAATGATTGCATAAGCACCCAATATGCAGTCATATTGTGCAAATAATTTTGCAAGAGAGAATGATAACATATAAATATGTCTCATGTTTTACAAGGATCAACCCAATGATAATGTGTATAAATAATGGAAAATAAGGATAGATAATGAAATAAGGGAAGACCTTTAACACCAAAGTGAAGTTTGATTTTAGCTAACATTTACTTCTAAATACAGGAAATAGTTTGACTTCATTCCAGAAGAGATGACGTGTTTATCTTACCTTGTGTCCTCCTGTTCCCCAGTAGTCTTTGATTTACCATATTGTGACCTTTATAATAGCTTTATAGAGGATCAATCAGGCCAAGACAGAACTGTAATACAAAGAAGTATTCATTATTTTATATTGGCTTAAACTAATAGGCATGACAAGTAAAACACATGTGATTGATTTCCTGACCTTTAAAGTGTTTTATATGTAAAGTGCATAAGTTCCAGCCATACAAGATATTTAATGTTAAAAATGAATTTTAATGTTTAACTGTATTTGTTATATGCTGCCAGGAGAACTCCTATTTTGTGACAGCAAAATTTACTGTTTCATCTCTTTGCACTACTCCTTTCATTAACTTCTCTGATACCTTTCCAGTTCTTTAAAATACAGTATGATTATCCCAATAATAAGATATCTTTTAATGGGTTTTCATTTTATGTGATTATGTACTGAATTGTAATCAAGCCAAAATCATATTCAGGAATTCTTCAAATGCTAACTTTCCAAACACCCACCCATAACTTGTTTATAGGAGACTAAACTAAGATTTTCTAAAGCTCTTTATGGCTTTAAGTATGTAAAATACTAGAAATCACTTCTGATATGTGAACCAAAGGATCTAATTTTCAGTTCCAATAGAAAGCTACTGACTTTCTTAAAATCAAATGTATTTATAAGATCTTGTGTTAGATGCTCTCTAGATGCCTCTTTTCCAAGTATCTTCTATTTGAAGATATCAATTTTAAGAATGGCATCAACTGAAAATCACAGTGAATGGAAGTTGTGTGAAACAGTTGTGTTAAACCAGTCATTTTAAATCTATATTTCAGACTACTTTGCATGCACTTTTACTCACTTCTGTGTCCTTTGAATCTTAACATTCATGATCTTTAGTGCTTTGAAAAATCTGTAATTGGCCCAATGTGTAACTACCTTGATTCTGCCTACAGACCAGAATGTGGATATCATTATCAAGCAAACAGCAAATAATTATCCTCATTTGCTCCCTAGGGTCTTCATAGTCAGATAAATATTTTTTTTATATTTTTTTCTACTACTGAATGGAGTTACATTGATACATATATTACTTTTTTAATGCATGCATTTCAGTTTGTCTTTCTTTTTCACTAGTTAGTGTCATCCACTCTTTATCCTTTTGATGTTTTCATTAAACCAGGGGAGTCTTTCTTTTGCTGAAAATGCACCAGATCTTAAGAACAGCTTTGATGGGTCATTTCAACACCTATATTATCAAACAATGCCAAAAAAGGTTACTTGGCCACAGGTTAGAATGGATTCTTCTAACATAGAATGGTTCTTCTCACTCCTGGATTACATTTCTTAGCCTCTAAGGCAATCTGTGGATGCACAATGAGATTGTATTTATTCTTAAAAGCAAAAACTGTGGGCTTTTATGAAAAAAAAAAAAAAAAAAAAAAGTGATCACCATAAATATTTGGGACACTGGATTTAAATGAATCTCCTGAACTTTCCTACCATTACTTTGTACCATTGTTCTCATTTGTAATAAAGATATATTACAATGGCAAGCAATAGACGGCAGCTATACTGCATATTTATACAAAACAAACATACAGTTAGCAATTCTGATATTTAGTTGGTGACTAATTCTTAAATCATAAATGCTAGAAATTGTGTTAAATTTCTTAGATGCCCCTTCCTACGAGTAATTGACATTACACCCTCCCACATGGTGGTGAAAGAAGTCACAAATAGCACTTGAAGCCTAAGAGTTCCTGTGCTCATCCTGCTGGATGACTAGATGCAGAAAAATAAAACACTGCATGAAATAGGGTGAAATTAACATGATTTTTTCTTTCTGCACCTCCTGCAATTTTCTTTCTTCTTTGTTTTCCCTGTTTTCCCTGTTTTTCCTTATCTGAATCATGTTCTAGTGAAAATAAAAAAGCAAAAATCAATAACTCCTTTTTTAAAGTCTGACAGGATTTGATCAGAATAATTATTATTTTAATTATTATTCCCTTAGAAGTGGAGAAGATACAGGGGTTTCTTACTTTGACATAGATATTCTATTCCCTGTTTGTGAAAACTAGTTATCCCAGAATTTCCTGTTAAATTGTTCTGTCCAAGCTACCTTGTCCTTTCTGAGATCCTGCTATCTTTCAAGTTATCATCACTCTCCTCATAGCAGCCAAATATAGCTGATATACTTGGACACTGACAGATCTTCTAAAATGATGCTGAGTTAACTGAGTATCCCTTATCATCATTAACCAAGTATTATTGTTACCTACAACTTTCACATCCTACAAACAACAGCAATGACAGTGATTTTATTTCTAGAAGAGTTAATTTGAAATATGGTACTTCGGGATATAATGGATTTGGAGGTAGTTTTGATTCCAGATTAATACAAGGTCAGAATGTCCAACTGCAAACATCTGAACAATGCAAGTTTTACTTCACATTTTTTCACATTTTTTCTTAGCATCTGAGACTCTTTAAATTATTTAGTCAATTCACACTTGAATGTAAACTACAGGATATAATACTTTTATTTTATCTCCTTTAAAGAAATATATTGAAAAACATTTTAAATTTACTATCATTACATCACAAAATGTGTGGCTGGACAGGGCAAATCTTTGTGCCTCTAACAGTAGGTGATAGCGAAAAATGCGTAAGAGGACTGATGCAAAGGAAAAGTTTAAAAAAAAGAAACAAAGAAAATTCTAAAGGATTATATCTGCTGTCAAAAGATCTAAGTCTTTAGAAGGATATGAAATCGTGTTCATACTCAAATATTCAAGAGTATTGTCATGTAATTGATATTTATCCATATATGATGAGGTTTAATCAAAGAACAAAGAAAGCAGTTATGGCAGAATGATTAACACTTTCAGTGTTTCCTCCACTGTCATTAAGATGCAAAACCCAAGATCAACCTGGCACTGCAGATCGTTATCAAATATAAAATTCAAGCTCTACTAATAATAAATCTTTAGTCTGACATTTATATGTATGCATTTATAAAGATGTAACGTACTTCCTCTTTGCCTATAATACAAGATTTTGGGCATAAAAACTCCAAGGAATTATTTTCTATTGTATGTTTCTTTGTTTTATCTGAATTACTTACAGAAGAAACCCAGTTTCAAGAAACTGTTTGAAACTACTTATTCTCCTTATTAGTTCTGTTCAGTATAATGTTTTCTGCAAAATAAGAACTGACTCAGAGATTCGTTTTGCCACCTCATCAGTAGAAATCTAGGTCATGCTGCCATGGGCTTTTAAAAATACGTTGAATATTTATGACATAAAGACATAAATCACATGTAATACATTACACGAAATATGTGGTATATCTCCACCTTCTTTTTGTCCATGCATACTTATATATACATGTATATATATGTGTGTATATATACAAATATATACGTATAAATGCAGGTCTATATATGTCTTTATATGTGGGCATGCAAACTGGAGTTATACATACACACATAGTCACACTTATTACATATAGCTTTTTATCTATTGTCAAAGTTTAGGTGCCAAAAAAAAAAAAAAAAACAAATCATACATTTTCTCAAGGTTTTTTACATCCTAGCTTCTGCAGATTCAAGTGTTTTATTTGTCTCAGACTTCACATTTTTTATAGTATTAGGATTTTCAGTTGGAATTCTACAGATCCTACATGTGGATTTCTGAGGTTTATTATTATTATTTTACTTGAACAAATTTGCAGTAATGCAAACTACATTTTACAAACCAATAAAAATTCACCCATTATTGATTACAGATATTACTACCAGGTACTTTTGAAGAATAATAATTTTGAAGAAAAGATGGAGAATAACCTCACCCAGTGAATTTCTAAAATAGTTTTCTTAACTTTGTAGTGTGAGAAATATTCACTATACCTGAAACAATTTTTCTGTAACAAGACTGAGAAAATATTCCTGAATTTTAGGGTGAAAGATTAAGACAGAATTTTCTGAAAAAAAAAAAACAAACAAACAAAAAAACAAACCCAAAAAACAAAACCCTACTACTTGTTTTTGAAATACAGGTTATTTCATAACTTTAAAAGACAGCATGCACCAATTGTGTAGTTTATGTCAATCAAACCATTGGAAATAAATACTGAATTTCTTGAAGGTATTTCATCACTCTTTCCCTGAAAAAAATAACTACAATAAATAATTAAACAAAGTAACTATACCTAAGCAATCACAGATAAGGCTAAAATGAAAGTTCATCTTTGTGTTAACAGTATTTCAGTTGAAAAAAGCATTTAAGTAAGATAAATTAGTTATCCATTCAAGAAAGAAATAAGTACAGAATAACACAGTATCGGAACAGAATGATCCACCCAAAATAATGTAAATTGATGATATAGATCTGATTAAAAGGAAGAAAAAAGTTTTAGTGGTTGGCTTTGCCTGAGCTAATTATGATAGGATCCATTCACAAACAGTTGCTAGAAACAGACACTTCCAGGTATGGTTCATTTCACCCCATATGAAATCTCTGAAATTGATCAGAATAGCTGTGCCTTAGAAGAGCCTCTTTTCTACACTAATCAAAAAGGACACATACAGAGATTAGCTTAGCTATCAATGTCTACCATGTGGATGGTAAAATATAACTGAAGTGTAATTAATCAGATTTCTGTAATGTATTTGCACTGTTTTCCAAATATATCTAGTCAGATCCTGTTTTCAAGTATGTTTCCATAGTAGTAACAAGATGGAACAATTTCAGTGGAGTTGAATGTACCTAGATGAACAAATCCTTATGAAGCTGGCAAAGCTGTGAGGTTGTCTCCTTAGAAAATATCAACCTAAATATTATTTTGAATATTTGAATCTAATTCTCAGCTCTTGTAAAAAGGTAGATACAGCAATAAGAGATTTAAACATCTGAATACTAGTTTAACACTGATTAAGTCTCTCAGACTGAATAAAACACCATTTTAAATTTGCAAAGCTGTGCCCAAGACACTATCTTAAAAAAATGCCGTATGCTTAGTCACATAACATAAATGGCATTTACAATAAGCAAAGTTATACTCTTATAAACTACACTTCACAACTCTCAGTGTGCTAGGGTTTGCTAGAGAATTGAGTTCTTTCATTAACTGGTTGTGAGTGTGCATGAGTTGTTTGTTTTGTGGGAGTTTTTTCTGCTGTTAGCAAGATGTTATCTTTGTCAGTGTCTGTGTCTATCTAGAGGTTATCAACATGATATACGAGTGTATTAGAATAATAAAGAATCATTGATTCCTAGCACAGTATGGGTATTAACAACTTTAAAAATTCATTTTCAAAACTGAAATTACCCTCAACATGCCTGAAATTTGCAATCTTTGAAACTGGCTGTATACAGAAGTCATCGTTCAAAGATTCAGGGCACAAAGGAAGATTAGACTAGCTGTAGAAAATGCTATGTTAATTTAAAGTCTTACTTAACTCCAGGTATTTGAGAATTTCATTATACTAGAAAATGTTAGGTGAGAAAAAAATCCCTTTTGCGTGCTAACTAGGTGCTGCTTTGTTCATCTTTAAACTATATATATATATATATATATATATATTTTTTTTTTTTTAAAAAAAAAAACAATTAATATCAGGTGGGCTTGTATTTTAGCCTAGTTATGACAATTAATACAAGGTGGGCTGGTATTTTAGTCATGTAAATATAAGTTTATATGACCATTAATTACTACTTAAAAATTCTTGTGGCCTTCAGATGCCACTGGTGAAATCTGTATCCTTGCTTAACTCACGTTTGCCCCATTTGCCAGTCCCATGTCTTGGATCACTGTAAATGTCTGTGAATCAAGCCGCACAGGATAAAAAAAAAATCTAGTTTACCTAAAGGTTACCATCTAAAGTCAGGCACCCAGTCTCACTTTGTCAACAGGAAGATAATTTAGCTGTGCAAACTGTTAATGATCAAAATCTTGTTTACGGGTAATGAGGAACCACCCTATACATATAATCAATATTTTTGTTGTTGTTGTTAGTATAATTGAAATTTTAACAATTAAATCCAAGAATCATTCGTTCAGATCCAATTGTTACAGAGAAAGAGAGATAAGTTCTATAGAGAAAATGTCTCAATAAATGCCCGTGGCTTACAGTTGTGAGGTCTCCAGTGTTAGCCTATACTATATGTTAGCCTATACTATCCCTTACTATAGCTGTGCATTTAGATGGCCTAGGATGTCTGAAAATGGAGATTTGTAGGCCATTTAGAATACTAATGATGACAGATATGACACAATCTGCATTAGAACCTTGTTCTGGAGAGGCAGTTGGAGGCCAGGGAGAGTTCCCTGAGGCAGCTAGGATGGCATTAAGTGCTTATGTTAAACCTGTTATACATACAACGTATATAATCAATGAAGAGAGAAAGCTCTTCTGAGATGGCGTTTCAACCCAAGCAGTGATAAATTTAATGTGAGGAAGTGACTTATGACAGTCTGCTGTCTTCTGATTTTAGTAGGGGAATACACAGCAAACTTCAACTTGGAAACCTAAATTTAACACAGAAAAATTAAAAGAGAAGAAATAATAATTCATGCTGCAATAGCACCAAACATTTCTGAGTTGTCCTTAATTATGTGTTTGCTCCACCACTATTGCAACCCTTCAGGGTAAGAGACTTCTCTGTTTCTGAAGTCACATACCAATGCTAAACTGGCAAGACTTGCTAACACAGCACAGTGCCATGCTAATAAATCTACTGATCTTCAATCTGTTCCAGAAATAACCTTTATACTTTGTTGACTACTATCTGTATAAGCATTACCTCTATTTTTAAATCTAAAAAACCTCACTTGATTACATTTTCCTTTGCAACATAAACCAAAACTGTGAAATGCAGACTTTAACTGTCACACCTCTTAATTAATTTTCCTTTTTCACGCTTTGTGAAACAACTGTTTCAATCCTAACTCCCTCCTGTTTCTCACTTCAAAGAGCTTCTCTCTTCTTTTAGAAAATAAAACAAGTTCTTAGACAGGTGGGGTAGTTAAACTAAAACATACTATGTGGATTTCAGATAATGACATTCAAATACTTTCCTCTATAATCATCTCTAAATGTCTGATCAAGGAGCATATATGGAGGGGAACTGATTAAATAATGAAAGCTGTCCTTCAGCTAGTATAGTTAGCTGAAATGAATTAATCATAAGCTATTTTTGAGTTCAGCAAAGGTATTGGTCTAGAGAGCTTACATCAAAGATCAGCATGCTTTTTGGGCTCTCTGAAGTCCATTTATTGTGTTATGGATCTGAATTGTTTGATAACTCTCTTTTAAATATAGTGAGGATGAATTCTGGTTGCTCTAAAGTAGATTTCAAGTTGGTTTTTAAATTGTTGTTATGGGATCACGAATTCCCAACATCAGGGACACATACATGCTTAAAAAAACTGCAAGACATATTTGGAGTACCTGGAAGATTCTCACTGCAATAATTAGTTGTGTTTGATATAATGAGCCAAGTGGCTAGTTGCTGTCATTGTACTACTTTTTTTTTTTTTTTTTTAGCTTTATAACCTGAAGGGAGCCTGAGAGACTTAATCTATGGAAATTTTATCTTAAAGAGTAGTTCTTCTCTGAGCAATCAGTAGTATATTCTGACCTTGGTAAAAGGATTAATACTCCCTGATTTATTAAAGAACTCATGTTTATCTTTTGTATTATTTATCTGATACCTAAAAGAATCACTCCTAGATATACTGACTCACCCTTTCCCATCCAGCATTGAGTCCAGTACACTTAACTCTTGACTAATTTGAGGTTTTTGTATGGAAAACCATTTATGCCTCCAGTAAAATCTAAACTAGTAGGTAGGTTTCTTTTAGGATTTGCTGACACTGATACTTAAGTTCAAAAGGCACCTTCCAGGTTGTCTTGAAAGTTTCCTGACAACATAACTTCAGGTGCTCATATGCTGTATTGTGGGGGGAAAAGCACAGGAATAATAATTTGCATACTAATATAGCAGTAGATGTTGCACAAGAAGTCAGAGAAACTTGTTGCACATCTGCTTTAATCTAAGGAACCTTGAAAATACTTTATGTCCTAAGAATATATCGCAACCACCTTACCATAAGATATACTTGGTGGTATAATTCTCTATTACTCCTTCTGAAAGCAAACCATTGTGAAGTTAAGAATGTAAAAGTTCAGATTCAGAACAAGTATTTTTGTGACAATTGATTTAAAAGGGAGAATGAAATTTTTTATCTACTCTTTTAAGGTTCTGTGTGTTGTGGTTGGTTTTGTTTGTTTGCATTTTTAATTTAGGAATATTCTAATATTTAACATATATGAATATAAACTTGTTAAATAACACTTAGAGGAAGTAGATAGAGTATTCTTTTGAGGCTGAGGTGAGCAAGATATCAGCTTATCAGAAAGTGCACATTTCAGTGAAAAGGGGTGGTTAAAGCAGGAAGGAAACAGAATCAAAATTCAGCATGACAATAGAGGTTTTGAATACATAAGGACTTTGTTTTGGCAACTGGATGGTCTTTCAAAGGATGATAACTGAATTCTGAAGGCTTTGTACTTCTACAAGATTTACCTTACAGAAAGAAGCAATCAGTAATGCCTGGTTTTTATGTGCCAACAACTGTATCAGGTATTGAGGAAGGCAAAGTCTACAACACAAAATGACAGCTACTCTAGCTTAATATAATTTACTTACTCATGGGAAAATAATACTAATAGGACAGGTAATTTTCTGGGTTTTTGTTGTTTTTTTAAATATTCTTTGACATTTCTCTATATTTTTTAAAAATATAGATTTTACATAAGACTTGGAGAAAAGGGGAATTGAGACAGAAATATTGGAGGAAGTAGTCTATTTGGGAGATTAATGAAAACCAACTTAACTTTGTTTTTGAAATTCCATTGTCAAAATTTCCTTTTCCTCATTTCCTTTTCTTTCATCTTCTACATTTTCCTCTCACACTGTGAATTTATATTCCATATAATACAATGCTACTTTCTGTCATATTTCAGAATATGATAAAGATATTTTAAATTTTGAAAGTCATAAAGTCATATGTATTTTTGTGTGTGTGTAAAAAAAAATACTGTACTTCTGAATTAATTTCTTTGAAGTATATTGTTTTCTGAAGTGCCTCCTTTTTGTGACCTATTTTTTGTCTAAATTGTCTGCTGTGAAAAAGGACATGAGGTGTTCTGGAAACCAAACAATGTTGAGACTGTTGCGAATTATTTTTTTTAATATCACAAAACAGTGAAGTGAGCCTTTTTCTGATAAAAATTAACATTCTGAAGGAAACTTTTTTGAGTTTTGTTTTGTTTTGGTTTTTTTCCCCAGGTTTTCCAGCTGGTAGGACAAAGATGATCCATGGTTACCAGAATAGAAATGAAGTATATTACTAAATAGAAGGAAAAAAACCCCAACAAAACCAAAAACAACTCAAAACCAAAAACCTGCTGAGTTCATACAACATATAAATATTTTACAGCTGTATTGAAAAAAATGCACCTTCAGAGATTTTTATCAGTTCAGACAGGGACATGACTCAAACATTTTAATTAAAAAAATATTTTGTACATGAAAAACCATTCTCAAAAATAGTACAGGCCCTATTTCAGAAGCAAAGGTTAAAAAAGCAAATCAGTCATCAAGAGGTCAAAATGTTAGAGATGCTCATGTCTGGTGTTTATCTCTGTGGGAGGCATGGAGAAAGAAATCCCTCTCCCCCAGGAGTTTAAAAGATCTGTAGTTTCTTTCTGGCCATTACTTCAGCACTGAGAGTGAAACTTTGCTTTTACCTTGAAGCTCCAGGCTTTATCATATGTGGAACATTTATTCTGTTTATCTCTATTCAACCTTGGCAAATTCTTCTGCAAATTCTGCCCTGCATAAGGAACTGTTCTGGAGCAAAAGTCGTGGTCATGTTCCCTGTATTGGCCTCCAAACTGTCCTCCTCAAGAATGGTCTGAATTTCTGATACACAAAGATATTGCTTAGAAGTGGCTTTTCTTAGGCACTGTTATCACATCAGAATACAAACACAACATGTAAGAGGAAGGGAAAGAAAACAGAAGAAATGCAACAGAGAAAGATAAAAGAAACGTAATGTGCATCAAAACAATGCTTTTTAACATGCTGTGAACTATTTCACTAGCATGTCCCCACACAAACTAAAGATCTACTAGAGATCAAAACTATAACATACTGTGTAGCGGTAGTGATGTGTGGGTAGAACCTGGATGCTGATTTGGGGGAAAGGGGGGGAAATGTGGCTGTGTTTAATACATTTTACAGATGTAGTGACCTAATCTTTAATGAAGTGTGTGTATATTGACTTTCATCTGCATCACAAGTCTAAATATTACTGAAGGTGCACCATAATGAGTGCAGAATTACTTAAGTGATATAAAACCACTTTGAGTTTCTTAATGAAATTAAGAGTCTTTCTTTCAGTATGAGGGCACATATAGACCACCAAAACTAATCTTCACCTGAATGATGTCCAGCTAAATTAGTGGCATAAGTTCAGAGTATGTTAGGGTTTGAAACATAAGAAAGAAATTTCAATTTCCTCTCCTGTATTTTGTCTTTAAATGTTACTCCAGAAGCAAAAAATGAAATGAGGTTTGTGACATATCTAAATGACCAGAAAATACTAGCTGTCATAGATATGAATGTTTTGTGTTAAACTCTAGGCTAATGAAGGAAAGGAAGTATTGTTATAAAATACTTTATTGTGCTTGGTGAATTAAAGGCTTTCTTAATTCTTCTGCTTCTCCTTTCTTCTCTATATCCTTAGAGACAAAGTTTGGCATGATCCCACAGAACTCATTATGTCTCCATAAGTATGCATAGGAGTACTATGACAACAAAAATAAATTCATTTAATCTAGAAATATGGTTAAGAAAATCTAATCATCTGGGTCTGATTTAAATTAAATAGACTTGTTTGTCAATTTAGATTTTGAGATATGGTACACACAATGCTACAGAGACTTGATTCTCTCTTAATAGTCATAGGTTTCACCTGAGAACTTTAGGTTAACTACTGTCAAATTTTTGCACTGGATGCATGACTTTCTTTTTTTTCATCAGCTAAAGCCATTATATAAACGAGTGTATATCATCATCTACTAGCAGAATAATTTCAGTGAGTTTAAGAGTCTTCTCCTGAGCTAGCTTTCAAAACTTGTATCAGATAACTGAGTCACGATTTTCTACACTCAAATAATGTTAAAAAGCCTGATAACTTTTTTTAAAAATTAGGACATGAATTATGGGCTTAAAACCATAAAATATTCACACTATAGCTGTTATGATCTACTGCCTCAAATGCAAGTGCTAATACTGCTGTAAGCAAGACAGTCAAAGGATGTGAGACAAGATTTGTCCAGAAAGATAATATTTTTTATTAGACAAAATTTTATGAATGGGAAAAAAATAGGCTTTTTCCTACACTATTTCTTATTCATGCTTGACAGTTGCCTTTCCAGCACGTAGACCTTGCCACAGCCTAGAGAAAGCTTGTTTGGTTTGGTTTGGTTTGGTTTGGTTTGGTTTGGTTTGGTTTGGTTTGGTTTGGTTTGGTTTGGTTTTTTTTCCCCCTAAAGGCATTATCTCTTCTCACAAGTCACGTCTTATGAAATATGAAAGAGATGGTGGGGGAGCTGTCTTTGTTATAATATGAGAAGTTGTAATATGGTAATGGTATAATATACAGTAATGTTGCAAGATGAAGGATTCAACATACTACTTTTACTTTGCAAAAAGGTTTCATGTCTAGGGACTTAACTGTAGCATAAAAAAAGCTTATGCAGGGTCTACCCCTCTCCATTTTTTGAAGTACAGTTATTGGCAAAGTCCTAGAAGCATCAACCACAATAATTTTCATGTATTTCCTGACCATTAAGGGGAGAATGAAAATAAATTAAACACATTGTCTAGGTACTACCTTTATCGTGTAACCACATGAATTATGAATCAGTGTCAGTGAAACAAACAGATGGCAGGTTTGCCAAACTGTCAATCTCAAGGGTCATATTTTCATTCTAGGTTTAGCTGTACCAGTTGCATCTTTATCACAAACTCAGGTATTCAAATTTTAATATTCTAGCTACTCTGTTGTAAGTTGCCTTTGGAAAGTAAAAAGATCCAAGAGGAGATGAGTTAAGAAATCATAGACTTCAATACTATGAAATTTAACTGTCCCTAGTGATAGCCTTAATTTCTCATACATCTAAAGATTTACTTCCTCTGATATTGCTTAATACCCTGTTACCACACATGCACAGTTTTATTTTATCCAAAACCTTTCCTTGATGATTTGATCTTCTTTGCAACTTTTTGAAGTTAATGGGAGCTTTTCTATTTACTTCAGCAGACCTTACACAAATTAGATTGAGCACAGGTACATAAAGGACAAGAAAGTAATCAGTAGTAGTCAGCATGGATTCACCAAAGGGAAGACATGCTTGATCAACTTGATAAACTTTTATGATGGAATGACTGGCCTGATGGATGAGAGGAGAGCAGTGGATATTGTCTGCCTGGATTTCACAAATCTCTTTTAACACTATCACCTGTAAGAACCTCATAAACAAGTATGTTGATTTATGATCAAAGACATGAACTCTGATTGGAGTCTGGTAACTAGCAGTGTATGGCATGGGTCAGTACTGGGTCCAGTTTTGCTTAATATCTTCATTAACAAGCTGGACGATGAGGCAGACTATATCCTTCAGCAAGTTTGCTGATGACACAAAACTGGCAGGAGTGACTGATATGCCAGAGGATCATGATGCTCTCCAGAGGGACCTCAGTAGGCCGGAGAAATTAGTTGACAGGCAGTTAATTCAGTTCAACAACAGGAAGTGCAAAGTCCTGCACCTGGGGAGGAACAATTCCATGCACTAACATGTGCTGGAGGTTGCCCAGCTGGAAAGAAGTTTGGCAGGAAAAAGCCCCGAGGTCCTGGTGGACACCAAACTGAGAAGGAAACAGCAATGTGCTCTTACTGAAAAAGTGGCAAATGGTAGCCTGGTCTGCATTAGATGCAGTATCGCCAGCAGGTTGAGAGAGGTGATCATACCCCTTTATTCAGCATTGGTGAGGCCATACCTGGAGTCCTAAGTACAGATCTGTGATCCACAGTACTAAAGAAACATGGACATATTGGAGGGAGTCCAGCAAAGGATGATGAGGAGACAAGAGAAGCTCACATATGAGGAAAGGATAAGAGAACTGGGACAGTTCAGTCTGAAAAAGAGAAAGCTTGGGGGGATCTCATCAATGCCTATGAATAATTGAAGAAAGGTTCTAAAGAAGATGGAGCCAGGCTCTTCTCACTGGTGCCCAGTGACAGGACCAGAGGTAGTGGACACAAAATGAAACATAGGAGGTTCCATCTGAAATCAGGAAATCCTTTTTCTCCTGTGAATATGACTGATCACTGCCACAGGTTGCCCAGACAGGCTGTGGATTCTCCCACCTTGGAGATACTCAGAAGCTGTTTAGGTATGGTCTTGAGCATCCAGCTCTAGGTGGCCCTGCTTGAGCAGGGGGGTTGGATGAGATGACCTCCAGAGGTCCCTTACAATCTCCACCATCACATGATTCTGTGGTCCAAAATTAAGATAAATACAGGATACTGCTATCCACTTTTTGTTAACATAAAAGAATTTACGGTAAAATATTGTTATGAGTAGTACAAAATGGATTTAAGGTTTGAATGTAGACATAAAGGAATAAAAGTGTCACTTTATTATTAAAATTTTACCCTTGAAATATGTCTGTTCATCACCTGATCCCAAAATTCTGTCATCTGTGTTCTTTGAAATGGACAGTAATTAAATTCACAGTATTGTCTTGTTTTTTTCTTTGTGTGGAATATTTTTGCTCAGGTAAAGTTCAAGAAAACAAAATACTAATATCACTCACATAGTTCCAGAAGGTGGCCATAATGATGTTATTAGGCTTTAATTAATCCTTATTATTTCACAGTTTTGCATAAGAAGAAAATAACTATGTACTGCTATCTATTCTCATTAGAAGCCTTTAATATGAAATAGATATTAGGATTTCCACTTCTGTATAATATCTAGATCATTTACCAGCTTGCAGTGAATACAGGTGTTGTCCCTGCATTTCTCCATTTCAAGTGAAAGGCTCCAGCACTCCCAGCAGCCAGGAGCCTGGACAGCTGCATCTTTACATGGGACCTCTGTCTGGGTCACCACATTTCTTTTGCCTACAGCTTTTGGCCAGGTAACAACCATGGCTGCTCCTGCTTGCGTGACTAACAGCTCCAACTTCTGCGACACCTGAGTTTTTCTTGCTCTCCCGAACTGCTGTGGGGGCGGTTCAGCTCTGGAGGTTGAATAGAGCCTCAGTAACATTACTCAGTGTTTCTCAGCTTTATTATTCACCCTTTTCAGTTATTTAATCTTTTTCACCTCTTAAGAACTGTGCATTAAGTGATTCTGATGGATTGCTTTTTCAGTTGCTTAAAATTGCTTGATATTTCCTAACCCAGATGACTTCATGCTGAGTTTGCCTGTTTGTGTGTTTGCTTTCCGCAGATGTAAAGTCAGGTAAAATGTTGTGGTGTTTGTAGGAAATCTATTTTGTCTAGGCTAAGTCACCTGTTAAACACATGTATCTCCATTGACAATAGGGAAAGCCTAACATGGTAGCACTTCTCAATTTAGTAAAAACATTTACATTTTTAAAGTTAGAGAGGATGAAGCCAAAGTCAAAAGGCCCAGAGAGACAATAAAAAAGTTATGTTTTAAATAGTTTTTTGGTATTAACTGAACAATCAAATTAAATCTGTTTCCTTGACACTGCAACAAAATAGTATTAAATTGAATCCTGCCTGTTAAAATTAGAATTGATTAAAAGCAGACAAATAATTATTATAGTTCAGTCCTTATTTGAGACTGACAGTTAAACTATTTAAAGCTACAATGTGGACTTTCTCTGCACTATTGGAGGGGGCAAAGAAGCTTTTCCTTAAAGTGTAGTTTCCAACTTTATAGGGTGAATTAACAATACACTTTACAAATGATAGGTGAAAGCTTCAGTCTTCTGTGCTATCAATAATGAACATACAACTGATACTTAGAAGAAACAAAAAGAAAGAGAAAGGTGATATGATGAAATCACATAATGGTAGGGGTTGAAGACAGTCATTTATATACCATTTGCATAATAAGTAAGCATAATATAAAGTAACAGCAAAGTAAATGTGTGCTAGAATACTCTATTGTATAATTTAATATTTGAAAACTTCTAAATTACTAGATTAGCCATTAAAGATCACCATATTTTCTTAACTTTTAAGATGTAATATATTTTTAAGGGTAAAGTAATTATATCAACTATTATTTTCTAAGTAATAATTAATAACATTATCGGAAGTCTGAAACAAATTAAAACAAATCTTAACAAGGAAAATAAAAATTTAACATTACCTTTACCATTCAACTAAATATCATAATAAAAATTTCTGTAGTTTGCAAGATTTCAAACTGACTTGAGCACAATTATAATTATTTCCCAAAGTAGTCCCTAGGTACTTCTTTATAATTCTGCATCTTAAACAAGAAGATCTTCCTTGAAGAAAAAGGACCCTCAAGTGTCACTATAATCCATTTTATTTATCTTTTTCAGCTCTTCTTAAGATCTTTCTGATTTTTTCCTCTGTTTGCAGATATCTAGTTTAAACCTCTACAATGAAACACAGATATTACTATACTGTCAAAAGAGAGGTTGTGGGAGTTGGTCTTCTTTAGGGTCGTGAAGAGAAGAAATCTTTAAGTGAGTCTTTTTTTACCCTCAGTAAACTAGGCAGATAACTATGGCCACTGATTGAGGCTTGGGAGTTTAAGACTGGATATTTAAAAAAAAAAAATATCAGTAAATTAGTGCAGAACTGGAGCAGCTTGCCTGGTGGTTTATGGAATGTGCATCCTTGGAGATTGTCCTGGTTTTTGTTAGGATAGGATTAATTTTCTTGGTCGCTAGAAAGCACTGTGTTTTGATTTTAGTGAAGATTGTTATGAGAATAATGTTGATAACTACAAGGACACTGTGCTTGGGCAGTGTCCAAGAAGAGAGGACTGAAAGGGGGAGTGGATTAAAAAAAAAAAGAAAAAATAATTTTAAAAAGTACAGTAGTAAGTAAAACCCAGAACTGACAATTGGATATGCCACTAAGATAATCCATATCATATTATCTTATGTTTAGTATATTAACCGAGACTGACAAGAAAGGGGGGGATTTTCTCAGGAGTTGCTAGGGCTCTCTTTTCCGGGATTGCAATTTCGGTTTTGGGTTCCTTTTTGATCCTCCGGGATCATTATCAGTGGGTGGTGAGCAATTGTACTCTGCATCACTCAGAGTCCTTTTGACTTTCTGCTTTTTGTAGTCTAGTCCCTGCCTCCAGCTGCCTGCTGGTGCTAGTGAGCCTCTCATTTGCAGTTTGTTGTTACGATGCAGAACCTGCCCTTCACCTCCCTCAGGCTGTTAGGCAAAACCCTCCATCACAATGCCTGAGACATTAACTTTTATTATCAAGGGAATACCTGCAAGCTTCTCTTATCAGCAAGGGAGTCTTTAGAAGATTGCAGTCTCTTACAACCAAAAATGTTTGAGACAAACCATTTGTTCTGTTTGTCCCTTACACCAGCTTATTCCAAAATGAAACTAGAGTTCAGCAATGGTGACAGTCTGATATTATGAATGCTGGGAATGATAGAATCACATAATAGTTTGAATTGGAAGGAACCTTTAAAGGTCATCTAGTCCAACCCCTCTGCAGTGAGCAGGGACATTTTCAACTAGAGCAGGTTGCTCAGAGTTCCGTCCAGCCTGACCTTGAATGTTTCCAGGGATGGGGCATCTACCACCTCTCTGAGCAACTTGTTCTGGTGTTTCACTACCCTTATCATAAAAAATTTCTTCCTTATATCTAGTCTAAATCTACCCTATTTTGGTTTAAAACCATTACCCCTTCGCCTATCACAACAAACCCTGCCAAAAACTCTTTCTTATAGATCCCCTTTAAGTACTGAAAGGCCACAATAAGGTCTCCTAAAACGCCATGCCTCTTTTGATGCAGCCCAGGATACAATTGACCTTCTTGGATGCATTACTGGACATTACTGGAATGATATTACACAACTTCTAACCTATTTTACTCCATAAAGCTGTTTCAAACTATTTTGTCAGATTTTGTACCCTCAAGATGTTTTACCCACAACATCATAATGCATTTCTTCAAAATGAATAAATCATACTCTTTGTCATCAAGTAACACAAACAGCATACTGGAGCCTGCTGCATCTCACAAGCATTATTTCAGAGCTTTAACTGAAAAACAGAGTAGCTATCATCATACTGTAGCTATATAATAAGGTTAAATGTGGCCCATTAGAGTCTTAGTTTGAATGATTCAAAGAGGCTGTAACTGAGTTACTTTTGAGAGTACTAGTTTTGTGTTGCGTAGGTGGAAATCATTCCAAATCAGTTGGTTTAGAAGCCAAGAATTACTTTACTGAATGGATGCTGTTAACAGGGTAGGTACAGAGTACACCTTAAATTGTATAAAAATACTATTGACTAAGTTTGTGGCCATAAATAATGAGAAGATTCCAGCATCATACTGCTCAACAGATAGTACATATGCTTGCATATACACATTTTAACTAAAATAAATGGGTAAGCGGAACTATCATGAGGTGTTTCAAATACCTGGAAAAGGACTCATCTCAGCTGGTCAGTTAAGGCACATATTACCTGATATATATTTAGAGAATAAGATTAGGAAGAACCTTGCTTATTATTTGTCTGTTTCTCTCTGATAACCATAAAGGGAACTGGGGATGTTTACCCTAGATGAGTATCTTGAGGTAAGTATTAAGGTTTTATTTGCTCCATCTTTGGGATCTAATGTTGAGATACTCTAGAGAACTCTAAAAGGTTGGCTGATACAAAACAGACCCTTTGGGAGACGTATATGATTCTTTGCTTAGGATTAGCTGAAGGTTAAGTGTCATACTTAGGGTATGTCAAATATCACTAAATGCTGGCCAGCTGAGCTGAGGCTGTAGGAGGGGAATTCATCTCACTTATTGTAGGTCACTACAATGTAGATGTTTAAATGTAATCTTGAAATCAATTGATCTTATCCTAAAGTACACAATCATATTTGATCAGAGGAATCAGTTACCTTAGGTGAGGTATGAATTACTTTCTAGATTTCACTGAGTCCATTGACTTACTTTCCATTACCAATAAAAAAAGTCTAGATACCTTTCTCAGAGGTAGATGCCTATACCTAAAGTTAGATGTGATGAATCCCATCTTAAATTTAACTGATCAATATAATCAATAACTGAAATTAAAATTCCTCTTGATATTTGAAACTTAGGTATCATCCTTCCTGATTTAGAATATGATTAACAAAAAAAAAAAGCCATTGCTTCTGATGGTACACCTTTTTATACTGTTGCTATTGACTACACCAAGTTTCATTGGAATATTTCCAAATTGTGACAGACATCTGAAAAATCCAGAAGTGAAAATGTAAATTGTCGTCAGTCTTTGCATGTGATAGTTTGGAATATGAACTGTGATAATCTGGAATATGAACTAACCTTTAAAGGAATATTTTCAATGAGAGAAAAGAACATAAACAAATTAAGCAATCTGGACACCCATAAATCTATGGGTCCAGATGGGATGCACCCACGAGTGTTGAGGGAGCTGGCTGAAGTCATTGCTAGACCGCTCTCCATCATCTTTGCTAAGTCGTGGGGAACGGGAGAGGTGCCTGAGGATTGGAGGAAGGCAAATGTCACTCCAGTCTTCAAAAAGGGCAAGAAGGAGGACCTGGGAAACTACAGATTGGTCAGCCTCACCTCCATCCCTCGGAAGGTGATGGAATGATTTACCCTTGGTGCCAACTCTAGGCATATCAAGGTTAAGAGGGTCATTAGGGGCGGTCAACATGGCTTCACCAAGGGGAAGTCATCCTTGATCTACCTTCTAGATTTTTATGAAGACATAACGAGGTGGCTAGATGATGGTAAAGTAGTGGTTGTGGTCTATCTTGATTTCAGTAAAGCATTTGACACGGTCTCCCACAGCATCCTCGCTGACAAATTGAGGAAGTGTTGATTGAATGATCAGGTAGTGAGATGGACTGTTAACTGGCTGGTGGGAAGAAACCAGAGAGTGGTGGTCAATGGGGCAGAGTCTAGTTGGAGACCTGTGTCTAGTGGAGTCCCTCAGGGGTCGGTACTAGGACCAGTATTATTCAATATATTCATAAATGACCTGGATGAGGGAACTGAATGCACTGTCAGCAAGTTTGCTGATGACACAAAGCTGGGAGGAGTGGCTGACATGCCAGAAAGCTGTGCTGCCATCCAGAGAGACCTGGACAGGCTGGAGAACTGGGCGGGGAAAAACTTAATGAAATATAATAAGGGCAAGTGTAGGGTGTTGCACCTGGGCAGGAATAACCTCAGGTTCCAGTAGTGGTTGGAGAATGATCTCCTAGAGGGCAGTGTAGGGGAAAGGGATCTGGGAGTCCTGGTGGACAGCAGGATGACCATGAGCCAGCACTGTGCCCTTGTGGCCAGGAAGGCCAATGGCATCCTGGGGTGCATTAGAAGGGGTGTGGTTAGTAGGTGGGAGAGGTTCTCCTCCCCCTCTACTCTGCCCTGATGAGGCCGCATCTGGAATATTGTGTCCAGTTCTGGGCCCCACAGTTCAAGAAGGACAGGGAGCTGCTTGAGAGAGTCCAGCGAAGAGCCACCAAGATGATTAAGAGAGTGGAACATCTCCCTTATGAGGAAAGGCTGAGGGAGCTGGGGCTCTTTAGCTTGGAGAAGAGGAGACTGAGGGGTGTCCTCATTAATGTTTATAAATATATGAAGGGTGAGTGTCAGGAGGATGGAGCCAGGCTCTTCACAGTGGTGTCCAATGGTAGGACAAGGAGCAATGGATGTAAGCTGGAACACAGGAGGTTCAGCTTAAACTTGGGAAGAAATTTCTTTACTGTGAGAGTAACAGAACACTGGAACAGGCTGCCCAGGGAGGTTGTGGAATCTCCTTCTCTGGAGACATTCAAGACCCGCCTGGACACCTTCCTGTGTGATCTCATGTAGGTGTTCCTGCTCCAGCAGGGGAATTGGATTAGATGATCTTTCGAGGTCCCTTCTAGTCCCTGACATTCTATGATTCTGTGTGATTCTATGAAATGAACTACAAGTATATGTCTGATTCTGACAACTGTTCTAAGAGGATAATAATGTCTGAGAGATCAATAGGTGTGATAGAAAAAAGTAATAATGTCTTGAAGTACCATAGGTAGATTTATCAGATCATATCTGTAAACTCTCTGAGAGTATAATGCTTGCACTGTTTTCATGCAACAGAACTTGCTGTTACTGACAACTGAACAAATAATAGTCTGCAACCTATGCCTACATGTCTCTGCTTTCTGTGTTAAACTTTAATTTGTCATAACAATCATACTTAAAGGCTCAAAGTCCTTATTATTCTTTGAGAGAGAGAGAGAGAGAGAAAGAAACAAAGAAGGAAGGAAGGAAGGCAGGCATAAGGAAGGTTGGTTACCTGTATTGTATAGAATAGTTTTTAAATGGTTATCAAAATCAAACATAAGACTAGGACAGACGTTGTTCAGTCCTTAGTAGTCTATGCTGTTGTTTAATTTAAGGGTATTTAATACATTCATGTACCTTTCAAAGGTCTTGAAAAGCAGTTTATAAATGGTTTGGTTTGTTGTGGGGTTTTTGGTGGGTTTTTTGTTTTGTTTATTTATTTATTTATTTATTGCTGAAAATACAAAATATTTTTTCAGTGATCTATATGGGAGAAGCCTGTTGTACCAGCATTACTTGGAACTAGGTCTACTTGTACCTCAAAGTAATCTGAAAAGCAGAATTGCTTTTCCAATTATCTCAAATTATTTTTTTTCTGTAAGAAAACAAACCAAAACAAAACAAAACCCACAGGATTTTAGCAAAAGCCAAAGCAAAAGCAGTAACTACATTAAGTTCTAAAAGTAAAATATAACTTCATGCTGACAACATGCTATGAGAAGGTTAACATAAGTTAAAAAATATGTGGTAAGAGAGTCTTGAAAAATTTAAAAAACAAAGCAACTGGGGGCCATGTTTGATAGTCTAGGTCTTCTCAAGCGGCATTATAACTTTGTGTGTCTATGTCTGAATGATAGAGCAAAATTTCCAGAGGTACATTAGGACTGTGTCTCTGAGTTAATTGGCCTATATTAACTGTGCAATCTCAGCCTGTGCATTCAATCATCATGTCTTGCAATATTGCCTAATACTTTTTCTTACAAGAAAAATATACGTTTTTTTTCTTGTATAAGTTTGAGAAATCTTGTACTCTTGAACTTATGAACACTAACATGTCATGAACTTATAGAAATGTAAATCTCAAAATATCATTTACAAAGACATTTTTGGGACAACCAGGAATTAACTTAGACAGTGAAGATAGACTTTATTAGTGTTTGTTACTGCCTCTGTGTTTTCTAATATTAAGATTAAATGTTTTATTGCAAATTAAGCTGGATGCTCCTTGTCATCGCAGAACATGTTAATCAACCTCCTGCTTATCTGTTCGCTTTTAAACAAAATGCAAATGCTTGCATGGTTGAATGTTTGAATATTTTTTTCCTGTCTTCCAGTCTCCAGACACCAGAAATCTACTTCTTGCAAACTGTCTTTACTCAGCCTGTTTTCTGAATCTAATAATTCTCATTACACCCCCATGGAATTTCAACAGTATTTTAACAGTATTTCCACACCTTATTTAAATAAAGCCTTCTCTGGAGTCCTCCCCACTGTTGAGGGGTGTGAAAAAGATACATTCAAAATAGTTTAAAATGCGTCGCAATAAAAATCACTTTGCAACAAAACACCTAAGACAACAGATTTAATAACCTGAGACTTTGGAAATGGTCTAGTGTACGGAAGATTGCTGAAATATACTACACCAGATGTTCTACTAGAGTAACAGCTGAAGGTCGGAAGAGAATCCCACAAGTATATCTTGCAACTAAATCCTGTCATTACTTCAGAAGGATTAGTTCATTGAGCAATAAAAGTGTAGATGCCTAATAGAGTTAAACTGAATTTCACCTAAACACTTCAATGTTGGGAAGTATAAGTACATAAATTAAGGAAGATAACCAAGACAAAGAGAGTGGGAGTGTCAGTGAAGAGGAAAGAGAAGTATTTTCCTCTGCTGGATAGAGGCATGCAGGGTAGACATGATCTCCAACACTCCAAATAAATTCAGTATTCATCAAACAAATAAGGAGTTATGTAGTCCCTGAACCAAGAGAGTAAATCAGATCTCAGTATCTGAGAAGTCTCACAAGGACGTAGATGCCCACAGTTAGAATACCCAGAAGAAACCGATGGCTGAATGGTCAAAGACTTTCTTTGGAAGGAAACAGAAGCATACAGATGGCAGTTTGACTAAACTGAATTTGATTTTAAGATTGTTTAACATTTTGTTTACAGAAAGCAAATTAGAGAGAATCACTTGCAAACTAGTAAGATAAATAATCTAAAAGAAAGAAGGAAAGAAATCTACATATTTGTGAGAATGGCTATTGTGTTGTGTTTGTGTGTGTAGGAAAGCTGGTTTTGGTAGTGAGGGAAGGGGTTATAGTGATGGCTCCTGTGAGAAGCTTAGAAAAGCTCTCCTGGCTCCAAGGTGAATCTGCCTCTAGCCCAGGCTGAGCCAATTAGAGATAGGGAAACACCTCTTTGAATCAATATTTATGAGGGGAAGAATTGATTTGGCAAGGAAGGAGAGATCCATCAGGAGACCATGGACCTGAACAAAAGAGAACATCACAAACATGAGCAGAGAGGAGGAGGGGAGGAGACAGTGAACTTCAGACACCAAGATCAGCACAGGGAAGAGTACGAGGAGGCAAATGGGCTTCCCTGCAGCCCATAGAAGTTCAACAGTGGAGCAGACACCCATGTGTAGGCCATGGAGTACTCCATGCCAGAGCAGGAAGCTGTGCCCTAGGGCAGTTATGATTACATTGGGTGCTCAGTTTGATGAGCAAGGAGACCTCCTAGAGACACTGAAAGCCAGAGTAAGGAGGGGAAGGTGCATTGGACTTGTCTACAGACCGTGGACATCCCTATGCTGGAGAGTGGAAGCTGTGTCCCAAGAAGTCCATGACTCCATGGGAAGCCCACACTAGAACACTGTTCCTGAACTCTTCTAGCCTATGGGAGGGATCTCATGCTGGAAAGAGTTAACTGATTGCAATCCTTATTCCCTGTCCCCTGTGTTGCTGGGGAAGAGAAGATAGAGAAATCAAGAGAAAAGTAATTTGAGCCTGGGAAGAAGGGAGGCAGGGGGGAAGTGTTTTAAGATGTGGTTGTTATGTTTCACTATCCTATTCTGATGGATTCATAATGGATTAAGCTATTTTTCTTTCCCAATTCAAGTCTGTTTTGCCTGTGACCATAATTGACGAGTGAGCCCTCCCCGTCCTCACTTCAACCCACAAGCCCCTTGCTGTGTTTCTCTCCCCATCTAACTGGGTTGGGGGAGGGAATGAGTGAAGGACCTCATGATCTTAGCTGTGGGTGAAACCACCACAGCCCTAAAATTGTAAATTTCAACCAATTCAATGTCTTGGCAAGTAATGTCCATTTAGGATTATTTCTAAGTGGAAGGAGAGACCTAGCAGCTTCTAGAAGTGGCCATACTGAAGGCACAAATATAGTTGTCCTGACAGAAAGAGATAAATAGAAAAGAAACCAATATGGCCCTGTTTGGAGAACTTTATTAAGTCAGAACTTTAAAAAGAATAATTCAAAAGTGGAATCTGGACACATTGGTAGGAATTACAGAAACCTTAGATATAAAGGCATGAAATGAGATGCAAGTATCAAACAGTATAATTGAAAATATAATGTTTCTATAAATACATTGAAGAGAAGATGGTAAAAATTATAAATTTGTTATTACATGGATACTATACATCTTCTTGTGATAGATAGTAAAATAATTGTATTTGCAAAGAATTGCAAGGAAAGAACAGGATAGAGTGTGTACAAAAGTCAATAGAGTCACAAGGAAGGAAATTCTTGGAAGGAAAACCATTAGAAATTTACTGCATAAATTGGAAGAAATTTTCCTAGAAGTATTTAAAAAACAGTTAAAAGCAATACCTAGTGATTAAAAAATTCTTGAGGATGAACAAGATCCCAGAAGAATAAACAGCAAACAGTACCTGTCTATGAAAAGAGTAAGAGAAAGAACTCAAAGATGTAAAACAATGAGCTTAACTCTGATTTTAAGACAGTACAAGAAATTATTAAACAAACAATAGTTGCAAGCATCTATATAGTGATAAAGTGATTCAAAACCATCGGGCATGGATTTGTGAAGAATAGATTGTGTCAAACGATTTCTGTCACTGATGGGATAACTGGTATACTGGATAAGGGGAAGAAGAAGATGTGACATATGTTGAGTTTATTAAGAGTGTTTAATAGATACCCTAAAATTATATTTCTGTAAGAAAATTAGAAAATATATATCAGAAAATATTACAGAAATATTACTGAAAAACTAGTTGGAAAACAAACTTACAATATCACTTAGAAAGATTGTTTCTGTTCCTTGATTTCCAAAGTTATTTAGTAGAAATATAAAATAATTCTCTACTACATACTCACTTTATAGATATGCATTGTGCTTTAGTCAGCTACCACAGGTATGAGCACATGCTGTGAAATGCAAAATGAACACCTTTAGTGATACCTCAGTCGCTGTGTTATGGTTGTTTATATTTCCTTTCTTCTTTCCCCTCCTCTTTTCTTCTTCTTCTTCTTCTTCTTCTTCTTCTTCTTCTTCTTCTTCTTCTTCTTCTTCTTCTTCTTCTTCATCTTCATCTTCATCTTCATCTTCTCCTCCTCTTTTTCTTCTTCTCCTTCCCATTTCCTATTCAGTAACAATACATAAAGCATTGATGCAGGAAGCTGCTTGATTTTTTCCCTCCTTCTAATTTAAAGGATAATACTTTTTTATCAGCAGTATATTGATGTTTTCCCTATACCATGACGGCTATATTACTAACTGTTCTCAGCGATGTAGGACTCCTTTTCATTAATTTAATGGCCTTTTCTACTGTTTTCCACAGTTGTCTGTATTAGTGACAGAAATACCTGTCAGAAATATTTTGTTCTTCTATTTATCTTAGATCTAGTTCTTGTTCCTTGGTGTTATTTATTTTTTTGCTGTTTTGCTTTTTTCTTCTACCTGACAGTCATCAAGGCACTGAGCTCCCCATTTCCAACAATTTTCAGGTGTCTTTAAAAAGCCTGATAGGGTCAAAACAGGTAGCTGATCTGACTCTAGCTTTGGCCCGTGACCTGTTTTGCCTCTCTGGGCACCTAGAAACATCAACTTCTCACTGTGTTTTTTGTTTCATTTTAGAAAGGAATTGGGGCAGGAAGGGTGTTAAGATTTTTTATCTCTGAATTTCCTTCATAGCAGCAAATTCAGCTGCCATAAGAAGGTAAAAGAGACAATATGAATCAGAGCTGATAGGTCAGACTCCAACATGAACATATTTATTATTCTTTAATATTAAAAAAAAAAAAAGAGAGAGAGAGAAAGAGATAACGCATGGATAAAGGAAAAGTGACATATAAATGATGAGCTAAAAAGCCAGAGTCTGGGTTATATGATTATAAAAAAACAAAAACAAAAACAAAAACAAAGTACCATTTGAGGTGCCTTTGTGACCTGAGACATCCCTAATTTAGCTGGTATGACAGAGTACCTACAGAATGAAAAAAACAAGCACTGAAGGTCTCCTTAAATAGATTTAAATGCCCAGAGTGAAGTGGTCAGACTGAGGCCATAGCTCCCACAGAAAGCAAACCCAGAACCCATACTGCCGAACATTTTGCACACATCACAGGCTACTGTCTCACTCTCTCTGATATCTGCATGTTCACCCTGAAGTTCAAGTGATCAGTTATTTGAGCCATCTAAACCTGCAATACATTTAAGGGGAAAAAATCACAATTGAATTTTCTCTTCTTTCTCCCTCCCTCTTCTTTTGTCTCAACTGTAAATAAGGAAGGAAACAACACATACAACACTTTTTTTTTTTTTTTTTTTTTTTTTTTTTTTTAACATCATATTGGGAAATTAACAAAGAAAAAGTACCCATCAGGTTATCCTTTTAAACTGGATAAGTAAAACTGGAGACAGTTCAGAGTCACATCACCAAACTCTTTACACAACTTTCAAAATCTGTTAACAGAACACCTGCTTTGTTGTTACTGTATCTGTTTTTGAGGGAACAGAAATAAAAATAATTTATTTTTCAGTTCTGCTGTCTGCAGGGAAACCAAAAGGGAAGTTTATGATACTCATACCTTTGTACTTCCTTAACTTCAATATGAATGGGTGTGTATAACACTCAGCAGGAATCTGTCTTGTTTTTACCAGTAGGCAAATACTGTTCATAAAATGACATTTTCAAATCTGTTTAGAAATTAATATTTTTAAAAGTAAGAAAAAGTAGTTAAGAGTAAGCTGCAAGTAATATTAATGTGGTCATTTAAGAAGTACATTTCTTGACAGAAAGTTATTGTTCCTGCACACAGCAGCCTGACAGGCTAGATGTAGAGAGAATAATAAAGTATTTTGTCTATGTTTATGTCCAGTATATAAGACAGCTAGAGTGAATAGAAAGAGAAAATGATGTGCCACTAATCCTCAAGAGAAATGCCAGTACAGATATAAGCTGTCAGGAAATTGTTCCCTTTACAATAGAAAATTTAGGCTTACTTTTCTAATAGTCTACCTATATTCCATGTAGCACTTGTTCAGGAATCATTGTTATTCTATCTCTTGCATTTCATAATTCCTAAAACAGTGATGTCTCTTTTCTCTCTTTTGCTCTCCTTTAAGCCATATATATTCATAGTTTAATTTCTATTTATGTTACAAACCTAAAAGTATCCTATTGTTTAAGATTACATTTCTGAGTGGTGAATTTCAGATAAGTAGCATGCTGAGTAACCAGAGATTCAAAAAAGAATAACATGGCAAGCATAACCTCTAGGCATAATTTTCTCCCTGTTTACAATGAGGAATGCTAGAAGCAACCTATTCTTTATTTGAAGTCCTGATCAAGGTTGAAATTCGTGTCTTTGGATGTCTAGTTGAGAATCTATCAATTATTGAGACATATACCAGTAAATATTTCTATCTCTATATATCTATATACCTACCTATATGGATCTATAAATATATTTGTTATATGTATGCAAACACATAAGCACACTTAATTTGTATTTCTTTCTCTCATATGTATGTATGTACATAGACATTAAAATGTGACTCACAAATAGTGGTATATGATGTGTGGTGTCTTTGTTTCCTGAGGTGTCACAGAATCACAGAATTATAGGGGTTGGAAGGGACCTCTGGACATCATCTAGTCCAACTCCCCTGCCAAACAGGTTCATCTAGAGAAAGTTGCACAAGACTGCATCCAGGAGGGTTTTAAATGTCTCCAGAGAAGGAGACTCCACAACATCGCTGGGCAGTCTGTTCCAGTGTTCTATCACCCTCACAGTAAAGTTTTTCCTCATGTTTAAGTGGAACCTCCTGTGTTCCAGCTTTTGCCCATTGCCCCTTGTCCTATTGCTGGCCACCACTGAAAAGAGTCTGGCCCCATCCTCTTGACAGGCTCCTTTTAGATATTTATAAATATTAATAAGGTCCCCTCTCAGTCTTCCCTTTTCTAGGCTAAACAGATCCAGCTGTCTCAGTCCCTCCTCATAAGAAAAATGCTCCAGCCCCTTAATCACCTTTGTGCCCCTCTGCTGGACTGTCTCCAGAACTTCCCTCTCTCTCTTGAACTGGGGAGCCCAGAACTGGACATAATACTCCAGATGCGGCCTCACCAGAGCAGGGTAGAGAGGGAGGATCACCTACCATGACCTGCTGTTGACACTCTTCTTAATGCACTTCAGAATACTGTTGGCCTTCTTGGCCACAAGGACACATCGTTGGCTCATGGTCAGCTGGTTGCACACCAGTACGCCCAAGTCCTTCTCTGCAGGGCTGCTTTCCGGAAGGTCAGTTTCCATCCTGTACTGGTGCCTGGGGTTATTCCTCCCCTAGTGCAGGGCGGGACACTCCCCTAGTGCAGGAGCCTACACTTCTCATTATTGAAATTCATCAGGTTCCTCTGCCTCCAACTCTCCAGCCTGTCCAGATCTCACAGTCTTCCAGTGTATCAGCCATTCCTCCCAGTTTAGTGGTACACTCAGTCCTTTCATCCAAGTCACTGATTAATATATTGCTTAGAACTGAACCAAGTACTGACCTTTGAGCAACACCACTAACCACAGGCCTCCAACAAGACTCTGCACAACTAATTAAAACCCTCTGAGCTCTGCCATCGAAGCAGTTCTTCACCCACTTCACTGTCCCCCCATCTACCCCATACTTCCTAAGCTTACCTATGAGGATGCTATGGGAGACAGTGTCAAAAGCCTTCCTGAAGTCAAGGCAGACAACATCCACTGCTCTCCCCTCATCCACCCAGCCAGTCATGCCATCATAGAAGGCTATCACATTTGTCAGACATTATTTCCCTTTAATGAATCCATGCTGACTATTCCTGATAACCTTTTCTTCTACATGCTTAGAGATGGCCTCCAGAATGAACTGTTTTATCACCTTCCCAGGGATGGAAGTGAGGCTGACTTGCCTGTGGTTTCCCAGGTCCTCCTTTTTGAAGACTGGAGTGACATTGAGTTTCCTCCAGTCAGGGAGGAACAGGGATATGTTCATTTTCAGACTGATGCTTTCTAGATAAGCAGGAAAAAAGGCTTGATTTTCTAGGAAAATTCCACTCACTGAAAATATTTTTGTTTTCTTAAATTCATTTGCTTTTAGTTTGCTCAAAGCTGAGATGTTTACAAATATATGTCTTCTTCTAGTCAGGCATAATATTAGTGCTGGTCTTCGTTGCAGTTTCATCTAATAATGAACTACAGCTCTCTCTTGCTTGCCATGTACAGAGTGTAGCCATGTAACAAAGTAATTATTTATTATTATCAGAAATTAACATGTATTTATGATATGCATATATTTTATTACAGCTGGTCTTTTGTCTTATTTAAGTACAGTGCAGATGCATAGCTAATAGACTGGAATTCATTTTTCCCAATATCATGATACATTGGTTTGGGTTCTGAGACTTCCTCATAGGGAATTTATCTAAATTTATTTCTATAATCTAACACTGTTACAATATGTGAATGAAATATTTATACCCCCTCCATGCAATTAGCTCATATTTCTGAAATAAATAATTTTGCTGTTGTCCGTTCAATTTTCCAGTGCTATATGTCCTGTAATAGAAACCCATAGTGTTTATTTTCAGTAATGGCAATATAGGAGGCAATAGAGTTAAAAGTGATAAGGTCTAAGTTTACCTTAATCTTTCATAATGAAGCCAGGTACCTGAATTAAAAGTAGAAATTAATAGTAAAGTTTTGAACCAATGACTGTAAAAGTAAGAACTGGTCAGATATCTGAAGAAACCATATCAACCAGCTATAATCCCACTGTCATCCTAGAGTGTCTGCCTCAGAGAAACCAAGCATACTGGTGTGTCCCTAAATGCTTTGTTTTGTGTGAGCTACTGCCACTGTATATAGAACTGAATGCCATTTTCAAAATCTCTTGAGCATTTTTTTTTTTTTAAGTATGCAGATGATGCAGCCAGAATTAAATCACAGGTTTCAGTTAGAAGAGGTCATCTATAATTTTAACTGTTTTTACTTCTGGCAGGACTGGGATGTGTGTAATCTTTTTACATACTTTTTTCCCTGTAGATTGCTAGTAACATTACACTAGCATCTTTGACTACTTTTTAGTCATACAGTACTATGTAAAATGTTACATTGCATTACATTTTAGCAGTTTACATTACCCTAACAAAGGCTGATACAATGTGAAACCAGAAAGACTACTTTTACATATTTTCTTCAAATTAATAAAAAATTCAATTGAAGAGCTCAGTAAAACATGTAATGATAAGAAATATAACATGATATGTTTCTAGAGTAAAAAAATATTTTTTTTAAATTATTTTTTTCTGAAATGCATTTGACACAGTATAATCACAAATTTTAATATCACAGGTCTTACTTACACTGCTGCTATAATGAAATTACTCATTTTCAAAGCTATTAAGTTAACCACCTTTCTGCTATAATGAGAAAGTCAAAGTGACCTTATATCAGACAATAGATGAAGTACATATTGATTTATCATTTTCTACTTTAAGACATATACTATAGCATTTCCTCAGGTTGTATAAAATCAACTAAATTTTTACTGATGGAAGCAGTATCCAGCTGCTGATATGGATAATGGGAAATATGTTACCACTTGATACTTGTAACAAAATATTTCAGAAATACAGATGTGTTTGGCAGTATTGGATACTTTTTTTTTTTATTTTTTGTCTAGGGATACACTTCTCCTACCTAGAACAAAATACCTAATTCGTACTGTAAGGGTACATGTAATGTGTGAGTATTTGTTTCATTCAGGTTATCTAATAAAGGACATTTTCCATCCAAAAGGTGATAATAAGTAAAGGGGGGAGTGATAAACAATACAAAGAGACAGAAAAACAACAGACAAGGGCTAACAAGCAAAAACCCCAAAAGTTTCCCATCATTAACCGCTGAAACATTAAGAAACTGCAGGCACAGCTTTGGAGAGGGCCAGACTGGCCTTGGTAACTGACAGAAAAGGGGGAAACAGGAGGAACATGAGAAACTGGGATATCCTAGGAAGGGGCTGTGGGACTATATAAAATTTATTAAGGAATGTTTAGAAGAAGTAGATTGAGGAGGAACAAAGAGGAGGAGTAGACAGAAAGGGATATAAAAGGAACTGGTCAGGTATAAAACGAGGCTGGCCAATACGCTCATCTGACAGAGCCCTGCACCTGATCTCTCTTCTTAATAAATCTTCTCTTAAAGACCTCTCTGAGTAATCTTACTCCCTATCCTGTGTGCCTCAGTGCTGCAAGGGCCCAGTGCCAGCTACTGGAGAGACTGGTGTGGGAGGACTGGGTGCCAGCTCCTGGGATCAGATCCCCCAGCCTCCTGTGGGAGCCCCTGGCCTGTGTTGTCAGCTGCTGGGGTTGGTGGGGTCTTTACTCTCCAACGACTGGGACGGGAACAGTGTGTGCCCCAAAAAACAGCAACTGAGTGGATGGGCATGAATGAGGTGAATGAGGAACTCAGCACTGGTGACTGAAGCAGGACTGCGGGTCACAGCTTCTGTGCTGGGTGCTGGCTGCTGGGGATGAGTGTCTGTACCTGCCCCAAACTGGGTGTTCCTGGTGTGTGCATGTGGAATCATTGGCAAACTCTAAGCTGAACCAGCTGGGGAGTAGGATGTCTTGGGTCCAAGCAGCATTACAAGGTGAATGGAGGGTCCATTATGGTATCTGGGGGGACCCGTGAGCGTAGGGTGCTGTGGGACAAGTGTCTGAGTGCTGTGTGTGTGCAAGAACACAGCAGGATCAGCAGGCAAGTCAGGGGCCCATGGGTGGTTAAGTGGGGTTGGGATGTGGATAGGGGTACTGAGCAGGCAGAGGGGCCATGCAAGTGCTCAAAGGATACACGAACATAGGCGTGCTTGTGAACCTGGAGAGTGTGGTGTGTGTGCTGCACTAGTGACCTTCTGCCCCTGCCAGCCCAAGAGGAGGAGGGGACCTGGTTGTCTGTGCCTGTGTCTGGTCTGGTGTCACCCTGAATCTGGATGCTGCTGTGGACAATGCCTCATCTGTCTGTGTGACTGGACATATCTGTGACCTTGCAGCGTATGTGGGATACACATTCAGCCTCACTGCTGGTTGAACCTGCAAACAGGAATATAGCAGCTGCATTCATTGGCCTTGGATGGAGACCCCAAGGTCTCAGGGCTGGGCACAGTGGCTGAGCAGGAGGACTCCCTAGAGCCAGTTGCTTCTAACATCCATGAACATATATATATATTGAAATGACAAAATTTATATTTATTATTACCTTATAAAAAAATTGTTACATACTATGTGTCAGTGCTATTTTTTTGTGTCTGTTACATATTTGCTCATGGCTCTTGGAAGTCATAGGATACAAAAGTCACGTTAGGTATTGAAAAGTTCAGAAAACATTTTACACATGCAAAATTAGATCATAAGTTTCATAAAAATTACATAAAATCATAGATTACAAACCAGAAGATTTTTTAATCAAATTGTACTTAATGGAGAATTTCATTTGAACTGATATGGGGATTTTCATTATGTGATAATTTGATGTGGAAAAGCAGCATTATCTGCCTTTTAGAGAGTTATAAGAGAGATTATAAATCATGACTTTCACCTCCTTTCTAAGCTACGGTTAACATTTCAGTGTTAATATTCTTTTTCTGTTATTTTATGCTCATCTGAAATATACTCTAATCCAGTCCACATCCTAAAACAGATACAGAGCTTTTTAGTCTGTTTGGTTAAATAGAATCAATTCATTTTTTAGCGCAAATCTGTACTAAATGATATTCATCTCCACAATCTTTTTTATTTCTCTATGAAGCTTTATTAAGTACCAATCACCTTACCTATCAGCTTGCTTTTTATTTGTTGTTACAAAGCTAAAAATTTTGCAAATAAATTTGACTACTTTACTACAGGAGGCTAATCAACTTATTATGATGTTCAGTCTAAGTAGGCTAAAATAATTTAGTTCTTTCTTGCTGGTCCATGTGAGCAATTAATACAGACACTTTCATGTTGACAAAAATTGTTACATTGCCTTTTCAAAAATCAAATTATTTAACAAGTGATAAGCAAAGTTCTTATCTGAAAATGCTACTTCTAAATACACAGTGATATTGTGTGTAAATAAACTTGAAAATTAAATTCTAATAATGACCCCACCCTAAAATTACCTTAGCCTGTTTCAGAGGTAAATCACATATGTTGTTTGTGATGAAAAGAGCATTTCACTTTCTGAGGTGACAAATATTTTCCAGACATTAGTGTTGAGTAATCATTTACACCACCATGGGAAGCAGAACCAAAGGTTAGCCCTGGTTTGTATGTTAAGGCTGCACCTGCCCTGGTTTTCATAAAATGCATTCTTCCCAAGAGGAACTTCCTTGATACATACTCATGCTATCAAAATGCTGTTTTCAACCTTCATATTTCTCTGGCAACACAGCACTTTCATCCTTCACTTTCCTAACTTCCTACTAACTTCAGATCCTTACATGAATCCAGATAAAGTTCATTGAATGTCATCGATTTTATACTACTAGCACATCCATAACTGGACTTCTCTGAATAACTTTAAAATTAATACCATAACTAGTGAATTAATTTTTTAGTCTTGATTTTTTTAGTTGAAAAGCTGTCTATACTTACTCTGGAAGATGTAGACTTATATTTTATAGTACCTATGCAATTGATTTTAGCTGAATCTAAAATAATCTTTTTTTCATTTGTTAGGTGGAATTTATTTCACTTTTTAGAGAAAAATTAAGCAACAAATCTAAGTGGAGCATTGTAATTCCCTCTATCATTAGTGAAGGGAGACAGGCACCCAGAAAGGGCAATTAATCCTACTCAGATACATATCTATCTTTGAGAAATAATCCACTTGGAATTTACTATGTTGCAGTCACTGTTACACAGGTTCTGCCCATGGCACCTCATTTTAAGTAAGGCATGTCAAAAAGTATAGGGTGGTGTAGCCACCGGTGAAAGAGACACTTGCTACCTCAAATTGCTCTGCTGGTATATGCTGCCCCTCTTACCAGTAGTACCAAATCCTTTACAACATGCCAGAATTATACATTATTCTCATGTAGTTCATTAGGCACAGAAGTGTGTAAAAGAAGGCAAAAGATTCAACCCTGAAAAGCTGTTTAGATTTTAGCAACTCTGTGAGCTGTGAAGAAGAAAAAAATAAAAAAAAAAAAATAAAAAAGGAAGGAAATAGGGGTTTTATTTAGGGTTTTTTGGTGGTGGTGTTGGATTGCTGTTTTGTTTTGTTTTGTTTTGTTTTAACCATCTCTGAAAATGAATAGTGTCATGTTATAATCCTCTTGGATGTGGATAAATACAATAACTGTTGTGAATGGTGACTGCTCTTTTTGGTGTTTGAATCAGTATCTGTCTGAAAAGATCTTACTGTATTGTAAATAATTTTCTCAGGCCGTATAGATCACTAATTTCCTTTGGAAGCGAATCAGCCAACATGTTATTCAGGACACACCTGGAGTGCAATTTGCTTGACTCAAGTTTAGTGAAACAGAAATGACACAATGTTAATTTGTTTTTAAACTGCTTGCCATGTCTAAGAATTAAATAAGCAATTGGATGAGACCAAACTGAATTCATTGAGATATCAGCCATACAGTTCACTTATTTTGCCTGATTGTGATAGAAAAGCCTTTTATATGAGCAGTTAACATGTTCACATTTTCCACACTTGGCCTTTTCAGAAATCCCAGTGACAAATTTTTTACTGTTTTATATTCCACACTATACTTGAAGGAAATACACTCATAGGGTTTAACTTCAAATGTTTCAGATTTTTTTGTCTCTGTATTGTTACTGGGTTTTATTACTTTACATCATGGCTTAGACTATGCGTGGTAACAGGGAAATACATAGCTCTATAGAGAGGATGTATCTGCAAATAAAGTCTACAAGAACACTCAAGCTCAGGATTTTATTCATTTATGTGTTTACAAATGTTTATATAGCAATATTAACATGTAATTTATTACTATCAATTTATTAATTGATTAATTAATACATGACAGCTATTTGCATAAATAGGATCTCAGTTGCTATCATTAGTACTGCTAGCAATAACTGTAATCATAATATTTATTCCACATTTCAATTAAGCTTAACTCAATTGAGTCAGGTGATTGGAAGAGCCCCTGGAAAGTTTTACCTTTCTCTAGTCTTTCATCATAGAGGATTTCAGTACAAAAGTTGATAGTCCCCATCAGCACCCACATTCAGGAGTCACAGCAGAAACAGTCAGACAGCCATATTCCCTCCTCCTCTTGGCCTGTGTCCTGTTTTCTTAGCTGAAATAGAGCAGTTTTCTGGGTTTGTTTTTGTTTTTTTGTTTTTCGTAGCTAGAATCGTGGGGCATTTTCCTTCTAGCCTGAGACTTGCTGTGAGAGAGAGACTGATAACATACCAGTATTTACATTTTTGTCACTGGAAGTGAAGGACTTTGTGTTCTGTTAGCACAAGATTTAAGGGGGAAGAAGAATATTTAAATTAATAAACTTAATTGACAGTTAGATATGCCAATGGGGTATTCCATATTGTATCACGTCATGTCCAGTATATTAGTGAAGGTCTCTTCCTCTCTTGCTCTCTCTGGCTTTTGCTCGGGCTCTCGTTCTTCTGGGGTTGCTGCTCCTCCAGGATCGTTATCTGGGAACAGGCCAGGCTTGGTCAGGAGAGTGGGGAGCTGTAACATTGGGTGTCATTCATTTGCATATTTTGTTACTGTTATCATTATCACTACTATTTTAATATTAGTACTATTTTAAGTTTTCTTTCTATTATTAAATTGTTCTTATCTCAGTCTAAAAGCCTTCTTTCCTTGCCCCCCAATCCTCTTCCCTATCCCCTGGGGGTTGGGGGGAAGTGGGTGAAAGGCTGTGTTGGCTGCTAGCCAAGCGCTAGCCCAGTGAAACTATCACAGCCCGGCAGAGGCAGAAGGTCACCAGTAAAGCACACACACCACACTCTCCAGGTTTACAAGCACACACACATTTTTGGATCCGATGAGCACCGGTGCAGCCCCTCTGCTTGTTTGATTCCTTTTTTAACACACAAAAGACCGATTGAACAGAAAGATATCAGTACAAATAACAACAAGGGAAAAGTTTCAGCTAAATTCACTGTATTATATCATGTAATGATCTAATATATGGACCTATTATATACTTCTGGATGCCAGACATCTGTTGAACAAGCCGGATAATTGAAATGGTGGAGGAAGAGTCCCATATCTACAAGTTATATAAGATGCAGGAACAGGCCGGGATATGTACATCAATCTGGCAGAGAGGGTGGATCATGATCTGTTACTAATTGACCAGGGTCAAACCCAGGACCTTTGTCATATTTCTGTTAAGATTAAATATAGCCACTTGATAGAACAGTTGCACCCTAATATATCAGGATCTTGACAGGAGGCAGGATGGAGTAAGTTCATTTGCAGATTAAACAACAGCAATTGAGTTATAAGGTATTTCCTGGGGATCATTGATCACAAGGAAGGACATAAATGCAGCTAGTCATTATTCCCAGGAAACTGTTCTGATGATTTTATTATTTTCTGCACATTTCTAAATGCTTCGTGAGAAGGTCGGATAACAAGTACCTGCATATCAGGATGATAAGCTTCTTAGAAATGCTTATGGTAGAGACCCTGAAGGTTGTTATTACTATTACAAGGTGAGAGTAAAAAAATAAACTCTAAGATGCTTACCTTTGCAATGGCTATTACTATTTCATTGATATGTATAAGGTCTTTCCAGAAAATTAATGTACCATTTACTCTCTACATTCCATTCAGCATGTAATTAATATTTAAACATCTTTGTCCTCCTCTTTATTTTTGTTTTGTTTCTGAATACAAATATTTTTACAACTTGAATAAACATTAGCCAGGGTCCGTAAACTAATGTTTGTGTATATTTTCTGTTTAGTTTATGTACTGAATGTCTGACTATATCTGTTAGGTGCATGCAAAGTACCACATATTATTCTGTTTGCAGAAATATGATTTATTCATTGATTGAAGCATAACCCAAATTTTTCAGTAGTAGCAGATAAGAACTAAAAGATCATTTCATGATTCTGTGATTCTGAAGACCAAAAAAAACCCCAAAACCTTCAACTCTAAGTAAGTCTTTATCCTAAACCATTGAATTTAATAGAAATTCTTCATTACTGTTAATAGGAAGATCAACAAACTTAAAATGCTGTACAGGGAGAACAGTACAAAGCAAGGGCAATGTGTTCTACCAAGAACAATTATTTGAAAATTAAAATGAGCATGTGGCTTTGTATATCCTCTTTATGCTGGGGCTTGTTTTAAGTTTAACTTATTCTATATTACACTTAGCTGAAACACACTTGGGAAGTACACTGTTCATAAATAGGCTACAGTAGAAATCATATTTAGATGTATCTGAGTATAACATTAAAGATTGATTTGTTCACCGTGTCTCTGGGATATTTGGTTGGGATCACCGTATTTAATAGTCACTGACAGAACTGTTTCCTATTAATTTTCTTTTCAAATCTGTTATTCTTAAACAATGCAATACTTTGGCTATGGAGTCCATAATTTAATTATACATTTTTTAAAAAATCTTTTGAATATTCTTGTAACTGGCTATTCTCTAGTTTTGTTTTGTTTTGTTTTGCTTTGGTGACAAATACTGGATAATCCCTTATTCATCATCTGTACCATGCCAATCATGATTCTGTAGGCCTCTCTTATAGCTCTTATAGCTTTCTTAAACTTTATATGGAAAATAATATAAAAAAAAAACCCAGAGAGATAGAGAACAGAATAGGTATCATTCACACTTTAAATGAAGAATGCAATTAGAACTGACATAAAGCTGGTCTCAATAGGAGGAAAGACCTTATTGAAAAGAACCACACAGAAATCACAGCATTCATAGACTCTGGAAGTATGTCCTTACTTACTTTCTCTGAAACTTTTGTAATCCAGCTAAGTACATTTCAGTTGGGTTAATCAGAAAGGAATGCAGTATTCAAGAATTGGATTTATACTTTAGCACAATGAAGTTTTAAACTTATTACAAAAACCTTTCCTTATAGTTCTGGTATTCCTTTTCCTGTGTTTTTGCTGTGCTGAACACAAAGTAGACAATTTTGGAGGAGCATCTACAGATCATACGTGTAATTTCACAACTACATGGACTCCAATATAACTTCCATGAAGTGATAGCAGATAGTTTAAAGTATGTTGCTGAATAAGAATACACCTACATTGTGCAAAACAAGATATGAGGATCCTCAGGCTAGTGGAAATCCAACACAAGTACCAGAGCTGTGATGCTATAGAGACTGTTTACCCAGTGTTAGATTCAGCACATTTGTATACCCTAGCTGTAGTCACAGAAATAATACTTGAGCAGGTCAAATGGCGCAGGACCTATAGCCAGCCTTATAACCTTAGGTCCAAAGTTTAAAGTTTTACTGGTTTTCAACCATATTTGGAGTCTCTGCACAGCACTATCTTTGGCTTACATGAAGTTGACAGCTAAAACTTCTGTAGTCTCAACTGTGGAGGTGACTCCTAGTTAGACTTTTTCACCTATAATCCCATAGAACTCTGTTTTAACTTCTGAAAATGAGCCAGTCACACTCCTTAGTTTAGGTTTGGCCTATGTGCTGGCTTGCTTCTAAAATACATGAAGCTGAGGAGGAAATGGAGCATCCACTTATTAACCAGGCAAAGAATAAGCATCACCAAGAAGGAAGGAAGGAAGGAAAACATCTTTAAAGTTAGTAAAAGTTGATTTACTGAACTTTAAAAATATATTTGCAATGACAGGTTGTTAATTTGACTTTAGGTTTTGCTTATTTGTTTGTTTTATAATATTTAACAAAAATAAGAAGGTTCTTCAGAGCAGTGATGCCTCCTATGCCGGCCACTGGCCCTAGAAGTGTCGTAAAAGCAAACTTCTCTGACACTCAGGGCAAATTTATGAAACCTCAGACTGACCTAAATTTCTTGCAGATTTCTTGCTATTTGACAAAGCAGTTGTGAAAGGCAGAATTTGGTTCTGCTCTTATATTCTTTGAATAGGGAAAAATGTTCCTAGAGGTCTAGAGGAATGTTAATTAAGTCAAGAGTATTATAAATCACACAAGAAAGTAAACCAAGGGAAGAGATTTCCATTCAGGGAATTCCTATAGAACCTTGCATTGCAGGACATTATATTTGATGTTTATTATGTAAAATCTTTATTTATAATTAAGCATACACACAAATATATACAATTTCATAAAACATTGATAATTATAGTTATATTTTATATAATTATATTTAATATATAACTAAGTTTATATTTTATAATTTTAATCATTTTTGCATTGAATAGTGCATCTATTATTACAAAAAGCCAAAATATTCACAAATTCAGCAACATTCAAATAATGGTTTTTTACTGGTCCGTGATCCTCTGTATTAATCTGAACAAATGTTAAAGAACTCATAAATCCTGGGACAAAATGAGAATTTAATAGTTGGGGGGCAATACTAGTTCTGTCACAGTGTGAACTGAAGGATTTTGTTTTTACTGAGTGTACTGTAAAAAGCTCATCTTGAGCTTTCATAGTGTATACTGCCAGTGATTTTCACCCTTAGGATTTAATAGCCCTGTGTGACATTGATGGTCTTTTTACATCAATTTCTTGATACATGGTGTTTATTCTGTGTTTTGCAGACGCTGTGGTACAGTTTATTGCAGCCATCATTTTTTATGTCCTCAAAATGTTTCAGCTCTTTCTTTTTAAGTATGATATGAAAACGTATATTTAATGTATAGATTCTTGACTCATGTCAAGTTGTTTTGCAATAGGATATTCGAGCTGTGCAATTAAATAAATTTGTGTCAATGATGATATCAGGAATATAGAATCCATGGAATCATGCTTTCTTACTATTGAGAATGAATTGCCTACTAAACCATTGAAACAATGTATTGATATGAAGCACTTATTACTAATGTAACTCAACATGGATGTTGACACATTATTCCATAACTACCACACTGCAGACATATACATTCTTGAAGCCAATACAAATATTGAATTTCTCATAATAATTTTGGTGGTTAAAATGCTCAATCCATGTCTGGTATCTTCTTTAAATAAAATAGCTAGATTTTCTTTTTTACTATCTTTCCAAAATAGTAAAAGCAATTACAGTGAATGTCATTCTTATACAACAATTACCTGTCAAATTTAATTTGAAAAACAGGTCATTTTAACTCATAAAATTTTTACATATTTTTAAAATTCCAATACCTCTTTTTTTTTTTCAATAAAAAATAGTAGAATTTTCCTAATGTATTTTTTTTTTTACATCTGAATGCAAGCTATTGACTTTCAAAATTAAGAGATTCGATCTTGAGAAATTAAGATATACAAAATATATCACTTCACAATCCTATGTAACTTCCTGGTTTTTCTAAAGAGATACCTTTCTGTAGCCATGTTCAAAGAGTTTTTTCCTAAGATTCAAAGAGTGAAATACACAGCAATATAATTCATAGGTGTGGCATTGTCACTGTGATATAGCTGAGGGGAGATAAACAAAACCTGTACAACAGAGACCTACCCAAACACTTTAGTGTTCCAGAAATAATGAATTTATGTTTGTGGACTGCCTAAAGTACAAGGAATGGGAACATTATCAATCTGCCATATGGCTGTGTTGCAGAATGTTGCTGCACCAAGATGTTTTCAGTTCCATTTATTCTTTTAAGAACCACCACCTGTTAATGTATTTTGTATGTAATTGTATGTTGTTTATACTCTTCTCCATTTTCATTCTAATAAGAAAAAAACATCAAACAGATTTACAGTGATTGACGATGGTGAAATTTCCATTCCCTGTTTTCTTCTTGAAAAAGAATCTGTATTATTAACCTGGAAGGTTATAGGAAAGAAAGCAGCAATGCCTAGAAAAACATGGGGGCTGTGATCAGTATCTTGAAACAGGTAGCAAAAGTTGTTTACTTGGGATATGCACTTTCTCCTTATCCAAAAATTATTTACTGTTATATTGCCTGTATTTTCACAACTATTACTCAATGTAGCATGTATATTAAGAGTGTTTAAATTGAGAGTAAAATGAACACTCTCCTTGCAGATACCTCAGCATTCTTACCAAGAGTAACTTCTCTCATTTTTTTTTTTAAAACCATACATTAGAAGCTTTATGAACTATTATTATAAATTAATTACTGAAACATCTTCTTAATGATTTTCAATTTGTTGATGGATTGTGTCCTGAAACATATAATTCCGGTATAAATAATTTCAAAAATGCTTTTATTCTTTCTCCCTAGGTATTTTCTTGAGCCCAACCAGCATCTAAGCACCCATCTGGCTGCTTATTCAGTCTCCTGCCTCTCAGTGGGATGGGGAAGAGGAATGGCAGAGCAAAAGCTGAGAACTCATGGGTTAAGATTAAGACAATTTAATAGATGAAGCAAAGTTGCACAGGCAAGCAAAGCAAAATAAGGAATTCATTCACTAAGTCCCATCAGCAGACAGAGGTTTAGGTGCTTGCTGGGAAGCATGACCTTAGCAAGTACAGTGGTTACTTGGGAAGACAAATATTATAGCAATAAATATCCTACCTTCCTCCCCCTTATCTGAGCTGTTATTGCTAAGTACACTGTCATATTCTATGGGATATCCCTTTGGTCAGCTGGCGTCTGCTGCCCTTTCTGTCTCCCCTTGCAACTTCTTCTTGCACCCTCAGCCTTCTGGCTTGATAGTGGGTCATAGTGAGAAAAAGAAAAAGAGAAATCCTTGGCACAAATTTAAAACACAACATCATAATTCTGCCCCAGTCAGAGCCAGCAGACCGTGTTAACGGCTCACTCTTCTTGGAGTTCCATTATATTGTTGACATAGTTTCCTGCCTGGGAAAATTGTACTAAAAAAAAAAAAAAAAAAAAGTATAACCAAAACAAATTCAAACATTGTAAACTCCTTTAAAAATTTTATCATTTTATTTTATGCATTTTGTGTCATGAAGATATTTGAACAGAAAGAAAATCTGGGTCAGCATATCTGTGCTTGTTTTAACATGAAATCCTCTTCCTATAGAAAGATACCCTGACAGGCTAGGTTAATTGTTAAGGTATTAATTCACACACATCCATACGCACATGCATATGCACAAATTGACATGTACATATGCACAATATATATATTTTTTATATAAAAAATGTTGTTTGCTATTAGTTAGAGGTTTGGGGAATTTTTTTTTTTTTCCATCAGCTAAATTATACCGGAGAGGAACAGAAAATAATTAAGCACAAATATACTAAATGTCATCCAAAATTCTCCATTCTTTTCACTATTTTATACTTTGTAGAGGTAAGAATTTAAATGAACTGAAGTTCTGAAGCCCACGGGCCCTTCCAGCTATAATTGTTTCTCAACGTAAAGAAAGCTTTTCTCTCTGTATATTTGTATTAACTGTGCTATGAGTGAAAGGAGTTTTTACTTTTATTAGGCAATACAAACAATCTTTGCAAAATCAGCTGAACTAAATCACCCATGGCATAATTGCTAATAGATTTTGCTGCTTCTTTCAATTGTGTGCAACATCTCTACTTTGGTTAGAAGTTGTAGTCCACACACTATTTTGCAAGTTGATGCACTGGATTTCTCTGGTAAACTCTGCAGAATATTAATCAATATACATGACTAATGTAAGTTCAGACACACAGTTCTGCATTCAATGAAACCTGAATAAATATCATAAAAATGTATATTCTTCAAGTAGGTTTTAATGATAAACTGCATCAATTTGAAACTAATGTATAATCTGCTTAAAACTGTTGCAGTCTCTGATTGTGTAATTGGTCTTTTGTTTCTCAGTAGAGGGGTTGTAAAGCAGTTGTGATTCAAAATACGTCTGCATGCAGAGTATGCACAGGCAGAAGATTTGCACAAAGTGATCTGTACTGATTGAAAATACAGACGACCCATACTTACAGCTGAATCTTTACGCTGTTAGTCACAAGGAAACAGACATGTTGATTACTGTCAAACTCACTGGTAAGCTTCCAAGTTGAAAAGTTTCTGGCTTTGGTGCTGAATGAGTATGATGTCCTACATTAACCTATAGCACTCTCACAGAATCAGAGAATCACAGAATGGTAGGGGTTGGAAGATACCTCTGGACATCATCTAGTCCAAGCCCCCTGCCAAAGCAGGTTCACCTAGAGCAGGTTGCACAGGAAAGCATCCAGGGATGTTTTGAACATCTCCAGAGAAGGAGACTCCAGAACCTCTCTGGGTAGCCTATTCCAGTGCTCTGTCACTCTCACAGTGAAGAAGTTTTTCCTCATATTACAGTGGAACCTCCTGTGTTCCAACTTGTGCTCACTCCCCCTTGTCCTATTGCTGGCCACCACTGGAAAGAGTCTGGCCCAACCCTCTTGACACCCACCCTTTAGATATTTATAAACACTAGTAAACCCCTCTCTTTGGGTCTGATTCAACCCCACTGACAGTGAAAGAGGGATTGAACTTTTAGGCCTATTTCAACCGTTGTTGGGACACATGATCTCTCTGAAAACTGACTATCCCCAATGCTCATAGTTCTTAGACATTTTTTTTTCTTTTTTTTATTTCTTTCTTTCTGTGTTGTTTTTTCCTGTCTTTTTTTTTTAAAGACATTGCTAATTTGATGAAAGCAGTTCATTATATTGTTAAGAGTTTGCACAACCTAAAATCACAAACCATTTGCATGTTATAAGTAAAAAATACAATGTTAATTGTTTAGTCAGTTATTTCAAAGAAATATATAAGCAAGATTCACTAAACCATTCTACATTAATATTATAGGAACATTCATATGCTTATACCCTTATATTCCTAGGTGGACTAAGAGCATTTGATGGATCATCTTCTCTTTACGATAAAAGTTCATAGACTTTCTGTTACATTAGTTAAAATTAACATAAAAATTCAAGAACATAAAATTTTGACAATTCGCACATGGAATTCAAGCCTAGATATTAGAAGCAAATATTTTATATGATCATCTTCACTCCACAACTAAGGGCTTTTTCATATTATTCTTTTGTTGGAAATCTATTTTTTCCATGTTTTCTCAGAAGGGCTGTCTTTCTCAGAAACTTATCTTTCTGGACATGTCTTATACTAAGTAATGCTTTGGGGGTCATTAATCTCTTATTTATGGTTTGAAAGCAAGGTCCATACTATTGAGTTTATTAAAATCTATAAGTTGATAGACCTAAACAGAAACCCTAACCAGTCTAAGGATAGAAGCAATCACATGTCTGTGTTTATAGAAATTTAAAATAACTCTCTGTAATAAATTTGGTTGCACTGAATAAAATCATATAACTATACTTAATGAAGAAACAAGTAAAATTTTGCAGTAGTCACCAAATGAAGTGTGTGTTTGAGCTCTGACTTTATAATTAACTGCTGAAAAAGGGCACATGCTTAACTTTCTTTAAAAAAATAGATTACCTTATTTGATTATTGGAAATGACATTTTTTACATCTTGAATTTGTTCATAATTAATATAATTAGAGTCAGACACTGAAAAAACTTCTGTGGCTATAACAGATTCCCAGCTCATTTTGGTTGCATCTGTAATTTTATTTTTTTTTTTAAATTTTACCACAGACATCTGTGAGATAATAGCTATGTGTTCATTGTAAGGCAGTCTGTCCTAAAGTACAAATCCAAGCTGACTCATTGAGATCACCATATGAACTTATAAAATTATTCTCTTGGAACATAACATTAGGAAATGTCACAGCAAACTAGCTTACTCACATGTTAACAACCCTTACATATTAAAGATGGGTGAGGAGGCAGTGCTTAGATCCAAATGGGGTTTATATTACCATTTGGGGTTCACTGATGCCAAATCTTTTGAGCTTCTCTATCGAATTTTGTCACCATATGGCAAGCATCAGTTTTATCTTGTGGTAATCTGACCTTCTTGCACCAAATCTCCAGTGAATACAAATAGAAACTGAACAAGTATCATCTGCTTTTGGATCCAAAATAGAACAGAGTCAGACTAATACTGAAATTTTACCTTTTTACTAGAATGTACTGCATGACAATTTTTTCAGCAAAATTGATGAGGAAAAAAGGTTATTTGAATCCCAGGCTAGGATATCTAGCAGCTCATATTCCCCAGAACAGAACACATCATGGCTGTTAGAAGATTTCTTGTGAGGAAAAAGTACAAATCCACATTAACTTCTTTCCAGAGACAAAATTTGGGCTTAAATATAGATGTGAGAATCTCACCTAAACACCTGATAGTTTACCTGCTGTTTTTCCAAAAGGGTATGTACTGGCAATGTGCTGTGTACTACCATGGCCAGATTAAAAGACATCATAAAACCTCAGATAATAAGGGAAGCAATATCACTGTCTGGCTGCTCTCACATCTCCCAGCTAAAAGTTTAGGTTCAGCCAGATACTAATGAACAGGGAACCAATGTACTGCTCCAAAAGACAGCACTAATGGTTTAGATTTCTGGGTTACAACAGTACTCTACTAAAACTATTTTTTTTTCTGTATAAATCAAAGGGGCTGGTAGAGAAAAGGTTATTTTAAAATTTCTTCTAACCCATATAGAAATACTGACTGAGAATCTAAAAGTATAACATGAGTTGAATAAAATTTACTTAAAAGTGAATAATGATGACTTTTCTAAGGAACTTGTGGTAGGAAAAAAGAAGAGTAAAGATAATACAATTCAGAAAAGCCAATGTGGACAACTCAGGGAACTAAGGGACAAGGTGCTTCAGAGAGAGAAAGTTTAAGGTACAAAGGAATCTGAGAGAACTGTCAGTAACAGAAAAGTTGAGATTTATTCATAATGGCAGACTAACCCATTGCATGGGAAAGACAGGAAACATATTAAGAGAGTAATATAGGATCAGAAACTCTTCAAGGACATGAAAACAAATGTTAGATAAATAAATGAAGAATGGAAACAACAGTAGATGTCTAAGAATGTCCCTAAAGGAGAGAAAAACATTGGGATAAAATCAGAGAGACTAAGGTGCAAAATGAGTTTCCATTAGCAGGGAATGGAAAAGCCCTAGGAGAAAGAAATTAGAAATAAGAAAAAAAAGAGGCAACGATTACATAATAAACATTGGATTAGGCAGAGATTGAGACAAATGGTGCCCTCTTTGCTTTAAAAAATCAAACAAATAAACGAGCCCCCCCCCAACCTTGTTTTAACTACATATTAAGAAATAAACTTTATGAAGTGTTACAAAGTACAGAACAGAATACAGAAAGAACATACTATTGTGTAGCTTTTTATAAAGTAGGATGGGCAAATTCAAGTCATGCAGCTTGGCTAAATTAATCTTTTTACATAAAGGGATTAATTTTACAAAATGGCTATTCCCCTGCAAAATTTTTGTTAGAAAGTTATGGGATCCAGAGTTCTAACAGGAATAAGTTTAATATTTAAGCTCAGATAAGAAGTTGGGGAAAAAGAAGGACAGAAAAAGCCCAGAGTATTAGAGCTGTGTTAGTCTAACTCCAATTTCTGTCAAGTTTCTGTAAAAATTATTAAAAAATCAATTTATAAGTACCTCAGAGATAATAAGGTGATAAAAATGGACAGCATGAGTTTTTCAAGAACTGATCATGTCAAACTAATCTAATTTCTTTCTCTGACAGGCTAACAGGCCAAGTGAATAAAGAAGGTTTAGTACAACTTGACTTCATTAAGTTTTTTGACACTGTCATGCATGACATTCTTACAAGTAAGCTAAGAAAATGCTGTTAAGGTATAATAATCCATTTAAAACTTTCTCTGAATAAGTAGTTACTAATGGCTGACATATATCTTATGAGGGTGTTTCAAGTGTCATTCCTGATGGATCTCCCTTGGACCTAAGTGTCTTTGATGTTTTAATTAACAGCTGGGATTAATAAAATATGTAAATAGATTACATTGCAGTAGAAGAAGTGGCAGTCATTTTCAAGGACAGGTTGAGGATGTAAGATGATTTTGACAATTTCCTACAAAATTCAACAAATTGAAATTCAGAGAATTTAAAATTTCAATTTATTTTCAATATGCACAAAACATTTTGTCTCACTGCTTACTATGAGTGAACTGAAATTCAGAGAATTTCAGCCAAAGAATACAGAGAAATACAATGGTTCTAACAAAAACCTAAGGTGTAATTTAAAAATGAGAGCTAACTCACTAGGCAATATATGTATATGTATATATTTAAGTAACAAATCAATGGATTTGAAACCAACTATGAACCAGCAATGTGAAACAAAAAGAAACGTAATTCTGGAATATATTAAGGCAGTATTTCATGTGTCAGACTTTATGGTAGCAACAATTCTGCTTTCTGCAACACAGTGGAAGCTCTGCCTGGAATCCTTCCGCTTCTTAACACTCACAGATAATCATTCACAATCTATAAACCCAAATCTTCAAAACTGTATTCAGTCAGAAGACCTTTGATCCCCTGTTAATTAATTGGATTTTTTTCACAGCAGTAATAAACAAGACCGCCTTTGTGATAGGTATCATGATTCTATAAATGAATTTAGGAACATCAGTTCTAGTACATTATTTTCTAAAATTTTGTCTAGAATAAGGAGATACTTATGAATAACGTTGCTACTTTTCACTAAGCTAGAAATCCTTTCTCCCAGTAAGGATGTTGAATTTGTGATTCCATAAACTCGTAGTAGGCAGTGGCACAATGTGTTTTGTGCATATTGAAAAGTAAAGCTGTGTACAGGACACATGCTGACTCAGAAAGACCTTCCAGCCTAGGCAGACAGAGAAAATGAAATATATCTCCTTCCATTTCTTGGTGCTATCATTCATGTTCTTACTTATTAAGTCACAGGCTTAATAGAGGAGTGAGAGCATTATTGTAGAGCATTAAGAATCTTCAGTGCACAGACATACTTATTTCACTCCAGCTATTTAAAGGGCTGTCTGAGTATTTGCATGATGTTCTTTAAATGCTAAAATAACTATAATCAATCCATGCATTCAGTGTACTTTGTAATAGCTCATCTGCCATGTTGCACTTACATTCCAATAATGAAGTTTATAAATTTTCAAGCAATTCTACAACATTTCAAGCATTAGTCCACCCTGGGAATTGAACAGCCACTCAACTTCTAAATCTCAGCTGACAAGGCAAATCCGAGGCATGTAGTCATTTGAATGGCTTATTAAACCTCAATCATAACCAATTAGGAAGGATTGTACTGTTCCCCACCCCCATTGGTAAACAGGCATTTATTTTCTTGTCTCATTTACTTTCTCGTGTGTCCTTATTAATAAACTTTCTCCCCTGCATAAAGCAACATGTCTGCAAAAACAAATGAAAGGAAACAGTGAAGTTCTCCTAGATTACACATGACAACATTTAAGGTTTTGTGAAATTTTATTCACTAAGACTCTGGCCTTGCAAGGCCTTTTTTTATCTGAAAGAATAAAAAGACTACACACTTTTCGATAAGTACAAGGAGGAAGATGCAGGGTGGAGAAAAATACTGTAGGGGCCAAAATAATTCCTGCTTTCTGAAACAATTAAAATTTTATCTTCATATGCATCTAGAAAAAGTAAAGGGCATGTATACTAAGAATGAAAACAGCAAACAGTAGCTGACAGCAGGGAAAAAAAAAAAAAAAACAAAAAACAAACCCCTCCACACAGCAGGAAAAATAGTCTCTCTATTTCTTCTTTAAAGACATCTTCTCCTGCATCTTGGAAACAGTCATTGCAGTGGTGCTGAAAGTGATTCTACAAGAAGGATGTGCATTAATTCTGATGACCTCCAAATATATCTTGAATCTGGAGCCCACACACAGACACTGATGTAATTTGCTTTGCCCTGAAATTTGTCCTCCAAAATCTGCTTGAGATGTGGGATTCCTCTAAGGCTTGACAGACCCATATGAATAAATGTCTGAGGCATCAAGGACATTTCAAAAAGTAATAGATGCCTATGCATATGCCTCTTCCTAAGTGACTGAATCATGCCTAACTCTTTTCTAGGATTTGCTCTTCTTGTACCAACAGCAAGAAAGCATAGTTTCCTGGATGAGGCAAATATGTGGCACATTTACAACACCTAATCTTTAAATCACATCTATGTTTGAAGTTTCATGGCAAATTAGGTTCCTGTGTAAAAATAATTTAGGATAGTTCTGCCAAGAAGACACTGTTTTGAAAATGTGGATTATTTAGGATAGACTAGAATATTTCAGGATTATTTAAATTCACCTGGACTCTTCACTGAAGAAATATTCTCTTTTGATATGAAGGTATTCCATTAAAATCTTTTCCAAAATTGTGGTACAGATTCCAGTGAAATCCCAGAAAACTATGGAGAGAAGACTAGTGTTGTTAAAAGGTTGTGAATGGTTGCTAGACTTAACTCCTTAACCTTTTTGATTCATATAAGGGCTCAAGTTCCAATGTCCTACTTTAAAAGGAAGTTTTCCAGCACTGTTAGGTATCTCTAGCCAGGACTCTTCTACTGGTGTCTGTTGGAATTGTTGCACTCTGTACAACTGAACAAACATACTGAGAAACAATTAAGTGGTGGTGGTCCTACCAAAATGACTATTCTACTAATCACTGACATACAAAATTAGCCAATCATTCTCATTAGCATAACACAGTTATTTTTTTTACATTAATAATCTAACAGGACAATCTGATGGCTTGGGTATCGCAGCATGATATGCAAGACAAGAACATAACAGCAGACACAGTGAATTATGGTAGAGGTCCAGGGTGTTGACAGGCATAAGATATATAAGATAAAGGTAACTGCAGTGCATTCCTTCCATGTGTACTTGTTCACCATCTGCAAACTGTGGTTTACAGCTGGAAGGTATATCAATATTAATGTGTTTAAATGCATTTCATGAGACTTTTTTCTATGCATACCTTTGATCAGATTTAAAAAAAAAATCTCTGACAATGAACTTGTGTTTTAATTAAGCAATGTGTTAGAAATCACCTTACTTCTTTGTTTGGGATTTAATATCTTAAAATTTTTGTTTGATGAACTATGGCTTCTGTGATTTGAGAAAACAGCATTCTTTATTCACTTAATAATGTCATTTATGAATCTTCCTTCATGATTTGTTTAATGAAGTGAAGAAACTTAGATAAAGACCAGTTCGGGATCAGGACACATGAGTGGAAGGGTCTACAAGCTAGATATGTATACACTTACATAGATGAGCAACCACTAAACTAAGTGTCTAAATGCAGTGGAGAACTATGTATGTTTCAATGTAACTGGACATACGCAGGTATTGGGCACTACTTTAGATGCCTTGGGTTTTCTCACTTGGCTTCCAGCTGCTACTCCAGAAAGGAATGAGTTCCCTAGATATCTCCTGTCGTATTTCCTAACTGTGGACATGTCAAACACCCTGAAGTGTCTAAAATTACACTAGACACCTATGTTAAGGCTCTAGCTACGTAGTTTAGGATGAGCTGAATTCATCCTGAGTTGCATTGTCTGGACTGACTACAGCCTCAATGCAGTTGCTTGAACTTAAGCTTCTACAGCTATTTGAGATACCATAGGATATTTCTTGGATATTCTCAACAGGTTGGTAGATTTGTCACAGGATTACAGATGTTTATAGTAGACCTGTGCTTTATAGCAGAGGTTTAGATATTTTGTTTAAAATGAGACACTTACTTAGAGATAACTAAATATGAGTCTTAATCTTGAACTGTGTTATTTCCATAGGCTATTTAATCACTCCTAATAGGAACTACTCTCTCTTCAGTGAAACACAAGTTCAGATCTTGACATTACAGACAGTGACATCAATATCAGAATTTATTTTCCTATATGTCAACTAAGGAACTGATTACAGAATTATTTACCAAATGGTGCTCAGTTAATCAAGGTTTTCTTCTTGGTCATCTGAGACATAAAACCAAGAAATAAAAATCTTGTAAATGCTTTCAGATAACTCTTTAATCTGGATTTGGTGTAATTTGAAAGTTTTATGTATATTGCATATATTCTGGAGCCAAACAATCCAAAATTTAATTTTGGTTGAGGTGAAAATTTAAATGTTACTTGAACAAGTTGCCAACAAATTGATTATATTTTCAAAGTTATTAACATTTGATTTGAACATAGATTTTTTAAGATATGTATTATACATTTAATGAATCACTAAATACACCCAATAAAATAATAAATATGATTAAAGCTAGAATTAGGATGCCTAAATTCATAGCTGTCAGTGTAATTACTTTAAACACCAAACTCCATCAGTTAAAAACAAACAAAAAACCAAACAAATCTTTTTTAATTCTGTGTTTCTGATTTTCATTGTAACTTAATTTATTTTCAAGAACCACTTACATCAAAATATTAATTCATTCTGAGTGTTACAAATAGTGTGAAATGCAGGGAAATTATGATAAATGTTAACTTACTGTTTAACTTCACTATAAAATAAACATCCCTTAGTATCTCACTATGGCCAATGGCTAATGAGATTTTTATCATATGCTGCAACTAAATTATTGTTCTCTTTGAAAGCTAGTTTTCTAACGCACTTACATGGAAAAAAATCTAAACAGCCTGGAAGTTATCTATAAAAGTTATAATGATAATATTAAAAAACAAATAAACAAATAAAAACCCCAAACCCCCAAAACAATCCAAACAAACTAATATTTTACCATACTTTCTGTAGACATCGCTGTTTTAATTTAAAGATATCTTACACTGTTCAGTTTTGGGCTCCTTACTACAAGAAAGATATTGAGGCACTAGAACATGCCCGAGAAGAGCAACAAGGTTGGTGAAGGGTGTAGAGCACAAGCAGCTGAGGAAACTGAGGTTGTTTAGCCTGGAGAAAAGGAGGCTGAGGGGAGACCATATAGCTCTCTACAACTCCCTGAAAAGAGGTTGTTGTGAGGTGAGTGTTAGTCTCATCTCCCAAGTAACAAACGATAGGATGAGAGCAGATGGCCTCAAGTTGCATCTGGGAGGTTTAGACTGTATATCAGGAATTTTTTTTTTTCACTGAGAGGGTTATCAAGCATTGGACCAGGCTGCCCAGGGTCACCATCCCTGGAGGTATCTCAAAGACATGTAGATGCGGAGCTTAGGCACATAGTTTAGTGGTGGCCTTGGTACTGTTAGGTTTGTGGTTGGACTTATCTTATCGTCGTTTAATTATCTTAAACGTCTTCACCAATGTAAACCATTCGATGATTCTATGATTCTGTGTGTGCATGTGTGTGTGTGTGTGTTTATGCATGTGTATACCAAGTCAATAAAAATTTCTACATCTATTTGAAAAAAGTGTTTTAAATTTTATTTTCACAAAGTCATAATAGGTAAAATAATTTTGCAAAAAAGTTGAAAAAAAAAAAAAAAGTGGATTTTAATGTACATAAATAAATGTAAATTTTCTGAAGAAATTTCCAGGTATTTATCCCAGTCTTCCCAGGCTCCTATGGTATCCACACAGTAGTTTCTGTGAAAAATATATATTTTTTTTTCTTTTTTCTTTTTTTCTTTTTTTAAGTTATCGGTCTCAATTCCTCTCTGAAATGCTTATTTTTCTCACAGATAGCCTCTTCTCCGTTCTATCTCTATCACACCAACCTCATTCTCAGTATTCTCCAGAGCACACCAGTATACAAGGTATTGAGGTTCTAAAAGCTGTGACTATTATTTTTGTCTATGGGCTGCTGAATCTGGAGAGATTTTTCACATCTCTGTCTTCAAATAATCAAGTTTTGCTCTTCAGATGAGCCTACTTTCCACTATATTTCAAAGCTCTTACTGTCCAGTCTAAACCTACTGAGGTGTCCATATCTGATAAAACAAGTGTTGTGGTCTTATTAATGATCCAATGGATGTACTTGTCAATTTTATGACTTATGACCTTAAAACCTTCTGAGAACACTTAGAAAAGATTTAAAGACACAATTAACTTGTTGATCATGACATTTAGAAACAAGACTCCATCAGGAAGTACGGATACTTTCCAACAGCTGTGTAAAACTTGAAAAAACTCTTTCCACTGTGCGATTGAAGAATAAAAAATGAATTGGTTGGTCTGATAAAATGTCACATTGTCATGAGCAAAGAAGAGTTCTTGTTCTTCCTTTAAGACACTTAGGCACCAATCGTTCAAGTTACCCTGTTCTGCCAGGGATCTTTGGCAGGTTTTGCAGGCTGATTACCATTAGCCAGAGTGCTAAAAGCCCTCATTATTTCTCTGCAATCAGTGTACAGCCAAGAGCATGAGCCATACACATTTCACCCTTTTGCCAGTCCTGAAGATATGATACTGGCGGGGGAAGACCATTGGCATGTAGATCATGTGGCAGAGTACTTACGTCCTTAAGCTATAAGGGTCCTCAAACCAAAAAAGCAAACACACAAAATCTATTTTTTCTTAATTGCAATACAAAGATTACTTGTAAATCTAAACAAAATTCACATATTTGAGAGTAATGTTAATCAAAAATCCTTAAATTTGCCTCCTATGCGATAGCACCATGTTGCATGTGTGTAAAATAATGCCTCATTTGGAATCTTTTTTCCCTATCAGCATCAGACTAGCATTTAAATGCAATAAAAAGTATTGAAAAGATTTGTAGCACATTTTTTTATATTCTCACCTCTAGCATGAGCTAGATGAAAATGTATTTTCTGTACTGTAATAGCTAAGATTTTGCAGTAACAATAAGGCAGCAGTCAAACACTAATTGAAGCAGTGCCTTGTTATTCATTGATTTGTAGCACAGTTATAGAGGAGAAATTAGGAAAACAGTTTTGTTGAAACTCTAGGACAGCTGCAATCTCCAACAGTTTTGAAACTCCAGAAAGAAAGAGGTCTCTGAAGAACATTTTATGCAATATATGTCAGCAGTGGACAGTGATAACAACAGGGATGCATTGGAAAGGTAACATTAATAATAATATTATTAAAATAATAGAAAAATATTTGTTTAAAAATGCAATTTGCAGCTCTTTCAAAATTTGAGATCAAGCTATGAATCTATGATAGATAAATTTGTTGTGAAAGAGAGGAAGAAAGATGTTACAGAGAGAAATTATAATTTCCCAAGTGGAAAGATCACCCACTCTAAACCAAATGTTGCACCCTAGCTTTTATAAAATGGATTAATTTGAAATCAGAGAGAAAGTAACATGAGTGAGAACACCTGTCCAGTAAGCAAGGTCCACAGAAGAGCTCACAAATGCTAAGAAATAACAGATACTGATGCAATCACCTCCAATATGATAATACTCATTATTTAGAAATAAATACAAGCATTATGAAACACAATATAAGCATGAGAATTGTTGGGGCCCTAGCTATTTTACAGGACTATAATACTAGCTGGGCTCCAGCTAAGGCCCCAGCTGGGCCGCTTTCAACAACTGCCAGAAGAGATAAGCTGAGAGAAAGGAATGCAGCTACGTATGAAAGACGTGCGAAAGTAATAAACAACTGCTGACAAGATGGATGCCAGCTGGAAATGGCGACCAGCAAGTGAACCTGAACCAAGATAAGAGTGAACCAGTGAGACTGAGAAAGACTGAGAGGTCAAATGTGTGATTAGTGCTATTAACCAATAATAATTAACTTCGTAGTGTGTGAACATGTATGCGGAACTTAAAGGGGTATAAAACAAGCAGTTTTCTGATAATAAAACGGATTTGAGTTGCATCTTGTGGATGTGTGTGAGTCACTCATTTCCCGCTTGCCTGAATAGCCCACGACAGAGAATGTATTAGGTTATTTTGCAACATTTGCAAAGACCAGCAGTCTCATAACATAGCAGTTCAACGAGCTAAGAGGAATTTTTCATTAGAACAAAGAACAATATTATAAGCAAAAGATTAATTTGCTACTGATCAAAAAGTAAGTAAAACATTTTTAGTTTTCAGATGGAAACCCATCTAGCTGTCTTTAGAAAAACAGAGGATATATTTGTGAACATTCAACAGCGCCTTTGGGAAACAGTGTTTCTCAAACTGTCATTTGGACTGTGATCAGTACACAAGGTGTTTTATCAAAAAATGCAACACATTTTTTATGTCATATAGTTTACTGAGGTCTACACAGATGACATTTTGATCTGGGGAAAAGACATTAGAAGAACATTACCAAAGACATTTGCTCCACCATTAACCTCCATGGACTGCGGGTGGACAGCCTGACATCTCACCACAGATTGAAGTACTTCCTCCTCCTCCTGCTTCACTGACCTTGGTATCTGCATATTTTTTTCTCTCACATCCTGCTCCTCTCTCTCCTGCAGGTTGTTGTTGTGCAGCAACTTTTTTTCCCCTTTCTTAAATATGTTATCACAGAGGTGCTATGACCATTGCTGATGGGCTAAGCCTTGGCCAACAATGGGTCTGACTTGGAGCTAGGGAAGCTTATAGAAGCTTCTCACATAAGCCACCCCTGTAGCACCTCTCCTGCTACTGAAATCCTCACAACACAAATCCAACACATAAGATATCAGGGGCAATCATAATTTTTACAAGAAATCTGGAAAGTAAAGAAATTTAAAAGGACTCTAACAGTGATGTTGTTGTGCTGTGCTGTGAAAGTACTTCCAAAAATAATTTTTCCACTGATATATCCAAGAAAAGAAATAGTTCAGTCAGAACTAGAGGTGTTTCTTTCAAAAGCTGAAAATGACATTGATCTTTCACACTACACATCTATTAGTATAAGCAAATTTCAGAATAAATTGAACATTGCTATTTACTTCAGATGCTAGTCTGACATTAAATTTAATAACTTAATTTAATTTAATAATTGAATGTAATTAAGTACAAATAGTGTTTATTGTTTATTTATTATGGCTAGCTTTACCAAGAAATAATGTGTTGGGAATCGTATCCTACACAAAGTTTTCTAAAGAGCTTGTGAGAACCAGACAACCAAGCTACTTCAGTACAGGTTACACAAGGGTGCTCAGCTGGAACATATGAGCCCAATGATGCAGACTTTTATTTGTCTCTTTGACACTGAGTGATTAGTGAACAAGAGGACATCCAAGCTTATTGCATTGTTTGCCTTTACCACAGAAGCATTTTTATTAATTTCATTGCTTTGTAAAATAGTTGACATTCAATCTGGCTGAACGAACTAGGATATTTCTGAAGTGACTTCAAAAATCTTTCTTTTTGATAGCTGACTTGCAATGAATGAAGCTGAGTAATCAACCACTCATGTTTGAAATAGGAGCTCTACACCTGAAAAGCATCTTGGCCTTGTATTTCAGATAAGTTTGAAGCTATGAATCTGTTAGGATTTTGCATAATTTTAGAGACACTTCTCAAATCTTGATTGAATGCTGAACTTTGTATAATCAATTACATTGAGGGAAATAAATTTATAACATTTTCTTGCTGATAATGGAGGCTGTTCAGCTATTTTCATTTGCATTTTCTTGAGAACATATCTCACTCTGGACTATGCATATTTCAGCATTACCTTCCTTTTGATCAGTTTACCTCAGGAGTTCAAGTTTTATTACTTTGCAGGACTGAGTAAATAGAATTTCCTTGACAGTGTCTATGTTGCTGAAGCATCGATCTACTACTGTTACTAATAATTTTATTCATTTCTGCTGACCATTGACTCTGGACTTATTTGAAGGGGCCAGAAACTTTTTTTTTTTTTTTTAACAATTTCATTTTCAATAAACTTTCATTAGCTTAAAGTGAGCTATGTCTGAAGTGCAAAGTATACTTGGTCTGCAGATTAAAAAGTTTTGAAAACTGCTTGTCTTTCCTGTGTGAACCTTTCCATATAATTTAGCAAAAAAGGAGCAATTAATCTTTGTATTTCCAGAACTACATCCTACTGCTGGAACGACCTGGATGGGCCTGGCTTTTCTTTATTGTTTTGAAATTTGTATTTAATAATTGTATGATGCCTCTTAGATTAATTTATAAAACACTTTAAAAAAGCATAATCAGAAGAAAAAATATATGTATGACACTTTTTACTCATGTTGCTACAATCTATTTACTACATCTGACACAAGCCAGACATGTATAAGTGATCATCATAAAATTAGTGAGAGTTGTTTAAATTCTGTAATTTCCAACAAAAGGAACATCTCCATCATAGATGGTACGTTATGGAAAGCAGTGAAATTTTCTTGTCAGCATGCTCACTCAAAGGTGTAAAATCACTTGCTGTGTTGCAAAAGTGGCTTCTTATGCCTATGAACTCAATATTGTGACTTTTTATTAGATAATATCTTCCAATTTAATTATTTTGGATAAAATAAATGGATTTGTAAATGTGTGTTATTTTGTTCCCACTAGTTCTCATATTTCAGCTGGAAATAAAATATTATAAGATATTGTTGTAGTCATTTCTCGATAAAACGCTGTGGCACAATATCTATTTGGGTTTTTTTTATTTACTGTAAGTTTATTGTGTAGATTCTGTAAATGTTAGTAAGAAGGTGACAAGAAAAAAGACGTCATCATGTTTGCCTGTCCTGATAGATCATGTGGAATGCTAGAAGAGAGAATAAATGTTTCCTCCCCAAATGGCATCTGAATGTGCTCAGCCAGGAGGTGGTTCTGGAGTTGAGGCTAGGATAGGTGTGAGGGTGGAGAGAGAAAGGAGGAGAGAGGGGTTGCAAATAAGAAACTTAATAAAAGAATAAAGGAAAGAGTTTAATCTGAAGCTCTGCAGACATTTATGATATAGAGCTAATAATGAACATTCCTTTTACAGTCAAAGAAAGTAATCAGAATGTCCTAAGGTAGTTTCAAAATAGTTTTACGATTTACTCTATATGAACCTGTTTCTTTCCATTGACTGAATATAGAGTTTAAGGTGACTAGCTGAGGTATATACAAGACTTCATAGAAATATACTATTAGGTGATATGACTATCAGTCTAAGGGGTGCCTAAGAATAGAAGAAAACAGATGATGCACTGTCAAATCAGACATGACAAAATTATTTTCTTAGAGACCAAGATGAGATAGTGTAAAGTTTGTTCCTTGAGGCACTCATATATTCCTATTAGAGAAAAAGACTACAGAGAAAGGTCCCACTTGTAAAGATTCAATGGGTAAAAGGGGAACTGATTGTCAGCCCATTTTGTTTCTTAATCTGTCTCACATAAAGGATTTTTGTTTAATTAATTGAATTTTACTTTAAAAAAATATTTAAGTAAAACAAGGCAGTAAATATAAAAAATGTTTTCTGAAATTTAAGGCATCAAACTGTTCAGTGTAATAGACTTGTAACACAAGCTCTTCTTTGGCTAACTACTATATGTTATAGTATCATCTTTACATATTCCATCTACTTCTGTTTGTTTGTTTGTTTGTTTGGTTTGGTTTGGGGTTTTTTTGTGGTTTTTTGTTTTTGTTTTTGTTTTTCCTGAGAATATTGAAAACCTATAAAGTTACTAAATGCTTTGTGGTCATTGAAAAACATCAGTTGTCTCAGGTGACAGGAGGAAACTTGATTGATAGCTTTCAGATATGCACCTAGTCTTTTCCAATTTGTAAATCCACATCAAGTATATGCTTTGTCTATGTACTTTTTCTGAAGCAGTTTGGCATGAAAGTCTGTAGAGCAATAGGAATAAGAATTCCGCCCCTAGTTTCAAAGTAATGATATCAAACATTCAGCTAGAGCATCCAATGTTTCAATAATGACCTGTTTGATGAAACTGAGAACATGATTATTATGGCAGATTACATTAAAAAGGGATAAACATTTAGAACACTGAAAGACAGGATTAGAATTTAAAATTATTTCCATAAATTAGAGAAATGGACTGGAAAATAGGGCTAACATTAAGTAGGAATATGTACCTTTCCATAAGCTTAGACAGAATAATTGTCTATTCAAATATTAGACTATTGATTAGGTAGCAGAAAGAGGCAAGAATTTTAAAGCATCTATTAGGACATATAAACAGTGTTTTATTATGTAAAATATAAAGTGTAAAATTTCCAATGAGCATTACATTTTAAGAAAAATATGAAGAAAGGGCAATCCCAAGAAAAAGTACAGGAATGATCTAGTGAATATGAGGTACAAAAAAAGATGGAAAGAACTGGCATCATTTTCCCTAGAAAACTAAGGAAGGACATGATAAACCATATTCATGTTCATAGAAAACTCACGTGAAGTTGAAGAGAATAATTTCTTTTTCAAGTGTAGGATTTAAGAAAAGAAGATAAAGGATGACATTGGTGCAAGAAAGAGTTTTGTGTGTCATAAACTTTAGAATGATAGAAATAGTGATACTCCTTCATATGCAGCTGGAACAATTAGAGCTTATAGAAACAAGTTTGACTAACTGGTTCTTTGATGTATGTGCACTGTATAATTAATAATTAGAGTTTTCACTGAGTGGATAAAATATTCTAGTGGCCAAAGCTTTGCCATATACCATCATTTTCTCTTGGAAGCTTTTGTTTTGTTTTGTTTTGTTTTTTAACTGGGAGATGTATTTTCAATACCATTTATCTTAGTTATCAAAAATAAATGACAATTTTTAATGTTTCAGTTCTATGTGACAAAATGCAGATATTTTAAGGGACCTTAGTTTTTCATTGTATTGTACATGTATTTCCTAAAACTTTGAAAACATTAAGGCTTTCAAATTTAGCATCTGAAAGTTTACATACCAAAATCACTATTGCAACAAATGGTATAGAATCATAGGAGAGTTCTCTAAAGCTACTGAGAGCAGACAATCCCAAAATACAGTTCTTCAGACAATGTACTTTCATAATCAGATGCTAAATTTAGCCTGAATGAACCTGTGGTAGTTGTGGAGTTTTCCTTAGTGAGTGTCTTTAAAAACACTTTGAATAAACTTCCATCAACAGTGATGAATGGCCTGGTGTTTGAAATCTGGGTTTGTTCTTTTGTTTTGCTCTAATTTATCTATTTATTATAAAGTTGTCTAAAACATGAGGGAAAGGTGAAACAGAAGAGTCTATATGTGAGATATTGGGTGCACAGAAAACTTTTTTTTTTAGATAGAAAGTTGTAAAATGACTAGCAATGATTATGGGATTTTCTGTAAAGAAAGGAGTCATTCAGAACTGGGGGAATGGGAGAAGAACTAACCCAGAACTAACCCCATGTGTGTCCAGAGAAAACCTTGGATGATCAGCAGTTTCATGAGTAGGGGAGGGAAAGAGATAATCTGATTGAAGAAAGAGAGAACAAGAAACTGAGACACTCATGCCAAATTTCTCTTTACTAAGTAGGTAAAAAAAATTGTTGCGAAAGACAAAATAGAAATCAAAGACGATGATGAGAAATACCTTTAACAGATCCTAACTATCAAATGTCATCTGATAGCTTGGGGGTACAAGACTTCAAGTAAAAGACACAATCAGAGACTTTAGTTCTGGATAGAAAGGTGAATGTTCTAAATGCAGTCATAGGTGGTGTAGAGGTTATATTCAACACATTGGTATTTTATAATCTTTTATTTTTCTATTTTATTGAAAGGAATCATGTCTTATTATTTTCGCTTTCATTCCCGTATGTGGTTCTCATTCCCTTTTGTCTGTGTTTACTATTTTCCCTCCTGAACTTACGTCTTAACTTTCACATGCTTAACTTATGTTTTTCTCTCGTATGCAATCTTATGATTTTGACATTCTGCCTCTTCAGCTCTCATCTTTGCTCTTAATATTTTGCTTCCTGAACCTTTGTCTAAATGTTCTTTAAAAATCTGTTTCTCCAGTCTCCTCATTCTTTATTTGTCATACTCAGTCTGATGATCAGTGTTGTGCCTTTTATGTTCTTGTTTACCTAATAAGCTCCATAATATGTACTTTATGTTTTCCACTCGCCTCTCTGTTTCAACCATTCCTGTTACTCAAGTGTTTGTCCTCAGTTCATTACCTCAGCCATTGATGCTTTATTTGTTCCTTGTATTTTAGGATATTTTCCTCTATTGCTATGGTATCTGTTTTTCCTCAAGTCTTTGAAGGTTTTGCCAAAGCTGTTCTTCACACCTGGAATACCCTTTTACTTCTCCCCAAAAAGCCTTTTTGTCTTTCATATTCTTCCTGAGGACTGATTTGTATTTAATATCTATTAAAAAAAAAAAAAAAAAAAAAAAAAATCAATTTGTAGTGATAAGTTAAGACCACAAAACTTTATGTCTATAGGTACTTAAACAGAAACAACAGGACATTTTAAGTTAAACCACCTAGATCACACAGGTAAATGTGTAAGTTTTATGTACTCTCAGACATTTCTGGTTTCTTCTTTTTTTACTATACAAATTGATACATCAATTGAAATGAGATTACGCATTCTTTGGTAGAAGGATCATAAAAGATCATGATCTGTCCTATGTTCACTCACAGATGCTATTTTTGCTTCAGCCTAGATAGCTATCACAGTAGGACAGAAACTAATTCAAGTGGAGGCATGAGCACCTGCTAGTTAGTCTAGTGCAGCTGCTTAGAACTGAGTCTCTCAAAAGCTTTAATTATAAAAAATACTAAAAACATAAGTGACTCATAAAATCACTGGAGCTTACTTGATATGTCTGATTCAGGAAATTCTTGGCACAGAAAATGCCAAATCCAACCTATGTTTTAATTTTAGAATAAAATTTGGGTTCAGATCAGAAAAAAACCATCTCAAAAAGCACCCACAGAGTGAATACTACTGTGAATCCTCCACAACTACTCCCAGCCAACAAAGAAAGGAATAAAGCTGAAGTATTTTTTTAGACTACTGAACTTTAATTTTTCACACCTCCTTCACATACAACTGGGGTGACTTGAAGAGTTAGTAATAGGCTTGATTAATTGCTTGGCTTTTTGATGCAGGAATTCATACTATATAATTACAGTCTTCACTGAAATGGGTAAATTATTTCAAATTTTACATAGATGGAAGAGGATTTCACTTCAAAGATTTCTTACCAACAGCCATTTCCCTGTAGAAGGTATATTTCAATGGGGCAGACATATTTGAATTCAATGTCAGGTTTTACAGTTCAAAATAACAAGTATTTTCTAATGTTTCAGATTTATGTACCCAACTTGAGATACCTTAGACAGTCTTGATTTTCTGATGTGCTAAGGCCCTATTTGTGAAAAGATTTCCTAGGCAGGATATGAAATGCTAGCCACTAAAAACACATAGGTGAAAATAATTGATGTCTTCAGAACTGTCAGTAGTGAAAAAGATGGATTTGGTACTTTCACAGTAACACAGCATGGTTGAGGCTGGAAGACACCTCTGGAGGTCATCTGGTCTAACCCTCCTGTTCAAGCAGGAGTAGTTGTGTAGGACAATGTCCAGACAGCTTTTTACTGTCTCCAAGGTGGGAGACTCCACAACCTCCCCAGATAACCAGTTCCAGTGCTCAGTCACTCCCAGAGGAAAAAAGTGCTTCCTGACATGCAGACAAAACCTCTTGTGTTTCAGTTTGTGCCCATTGCCTCTGGTCCTGTCACTGGGCATCACCGAAAACAGTTTGGCTCCATCCTTTATGCACCTTCCCTGCAGGTATCTATATGGATTGATGAGATCCTTGCTGAGTTTTTTTCTTCTCCAGGTTAAACAGTTCCATCTCTGTCAGCCTTTCCTAATATGTGAGCTGCTCCAGACCTTTAATCATCTTGGTGGCCCTTTGTTGGAGTCTCTCCTGTATGTGCATATCTCTCTTGTATTCAGGAGCCCAATACTGGACACAGAAACTCAAGTATGGCCTCACCAGTGCTTAGTAGAGGGGAAGGATGACCTTCCTCAAACCACTTGGAACACTTAGCCTAATGCAGCCCAGGATAACATTAGTCTTCGTATTAACCACACTGGAACAGGTGGATATTTCTTGAATCATAGAATTGTTTTGGTTGGAAAAGACCTTTAAGGTCCCTGAGTCCAACTGTAAACTGAACACTGTCAAGTCCACCACTAAACCATATCCTTAAGCTTCACATCTACATGTCTTTTAAATACCTCCAAAGATGGTGAATAAACCATCCTGGGCAGCCTGTTCCAATACTTGACAACCCTTTCTGTGATTTTTTTCCAAATATTCAATCTAAACCTTGTTGCAACTTGAGGCAGTTTCCTCCTGTCCTATTGTTTCTTGCTACTTGTGAGAAGAGACCAACACTCACCTTGCTACAACCACCTTTCAGGTAGTTGCAGAGAGCGATAAGTTCTCCCCTCAGCTTCATTTTCTCCAGGCTAAACAACCCCACTTCCCTCATCCACTCCTTATAAGACTTGTGTTCTAAACCCTTAACCAGCTCCATTGCTTTTCTTTGGACCTGCAGTTGAAGGAACTATGATCCTGGGGAAGGACCCATGCTGCAGCAGGGGAAAGGTATGAGGAGGGAGGAGAGACAGAGAGAACTGACCATGGTTCAGTTATGAACTGACTACAACCTTTCATTCCCCATGCTCCTTACTTAATTTTGTGGGGGCAGAAGGAAGAGGAGTGGGGAATCAGAGAGTGAAATTGAGCCTGGGGGAAAAGTGAGGTGGGAGGAAGGTGGTGTTTTAATTTGCCTTTCTTTCTCATAATTTTAAATGATAATAATTAATTTTCCCCAAGTAAGGTCTTGTTTTGCCTGTGATGGTAACTGGTATGTGATCCCCCCATCTTTATCTCAACACACGAGCTTTTTATTGTATTTTGTTCTTTGAGGGTGAGTGAGAGAGTGTCTTGGTGAGGTTCTGGCAACCAGAGAAGGTCAACTCAGTGCATCTCTATATTATGATTGGTCCCTATTTATTCTTAGGAAAAAATAATTCACTATAACATATAAATAATTAATTTTAAAATATTTCACTTTCATATATTCCATGTTTAAGGTTAGAGAAGCTAAAGACTGTATTGGGTGACTAAGTAGCAGGCAGGTGAGAGAAACTACCATTTTCTGTATCATACAAGGAAAGTTAGCCCTAAACCACAGTGGTGTCATATTCTCATCTTCGCCGAGTTCAGTCATCAATACATGTTTCTTGGTACTGCTTGGTGTTTGCCTTTAATCAGTTATGGTGAAGCTCAAGGGCAAAATGTGTCACTAGGAATAATTAGTGAGAAATAAAATAGAAAGAGACTTCTCATGGGAAGCAATGTCTCTCGAATAAGTCCTTTTCCTGATAATGACATTATGTTTGTTAGGTCAAACTCCAAACCTGCCATTTGCAAAATGCTTATTTTCCTAGGAAGTATTCTGACAGGAGGATTTACGATTCACCACAAATTCATTTGGTACCTTGAATATTGTGTTTAGTTTTGGCCTCCTCACTACAAGAAAGACATAGAGGTGCTGAAAGACGTCAAAAAAAGAGTAACAAAGCTGTTGAAGGGCCTAGACAGCAAGTCCTGTAAGGAGAGACTGAGGGAAGTGGGGTTGTTCAGCCTGGAGAAAAGGAGGCTGAAGGGAGACCATATTGTTCTCTACAACTACCCGAAAGGAAGTTATAGTGAGGTGTGTTTCAGTCTCTTCTCCCAAGTAACAAGCAATAGAACAAGAGGAAATGGCCTCAAGTCGCACCAAGGGAAGTTTAGATTGGATATTAGGAAAAAAAAATATTCACTGAAAGGGTTATCAAGCACCAGAACAGGCTTCTCAGGGAAGCAATGGAGTCATCATCCCTGGAGGTACTTATGTGTATATGTGGTGCTTAGGGACATGGTTTAGTGGTGGACTTGTCAGCGCTAGGTTTACAGTTGGACTCAATGATCTTAAAGGTATTTTCCATCCCTTTTTAATTCAGCCCATAAGACATTCACTGTATAGGATCATGTTTATTGATTCTATGAAAAAAGAAAGCCTTAACAAAAGGGTGGCAAGAAAGCTAGAAGAGGTTTTGGGAGACTGACAAATCTTGAAGAAATTATTGCTTACAGACTTATGATTCAAAAATGGGCAAAATGCACACATTTATTTTACTTTTATGCAACTCTTCATAATACTTAATTTAACTTATACTTCGATATAATCTTATTGATTAAGCAGTTGTGTGTTGCTTGAATTACAATATTTCCATGGATATTGTAGGGCAGGAAGACATATTCCTGAGATGCCACACATCTGACACAGATTACAGGATTTCTCTGGGTGGATAGCACACTTTATGCTATGCCACATAGGACAGGTTGGAGACCAGTGGCTTTACTAGCAAATCTATGATGATTATACTCTTTTCTCTGTTAACTATTAACTTTTTACTAACTAGTAAGATGGAAGCAAGGGAGAAAAAAAAAAGCAAAAAAAAGCAACAAACTAAACACAGGACTCTTGGGACTCAGTGTTCCAAGTAAATTTAGGCTTTACCTGCCTTGAAACATTTAATATCTCAAATGAAACCATGGTATTATTTACTTATTCCCTTATTTTTCCAATCAGGAAGCTAGAACTCACTTCAGCTAACTGTTGAGTATTCTGACAGGGTTGAGAATAGGTTCCAACAATTTCTGTTGACATTGAGCTTGATCTGCAGCCCACTGAACTCAGTTAAAAATAGTATTTCTTTTGTTTCAAGGGGCGTGTTCAGAGGTGGTAGCTGTGGCACTTACAAGATTGTTGTAAACACACAGTTTTGTCACAGTTAGTTTAATCCGAACCAAAATGAAGGGTTACTGGAACTATTATATAAATCCTTCAAGAAGAACATTATTCTTGTGGGGTTTTCTTTGTTTGCTTTGTTTTATTTTTTGGGGGGGGGTGGGGAAGCTTGTTTGTTTTTTTATTGTTGTTTTTTTTTCCCCAGAAACTTAGTTTTAAAAAAACAAAACACTGTCAAAGAGGACAAGAGGAGAAGAGAGGGGAGAGGAGAGGAGAAAAGAGGAGAGGAACATTGAACTTTTTTCTTACAGTATCTTTTCCTATAATTTCTATAGCATAATGATTTTAAGACTGGTATTATAATACTAGCTGTATTACTTACCAGCATGTCCAGTATACTTATCCTTGGTGCCATCTCTAGGCATATCAAGGATAAGAGGGTCATTAGGGGTAGTCAGCACGGCTTCACCAAGGGGAAGTCGTGCTTGACCAACCTTCTAGACTTTTATGAAAACACTACCAGGTGGCTAGATGATGGTAGAGCAGTGGATGTGGTCTATCTTGATTTCAGCAAAGCATTTGACACGGTCTCCCACAGCATCCTCGCTGATAAATTGAGGAAGTGTGGATTAGATGAGCAGGTAGTGAGATGGATTATTAACTGGCTGGTGGGAAGAAGCCAGAGAGTAGTGGTCAATGGGGCGGAGCCTAGTTGGAGACCTGTGTCTAGTGGAGTCCCTCAGGGGTCAGTACTAGGACCAGTATTATTCAATATATTCATAAATGACCTGGATGAGGGAACTGAATGCACTGTCAGCAAGTTTGCTGATGATACCAAGCTGGGAGGAGTGGCTGACACTCCAGAAGGCTGTGCTGCCATCCAGAGAGACCTGGACAGGCTGGAGAGCTGGGCAGGGAAAAACTTAATGAAATATAATAAGGGCAAGTGTAGGGTGTTGCACCTGGGCAGGAACAACCCCTGGTTCCAGTATAGGTTAGGAAATGATCTCCTAGAGAGCAGTGAAGGGGAAAGGGATCTGGGAGTCCTGGTGGACAGCAGGATGACCATGAGCCAGCACTGTGCCCTTGTGGCCAGGAAGGCCAATGGCATCCTGGGGTGCATTAGAAGGGGTGTAGTCAGTAGGTCAAGAGAGGTTCTTCTTCCCCTTTACTCTGCCCTGGTGAGGCCACATCTGGAATATTGTGTCCAGTTCTGGGCCCCACAGTTCAAGAAGGACAGGGAGCTGCTTGAGAGAGTCCAGCGAAGAGCCACCAAAATGATTAAGGGAGTGGAACATCTCCCTTATGAGGAAAGGCTGAGGGAGCTGGGGCTCTTTAGCTTGGAGAAGAGGAGGCTGAGGGGGGACCTGATTAATGTTTATAAATATTTGAATGGTGAGTGTGAGGAGGATGGGGCCAGGCTCTTCACAGTAACGACCGATGATAGGACAAGGGGTAATGGGTGTAAGCTGGAACACAGGAGGTTCCGCTTAAATTTGAGAAAGAACTTCTTTACAGTAAGGGTGACAGAGCACTGGAACAGGCTGCCCAGGGAGGTTGTGGAGTCTCCTTCTCTGGAGACATTCAAGACCTGCCTGGACGCCTTCCTGTGCGAACTCATCTAGGTGTTCCTGCTCCAGCAGGGGGATTGGACTAGATGATCTTTCGAGGTCCCTTCCAATCCCTAATATTCTGTGATATTCTGTGATTTATCTGTTTGAAACCATTGTTTGGAACACAGAAAAAAAAAAAAAAAACAAAAAAAAACCAAAACCCTTTGGGATACATTTTCAAGTAGTTTCTACTCATGAACCTTTATCCATTCACTCTTTTAAAGGGATAAAATCTACATCCTGCATACAGCTAAAGGAAATGATCTGTATACAGGCAGGTTTAATCAGAAGAGCTACCCCTTCAAATGTAGACTGGCAATGGAAATTGTCTGACAATTCCTTCTTCAGGAGGACTCTAAAACTGGAGAAGGGGATTTTGGAATTTCTTGGTCATGTCCTCACTTCTTCAACAAAACTGTTCTATGGTCCAACCACTGTTGCAGTGCTTCCATGAACAACAGTGCACCATAGAAGAATTATAGCATATTCTGAATAATAAAATTTTAATAGTTTCACCATCTCTCAGGCCTTCCAGAGGTTAAGTAACCCTTTTTTTTTTTTTCAAATTGATCTTTTTATAATCATGGAGGAATATATAAAAGAGAAAAATAAATTCTATTAATATGTGCATAGAACATACATGATTATTCCCAAAGCCTCATCAAAGTGAAATAAAAATCTTTGAAAACTGATTTCTGAGAACTAAAAACATCTGACAAGTGATTTAGACTTTTCAAAGACAGGACTATAACATATATTGAATGTATTTCAGAAAACAAAACAAACAAAAAAAAAAAAAAAACCAAGCAACAACCCCATCTTAAAGTAATAAAATAGTGGTGAATTAAGGGAGTAAATCATTCTTCAAATGTAGATATTTACACTAGAGAGCTTGATAATAAAATAGTATTTTCTGATTCTATAGTGTGTATTTGCCTGCATGTATATATATATATATATATATATATATATATATATATATATATGTATACAAATATATTTGAATGATAGTTAATTGTAACAGACAAACCTAACCAGAAGGCTTGGCATGAGCCTGTTAGCACTTAGTGTGACTGGATATTTTGTTACTGAGCAACCGAGCAGGAAAAACAGAGAGCTGGACAAAGAAAACAAAGCAGATAATTGAAAGCACTAAAACATGTTAGTTGTTTTGTTAGGTTTTTGTTTGTTTACTTGCTTGCTTGCTTTGTGGATTTTTTTTTTTTTCCTGTTGTTTTCTGGGGCAATGTCAGAAAGTCAGAATTTATTAGTATGTCTGGGAGAGAAAGCTTATAAATTACAAGAATGAAAAATACAGACTTCAGAAACTCAGAAGTCTCTTTTTCCTCAGCACAGCTCTTTGCAGCTTTTATAAACTTTTAAATAAAGCCATTTTCTAAAACCAAAACCTATCTGTTTTTTATCACGTTGCAAATATAGTGGGGTTTTTTGTTTGTTTGGTTGGTTGGTTGGTTTGGTTTGGTTTGGGTTTTTTTGTTAGGGAAGTGCTATTATACTGGACTTCAGCTGGAAGTCAGATTTTTCTCAAATTCAGCAGAGTCCTAATACTTTTAGATTTGCAACGTTGACATGAATATAGACCCATGTAAGATAAAACATGTCTACTTACTCTAACCCTCTGTTTTTAAGCCCATTTTTTACAGTATACAGACTTTTACCATTTATAAGTAAAGAAACCAGATCATAATTTGGCAAGAAGTTATTTACTCACTTCCAGGAGACAATGAGTAGATACTACTTGCTCTCTCAGTTATTCTATAATAAAGCTCATTTAAAGGTAATTTTATTATATTGAAACACACATTTATACCTGCATTATAGTAACAGAATATTGTGTTTTCTGAGGTTTGTAACTATAAGTCACACTGGTGCACTTTCCTTATTCACGCATATTTAGACACACACAGTCCTTGTTTTCTCTCCTCTTCCTTTTTCCCTGTATGCACAGTATTGGATCAAATATGGTGAGATGGGATGTATCAGTGCACTGCCAGGACCAACCATTCTTTTCCAAAGAAGTATTGTTCCTCACAATGAAAAGGAAAATGGGAACTGAAGGTTAATAAGCTTTTATAAAAAGATATATTTTTTTAATAGTTTCTAAGACAGGTAAACTTAATAAACTTAATAAAATACTGTACTTTTTTGCTTGCTGTGCTTTTATCTAATTTTATAATACAGGATATTTTTATTACTTTGATGGGTGCAAGATACTGTACTTAGTGACCAAAATTGTTACACAATGACACTTGGAGTACATTGTAATCAACAAAATAATCCTTCTGGTTTGTAGCCTCCCTTTGAAGGCCTGTCATAACACAAGGACATTTTGTCTATTCCATCTTAATACTGTTTTCCTCTGGCTTTCATCTCTTCTGTAAACTACAAAACATAATGGTAAATGGCTTAACCAAATGGACATAAATGTTAGTACCATTATTTTCCCTTTGAGGGCCAAACTATCACAGCAGGGCTACTGAATGAAGCACAGTGATGTAACAATGTGTGTAGCTGTACACAGAATAAGCAACTATGAAAAGGATATGGGAAAAACATGATGACAAGTATCAGGATAATAAGGGGAACAGAATATGAAAGGTTGACTGGTAATCTGTTCTGATCAGAGCTGTACCATATTTTAACTGTCAGCAGCAAAACTTGAACTGAATAGATTTCAAAGGAAATGAAACCCCACAAAGGACATAAAGAATTATCCAAAGGTTGCAATTTTATTTGTTTTCTAGGGCAGTCTATGTTGGGTTGTTTTGGGTTTTGTTTTGTTTTGTTTTGTTGTTTTGTTTGGGTTTTTTTTTAATTAAAACAAAATGTAGCCCAAGAGAAGAAAGATTTCCACTATAGAAAAAACCTCAAATTATATGCATAGTGAATAAGTCAACTAATACACAGTAAACTGTGAATTCACCTGTAAATTATGAACACCTTGGTAATTCCCTTGGAAACTAATCTAATTCTTATGAAGTAAAAGAGCTATTGTTTGATGCTTTGTTTAACAAGAACATTAATTAAAACTTATTCAATACTGATATTTTGGATAACTATATGTACTTGTACTATACAATGATGGGTAGAGTACATGCAGTAAAGGCACAGTTTTATATTGTTTTGTAGCTAAATAATCTTTTTTTTTTCTTTATAGGAAAGAAAAATATAATGCTTGTTTGGTTTTTTTATTATTTTCTCAGTGGAGAGGTCCCATTTTTGTTTCATTACTACTTTGTTGCTTATGCAAGCTATTTGACAAAAAGTAGCTATTTATGTTTTTCAGGAAAGAAGAAAAACATAGCCTAATAACTGGTTAATAAAATGCAGCAAAGTATAATGTTGAAGAACAAAGAAGAATATTTTCAGCTGAAACTGCAAAGGAAATACACTTTAATTTTACGATTTTACTTTCATGAGCATGCTTAAGTCATAGGCCTTTCAAAAAGCTGTGTTTGACATTTTATCAAAAGAAAGCAAAATTGTAAAAGACAGACAAAGTCTACCAAAGCCAGACTCCAAACATATCTAGAAATTGCTGTTATGCATACAGTCTTTAAACTGATTTCTAATTCCTGTTGAATTCAGTAAATTCAATTTTCTTAAGCTGAATTTCTCTGATCTTGCCCAAAAATTGAATTCATAGAGTTGGAAGAAGAAATTATTATGTTTATCTGTTCCTTTTGTCCAACAGCTCAAGTCATGTCCAGGGTACACTACAAGATGTTAGTTAAAGGTCTTTTCCAGAGATATGAGACAGTATAAGCCAAATTTTGCCTTTGATTGAGCTGAAGAGTTCATTTACGCTTTGTGATTTTCAACCTGAAGGAAAGTTGTCACACTATCATAGGAAAGGACATTTTGAATTGTTGTTTCTTCATGACAGAACTGCTTTACTTCATATATTACAAATGCTGAAACAGTAATTTATCCAGAGAGCAAGTACATAGGATTTATTCTTTAGCTTGAAGGTTCAGAACCTCACAAAAAAACAAAACAAAACAAAACTGACTCTTTCTGTTAATTCTATTTGCTGACTAATAAAAAAAGTGAAAGACTATCAACAGAAAATGTAGAACTGTTTTGATTTTCCAGTATTCACTTTTTCCTTCCCCCATCAAAAGTCTATATGCTTGATACTAATGAATGGTTTTGATGAGAAGTGTCATCTTAAATCAGAACAAAGACCTGATTTAAAGTTATCTGCAGGTAAGTCTGTATTCCAAATAAGAAAGCGTAACATAATATTTTTTGATAAATTAGTATGTTATTTCTTTTCCTTTTCCACCATATTTAATGGTAGATAACCCTCTTATGCATTTCCTTAGAACCTATCTGCATAAAAGTTTACTTGATCTGTTCTCTGCTTTCTGCATATAAACCAAGTTTATCTGTTCTCTGTGTTTAAGAAGCCTTATATGTACATGAAAATTAGGGTACTAAACAGGAAATTGGATTTTTCTGGCATGCAGTCTTCTAGTCTGTGCCTACAAATGCTCACGGATGATTATGGTAATAAATAATCTAGGCTCAATTAAAAGTAATCTATTAAAAACATTTTTCTTGTTTAGGCATAATAATATATTTATGTGCATTATTTGAAGAAGTGGAAACTACTTACTACTCATAATAGTTACATTTAGTGTGGGGGTTCTGACTCTAAGTATAGGATATACTGCAAATAAAATGTATGGGAAATAGCACAAGGTAGGAAACACTGAGTTTTTACCATCTACTGTTATAGCTGAAGAAAATCTGATTATAGGTCAGAACAAAATCTATGATTCTGATCATCCAGCTATTCAATATAGACAACTCCTGCTGAAGTCACAGTGGGAGTTTTGTGTTCTGAAAGACTGCAAGATGATCTCATTGAATTTGCATTTATTTCTTTACATTTCTTTTGTTGAGGTGATCTCACTGGCTTTAAGTGCATTTATTATATCCAACATATTTAAATTACTAGCAATAATACACAGGAAATAAACAATAAGATGCTCAATATAGAAATTCCCCACATTCCCACCATACAGTGTATACATCAGCCAAAAGGTTACTTCTTCCTATCATTCTTAAAGTTGTCCATTAACTAAACCTTTCATAAAAGTAATTAGGCTTCCATAGAGACTAACAAAACTGACCTATGTCTGTCTACCTTAAGGACAAAGAAGTAATGCTAAAGGCTTCTCATAGAAACAAGAAGAGGAAAAAAAAAAAAAAAAAAAAAAAAAGAATTATCTTTTTTTGATTCAGGAGATTGTTCAGTAGAATACTGTCACTATTTGTAGCTACAAAGATATACAAGGAGAGATAGTAATTTAAAAGTTATCAGGAAAAAATAGTACATAAAATCTATTGAGGAATCTATCAATGAGAATACAGTAAAGAACAGTGATGCTTTGGACCTTCCTCAAAACAGACTTAAGGTGCCTGCTGCTGTGTTTGTTCATCTTAGCTTCCACAGAATAAAAAGGTGGGCTGTACCGGAGCTGGTGATGGATTCAAAATCTAGTGTCAGCATTTTTCATTTTTTTCTGCAGTGAGTATTAGCATCAGCATGATGAAAAGAAGTTGCCTTGTCTCACTCTTTACTATTTATTTAATTAGTCTTCTAGGATGTTGTAGCTGTGTATGTGAACCACCTCAAGGAACTGCATTTTAGTTTCTCCTTTCCTGAGAGTTGGGGCTGTTCAGCCTGGAAAAGAGAAGTATTAAGGGAGATCTTATAGAAACCTTCCAATACCTGAAGCGGGGCTACAAGGAAGCTGGGGAGGGACTTTTTACAAAGGCACGTGGTGATAGAACAAAGGCAAATGGCTTTAAACTGAAAGAGGGTTGGTTTAGATTAGATACTAGGAAGAAATTCTTAACTGTGAGGGTGGTCAGATACTGGAAGAGGTTGCCCAAGGAAGTTGTGGATGCCGCCTCCCTGGAAGTGTTCAAGGCCAGGTTGGATGAGGCTTTGAGCAGCCTGATCTAGTGGAAGGTGTCCCTGCTCACGGCAGGGGGGTTGGAACTGCATGGTCTTTAAGGTCCCTTCCAACCCTAACCATTCTATGATTCTATGATACAGTCCCCAAGAATGGAATGAGGCATCCCATGGAACTTGTGGAAAGGATTCCCATGGTAAGGTTTGGCAGAAGCTGCATGCCAAGATGCACAGTCTACACAAAATGGTGACACATCTGAAATATTCCATGAAAGGATATTAGATATTTAAGTTACCTGATAGTAACTGCAATGATCGTGCCACCGCTAATACTTATCTCTGTATTGACAGCTTAATCTTAATAATAACTTTAAAATGAGTAAAGTTAAGTGATATTAATAACTGAGATTAATTTCCTTTTATTAAGTGTGTGTAAAAGTTTATCCTTACAGAATGTCATAATCATAAATTAATTAGTGCCTATGAGAACATTAGATATTGTTTTGAGTACCACTAATAACTCTAAAATATGTTTAATAGAATTTTAATTATTCTGATGTTAATCATACTGTCTCAGCTTTGTCTATCCTGAATCTCCCCTGCTTAAATTGGAATGTCTGTTTTATAAACAACTGAATATCTTCCTCAAAAACATTTTGTTATAAATTATTGTCACCAAACATTCTGTCACCACAATCAATACTATTCATTTTAGTAGTCTACAGGACCAAGAAGATGCAACTGATGCAAAACTTGACATAAAATGCCAAATTATTATTTTTTCCCCATGAATACAGAATCTCACTGCAATCAGTGAGATTTACATTGAGATTATACCAATAATGGAGACCACATTTTGTTCCACTTTTTAACTACGCACATGCAACAGGGGAAAAAACAAAAACAAAAACAATTTTTAGTCTCCAAATCACAATATTTCTGTATTCTAGTAATGCAAGGAAATACATTTGTTCCCTGTAAGTCATCCTGTTGGCTGGTACAAAAAGGACATATGGAATGAGGTGGGCTAGGACCTACTGAGTTTATTTTCCTTTCTCTTCTCATTGCCTACTCATATGGCCCAAAATTGCAGTTTGTGCTTTCCTCACCCTCTCACTCTATGTTCAGTTATTTGAACAGCCTATAAAGACTGAAGGTACCTTAAATCAGGTAGCTACATAATCTATGGTGTTCAAGCTTGTGGCAGAAATATTAATTGATTAAAATTGTTTCAGCTAATGGAAAAAATTCTATTAATTGTAAAAAAAAAAAATTATAATAATAAGGATAAAACTCTACTTCTGTTGGTAAATCGGTCTTTGAACATCTGAAAGGCACAATATATCTGTTGTTTGAGTTGTAGTCAATCCATCCATAGAAGGGTAATGATAGCAGTGCAAGCTGTTGTCAATTTACTGCATCAACATCCATCACATAAAATTATTAATATACATCTATCATTTGATATATTGGAAATAAAGTCATTGTAATAGGATTTTGTCATAAGATCAATAACTTAGAAAATATGTCTTGGCTTAACCTTAGTGTTTACAGTGCTTGGTAGCAGGAGGCCATTATCCTTTGACAATGTTCTATAGTGGTGGCAATATTTTTAATTTTAAAATCAAGTACAATATATGTCCTTTAGTTCTTATATTATTTATAGATTTTTGCATTAAATTTACTGTGAGAAGGTACATTGAAACACCATTTGTTTTAGTCCTTCTTTACTTTATTGCAAACCTGACTGATCACACACTTGCATTAAATTGTTTGATGCTCCTGGCTTATCTCTGTTACACTGAAAATGTAATACACAACAAATGCAATAGCATGTATTTATTAAATCTATACCAACTCTGCTGCCTGTCTTCAGCTGTTATGTAATAGAATGGGTGTAGGAGTTAGTGACATGGGAAGTTCTTTGGATTTAGCCAAGCATCAATGTGACTCCTTTGGCTACTGAACTTTTTTGTTGATTTGCATTAGAATAGATGAGAGAAAACTGCATCTGTGAATATTTGTCATGGTCACAGCATTTAAAGAAAGCATATGTCTTTTAGACTGTTTGAATTTATTTTTTTTTTTCCCTTGCAAGTTTTTAAATTACTTGAAACAATTCATACTTGCAGAATGGAACTCAATGAAAAATCAAAAATAATTTTAAACTAAAACTAAGAATAGCCAGGTATGGAATATACTATGTTTGCTTTGCCTGCTTATCTTTGGTAATATTTTATAAACATTCTTCCTCTGTGTTCATTTTCTTATTGTAAGTCCAGTCTAGGCTGTACTTAACCTGCAGCAAACGACTCTGAATAGATAAATATTCCAGGCATCTTTTTTCTTTTATCTTGATAATATGTAGTAAAATGTATAGCCAAAGAAATAAAAAGTTTCTTTGTCCTCAGACTGTCATCTTTGAACGGCTTTATATACTTCCTTTCATAACTTTTAATGAGCTTCTAAAATTAGTAACTTAGATATTAATTTTGGACCACAGAATTAGAGCAGAATAATCACTCAGAAGTACTTATTTTTATTAATATCTATGTTTAAAACTATTTTACTGTGACTAAAGTTGATAGACATATAAGGAAATAAACACAATGCATACATAAATAACTAAAAAGTTTATAGATTATCAAAAGCTGAGATTAATGACTTGTATGCAAGGGATTACTATGCTGATTTATGCTAATTAAGGTTTTATTAATATACTGGGTAAAATTCTGTGATCATTGTTTCACTGGACATTGCAATAGAGAGCGCTATTTTTTCATAGTCTATTAGTGTTATTTGGCTGAACCTTGAGTAGACTTGGACCTATTCCTTGCAAAGTAATTGTCAAAATTTTTAAAATATGTTAGTGAATGAAAGATTATCAAACAAGATTTCTAACAGCCTAATTTTTAGTCTTTTTCATGGAGAATATTCACAAAATAGAGAGGCTTATGTTGTGTGGCTGTCTCCTCCTTTTTGTGATAGCAGTACTACAGACTTAAGACAAAATGACTTCTGCATTCTGTCAATAAAATTAATGGAAATTTGTTCAGTTGCATCTAATGAAATTACTAAGGTCAACAATGTGGACAGAAAATAACAGGAATGAAAGAAGAGCATCCCATTATGACTGGTAGTTGTATCACTTACTATATTGAAATCATTTCTGTATTGACACAAAAGATCATTCCTGTGCTATTTATAAATTCTGGGAAAATAAGCCTTGTTAATTCTGAACAGTGATACGTTCTCAGCCTGGTATATACTTCAGGTATGTATTTGCCATTAAACAGAAAAACAGTCTGAATGTTTTGGGTTTTTTTTTCCAACTGGATGACGCGCCTCAACCACACAGCAATATTTCTGGTTGTTAGAATTGGACACTACAGGTGCAGAAGAGTAATTTTAAGCAAGCTTTTGGTAGTTCTCATTTCAACAATGAAATAATTTATTTTTCAAGAGTTCAGTTCTACATGGAAACTACATGGGTAAATTTTGAAAATCTGTCAACATTTCATGATACTGAAATTGGAGCTGAATGCATTTTTTGGTAATAACTTTCAGGTACCGTGACACAGGAACATGGAGAATCACTTGCACAGTCCCCCGAGCTTTTTTCATTGTAGAGGGTTCTGCTGTACCCAGTAAAGTAAAGTGGTGAATGTAAAAAATAAAATAAAACTACCATACTATAAAGTCAGTAATCAGTTTTTAGGTAGTTTTTACCAGAAAAATAAAATATTGATAAACTGATAAGAAGTCATTTGTGGTCATGAACATTCTGTGTAATGCAACATAGTGTGGGAGATTGTCAAACTAGCTCTCAGCAAACTTGAATCTCTACCTGAAGTGACACACTGTCAAGCAGAGAGATGATAGCTTGGATCCTGAAACAGCATTGAAATGTCAGCCTTATACAGCATCATAAGAAATTATCTCAAGGGTAGGAAGAATTAGCTTGTTGCAGTTCTGCTAAAATGACTATACCGATTACAGGTCTACAGCTAATTCTTTCTCTAATAAGTTGTGAAATCTCTGCACCATTCTTGCAGTATAGATGATCATAAGATTTACCCTAAGGCCAGCACACATAAGGAAAAAAAAAAAAAAATGATACCATTGCAAAAAATATACACTTATTTCAGAATCCAGCACAATTTATTATTATTAGTACTGTATAATATGGTAAAATACTTAATATCACTTGATGGCAACTTATAAAGTTGTTGAAAAAAACAACCCTCATAACCTACTGGTTTTGGTCTCTTCATAAAGCTTAAGCTTAGAAGGAATAGACTAATCACATAATTGCTCTCACATTATACAGTTGTTCTCACATAAAGTAATTGGCACTCAACTGACTAATCAGGTGTGATTACAACTGCAGTATTTGTGAATACTTAAAAAATAAATCTTCCTATAAATCTTAAAAAATTAAAACCAATATGACTATAGGGAAAAAAAAAAAACAAAAACAATTAAAAAACCCCATGTGATAAACATTTATGACAAGCAATGAGTCTGAAATATAATGTTTGGATTCCAGGATAGTGTGGTGTAAACAATGAATTATTTTAAAATCCAGTGCTCAGGCTAAATCAAAAATCTGTAAAATAAAGAAACTGATCAAGAGAACAGAAATAGAAATATATCAGGGTTTTGACAATATAGAAACAGAAAGAAATGTAAAAATAAGTATTTTAAACACCTCCTCCTACTCAGCACGAATGCGTCTGTTTAATTTTTTGGAGTACTTGTTTTCAGTTTTGAATCTTTTTTGTTCACATGTAGATGAATCTGAAAATGAAAGATATTTAAAGTAAACAAAAAGATAAAAGTTTTGTAAGGTAAATAAAATAGAGTTTCTACAATTTTTGTTATGGAAGTGTGGAAATGTGCCAGTATGTTTTGAATTCCTGAACTCCAATATCTCCAATATTTTGACTGAAATTATTCATTGAATTCTAATCAAGATGGCAACAGTTACCATCCCTAATTAATTCCACATAGTGAGTTTAAGAAAATGCAACTTTCCTAATAGAAACACAGAGATCAAAACACTATTCATAGTTTTCATACCTATTCTGTACCCTTTAATATGCTCCATTGATGCTCTGTGTCTCTGTCTGCTTCATTCCGTATTTTAATCCATAGAAATTGTAGGCTACTTACAGAAAAAAAAAAAAAAAAAAAAAAATCTGTTCTAACAAAGCATACCTGTGAATGAAGAATGTAGAATTTTACATTTGAATCCTCTATCTGCAACCCCTCGCAGCACCCATCTTCAAATGACATTTGGCCCTGAGGTTCTGTGCAAGGTATTATAATGTGATTTATTTCAATGCATAGAGTCTGGTGCATAAGTAAACCAAAAATTTAATTGAAGTTACCAGTATTTCTACAGAGATGCTGTTTCTCAGAAGCATGATTTTAAGCATGGCAGTTTTAAATATCTTCATGTGGCACATATTTATTTAATTTAAATATTTGCATAAATTGTAGCAAACCACCATGTTGTTTCAGAAGGAACTCAAACACTACCATCTTTAGTTACTTTCATACCTATTACTAATAGCTATCCAGTGGACCTGTGTTAAGGTACACTTAGCATCAAAATATCAGGATCTTAATAATATGTACCTAGGTACTTGTGAGCATTCCAGAATCCAGGAAATTCAGGCAAAAATAGCAAAAGAGAATAAGAAAGGCAGAGACAAAATCTTAACAGTCATAACATTATTATTATTATTATTATTATTATTATTATTATTATTATTATTATTATTATTATTATTATTATTATTATTATTATTATTATTATTATTATTCAGAAAAAGATAAGTGCGCTCAAGCATACTTATTATTTCAATCCAAATGAGTATGACACAGTCATGGGGAGTATGGTCAGTAATTTTAATGTGAACAGCTTCCCTTGTATACCATAGTTAGTCATGGCCATAAGAAAACATATTAGGTTTATGCACAATATTTCTATCTTTCCTCTGATGAATTTTCACAAAAGCAAACTACTAAAAAATTATTGTGTGGGGGTTTTTTTAAAAAAAATATATTATTTTTAAATCACATTTTATAGGGAAAAAAAAAAAAAGACGAAAACCAGGAATAGCTATGAAGGCTAGAACACAAAAGATACAATATTATACATTTATAGAAAACAAACAAACAAAAAAAGAACTTTATGGAATTCCACACATAATAAACACTAGAGTCCTAGTCAGAAAAATATCAGTAAACTCTACTAAAAACAACGGTAATTCAATACTTTACAGAAGAGACAATCAGCAGAATATTACTTAAAAGTTAACCATAGTAAAATTAATCACAATATTTTGATTTTTCTCAGCAGATTCCATACATCTTTATTTAAATCTACACAGTATGTAGCATAATCAATGTAAATTGCAGGAACAGCAATAAGAAATTTTTACTCCAATCTCAGAAGAAATTTTCCCATGGTTTTATTATATAATTGACTTAAAACTTGGGAAGGCAAAAGGAGATGTATTTTCTACTAAGTAAGTGGTTCACATACTTCTGCACTTGCTCTAGAACAGAAAAGTTTATTGGTTTTCATTTTTTTATTTACATCAGTGCAACCACAGGTAAGTAAACAGTATAAAATCATACAGGAGAAGAATTATTTTTTTTATTTTTCAGAGAGGAAAAAAATAAGGCATAGGATTATTAATCTGGTCTTCATTAATGCACATGTAGACTGCTAAAATGAATGATCATTTTCTATCTGAAATAATGATTTTATATTTTTAGTGATATTGTCTAAAGTTTCCTGACTTCAGGAAAAAAGTGAAACTCTCTAGTTTACAAATAGGTGGTTGGAATCAGTTCTATTAAATAGAATTATCCTATTTTAGGCTCTAATTACACACGTGAAAAGATTATAATAAAATGCAAGGATGAAATTAACCTGTTGGAATCCAATCAGAAGGTTGCTTTGGAAGCTAGGTGATGCCAAACCTCCAAGCTCCCTCCTTCAGCCCTTCAAATAATTTAACACTAAACTCACAGTTATGACTTCAGGGGAGAAAGAAGAAAGAAAGAAAGAAAAGAAAGAAAGAAAGAAAGAAAGAAAAAGAAAGAAAGAAAGAAAAAAAAAAAGAAAGAAAGAGAAAGAAAGAAAGAAAGAAAGAAAGAAAGAAGAAGAAAGAAAGAAGAAGAAAGAAAGAAAGAAAGAAAAGAAAAAGAAAGAAAGAAAGAAAGAAAGAAAAGAAAGAAAGAAAGAAAGAAAGAAAGAAAGAAGAAAGAAAGAAAGAAAGAAAGAAAGAAAGAAGAAGAAAGAAAGAAAGAAAGAAGAAAGAAAGAAAGAAAGAAGAAAGAAAGAAAGAAAAGAAAGAAAGAAAAAGAAAGAAAGAAAGAAAGAAAAGAAAGAAAGAAAGAAAAAGAAAGAAAGAAGAAAAAGAAAGAAAGAAAAAGAAAGAAAGAAAGAAAGAATTAAATGTCTTTTATACCTCTTAGATTATATGTAGCTTGTAAAACAGTGAATTGTGGGGTTTTTTGTTTACTAGCAGACTTGAGTTGCTAGAAAATATTTAATATAATTAAGCTATTTAAAACTTTTCATAGCTATACATATTTCTTTATAGTGAAAAGGAGGTCTTCTAAAGTGTTTTTTGTGATAAATGTTCACTCTGGGATTGCCATTCTTTGTGAAACTCCAACTCCCACAGAAGTAGAGACACACAATTTGCCAAAATGATTTCATGCAAATTAATTTTTCAAATAAATTCATGCAACTTACATTTCTGAAGTTGTCTTAGAAGACCACAGGGAAAGATTTATAGAGTGAGTAACTTCTGAGGAGTGAAGGAGGCATTTTGTTATCTAGAGAAACTTCCTGTATAACAGGACCAATGCGCTTTCCAGAATCCATCCTTTTTCAAAGCAAGCACATTTTTTATTTTTTTTTTCCCTAAGGAAGAGGCAAACAACTATCAATAGCCCTTCTCTCTCTTCTTATGTCTTTGTCTATTAATTTAGAAGATCCTTTACACTGTTGTCAAATGGATCTCATCTCTTCTAAGCAGTTCTTTACCCCCAAAGAGTATTTCATAGTTGTAAAAGACAACCCCTGCTATCAACACCAGTACAACAAACAGATGTTGACTCACAGGATCTGTTTACTCCTTCTCAGGTCTTTACACCAGGATGATCAAAAAAACCCCAACCAAACAAACAAAAAACCACATAGTCTCCTGTCTCCTTGATCATTTACCCATGTGTCAGAGAGAATGAAGACAGGAAAGCATCCAAATATCTTTTGTAAGCAAGAGCACTGTATTTTAAATGTATTGTCTGGAAAGTCAACACATTTTGGATTTTGTATAAAAAACAGAGCCAGACCTGAGATCTGAAAACAACCACAACAACAAACTCCTCAATTTTCAGGAAGGATAGTTTCATCCTCTTCTTCCCTGATGAAATTTTGTGTCTCTTTATTTGCTAGTGAATCTCACACCCAACTGGGATACTTCAAAGCCTTGTGGTCAAACTCACAGCTTAAGTCCCTCTCAAAATTAAAAGGACCTAAAATAAAGTTTACAGTTATGAGTGAACACTTTATTGAGAAGGCTATTATGCAAAAAAACGGATCTCTCTTTCTCCATAAAGGTGCTGTAGAAGCAAGCTCGACAGTGTCTGTATCTGCACATTAGGCACCACTGGAAAGTAGGTGTTGTGAGTTGATCATAACTTCATTTAATGATTAATTCTACTCATGTTGAATCTTTAGACTCTTCTCCAGCTTAGGTGGACTAAATCTTAGCCCAGCTCTTATTAGGTGTTACTGTTTTCCAGGCTGGAGTATCTCACCTTTTAAACATAATTTAATTTATTTTCATCTATATGCATGACTTCCCTTTTGGCTGTATTGAACCAGATACTGTTTGATTATGTGCACGTTGTCAAATGATCCAGATAACTCTGTAGAATAATATATCCTCTTTATTATTTTCTACTTTCCATTTTTCAAGCCATCTACAAATTTCATTAGTAATGATTTTATGATTCCTTTTAGTCATTGATAAAAGTACTTCACAGCATGAAGCCAAGAGCTGAAGCCAATGAGACCTTACAAAAAATAAGACCTCTGATATTTTTAATTTGTGGATAATTTCAAAAACAATAAGACTTAAAAGATGTTCTCTCGTATGTAGGTTGGTGGGGATTTTTTGGGTTTGTTTTTTTTTGTTTGTTTGGGTTTTTTTTAGAATGCACAATACAATGGATAATCTAAATTATTGAAACAATTGTATTACTAAACATGACCATAAGTATTTTTTTTTCTTGAAATATTGACACATATTTGTACTTCTTTGGACAATGATTAATTAAGCTTTCCATAGTTTGTGTTTCTTTTACATTAGAAAACAAATATGGGTGCATAGGAAAGAGAAAAATAAGGCACAATTTCAAAGTATGAATTTCAGTTGCTTAAGAATTAAGTATCTCAGTTTTGGATTTCCTTCGTTTTTTAAAGAGAAAATATTTGATATGAATTGATAAAGATATTTTGAACAGTATTTTATGATTCATTTGTATTACATATACTGTCACTTTGAAAAAGACAGAGAATTTAAAAATCTGAAGTGCCTCTTTCTTCAATAGTAAAATTAAAAAAAAATAAACCAAACCAAACCAAAACAATTTATGTATTCTATTAACAAGCCAGAAGGCAGATAAAATCCTGATTTTATATAGGAAAACAAATAATTCCTCTCTTCAAAATTGAGAGTTCATCGGTATGTAGCTAAATTTGAAAAGGAATGAAACATTAAAAATATTTCCTAAAAATCATAATATTTTATTTGAATGATAACTTATGTCACAACCACATCATTTGTTTATTTCTAGTAATAGCAATTAATAGATCTTAAAAGGTAAATATGAATAGAACCTGATTAAACTCTAATTTTTCATTATACATTACTTTTAATTGAGATTTTTTTTTTTTTTTTCTTCCTAGGACCTTTAACATCTTCATTCCATATACAATTATAAACCTTCAGGTGGGAAGAAAAGGTTTTTGTTTTTACCTCTTCTTAAAATTTTTTGAAGTATGATATTTTCAGTTTTACCACTAACTAAAACATAAGGGATATTATCCTTACCTAAACATTAAGGAGGATTAGTTTTCACTGGTTTAATTTGTGTCAAATTAATTCTTAACAACTACAGTAGGTAATACAGAAGTAAGAAATAACTGAGATCTATTTATTCCCTGTAATTATCCATCTGGTGGTAAAATTCTACTATTCTATTTTTGCTAATTTAAAAATAGTTTGTGTGTGATTAAAGTTTCAGATTGTCATCACTTTTTTCATGGCTTTATAATACTTGATTTCATTTAAAATAATTAAATAGTTCTCTGACAAAGTACACACTTTTTTTGTTTGTTTTGTTTTTTAATCACTTCCTACCCAGCTATGTCTAAGGCCAGATTTCAGTCACCTGAATCTGTCATAGAAAATTCACAACAATGAAAATCCTAATTTAGAGAACTCTTTATGTTTAATTTGGTTGTCTGTCCTCAATAACTTACAAGGCAAGCTATCAACTTTTTCTCCAGCTCCTGTACGTTACCACAAATAGTTCTACGTTAACTTATGATGAAGCATGCATAATCCTGACCTTTCTTCTTACATAAACATTAAACTCTTGCAAATGCTCAATGTTATAGGTGAGAGTATTTAGCTACTAATCATAGTTGATCCAACTGTTGTTTTTTTGGAACTTTCTATCTCCCTGGGAACACCAAAATTATGTAACAATTCATAAACATAAAATCATATTCAGCACATTTCCATACAATTTTTAACAGACAGAATACTACAAGTTAGAATGCTCAGATGCCCTCTTAAGACAAATGTCACTTTTCCCTAAAAGCTAAGTTAATTAGAATGCATGTAATAGGTCTGCTTACAAGTGACAGTTTAAGTACAGGCTTAAACATTTCTAAAATCTGGAAACTATGGCTCCTTTATTTTCTTTTTAGGCTACCTAATCAACAGATTTAAAATACTAGAAATAAAAGTTTCTCCAATATATTTATGCTAAACTTTTGTGACTATTTTTTGCATGAATAAAATTTCAACTTTGAGAGCAGTCTGTATATCAACTTAGTCATCTAATTAGAGCATGGAAACACTTCAACAAACCTTAAGGAATGTTCAATAACACCTATTGTAAAGAAGCTTTCCTTGTCATCAGAAGATGCATTTGAGATTTCCTCTATATTAGACTGCCTGAGATCTAAGACAAAGTGCTTTAAATAAAGTGAACCAAACTAATTTCTACACTAATTCATTTCAGACAGCCTGTCAATATTTCTAAATTTAATCAGGTAATGGTGCTTTGTACAGAGATGGCTATACTTGAAAAGGTACAAGATTTTCACTTGTGGTCTTACAATTGCTCTGCAAATGCCAATTCAACACTAATGCTCATAGTATTTAGCTGGGAATTGCTAGGATGTCAACAGCTCCCTTGGTCTAGTTTGAACATTTGAACTACTTGATAGGTAATTAAGGTTGCCCTCAAAAGTCTGTAGCTTTAGCTAAACCCTAAAGTCTGTGTCAAGTGATTTTTTTTTTCTTTTTTTTTTTCCCCAATTCAACCACCTCTCAGTTTCCATGTAGTCAGTCCTCTCACTTCTGCAAAGTACCTCAGTGAGATCTAATTTAGTGCATGTGGACATTAGATGTCACTGAAAAATTCCTCCTAATGAAGTTAGGGTACAAACCCATATTACAGTTGTGCCTGAAACATCCCAGGCAGGTAGCATTCACCAAGTGTGCCCACAGAGTAGTTTGGTTTAGACACAGTAAGTTTGAGACATTCAGTATGTATTGACTTTTCTGTACATGGAAACCTATACTGTGATTGCATAAGAGATGTGGTGCATCCGGGAAATACCCATCTTGCCATTAAGAAAAATTCTGGAAGGAAAACAAACAAACAAACAAACAAACAACAACAACAAGACAACAACAACAACAAAAACATTTGCCCACTTGTTTATTTACTTAAAATTGAAGTTTTATCTCTGAGGCTGAAGGGTGTTATTCATCCCAAATACTTTGAACTGTTTCCTCAGCACATGCATGCATTTAAATGCTGACTGTTGTCATGTCCTAGATTCCTGTCCATAAAGTTTTCCCATATAAAGAAAGAAGGAAATGTGACTCACATTCATTGATCCACTTGCTTGGAATAAAGGTGCAGAAACACTGACCCATAAATAGACAAATTTACTCAATAGCAGTAGCTAAGCTTAAGAGGATATAATTAGGTATAGAGTTGATTGTTATTCACCACTTGTGTGGGGTTCATATCTTACATTACAAGAAAGAAAGGAGGGAGGGAGAAAGAGAGAGAGAGAAGGACAGAGAGATATCACCAGTCTAGGTTCCAATGCTGGTCCAGGCAATGGGGGTGTCCAATCCTTGGGACTACCTGCCCACACAGCAATCTTTTCAGTTTTTATAGGCAGTTAGACTCCTTCCCCTAGTTAAGTTTCTCTCTTCTCATGCTAATTAGACATCATGCGCAGTTCTTGCCTTAGAGTGCTCTGGAAACGTGTCAGTGGGCTAGTAGACTCCTCAGGTTGTCTTCATCTCCCCCTGCCAGAATTACTGCTGTCTGACCTCTTCTAGGCACAAGTATGATTTAGAGACAAGTCCCTTTCTCCCCATTCATACTCACTGGGTCAGGTTACAAGAGAAAGGAGTTGGATCAGAAAAGTGCTGTCCTGTCTCTGCCAGACGCTCTTCTCTGATCGAAACCTCCCCCACCTCCACTCATTACCATGCAGGTGGGATAAATCCTTGAGACATTTATCCAGGGTTTGAGACTTTTAAACCCATATTGTCTGGACCCTTCAACTGTGGTGATGGTAGTGACTACTGAAAACTCAAGAAAAGCACTAAACATCAAGTGAAGAGAACAAAACGTAACCCTTATATTCTCCAAAAGGATTGTAAAACGAAAAGAAGTTAACATAAAAAAAGACAATAAATAAATAATTTAAAAACAAAGAAGACAGACTTCATTAGAGCCCAATGGCCTGCACTATGTTGAGTTAAAATAGCAGTTTCATATGGAATAAAAAGAGTGTTCGAGGAACAAGGAATTTGCTTGAATTCTGATAGCAGTTAGGGGATTTTTGAGACCTGAGCTTTTTTCACTAGTGAAACTACATTCCCATCACCTCCCTTTCTTTTCTATGAGTACAATCTGTATAAAACTAACAGATTTTCAAATTGAAATTATATGCTGGAGACTGACCCATGGGTACCAATACAAGGGACAACAAGAGCATGAAGGGCACTCCTAGGGACTGTACACCCTATTGGCTGGACCAATGTTGGAAGCAGGGCTAGTGATATCTATCTGTCCCTATCTGTCTCTTTCCCTCTTTTCTTCCTTTCTCTCTTGTACAGCAACTGTACCCTGGGCTGCGTTAAGAGACATGTAACCAGCAGGCCAAAGGAGGTTATTCTGCCCCTCTACTCTGCTCTCGAGAGAACCCACCCGGAGTACTGTGTCCAGCTCTGGGGCCCTTGATGTAAGAAAGACATGGACCTGTTGGAGCAAGTCCAGAGGAGGGCCATGACGGTGATAAGAGAGCTGGAGCACCTCTCATACAAGGACAGGCTGAGAGAGTTGGGCCTGTTCAGCTCAGAGAAGAGAAAGCTTAGGGGAGATCTTATAGCAGCCCTCCAGTACCTGAAGGGGCCTACAAGAAAGCTGGGGAGGGACTTTTAATAAAGGTAGGTAGTGACAGAACAAGTGATAATGACTTCAAACTGGAAAAGGGTAGATTTAGATTAGATATTAGGAAGAAATTCTTCACTGTGAGTGTGGTCAGACACTGGCACAGGTTGCCCAAGAAAGTTGTGGATGCCCCCTCCTGGAAGTGTTCAAGGCCAGGTTGGATGAGGCTTTGAGCAACCTGGTCTAGTGGAAGGTGTTCCTGCTTATGGCAGGGGCATTTGGAACTAGATGATCTTTAAGGTCCCTTAAAACCCTAACCATTCTATGATTCTGTTTTATAAACTCAAAAGAACAAAGATTCACCATAAAATGCCACTGAATGGTAATTAATAAATATTAACAAATTATTATTTGTTACAATAATTTGTTACAATTTGTAACAAAATATTAGTGGCTATTAGTGTATCCTATTTATTAGGACTATAAAAGGAATATAATAGGACTGGAGTAACACTTGAGAAAAAAATAAACAAAAGGACTGTATTGGGTTTGTGTGGCAAGGTTTTGGTAGTGGGATGGGGGACATAAGGGTGGCTTCTGTGAGAAGCTGTTAGAAATTTTCCCCAGGTCCAACACAGCCAATGCCAACTGGCTCCAAGATGGACCGGCCGCTGGCCAAGGCCTAGCAATCAGTAATGATGGTAACACCTTTGTGATAACATAATTAAGCAAAAGGGGAAGAGGGAAAAAAAAAATGCACACTGCAGCTGGAGAGAGAGGAGTGAGAAGATGTGATAGAAACAACCCTTGCAGACACCAAGGTTAGTGAAGAAGCAGGGGGAGGAGGTGTTCCAGGCACTGGAGCAGAGATTCCCTGCAACTTATGGTGAAGACCATGGTGAGGCAGGTTGTCCCCCTGCAGTCCATGATGGTCCATGGTAGAGCAGATGTCCACCTGTAGCTCATGGAGGACCCCATACCAGAGCAGGTGGATGCCTGAAGGAGGCTGTGACTGCATGAGGGACCCCACGCTGGAGCAGGTTCCTGCCAGGACCTGTGGTGCCATGCAGAGAGGAGCCCATGCTGGAGCAGATTTTCTGGCAGGACTTGTGACCCCGTGGGGGACCCACACTGCAGCAATCTGTTCCTGAAGGACTTCACCCCATGGAAAGGACCCATACTGGAGCAGTTCATGAAGAGCTGTCATTCACAGGAAGGACTCATATTTGAGAAGTTTGTGGAGGACTGTCTCCTGTGAGAGGAAGAGTGTGAGGAGTCCTCCCTCTGATGAGGAAAGAAGGGCAGAAACAACATGTTATCATCTGATCCCAAACCCCATTCCCAGTCCCCCTGTGCCACTGGGGAGGAGAAGGTGGAAATCAGGAGAAAAGTTAAGCCTAGGAAGAAGGGAGGGGTGGGTGGAGGTGTTTTAAGATTTGGTTTTTCTTCTCATTATCCTCTGATCTGATTTGTAATAGATTAAAATTATTTTTTTCCCCAGGTCGAGTCTGTTTTTCCTGTGATAGTAGTTGGTGAGTGATCTCTCTCTGTCCTTATCTCTACCCACAAACCTTTCATTATAGTTTTCTACCCCCTGTCCAATTGAAGAGGGGGAGTGATGGAGTGGGTTTTGGTGGGCACCTGGTATCCAGCCAGGGTCAACCCACCACAAGGACTAAGAGAAAATCACAAGAAAGTCCTGCTGAAATTCTGTCATCTAAGACCAGAACTTAAAAGGCCTCTGCAGCCATAAGAACTGAAGCAGTTTTCCACATTCAAATGTTTTAGAAGATAGAGTAGCATATTCTACCTCTTAGTCTTGGTTCACAACTGCTGTTGCCCTGTTTATGAGCTATGGCAATAGCTTGCAGTGATCGTGTGCTTGGCTTCCTGTGGGAATCTCAATGTCTAATCAGATTTTTTTACTAACTCCAGATTGTGCTCTTGCTGTCCTTTCGGATGGTACCCGTGGGTCAGTCTCTAATGTGTAACTTCAGCTTGCAAATTCTAGGCCCTTCTTTTCCCTGCTGAACCTTTGTGGCTTAACTTTTTTTAACCTCTTCTTCTAATCGTGCCAGACAAACAGATCTCCATTGCCATGGATATTAAAATTCTCTGTATGACTCAAAAAGCTCATTTCATTACAGATCATGTCAGAACAAAGAGTGGCAATTCTCCGTTACTCTAAACTACCATGGGATTTTTTTTAAACTGAGTTTGTTATATACCTGCATTATGTTGCTGTCAAACATATCTACTATAATATCTAAAATAATAACAAAAAGGTAAAATTAATGTCTCTCCCTTGCCAAGACCGTGTATCCTGTGTGAAATTTAGGACTGCAGGAATTTGGTAAACTAGTTATAAATCCCTGAAAAGAATAGTTTATGATGAAAACCTTGACAAACCTAACTATAACTGCACAAACACATCACTAGCATGAGAAAAATCAATGTTTTAACAGTAACGAAATGTATTATTGCACTTGTAAATTTACATTCTTTATTTGTATAGGCAAGTAATATAGTAAATTACAATACAATTGTTACATGTTGCAAATGTTAGAGATTATGAACATAACATTGAAATTTTATGGCTACATAGGTAAATTTGTATGAAGGCAGTGAGGGCAATAAAGCTTCAAAACTATTGTCTTTGATGTTGGTTTTTGTTTGTTGTTTGTTTTTTTTTTTAAATTAATTGCAGCAGAAAGGGTTAACCTTTCCTGAAAATTAATAACCACTGGGGAAGTAACAAATAAAAAACTTTCATGTCTCTTACAACATTTTGATATATTAAAAAAAAACATATTAAAATACCATTTTATTTAAGAAAATAAATAGCATGTGATCAGTAAGATTGCACACAAGCCTTCTGCTGAAGGTTTAAATAATCTAATGGATTGCCAAGGCTTTGAATTGACATATCTGTTAAGAATAATTTTCCTTCCTCTTAAAGTCAAATATGAAAGCATTTGGTGTACATAGCATTCCATTTTTTTTCTTCTTAATGCTTCAGTCCATAAAGTTGCTAAATTAATCTTTTGATTCAGTTTGTAAATATTTTTTTTCCCTGTAGCAAAACTATGTCTTCTCCAGCACTGTTTTCAGAAGCAATTTCCTAAGAGAGAAACAGATTTGTACAAGAGCTAAGGCAAATTGTTTCTGTGTTTTTCCATTTGAGGCTTACCTCCTCCAAGTTAAACCATTTGCTGTACTTGTAACCTGGAATTCCCATTGCTGATTTTATTCTATTTTATTTTATTTTATTTTATTTTATTTTATTTTATTTTATTTTATTTTATTTTATTTTATTTTATTTTATTTTATTTTATTTTATTTTATTTTCCCCCGATTGAGTGTATGGCCCATTTATACAGATTGTTGAGAGTAAAGGCAGATTCTCGGACCACACTTATATTGAAGCAGTTAAGTCTGCAAAAGACAGACAAACAGATTTGTTATCCTTTCCAATAAAAGATGATAACTATGTTAATGCAAATTCTCATGTGGATAAGAACAGAATGAGGCCCCATTTGTGCCTGAAATAAAGGTTTGGCTTCATGGCTTCTGTGATGTGGCTAGCTATCATCTATCCCAAATGTTGCCACTAATGGAAAGCAAATGTCTGGAATTTTGTAGCTGGGGCCCAAGTCCACCAGATCTTTTGAGTGCAACTGCTCCCTTTTCACTTCTACCTTTTTTTTTTTTTTTTTTTTTTTTTCTTTCCCTCCTTTAAAGTGAAAATATCAAAAGACACTGAAGGACTGAAGGCTTATTATCTCTCATGCCAGTGCCTGTCTGGAATACTAAAATAATACACAAGTTCAGGGTAAGACTTTAGATGGAGAGATCACCAATCTATTTGAGAACAAATGCAGCTCCTGTGTCTTAAACAAAAAATATTTTACTCCAGACCTTCCCAGCAGGACTAACAGACCAACACCTTCTAGAAGCTTCCTGGGTTAGGTGCTCTTCACCAAAAACTGATGCAGAATGTTTTCTGCCCTCTGTCACCTCAAAGTCTTAACCATGGATAAGTTACTTCCCTGTCATATGCATGTCCCTGGTAAATTGCAATGTCTTTTAGAATGCAGTTGTGCTGTTAGACATCGACTGCCAGGTTTGCCAAGGTTGGTCATGCTTGGAATATTTCAGAGTCAATGGTGTCTCCCTCTGTCTCTAAATTGCCCATCCCAACCCAAAGTGAATCAGCCATATCAAGAAAAACATGCAGCTTTCCTCCTTCCTGCCCAGCCTCCAATCTTTTAACATGTATTGGACTTACAAAGTAAATGGGAAATAGGCACATTAAATACTTCTACCATCTGTCACAAAACAGTTACAACAGATTTTCATATCTTCAGCTGCTAAAACAATGGTAATGAATGGCTTAGCTTTTAGTAGTAAATAAGAAAAAAGAAAACAGTCCATTTTGAACTCAATGATATTTTTTTCCCAACTTTTTATCTTTTTTGCAGACTCAGAAGAAACTATTTGCACTTCATAGTACATCTCTAAGAAAAAAAAAAAAAAAAAAAAAAAAAAAAAGTAGAAATTTACACTTTTACCACATTTTGTTTCAGATATTTGAGTTATCAAAATTAGAAGCATTTTGTTTAATTCAGTGTCTTGGAGTTAATGAAAGATCATTGTCACAGATAAAAGAAAAAGAAAGAAAAAAGATAGAGTTCAAAGTATGTCGTGAGGTCAAACCAACATAGTTAATAGGGTGTCCTGGTTTTTAGCTGGAACAGAGACAGGTTTCTTTTTAGTGGATAGAATAGTGCTGCATTTTGCTTTCAGCCTGGGATTTATTATGAGAGAGACACTGACAATATACCAGTGTTTTCATTTTTGTCGCTGGAAGTGAAGATCTTCATGTTCTGTTAGTGCAAGATCTAAGGGGTTGAAGAATATTAAAATTAATAAGCTAAATTGGCATTTGGATATGCCAATGGGATATTCCATATCATATCACATCATGGCCGGTATATTAATGAGGGTCTCTTCCTCTTTTAGCTCTCTCTGGCTTTTGCTCGCCCTCTTGTTCTTCCAGGATTATGGCTTCGGTTCAGGTTTGTTGCTCCTCTGGGATTGTTATCCGGGAATGTGCCAGGCTTGGTCGGTGGGTGGTGAGCAGTTGCACTGTGTATAACTCATTTGCATATTTTGTTATTATCATAGTCACTACAATTTTAATATTAGTATTATTCTAAGTTTTCTTTTATTTCTGCTATCAAACTGTTCTTATCTCAACCTACAAATCCCCTTACTCTTGCCCCCTAGTCCTCTCCCCAATCCTCCTGGGGGTGGGGGGAAAGTGGGTAAATGGCTGTGTTGGCTGCTAGCCAAGGGCTAGCCCAGTGAAACTATCACACAGGGCATAACTGGATTTCACAGTAGCTGCATTAAGCTATGGCCCTGTTCAAAAATTCATATTTACAGATAGGAAGTGAAGCCTGTAAGACTGTTTCTCCCAAAGAGAGAAAAACAGAAACAAGAAAAAAATGAATAGATATCCTGATTTCTGCACTAAAGATTTGATACAGATAGGTTAGTTTTTCCATTGACTAACAGAACACACTGAATAAATGATACACAGTCAGTGAGAGATTCTTTCTGTCACTACCTAAATGACTTCTGGATAGTTCGCTGTATCTCCAGCTACAATCTCACTTTGGCATGCACTGAATCATATTAATACCTGAATGAAATATAATACTGAAATCAATACTACATTTTCCACTGCTTACAGGGACATTATGAGATGTTCAGTATACTATGCATGTGTGATTGTTACACTGTTTTAAGTTTTCACCTCTTATTTAGCAAATATAAATGTGATAATTGTTCAAGAGTGTAAAATGTTATTGACAGAAACATACTTCTAAATTAAAACTTACTTCATCTGTTTGCAATAAGAAGCAATGTTGCCCACCTCTTGACATACACTTTCTAATTTTTTAGTGACTTGTCTAGATCATGTTAATATTTCTGTCATGGATAAATATGTAAAAATATAGAATCATAGAATGGTTTGGGTTGAAAGGGACCTTAAGGATCATCTAGTCCCAACCCCCCTGCCATCAGCAGGGACACCTTCCACTAGACCAGGTTGCTCAAAGCCTCATCCAACCTGGCCTTGAACACTTCCAGGGAGGGGGCATCCACAACTTCCCTGGGCAACCTATTCCAGTGTCTCACCACCCTGATGGTAAAGAATTTCTTCCTAGTATCTAATCTAACACTACCCTCTTCTAGCTTAAAGCCATTAACCCTTGTTGTATCATATTAGAGCTCTCAAGGCTGAATCATTCTTTTGGTAGAGGAAAAACTATCCTCTGCTTTCAGAAGTTCTGAAACTTAAAAAAGAATATTTCTACTTTTACCTTTATATAAGACACAGAGCTAACAGCAGTATCCTTCCTTATTCACAAATATAATGATTAACTCTACAGCTTGACTTATTTCATTCAGAGATCTCCCAGTAATAATGGTAAATGTATGGAGCCAGAAGATTTTGCTAAACAGTTAGGGGCACAAATCATCCTCATGAATAAGAATGCAAATAAAAACATAAACAACATTTATCATTAAAAACTGTAACTTAAAGGTACTTTGTTAACTCATGCTTTTGTTTTTTTAGACATTCATAAATTATTCCCTTCCTTCTTAAGATCTGTTGCTAAATGCTGAAAAATGCATTAAAATAAAGAGAGAAAAAGAAGATTACACTGTCTTGTAGAAAAGACCAGTGATATCAGTGAATTGGTAAACACATTACAAGAAAAATATCAGTTTGCTAGGAACATTCTTTATGTAATGAAAAACATATCCTATCTGCAGCAGCCATGTTTTTTGTGAACAGGACACACAGAAATTATTACCTTCTCAAGTTATAACCTGTATTTTGGTTAAATTATCATATTTTAAGATATCAGTGCTATAGGAGAAGGAAATGGATAGAGGAATGACTTCACTTTTTTATTGTCTATCATTTTAATGCAAATGATTTGAGTATATTTAATCTTGTTTTCTGTAAAAAGCATGTATTAAACAGCCTCTTATGAAACCTTCCAGATGTGGCTTTTGTTTATTTAGTATTTCATTATTTCAAAGATTTAAAGTTAGACAGGATAAACATATTATAGGGTATCTTGCTGTGTCTGTGGACAGTATAACATCTCTCTCTCCTTCCACACAGCTGAGTGAGGGGTGCTGTCGATTTTTTTTTTTTTTCCCAAGAGCTTATTCTTAGTAGATTTAGTCATCTCAGTGCTCCTAAACTCTTTAAAAATAATAAAAAAACATATATAGATTCCAGAATGCACTGTCTCCTCAGCTCTCATTCACTCTGTAGCTTTGCTCTGAATTTAACTATGTGCAGTCTAATAAAATAGCCAAACGTAATAACCTTGATTTTTTTTGTAATTTTTAGCTCATGCACAGGATTTCTGTAGAAATTAAATATAATTTACTTCCCTTCACCTACTTTCTGATTTAGGTATGACCTTATCTACTTTTATTATTAACTGTTATGATTTTTACTATTGGCATTGTGATTTCACCTGACTGTTCCACCAAGGAGTGGAAGATCATTGTGCCAGGGTGAGTACAGACACATAGGAAGACTGTAAAATCAAACTACTGCTGAAGTTTCTGAGAATTAGTTATTAATTTGAGCAATCAGTACAGAACCAGGAAAATTCAGTGTTGGGCTTCTACAAAAAATTTCTGCAATTTTCCCTTTGTCTCCTCTGACTAAGGTTTTTCTTGTTTCTAATCTCCATTAATTATTTCAGAAAATGAGTTGTGTGTTATATATTTACATCACTCCTCAATTTAACTGCTTCATGACAATGTTATTAGTCTCTTAGCAGATCTGAGAAACTTGAATAGTTGCCAGTTTGAGGAAGCTGAATTAATAAGTTACAGATAAGATCTAACGTTTTGGGGTTTTGGGTTTGGTTTTTTTTTGTTTGTTTTTTTCAAAGCACATAGGATATTTTTCTGTAATGAGACACTAGTTATGGTACAGAATTTGTGAAATCAACATATTTGTATATAAATATTTCATTCATTCAATATTTGCCTATTATCCTTTTACAAAAGCAACATGAGAAGGTACTAATAGATTTTTTTTTAATTTTATTTTTTTTACGAAGTATTTCAAAGCAAACTTATCTCAAGACAACAATTATGATACAACATTGCATGATTTTTAATTTCTATGGAAGGTACTTTCAGTTGTTTGATTTTAGATTAAGCATAATAAATCTCATAATGTTTGCGTATCACTTTTTCGATTTATCAAGTATTCAAACGGAAATCAAGAACAGAAGAACTGAGGTCAGAACTGGGAATTGTATGAAATATATGTGATTTAGAAATAACTGTGGAAGTGTCTGGTTTCCATCCAAGGGGTCTGGACAAACCAGTATTTCACAGGAATGGCACTCAAGTCAATTAATGGACTCAATGTGAGTGATAAAATCTACTAGGATAGCCAACTCAAAGCATCCAAAACTCATGGAATTAATTTAGGGGCATGAGAATTTGTAAGGATTTTTTTTTTTTTTTTCTCTTGTTTGTTTTTTTAATTATTATTTTTAGGTTTTTTTATTATTATTCTCTTGGGAGGAAGTTGACGAATTATGAACGAAGGGATGATGAAGGGACAAAGATGAGATGGGGGGAAGGTATTTTTAGTTTTTGTCTTTGTTTCTCACTATCTAATTCTATTTTAATTAACAATAAATTACATTATATTTTCCCAGGTTGAGTATGTTTTGCCCAATAAACTATCTCCCTGTCTTCATCTCAACCCATGAACTTTCTCATCTTCTTTTCTCTCTGTGTCCTGCTGAGGAGGAGGAGTAAGAGGGAAACTGGGTGGGCATCTGGCAGCTGACAAGGTCAACCTACCACAGCAATGTAACAATAGATTATTTAATTCTTAATTTTAATTTGATGCTACTTTTGTTAAAACAGAAATAAATAAGTCTACCAGCACAGATTGCTACTGAGGAGAAGAGAGAAGAATGAAAAAGAAAGATGGTGGGAATGGTTGAATTTCTCAGTCCACCAAAAGACTAGAAAAAATAGAGACAGTTCAACTTAAAATGTAGATTTCTTGTTCATGATTTTCATTTAATACCCATTGCCCCCTTTTTTTCCCAGCAGAGCTATTACTATAATGCTGCCTGCATATAATAAAACATTAGAGTAGAATTATTTGTTCCACTTAACAGTATTATTACACTTTGCCGTGAATGAACTCACAATATCAGCAAAGTGTCTCAAAGGGAAGACAGAAAATATGCCTCCCAGCTTTTTTTATATTGCAAAATTATTAGTGAAACCAAGGGGCAGAGGAAGACCTCCAGACTCAGTTTGGGAAGAACAATCCTTTAATTAGGTAATGAGCATCACCTAGCAGTGTTATAGAGGACAGTAGAAGAAAAGAGAGGGAGCAGGCTGCTTGAGGGACCCTCTTCTAAAGACATGAATCATAGAATGGTTTAGGTTGGAAGGGACCTTTATAGGTCATCTAGTCCAACCCCCTTGAAGTAAGCAGGAACATCTTCAACTAGATCAGGTTGCCCAGAGTTCCATCCAGCCTGACCTTCAGTGTTTCCAGGGATAAGGTTTCTACCACCTCTCTCGGCAATGTGTTCCAGTGTTTCATGATCCTCATTGTAAAAAATTTCTTATTTACATCTAGACTAAATCTAGATAGTTTTAGTTTAAAACCATTAACCTTATCCTATTCCTACAGGCCTTGCTAAAAAGTTTGTCCCCATCTTTCTTATAAACCTTCTTCAAGTACTTCAAGTACTTAGGGGAAAGGGATCTGGGAGTCCTGGTGGACAGCAGGATGACTATGAGCCACCACTGTGCCCTTGTGGCCAGGAAGGCCAATGGCATCCTGGGGTGCATTAGAAGGGGTGTAGTCAGTAGGTCAAGAGAGGTTCTCCTCCCCCTCTACGCTGCCCTGGTGAGGCCACATCTGGAATATTGTGTCCAGTTCTGGGCCCCACAGTTCAAGAAGGACAGGGAGCTGCTTGAGAGAGTCCAGCACAGAGCCATCAAGATGATTAAGGGAGTGGAGCATCTCCCTTATGAGGAAAGGCTGAGGGAGCTGGGCCTCTTTAGCTTGGAGAAGAGGAGACTGAGGGGTGACCTTATTAATGTTTATAAATATGTAAAGGGAAAATGTCAGGAGGATGGAGCCAGGCTCTTCTCAGTGATTTCCAATGGTAGGACAATGGGCAGTGGGTGTAAGCTGGAACACAGGAGGTTCCACTCAAATTTGAGAAGAAACTTCTTTACTGTGAGGGTGACAGAGCACTGGAACAGGCTGCCCAGGGAGGTTGTGGAGTCTCCTTCTCTGGAGACATTCAAGACCCTCCTGGACACCTTCCTGTGTGATCTCATGTAGGTGTTCCTGATCCAGCAGGGGGATTGGACTAGTAGATCTTTCGAGGTCCCTTCCAATCCCTAACATTCTGTGATTCTGTGATTCTGAAAGGCCACAATAAGGTCTCACTGGAGCCTCATCTTCTCCAGGCTGAACAAACCCAGCTCTCTCAATCTTGCTTAACAGAAGGTGTTCGAACCCTCTGATAATTTTTCTGGTTCTCCTTCGGACCTGTTCCAAAAGGTGCATGTCTTTCCTGTGCTGAGGACGCTAGAGCTGAACACAGTACTCCAGATGGAGTCTTACCAGGGCAGAGTGGAGGAGCAGAATCACCTCCCTCCACTTGCTGGGCATGTCTCTTTTGATGCAGCTCAGGATACGGTTCACCTTCTGGGATGCACATGCACATTGCTGGGTCATGTCCAGCTTTTGATCCACCAGTGCCCCAAAGTTCTTCTCTGTAGGGCTGTCCACAATGCCTTCATCCCCCAGCCTGTATAGATAATGGAGGCTGCCCTGACCCAGTTGCACAGGACCCTGCACTCATGAGGTTCACGTGGGCCCACTTCTTGAGTTTGTTGAGGATGGCATCCTGTCCCTTAGATGTGTCAACCGCACCACTCAGGTTGGTGTCATCCTTGCTTCTAGGGAGAAAGTTTTCTGGGCTGATTAGCAGGGCTTTAAACTAGACATGGTGGGGGAAAGAGATCTACTCCTGCATGACAGAGAAGAGCCAGAGAACACTGTCACTATAGGAAGTAGCAGGGAAAAACTTTTCATTTGTCTCAGAGGAATTAGAGAGTGCTCTTCCAAGAAGGCAACACAGCCAATAGCCCAGCTAAAGTGCCTCTACACCAATACCTGGCAGCATGGGAAATAAGCATGAGGAACTGGAAACCGTGGTGCAATCAGAAAACTACAACTTAATTGCTATCACGGAAATATAGTGGGACAAAACACACAAATGGAACAAAACATTGGAATACTATGATTGAGGGCTACAGTCTTTTCAGAAGGGATAGGCAGGGCACGAAGGGAGAAGGAGTTGCCGTCTGTGTTAAGAAGTGGATAGATTGTGAAGAGCTGCCTCTAAAAAACAACTATGACCAGGCTGAGAACTTGTGGGTTAAAATTAGAGACCAAACCAATAAAGGACATCTGTTGGTTGGGGTCTACTACAGGCTGCCTGATCAAGGAGAACCTCTTGACAAGGCCTTCTTGCTTCAGCTACAGGAGGAGTCATGCTCACAAGCTCTCATCCTGATGGGGGATTTAAACCACCTCGTTATCTGCTGGGAAAACAATCCAGGAGACTCCTAGAGTCTGTTAAGTATAACTTCCTGGTCCAGGTATTGGACAGACCCATCAGAGGTGAAGTATTACTAGACCTGGTGTGAACAAATGTAGAGGAGATCATTAAAGAAGTTAAGATTGGAGGGAGTCTGGGCTGTAACGATCGTTCCCTGGTTGCATTTGTGACCTTGAGGAATATGGGCCTGGCAAAGAGCAGAGTCAGGACTCTGAACTACAGGAGATCGAACTTCCAGCTATTTAAGGAATTATTGGATGGGATCCCCTGGGAAATCATCCTTAGGGACATATGTACAAAACAGAGCTGACAGGTCTTTAAGGACACCTTCCTGAGAGCACAAGAGCTCTCAATCCCCCAGCATAAGAAATCAAGTAGAGAAGGCAGGGAACTGGCATGGTTCGGCAAGGATCTACTGGTCAAACTGAGAGAAAAGAAGAAAATATACAGGCAGTGAAAGCTAGAATAGCCTGGAAAGAATACGGGGATGTTATCTGGATGTGTAGAAGACAAGGAAAGACAAGGCACAAATGAAACTAAACTTGTTGAAAGATGTGAAAAATAAATTAAAAAAAAAAGGTTCTTTAGGTACATTGGTCAGAAGAGACAGACCAAGGAGGGTGTACCCTCTCTGATAAATGCAAAGGGAGATATGGCTTCAACAGACCTGGAGAAAGCTGAGGTACTCAACAAGTTCTTTGCTTCAGTATTCACTGGCAGTCAAGCTTCGGATGTCTCTTGAATCCCTGAAGATCTAGGCAGGGGTCAGGAGAGCGAAGTCTCTCCCACTGTAACCACAGAGCAAGACAGAAACTGCCTCATGAGACTGAATGTGTACAAGTTTATGGGGCTGGATGACATGCATCCGGGGGTCCTGAAGGACCAAGGCACTTTTCATGATATTTGAAAAGTCATGGCTGCCAGGTGAAGTCCCTGGTGACTGGAAAAAGGGAAACATCATTCCCATTTTCAAGAAAGGGAGAAAGGAAGACCTAGAGAACTACAGGTTGGTGAGCCTCACCTCTGTGCCTGTAAAGATCATGGAGCAGATCATCCTGGAAACTATAGCAAGGAACATGTGAGACGATGAGGTGACACAAGACAGCCAACATGGCTTCACCAGGAGCAGATTGTGCCTGTTCAATCTGGTGAACCTCTTTGATGGAGTGTTGGCATTGGTGGACAAAGGAAGGGCAACTGATGTTGTCTACCTGGACTTGTGCAAGGCCTTTGACATAGTCCCTCATCACATCCTTGTCTCTAAATTGGAGAGACATGGATTTGAAGTCTGGACTATTCGATGAATAAAGAATTGGTTGGATGGTCACAGCCAGAGGGTTGTGGTGAATGGCTCTATGTCCAGGTGGAGGCCGGTTACTAGCAGTGTCCCCCAGGGGTCAGTCTTGGAAGTGGTGCTCTTTAACATCTTTATCAATGACCTGGATAGTGGGATTGAGCACCTCCTCAGCAAGTTTGCTGATGACACTAAGTTGAATGATGCAGTTGATACAATAGATGTAAAGAATACCATCCAGAGGGGCCTAGACAGACTTGAAAAGTAGGCCCATGAGAACTTAACAAGGTTCAACAAGACGAAGTGCAAGTTTTTGCACTTGGGTGGAGGCAATCCCAGGTATGTTTACAGACTGGGAGAAGAACTCATTGAGAGCAGCCCCGCTGGGAAGGACTTGGGAGTCCTGGTGGATAAGCAGCTTGACATGAGCCAGCAGTGTGTGATCACAGCCTGGAAGGCCAACTTTATCCTGGGCTGCATCAAAAGAGGAGTGGCCAGCAGGGCGAGGGAGGTTATTGTCCCCCTCTACTCTGTCCTTGTGAGACCCCATCTGGAGTATTGCTTCCAGGCCTCCAACACAAGAAAGACATAGAGCTGTTGGAGCAGGTCCAGAGGAGAGCTACAAAGATGACCAGAGGGCTGGAGCACCTCTCTTATAAAAGTTGAGAGAGATGGACTTATTTAGCTTGGAGAAGAGAAGTCTCCAGGAAGACCTCATTGCAGCTTTCCGGTACTTGAAGGGAGCTTACAAATAGAAGGGAGAGTGATTTTTCACATAGGTGGATAGTGATAGGACAAGGGGAAATGGTTTTAAACTAAGAAAGGAGAGATTTAGGTTAGATATTAGGAGAAAATTTTTCACTCATAGGGTGGTGACACACTAGCCAGAAGTTGTGGAAGCCTCCTCCCTGGAGGTATTCAAGGCCAGTGCCCTGGGCAGCCTGATGTAATGGTTGGCAACCCTGTCCATAGCAGAGGGGGTTGGAACTAGATGACCTTTAAGGTCCTTTCCAACTCAAGCCATTCTATGATTCTATGATTCTATGATTCTATGATTCTATAATCTGAAATCTTTTTGAAGGGTGCACTCACTTGCACTAAGTCATTGATGAAAATATTGCACAGTACTAGTCCCAGTCCAGACTCCTGGGAGATTCCACTCATCACTGATCTCCATCTGCACGCTGAGTTGTTGACCACTACCCTCTGGATGCAGTACAATTAAATTTTTTAGTCAAATGAAATGAATTTTAAACAATTTATTTCTTTCTGCCTGTACCAAATCATACATATATACAGATGTAGCTTAAACCTTCTAATTGATTCACTTTGTTCTGAATCCTGCAGTTTAAATTCCTATAGATAGCAGCAGCATGGAAATTCTGGATTCAGTAAGGTCCCCTGTAATGCATGATACCATCTGGGCCACACTGGGATACGTGCAGTTTTGCAGAATACTTAACAGTGGGAGATTACTTACTTGAATGGCAATTGCAGAATATAAAGCAAAGATGCTGGTTAGCCTAAATTATGGGCATAGAGGTGTTAGTTTTTCACCAAAAAAATGGTCCACTGAAAGAGGATCTATGAATAGGACAGACAGCTGAATGGGGTTGAAGAAAATGGAAAAGGATCATGTCTTCATAATATGCTATGCTGTCATAAAAATTATATTAATAATGTGCCTGACATATTGATGTTTTACAGCTGAATGCCATTTTTAACTAGAGCTGGCTAAACAGATGCCCTGTGAAATCTATCTTTTCCTTTTGAAGTTTCCTGTGTGTTTCTTCTATTTTTTTTTTTTTTTAACCCCCTGTAATTCATACTAGCACTTTGAAAATGCTTTACTTCTATAACTCCAGAGGTAAAGCTTTTTAAATTGTTTTCTTTTGCATATTTAGAGACAGTCAAATTCCCCAAAGCAGGAAGAAATGGACTATAGTCTATATTCTTTATAAATACCAACATATAAATACCAGAAATTGTTATTTTAATGGGTTTTTTTTCAGTAATTTGCAGCAGTAGTTTAAAGGAGTTCAGAATTTTTTTATTGTGCAAAAATTAGTTTGAGTTTCTATTTATAAGAAGGCCTTTTTTTGCTTTTATTCTACTATATGTATTCAAGACAATACGTATTTTTTAAAAGCTTATTTCAAGCTATGTGAATATTCACCATGGACTCAGAGAGTGGTGGTGAATGGAGCTAAATCCAGCTGGCAACTGGTCATGAGTGGTGCTCTCCAGGGGTCAGTATTGGGGCTAGCCCTGTTTAATATCTTTATTGATGACCTGGACGAGGGGACCAAATGCAACCTCAGTACGTTTGCAGATGACAAAAAACTGGGAGGAAGTTGATCTGCCTGAGGGTAGGAAAACTCTACCGGGGGGTCTGGACAGGTTGGATCAATGGGCTGAAACTAACTGTATGAGGTTCAATAAGACTAAGTGCTAGGTCCTGCACTTGGGTCACAACAACCCAGCAACAGAACAAGGCAACGGCCTCAACTTATGCCAGGGGAGGTTCAGGTTGGTTATTAGGAAAAAATTATCTGAAAGAGCAGTCAGACATTGGAACAGGTTAATCAGGGAAGTGGTAGATTCACCATCCCTGGAGGTGTTCAAGAAACATGTAGATGTAACACTCACGTAAATGGTTTAGTGGGCATAGTGGTGATGAGTTGACGGTTGAACTGAATAATCTGTATCAGTTTACATATTGTTGAGACTTTTTTTCTAACTTAGATTTTTTTTTTTTTCTAGTTAACTAAAATCTATCTTTAACAGCCTAAAATTGAGCTGAAATATGACTTCTCTGTATGTAAATTAGTCCATTCTAGCATGTCATAATATTAAAAAGGCATAGCCTACTTGATATTAGAAAAAAAAAGAAAAAGACAAGCCTGTGGCTATGTTTACATTAGTGTAAACTTTATCTTGATCTACTTTGACTAAAATGATTAAAAGTATGTGCACTCAGGCTCAGTTATTATGTATACACATATTTGATCAAATCCAGTCATTTAAATCACAGAAACAACTGTTTTGACACTGTCCCTTAAAACTCAGTGAGAAAATCTCCAGTCCCTGCTCCAAAGAAATGCCAAGATACTAAAATCCACATAAATTTCTTTATCAGTAGTCCAGATCTGGCAATGTTACACAACCTGGGTTGTGCAAAAGGGTCTGTGTATTGTCCAGCTGCAAATAACCAGCAAAGAGTCAGGCAGGAGTCCTAGGAACACTTCTGCCAGCCCAGGCCACCCTAGGAGTCATCACCAGCCTCCTTCTTCAGCTTCCATACTCTTGGCTTAAGGACTGTATCCAGGCAGTACTATCTATGCTGGTGCTGCTTTGACCAGTTCAGGAGTGGGACTCCACTACCTGAGGCTGGAGCTGGCTCTGCCTGCACACTCTTATAGCTCTACCCTGGTGAGGAGAGCTCTGGTTACTGTAATGCCATCTGAAAAGCCCAGGAACGTGACTTTTGCAAACACCTTCATGTACAGAAATATTCTCTGTGTGGGGTTTGTTTTTTTGGTTTTTTTTTAGGATTTTTTGTTTGGTTTTTTTTTGGGGGGGGGGGGTTGTTTGTTTGAGGTTTTTTTTTAGGTTTTATATAGTTGTGTACATTAAATTGTTCTCAGAAGGTTGAATATGTGGGCTTTCATCCAGTTTCCCAAGACTGGCTTTTGTTTTGTGAGACTTGTATATGACTTTTTTTTTTTTTTTTTTCCTTATAATCTTAAGACGTTGCTCTGAAAGAAGGAGAGCAAAATCTCTATCTGTGATTCTGCTTTTTTTTTTTTTTTTTTCTTGTTAACCTATGATAAAGACGATTACAGTTATAGGTTCTTGTAAGCAATCATGAATGATGCATTTATGAGTAATGCAAGTACACACTAGGAAAAAATGACACTGATTCTACTGCGAAGCTACCAATTTCACTGGCATACATTAATTATTCTCCTGCAGAAAGGACTAGATTACACTTTCTTTAAAACACTATTTAAACTATTAATTAATGACACTTTCATGTTGTAAAGTACATAATGCAATTAGGTATCATGGAAAGCTCACCCTACAGCATCCAATGTTCTATGTAATATCAGAGAAAAGCACAGTTTTTAAATTTAATTTCATTCTGAAAATTATTAGGGACAAATATACATTATTTGCTGTACAAGAAAATATGATTAAATTATTTTTTCACCTCAGAAATCAGATGGATAGAAAAATGTTCTTAAATTATGTTTGCACAAGACAGCTTTCGGTACTAAACATGAACAAAAAGATGTTAACTATAAAATAAACAGTCAGTCCCTGGGAAGAAATTGAGCCCAAAGTTCTGTGTGCATGGCAGCAAAATGCTTTCAAGATAAACCTGTCCTATTTCTGAAAGCTAATTGCAATGCTGGTAGCTGTTATCTAGTGCAGGAAAACATTCTCCTTTTAAAATGTACTTGCATATTAGGATTTTGGCTCTGAGTATTTCTATTTGTTGATTTCTTTGCTTCAGCTTTTTTCTTCTCTTTCCCTCACTCTTTCCTTTCTTACTCTTCTCATTCGTGTCCTTTTCTTCAGATATTTCCTACATTATCTTGCAAACATTAACATAGCTTTTAATTAGTTAGCATTACTGTTAACGATATAAACCTTGTAGTTATAATTTATTTCATTTTAGGGGCTATCCTTACCATAAGAAGGCCATGGCACAATTAACGAACAATATGTTTTCCTTTTTCTGTTCTAACATTATTATTCTTTCCAGCTAGTACAGGTGCTGAATACTAATGAAGTAACAGCCAGTCAATGGAGGGTCATTAGTCTGAGAACCACAGACCTGACTTAGTTTTTCAGGTGCCAGTTGAATCAGGCTACTCACAAATATTCGGGTTATCCCCAAGTATCAGGTTTTTCAGCTCTGGATTATGTGTAGCTTTTTTGCCTAGCAAAATTTATATGCAAAAGGTGTGTTGCATAACTTTCCAGTGGAACTTAGATAGAAATTGAGGATAAATGGAACATAAGTTATTCATGAATAGAAATTGTAAGATTGTTGACAAAAGTGGATCTATCTTTTTACAGTTGTTGTCATCCATATGGATCCATTTCAGCCTAAATGCAAGTATATAGCACTTCCTTTCTTAAAATATTTTAATAAGAATGAGATATCTGAATTGTTTTGTGTAAATGGAGACTTGGAACATAAGGAAATTCATATTGAACTAGAAATGTATTTCTAAATCTGTCAGTTATCATCTTCAGAATGTGTGTGTGTGGGGAGAAACAAAAAAACAACCAACCAACCAACCAACTAAACCAGGAAAAATCCCCGAAAACTTGCTTTCCCAGTCGTCATTGCAACTTGTTCTGAAGATGATACTTACTTTTTTTTTTTTTTCCCTCCACACATGTATCTGAGAAATTTTTAATGTGTATGTAGCAAATATGTTCAGACATTTCAGTAAATGTGTGATCATTGCATTGTATATAAGCATGTTGTTATGTATTTTTAATTTTTGTCTTATTAGAAAATATAGGTATCAGCCAATGAGGACAAGAACACAAGAAGGTCCAATTCTGATATTAGAACTGATAATCCACAAAGTTTTAAAGGAGTGTTCCAGATTTTGTTCTAAGCCAACTTCAAACTACTGTTGTCATTGCTATCATTCTTATTACCATTATTTATTGTTATTGAGCTTCTTGCAGCATCCTGAATATCTGTCCATCTAACTGTAGATTTTAGTGCAGACCCCATCAAATTTTGTCTAAAACCTTTACATAGCCAATTGCATGTTCAAAATAGACATATTGAATCAGACATCAGACTAGCACATTTCAATGCAACCACATGTTCATCTCCATCAAATCACTGCATACTAAGAAATAACTCCTTTTTTGTTAGCATGTAACATTTGCAGTAAAGCATAAGAAATGTCAGAGAGGGAGCTAGCATATTTCACTAATTGATATTATGTAGTACCTAAGGTAAAAGAGAACCAACAGTAACAAAACATCTCAAAGGAGAGCTGCATCTTACAGCGCCTCTCTTAGCCACAATCTTCAGTCAGTTAACAACAGAGATATGCCCAACATTTTTCTCAGAAAAGGTCTCATACAGGGTTTGGATTGATAGATAAGGGGATGGTTTACACATACAGATAAGAAATTAACTTGTTTTTAACAAATTCAGAAGCTTATGCTGGCATCCATACTCCAACATAACTCTGAAAAGAGAACTAATTTTCTTAAATCCCTTGAATTTGCCCATCATGAATCTTCTCTTATAGTTTCCTACAGTTCTCTTCTAAATATCTTGTGAAATTATTATTTCTTCATAGGAAACATAACATTTCAAATGAAATGGTGTGATCTGATGCCAGAATGAAAAATATTAATCAAGAAAGAGAATGAGAGGAATGAAATGTATTAATTTTTTAAAACAAAACAAAAAAAACCAAACCAAAACAAAAAAAAGAATTATGAGTTGCCAATATAAACCTGAATATGGTGGAAAAAAAATGTAAGAATTATTGATATTATATAGTATTTTTCATCAAGCCAGCAATGCAAGTGAGAAATAGTATTATCATTGAAAAACATTAAAATTACCATGTGCACGCACACACACAAGATATTATGCACAAGGAAAAGTATATTACCTGTGTAAGAGGAGGACAAACAAATCTTTCTGGGCTGAAGTGATTCTATTTATTGAGGGCATCTTACATATCACAGAATCACAGAATCACAGAATCACAGAATCACAGAATGGTAGGGATTGGAAGGGACCTCAGGAGATCATCTAGGCCAACCCCCCTGCCAAAGCAGGTTCCATGCAACAGTTTGCACATGAAAGCATCCAGGTGGGTTTTGAACATCTCCAGAGATGGAGACTCCACAACCTCCCTGAGCAGCCTAATCCAGTGCTCTGTCACCCCCACAGGAAAGAATTATTTCCACCACCAAAAAGAGCCCAGCCCCATCCATTTGCCCCCTACATTTCAGATATTTATAGACATTAATAAGATCCCCTCTCAGTCTTCTCTTCTCCAGGCTGAAGAGTCCCAGCTCTCTCAGCCTCTCCTCATAAGGCAGATGGTCCAGGTCCCTAATCATCTTTGTGGTCCTCCACTGGAATCTCTCCAGAAGATCTCTATCCCTCTTGAACTGGAGAGCCCCGAACTGGACACAGTACTCCAGATCTGGCCTTACTAGGACAGAGGGGTAGGAGAACCTCCCTGGACCTTCTGACCAGGATCTTTTTAATGCACCGCAGGATACTGTTGGTCTTCCTGGCCACAAGGGCATACTGCTGGCTCATGGCCAGCTTGCTGTCCACCAGCACATCCAGGTTCTTTTCCACAGAGCTCCTTTCCAGCAGGTCAGCCCCTGACCTGTACTGATGCATGCGGTTATTCCTTCCCAGGGTGAAGGACTCTACTTCTGTTCTTGTTGAACCTCATCAGGTTCCTTTCTACCCAACTCTCCAGTAGGTCCAGGTCTCGTTGAATGGCAGCACAGCTTTCTGGTGTGCCAGTCACTCCTCCCAAATTCGTATCATCAGCAAACTTGCTGAGGGTGGATGCTACCCCTACATCCAGTTCGTTGATGAAGATGTTAAACAAGACCAGACCCAGTACAGACCCATGGACAACACCGCTAGTTAAAGGCCTCCAACTAGATTCTGCACCACTGACAGCAACCTTCTGAGCTCTACCAGTTCTCAATCCACCTCACCGTCCACTCATCTATCCCCTACCTTCTAAGCTTTGATACAAAGATGTTTTGGAATACGATATTATCTTGTTTTAAAGCAGCACCCAGCCAATATTGTTACAGTTTGAACTTTTAAGTTCCAGTAGAGTTTGTAAAAACTTTCCAAATGACTCCTTTTAACTGAGTTGTGTGATGCTTGATCAATAAAATAGATTTGATGGCTTCAAGCATGGTCTGTTTTCAAAGGAAAAATAAAATAATGATAATAAAAAAACTTAACTATGACTAAATTATGATTAAAATATGAAAACAGAAAAGTTTACTGATTGTGATGAAGAAGTGTAATAACATTAGTGACTTGAATGATACCATATTTGGAAGTAAAATATATGCAAACTAGCCCTATGACACAAAACCACTTCTGAAAACTTTAAGTTAGTTTTCCATCACTGACTGCATGGGAAGTTTCATGTCCAATCCAAACCGCAAAGCAGGATCCTTCTATTCAACTTAATTATCCATCAAAAGCCAAACCTGCAGGACACAGTGAGACATGGAGTTCTGGTTTGTCCCTTTATGCATGTTTTGGCATCACTTACCATCTCTTCAAGGACATAGATAGTAATAAAGTTGTTTACTATCAATGGACCTTTCCAATAAATGTAAATCCTGCTAGTACAGCAGCAGGATTTCTAGGGTCATACTTATAGGAATCTAAAGAAATTGCATTTTTAAAAGCATAATTCCCTGTTTAAATAAACTTACCTTTTTAAAAGGCAAAAAAAAAAAAAAATCTCTTGAACATTTGATTTATTGATTATGATTAATACATAATCAAAATACATAAGTAAAATACATAAATATTGCTGATCTTTAGCTAAATGTACAATAAAAAATACATATAATACATTTATGATGAGCAAGGGTGGCAGGGTTTCATGCACGTTTTATGACTGTGCTTGTTACAAATGTGAATAACAGAGCATTTATATTATCATAAAGTAGTTTATGGTTCAGCAAATTATTATATATAAATGTTTTAATTAAGAAGATAAAAATATCCACAGTAGGTGTATGAAGGTCAACAACAGCATCCTTAAACTATGAAAGATGCATGTAACATTTTGCTGTAAATAATATCCTGGTTTCTAAGAAGTGAGAGAAGGATCCTGATCAAAGAAGAAATAGAATCACTAACACTTCTTAAGTTAAAAGACATAGCCTATGAACTACCCAATTTAAAGGCAACATAAAATGACAGCAAGGAAGAGAGATTTTGAGAGGGTTTTAGGGTATTTATCACTGACATTTAGAAAGAAAGGCAAGGACAAAATATTTATCACAATATCAAACCTATGAAATATTTTTACAAGAGACTGAGATTTCTCTCAAATTCAACTCTTGGGTAAGCTGTGTGAGACTGCTTATATGCACAGATCAGTATACTTGTCATCTTGTAACACAGGATTCTGAATTTATTATTAAACCCATTTTCTTGAATCAGAATATGCTGAATTTCATCATAGGAGAAAAAAGTCTTGAACCAGTCTATCTAGGTTTAGGCATCAAACTAAAAGCTTAATTAAAGAGCCCTGTCATTTGAGTTTCTCTCTTGTCACTGCACAGAGATGCTCCTGAGAGTTGGTTCTAAGATCTAGACGTAATTTGCCTACTTCCTTTCACTAATGTAACAGAATTTAAGATCATGGTGTTAAACTTATTTGCTCACTTATTTTCAATAAACACACACTTTCATCTGGGTTAAATCTGCACTGTAATTGAATTTCAAGCTGCACATTAAGACCAGAATCACATAACTGAGGCCAAGATTTAAATATTCACTACCTCACAGTGTACATTAGTTTGAATTAGTATTTAAGTCTTTATAGAAAACAATAAAAGTAGTAACCCTCAGATCAAAACTGATATCTAGATATTTATGAAGAGATTAGGGTCTGTTGTTCTGGGTCTTGTTTAAGTTTATTAGTATTATGGTTTGTTTAATTCAGAGATTGAAATGTGTTCAGCACAATTCAGTAATAAATATTGTGTCAAAATGTTGACAAAAAAGAAAATACAGAAGGCACGATGAACTGGAAAGCTTTCTACATGAACCATGAGAAAATTCATGGTTACAAAGACTTACGTGCTTTGAGGTATGTGCCTGAAATGAGAAAATACTTCTGTATGGACAGATTTTTCCATCACAGATTTCCTTGTATCTTCTTCCAAAACATCTGAAGTCAGATAAACATGCAACATGTCACACTGTGCTCCAGATCAACTATTACTCTGATTCTATGTGATACTATGTGTATGTGAATAAAAGTATCTTAAGACATACAGCTACTATTATTGTTGTTGCTTCTCTTGTAACTATTAATTTTTAAGCTTCAGAACTGAAAACACCTGAACCATGGTACTTATGCTTCTGGAAATTTTAGGAAAAATGTTTCACAAAATCTGAAAACTGTAAATCAGGGAAACTGGGAAGTGAAGCAGTGAGACTAACTGTTAAATCCTTTGAAATATACTGTCTTGGGAAACATCTTTGTGAGGATAAAGTGGAGGGAAATACAGAATAATTAGGATTTGTGCTGGCTAAATAATGACAATTGGTCATGTATGTTACCATGATCTGCAGTGACACTGAGAAAAGAGATTATGAATCCCGCAGGCTGTTAAAAACTTGTCATTAATGCCATTATCTTTGCAGGGGTTTTGCATATCATCCAGAATTTAATTTTTTTTTTCCTTTTCAAATAATTTTTAAATTAGCCACATAGAATATACCCTTGTGCATAGTTCACCTTCAGGCTTAGTTAATGTAATAAATGTGAAGTTTCTAGATCAACCTGTTTTTGAGATAAGCAGCGGAAACAGAGGCAGAAAAGAGCCTGTGCAACTTTTCTTACATAGAGTTTCTGTGCTTAAGTGTAAATTCCTGGACAGCAAGAAGGAATTAAAAGTGAAAAATCTGTGCCTTATCTGTCCTAGAAGTTTAGACTGGATGAGCATAATCTCAAACTAAAATGAGGATCTCTTTGCTAGACCTATGAACAATATCCTTCTAGTAAGAATTGAAACTTGTTACTTAACTGATTACCTGACCTTAAAGTAATGTATTTAAATGTTATAAAGGATTCTATTAATATTAACATGATCTGTCCTTTTCTGATCTGTTATTTTCTGTATTGGCAAGACATGAGGAAACTGTACAGAGCTCCTGGGATAAAGAGCATGCCTTATTCACTCAGTAGTGAACTTTCTGGCCAATATATCAGTCTTTAAATCAGATGGCTTCTTTATGAAGAATATTTTATACCTAAGATATTTTTAAAGTATGGGAACTTAATGGTTTTACAGCTGAGGCAGGATTTGCACTGACAATGGCTAATACATCAGGCAAGCTTAGCAGGTGGGTTTTCTTGTCTTTTCTTTCACGCTTCACATCATAAACAGGACAACATCCATAAGTGTTCCTGGGTGATCAATCAATATTTCCACCTCTGTCTGGCGTACTGAGAGACTACCTGTATGTCTCATTATTGTAGCCTGAAAACTACATCTAAAAGTTTTCTTCGATAAAAATGGTTGGTTAACATAAGGATGATAAAGTAATGCAAGAGAAAACATGCCTGTGAAAACAAGGAAAAAAATCTCCTCTTAACTGACTGATTTTATTTCCCTATTTTAAATTTTACGACACATCCTTTAGCAGAATTTTTGGATTTTGATTTTCAATATGTTTTTCAAGCTGTAGATACGGAGGACCTGATCATTATCTTATTGTTACTATTATTATCATTATCATTATTTTTTATTATTAAATATGGCAATTTATTTGTAAAAACATATTGGGTTTAAAATTTCAAAAGAACTTGTAGGTAATGTCACTCTTCTACTGGCTCATTGAAAACTTTCAGCCTTGTGCTTTGATTTCTGACATCTGTAACAGTTAAAATATGCAATACTCATGCTAGTTTCATTCCCAAGATCAGCAATCAAGTACAGTTTCCAGGGGAGGGAGTTCAACTACTCGACTAGTCAAATACTACCATCAGCACAAAGTGTTATTGTAGAAAAGATGTTATGTGGCTACCATCTTTAAGTATTGTTATTAAAGAGTGACAATTTTGTTCTAGTTTGCAGATTATTTTATACAGTGTACAGAGAATCTTCCTTCTTTTCCATCTTTTCCTAATCCCACTCTCTGTCAAATACTGTCACAAAACTTAACCTTTTGTTATGAGTAAGAGTGAATCACTTCTTCAAAACCGAATTTAAGTTCTCAGATTCACAGCCTGGCTGAGGAGATACAGCTGTCACGCCTCCACTATACGTTCAGCCTCATAGAAACAGAAATAAAGAGCCTTGTAGCTGTTACTCCATTTCATATTAGGTTTGACAATTCAGTTGTATGTGTGAAAGTCTACAGGACATTTTTGCATTCACTTCAAACAGTCCCAGCAAATCAATGAAGGGGATTCTGGACTACCTGCCATAAAACATCTGAAGTAGTCCAAAGCTTTCTTTACTAGTCATTGACTTAACCAGCTGCCGATAAGACAAGATCCAGATTACAGCATATAACACCAAATCCATTCACTTAGATTGTCAATATTTGCCCTTATTATTGTATCTTAATAGGACACTGGTCTAGTTACCATTAGATTTATTTGTATTGGTTAGTAAATGAAGCTGTTTTCCCCTTAACAAGAGAGTCAGTGAAATCACAGTTGGCATTTCCATTATTTCATTTTCTAATTCCAAAAGCAATCAATGAAACCTTAATGAGGTGAAGGTTTTTAAGGTCTCATTAATCTCTGTCTAAAGTTTGTCAATAGGATTTTCAGTCTCAAAAGAAAAAAAAACCCAAAACAATAAAATTCCCCAAATTAACCAATCAACCAACCCTCCTCCCACAAAAAAAAATAATCAATTATCAATCTAGAATCTTTCTTCATGAACGGTATGAAGCATCCCTGCTCTTCTATAAACAAAATTTGAAGGGCCTGGAGGAAATATCCCTTTAAAAGAATAAATAAGCATATCCAAAGCAAGTGGATATCACCTGAGAGGAAAATCTGTTTGCTTACATTTTGTGTAGCTGTACAGTCTTATAGGAATAATAATTAGTAATCACACTGCAAAAGTGATATTTTCATCATGTGTTTCTGCAGCAATATATGCAGTGACAATAACAATTCCAAGATGTAGAAACATGTTCAGTTTTGTAGAATTTAATGAAAGTCTAGTGTTGGGCTGAGTGAGCCAGAGAGATAGATGAAGAAGACTGATGCGCGTTGTAAGTTTGCAAGAGAGCACATTTCCTTACTGCATTTCCTCTATTGTAATGAGTAGCTCTAAATAAGTTGCATAATATGTATTCTGTTGCTTTTGATGCTATTGAAAATACACAGTAGGTACTACTTTTAAACTTGCTTGTAATGAACTTGCTACAGGGCTGAATTTGTTTATTTATTTATTTATTTGCTGTTTCAGTGAAATAAAAGGCATCAAAAGTTGATTGCTTCCAGTTATTGAATTTATAAAATATCACCTGTAGAAATATTTTTTTTTTCATGAACAAAAGTCAAAATTTAAAACAAAATTGTGCGTTTAAAATCTGTAAATATTAAACTATAAGAGAAGGTGTTATCCTTTAACAACTATTTTTAAAAACTGCAAAAACTAATTGCTTTTTAAAATGCACACATCTGTTAACAAATGTTTCATAATGGAGTTTTCCATTGAGGATTTTATTCATTTGCTTGCTTCTGTTTCTGAAAGGTGCACATTTGTCTGCGTGAACTTTAAAAATTAATACAACTGTACATAAGGAAAAATCAATGCTACTTGTCAGCATGCATATATTATGCCTGAGCTTACTGTAGAATGAAAGATGTCCTGTATGGGTCTGTGTACTATTTTAAATCTGAAGTTTTTAAAATATTTTGTAGTCCAGACTAAATTGCTGTATGAAATATTGTTACTGTATTTAAATATCTTTTACAGGGGTTTTGTTTGGGTTTTTTTTGTGTTTGGTGGGGTTTTTTTTTGTTTTGTTTTGTTTTGTTTTGTTTTTTGTTAGACAGGAAGTGTGATATTCTATTGAAAAGCTGGACCATATTGATTTTTGTTCCTATTTGAATATGTGATTACATACTTTAACATCTTTTACTATTCTTCCCTACACGCACCATTACTGAAAATTGTGAAAAGTTACACATTAGCCCAAATTCACAAAATGCTACATAATTAAGCAAAATCACAAACAAAATTGGCAATTTTAACATTTGTGCAATCGTGTGTCTGATTAGTTTGTCCTCTAGTGTTGAAAGATGCACCATAGGTATGAGCTCTGCAGGTGTTTTAGCTCAGCTGGATCATGAGCATCAGCAGAAGTCAGGTCTTACTTAAAAGGCAGTGTTGTAAAGCCACACCACCAGAATCTAGACAAAGGGTTTAGTTTCCTCAGATAACAAAAAAAATTGAATTTTGGCAGTTTGTTACAGTTTTTCCAAACTGACAGAAACCTGCATTTTGTTTAGTAATTGAATTAGTATGTCAACATTTTAGCACCTAGCTTCTACTTATAACATAGGAAGTGTGATGTGATTTTGTTGGTTTGTATATGTGATAAATAACACTGAAAGCAATCATTGATAAGGCAATTATGAATGCTTGTATGGTAAGACATTAAAAAAAAATTCTTTAAAAAGTACTCTTTTAAAGTTCCAAGTCAGAAATATTGTACTTCAAATCCTCAAACATATCAATGTAATTTTTAATTATCACTGAATATGAGATATTAGGTGGTTGGAGCATATTAATTTCTTTAGAAATGGTCCTGGATTATTTACAAAAATCCCTGGTGGGCAAGCATGTTCATAGATGGCTTTGGAGTTCTGTTAGCTTGTAGACTAAGAGAAAAGGAGGGAAAATGGAAACCCCAGGGATCAATCCTTAAAGTCTGCAACACTGAGAATCCGGGGGGAAAAAAAAAAAAAAAAAAAAAAAAAATCAGGAAACTATTACAAGCCCGAGGTTTCAAAACTGCAGGACTCTTGAGGTAGGAGTGTGAATATCCACTGGAGCTAATCAACAGAATGAGCCAACATTGCTATTGGAGCTTGTGTCTCAACAGCTCAGCAAAGTGGGGTGCACTAGAGAGGAAGCAGCAGCTGTTGCAGCGTGCCTAAGCTCCATATTTCCTGAGCAGAAATTCTTTCTTAAGAGATACAAAAAAAACACTACTACCTCACAAAGTGTAGAATACTGCCAATGTTATAATGATATATGAGCAAAATAATGAAAAACTGAGAAAGCAAGAACAAACCAAAACTTTTCTGGAGTTTCAGATAGGTTTATTTTAACTCAAAATCAAAACTGTTACTTACAATACTTCCAAATATGACACTGCTCTTAGGAGCTAACCTATTCCTCCCCTCTTGTAAAGGTCCTCTCTTTTTGTTTAATAAACCAAAATGTGGTCTTCCCTTCACTGGTTTTTAACAAATTCCTCATCTTTACATGAAGATGTTCTGTGTCTAGCCTGCTGACCTATCTCTCACCTTCTGACATAGCAAGTGGATTTAGCAATATAACTGAAGAATATTTTAAATCTGAAATAATGCTCAGGCTACTCTCTGATCCAAACCCCAAAGGATACCACGTAATTCTTAGTTTCTCTTGGGTGAGCAAAACCTTCCATCTTTCACTGTGAACAGCTCATTTAACACATTAAAAGGTATTTTCTTGCCTTGTAAAGTGCAGGGGAAAAAAAAAAAAAAAAGGAAAAAAAAAAAAATTGAGATATTAGTATAGCTCAAGGATATCTTACCTGTACTGGAGAGGCCATTGGGCTATTCATCTTAATCAGAAAAAGAGACAATTTCAGGAAAAGATACTGAGAAGACCTTTATCATTCCCTCTAAAAGTAAGAAAACAAGACAGCCACAAGTATGATCTTACATCTATACCCATAGCTCAGGAACAGTGAATATCATCCCTGACTGTGTCACAGGCTTCCCCTGAGATCTTTTTGTAGTAATTTCTGTGCAGACTGTCTAAATACTGAAATCTTCATCCATGATTAAAGGAACATTTGAGAATCTGCTGTGGATTTTTTAAGTCTCAGTTTCCCCACATAAAATATGAATGACAAATATTCTACACTTTCCTTCATTATAATTTTCATCATTAAAGGAAGATGTTCCAGTGACTGAGATGATGTAACTATAATTTAGATCAGCTCATGAGATCCATGTAAATCTGAATGTTGTGTGTTTGTGTGGAGAGCTACTAAGTCCAGTGGTGATGGAGGAAGAAACAAAAACCTAGTGTATTTGAATCAGCTAGATCCTGGACAGGAGTCTAAAATGTTTTATCCTTGTCTTATCTTTCAGTGTTGTAAAGTCTGTACACTGTTAATTATAATATAAAATCTACCTTAACTTCTTAGGGTTTGCAAAGCCTAAGCATCTTGGGTTTATATATCAACCTAAAAATCTTTGACTTTTTTTTAAACTTTTTTTTTTTTAATTTTTTGTCACCTGCTGTGTTGTGTCTGGCTAGAATGGAGTTAATTTTACTCATAGTAGCACATCTGGTGCTCTGGTTTAGACTGGTGACCGCAGCTGTGTTGATAACATAACATAATTTTAGCTGTTGGTGAACAGCACTTGCACAGTGTCAAGTTTTTCTGTTTCTCATTCTGCCTCTCTTCAGGTAAACAATCGAGTGTAGGTAGGAGGCTGAGTAGGGCACAGCTGGGACAGCTGACCCAAACTGACCAAGGAAATATTCTATACCATATAATATCATCCTCAGCCAGAAAATGGAGGATGAGTCTTTGAAAGCCAGTCGTCACGTGGGGACCAGCTGGACATCGATCTGTTAGTGAGAGGTGATGAGTGATTGGCTTTCCATCACCTGTTGTTTTGATTGTGGAAGGCTTTTTTCCCCTTTAGTTATTAAACTATTTTTATTGTGACCCCTGAGTTTTTCTCACTTTTGGCCTTCCAATTCTTTCCCCCATCCCATTGCAGGGAGAGCAAGTAGCTGTTGGGTGCTTAGTTGCTAGCCAGGGTCAAACCGTCACACGTCATGTTTATTCAGTATCATTCAACTGTATGCCTCAAAGACCAGCTTCTGATTTGCACAAGGATTTTCATTTCCAGGACTCAGGGAATTATATTTATTGATAACATAAAAATCTGATAGGATCATTTTTAACTGGGTTTTTTGGTTGGTTTCTTTGTTGTTTTGTTTTGGTTTTCTTTAGTAGTGTGAGATAAATATTTCATGGGGTCTCACATAGGGTATAAATCACTAATTCCAAACTGATGAACTACTTCTGCCTAGGACTTTTTTTTGTTTTGGTTTGGTTTGGGGTTTTTTTGTTGCTATTGAAATATGAGCATCAATTTTATACTATTACTGCCAGTGTTTTCCAGAAAATATTGAAATTAAGTAAATAGTTAAATCGGTACATGAAAAACTGATCCTTTTAAATTTTTTAACAGTATCTACAATTAACTTTCTTAGAATGCAACTCAGAAGAAATTATTTTTAAGGTATTGTTAGGAATGAGTAAATATTACTAAGTATTTCTTAGAACTATGTTCTTATTAACATTCAGATATTGTGCTTAGAAGAACATTCTTATTAGCATCCAGGCTAGATCAACTTGTAGGGAAGCAAAAAGAAAGTACCAAAACACAATGTTCAGCATACGACTTTTAAGTGATTTATTTGTTGTTTTAACATATCCAAGATGCCTGAGAAGTAGAATCAGCACAACGGCCCTACAATATAATTTGAAAATATGTATATAGGTCCCATTGTTGACAGTATACATTCATTTGAAAACCTGAATTAAGCTTTTAATATGGAACTACAGATAAAACAATCAGTTTTTACAGATTATGCCTTTCCTGTTGTGCAAAAACTCATCTCATCTTCAGCACCGTGAACTTAGGCTTGGGAAAGTTGTTCACCACAGTTATGCACAAGTGATTCTGAAAGAAACATCTTTCCTCAAGAAAGGAATTGAGATAGAAACTATTCAAAAGAAAATTCTCAAATTATACTTTGAGATCCTTAGAATTTCTCTCTTTACATTACTTTCAGTGTATTATGTATATATCTGTATCTATACTGTTTCTGCTAGTTTAGACTGTTAAAGTTTATTCAGTCACACCTGAATGAGTTGTTTCTTTAATGAAATACAGTGCCTTGAAAAAACTTAAGGTCAGAAAGGACGTATTAAAGTAGAATTAAAAAAAAGGATTTCATACACTGTTTGCAAGGCAGAGGATTCATCTACCAGAGCTTCCTTCTCTCTACAGACTTTTGCCTTTTAATCCTTTATAAAGATTATTTGATCAGAATTATATTAAAAAGTGTAAGCATTTGTTCTAACAACATGCTTGTAACTATCATTGGAAAATATATTAAAGCTGCTGTCAAGCTAACTGATATGAAAAATAATTCTTCGATCCAATGAGGGATGAGTTTCATCACAGTTTAGTTTTACAATGGAGGCTGAAGAAAGCATATAAAAATTAACAGGAGTATTAGGGAAAAAAAAAAAAAAAAGATAACTGGCTTGAAAAGATTTTATGAAAAAAAAAAAATTAATTTTCAGTAATACAGAAATGTTTTAAAGTTTAAAGCTGGTAGGTTAATGATGCTTAGCTACTTATAAAAGCAGCACATTTTAAAATAACATCAGCAAAAATATTCATATCATGTAGTTTAAATAATATTAAAAATCGTCAGTGCTGTGATGAAAACACATGTAGCATTAGAGGACACAGAAACATATATAATGTATCAAGCCAGAATTAGACTGGAAAGAGATCTGGGTTTTCCTTTTTTATAATTTCTTGGGTTTTTTCTTTGTTTGTTTGTTTTTAAGACCAGATGTGAAAATGGGTAGGGAAGATAGTCTAAATATGCAGTTGGCTAACAAGCTGCTGTGCCAGACTGTCCTCTTAAAACAGAGCAATGATCATCTACTCCAAAATATCACCTCAAACACTGATAAGTACTGCGATCTGTAGAGATAAAATGCAATACAGCAAAGAACAATTAAGAAAAAAATATTCTTATTCGTATCAACTATTTGGTAATGTTTGCACTGACATACAAATCACTACATTCTCTTAGCTTTTAAAATGCAAGTAATGTAACTGGGAAATGTTTGAAAGGCGACAGTGGATAGGCACAAAATTAGCTGATAAGTGCAAGCATGTTAGAAGCTTGGATACAGTAATATACAAGTGAAATGATATTTCTAAGTTATTGATATAAAGGAGCTAATATGGAATAAGAAGTGATGCACATATATCCCCAATCTTACACACAGACTTAAATTAAAGGAAGTATTAATGATTTTATATTTTTTCTAGTTGTGACAGGTTAAAATCACATGAAGACCTTCTTTCTGAGGTGCTTAACAGTTTGAAGTTCAAATCTTCAGGAATAGTTGTAGCAAAAATAGTATTCTCTTCAGGAAAATTTAAAGGGGAATAAATTAATCTGTCAACTCAAAAGATAAAAACGATGTTGGAAAACTTAAATTAAAAGTATAGAATTCCAAAACAAACTTTATCACTTACCTGAAAGCAGATAAACATGCAAAAATATCACATGTATTGGAAAACAAATACTGCAGTTAACATATACTGAAGATACAAACGCTATACCCTACTAAGCTGTTTATTCTATGCCTCTGATTCTCCTTTTTTATGAGGTTCAAGCAATAAATTGATTCTTTTGTACAAATATATATGTAAGACAAGTCTCTAAAGACACAAATGAAAGCATTGACCAGTGTAAGATTTTAAAATCAAACCTTAACATCCCTAATTGGCTTTTCCAAGGTAAAGTTCTGCATGGAGACCAAGGGAATAAGAACAGAGAAAGAATGTAAGGATTCACCCCATTAGGTCTGAGGAAAACAAGAATATGTATCCCCGATAAAAAAGAAAAGAAATAATGCACCTAGTAGACTGGATAAACTGAAAGCCTTAAAAGAATTACTCTATTAACAAAGCCAAGATCAGTGTCTGCATGTGTCCTTGACCATATTATCATATATCTGTATTGGAAATTTTCTCAGTGTTGTGATGATGAATTGTTACACAGCAAGGTCTGTGCCAGATTGTCCCCTTTCTCTTCACTCCATTGGGGACTTGCTCAACCCCAGAAAGTACTAGCTAAATGTGCAGTTAAACTTCAAGTAATGGCTGTTGATTAAAATTTGTTTTATATGGAGTAACAGGATAAAGAATGTTTCTTGTTGCAAGTTCATTTTCAATAATATCAGTTTTAATTTAAGACCCTTTGCATCTAGGCTTCTGGATCTGTCTTCTACTTCACTACCAAATCAGGTAGCTATCATTGTAAAACTTCTGAAAACAGTTCCTGCCATATATAAAATAACTTTTTTCATGGTATGGAGATAAAATGCCAGTCAATGGACTAAAATGATATTGAACTGAAAATATGAACCAAAATTTTTAAAAGTTAAATTATTACTTTTTTCCCAGTACAACAATCTGAAAGTTCACACGGAGAAAAACATTACAATATACTATTTTTGAATTGTATTTCAAACTTAAGTTTGTGGGGTTTTTAAACTGACATTTCTGAGCTAACTGCTTGTGTTAATCATCTTACAAATTATGTAATGTCCCTGAAACACTAGGATAATACGAATGAAATAGACTGTAAAGCCAATCTTTATCCATCTTTTATGCACATTTACAATCAGAATAGGGATTTTAATGTTTAAAAATTAAAGATATTGTTTAAAAATTAAAACATTTAAAGTCTTTCTTCTGATTATTTTTAAAAAGCTCAAAAAGAGAAAGAAAAATAGTTAGCACTCTTGTCCTTTTGAATTCTAAAGATATTAGTATCTCGAGTGATGTCAATTTCAGCAAGGTGATTCTGACCAACAATTGCCTGAGAAACATCCCTTGCAATTTGTGTTATATTTAAGTTTCAGTTTCTTCACTGTAAACAATATTTCTCATACTTCAAACTTATAGAAAACCAAGTTAAAGAGAACAGCACAGATGTTTCTGAATCTAGTGTGAAATGAGAACTCAAAGTTCAGATACAAATTTAGGAAAAGGTTCAGGCAGGTACTCAAGGGTAAATCATGGTTCTGTGATGGAGTTTATATTTTGCAAACTTTAAAAATCAACATTACAGGCAAACAACACAAATTCAACAGTAGACTGAGACTATAATTATGGGTAAGGCATTCCTGTGAGGTTTTTGCTGAATTTGAACTTGTATCAGAATACAATCTTTTTCAAGTTAGTATCTGATCTGGAGGTAAAATAAGATGGGGTCAAATAATATCTAGAACTCAGAGAGTTTAAATTTCCAGTGTTGCCCTCTGAGTCAGATCTAGTAGTAGATTTTAGGGGTAAAATCCCTGAACAGGGACCTCTAATGCCATTTGAGATTCCCTAGATTATCCTGAATAGCCTCCTAATAACAGTCCAGAAGGAATGTGGGTCATTCATAGGTTTTATGTCATACTTGCCAGCTTCTTATAGATAACCTGGATACTCTAGGGCTTCTCAGGTGCCACTAAGTGTTTCTACATCTGGGGAACGAAGACAATGATTATTGCTTTTCTCTCTGTAATCAGTTTTGAAAGAGGAAGCAAAACATGTTTGACCAATAAGCAGATGTAGCAATCTAGAAGGCTTCTACTACTCTTTTTTTCCTTTCAGTTCAGACTTTATTCAATATTATTATGTTAAAAATCTTGTCTAAGGAGAACGAGGAAACATACCTTATATAAAAAGCCAACAAGTTACTGTTAGTGTAGTGACTATTTTAACAATCCAGGAAATATTATTAGTTCAGGTCAAATTATTACAGAAAAGGAAATAATAATTTCTATAGAAAAAAAGTCTGAGTAATAGCAGTAAGACAATTAAAACTATCACAGACACATTTAGGTTCATGTTTTTCTTGATATTATCCTTCCTCCTGCTTTCTGAGTCCTGAGGTCAGTTTCATTCTGGTGGTGGTGGAGGGTGTGCTACAGTGAATTGTCAGCAGCAGGAGTCCTTCACAGGGAGAAATATTTTTGGTGTCCATGTTAAGGGTTTCTTCTTCCTCACTATGGGATTCACTAAGAATATTTTTATACATTCTCTAAAATGATTTTGCAACTTCTTCTTTCTACATTGGTCAGCAGTACATATCATGTCATTTGTTGATAGCTACATATTATGACCGTTGAAGGTCCCTTCCAACCCAACACATTGATCCTATGATTCTATATCTGATTATAATGCCTATGATAGCTTTTAGGTATGTTAGATATTCATTTATTTTTCTCTGTTACCCCTAAAACCAACTTTGCCCTGCTCCAAATCTGCATTTCTTTAACTGATCATGCATGAGTTATTTACAGCCATGGGGTCTCCTGTGCCATCCTGTAATCCATCCCTTATCATTCCACTCCTGTGCTATTCTGTGCTGCATCCCCCCTTCCCAAGGCTTCTATTATCAAACTAGGTTTGTACTTCTGTGCTCTACATCATTATCTTAGAACCATAAATATCTCATTCTGCATAGAAAAAAAACCTACTTGTCACTACTATATCTATAAAACTATGATTGTGCCATATAACGATAAGCAAATCAATTAGCCATAACCACCTGATCAGAGAAGAAGATTGCTGTTAAAACTAAAAAACAAAGCTGCAGTCAGGTCAAGAAAATTTCAGACCAAGTATTCTTGATGAACCTCTGTCCCAAGACCTTGCAAGAGTATTGCCAAGCCTATGGCCTTTACTATCTGTGGCTTTATTGTATTAAAGGCAACAGGATTACATTACTTTTAGAGAAGGAAGTGTTATCTCATATCCAGACTATGAAACTTAAAGCACCTGTCCTGTCTTCTGAATCTGGGAAGTGAAAAAACATCTGAGACTACTGCTATCCTGGGCTGAGCCTACCAACCAAATTGAGAAGAATTTGAGATGGCTATTGCAGATGCCTTAGATTTACTTATTTTGTTTGGTTTTGGGGTTCGTTTTTTTGTTTGCTTGTTTGTTTTGACTCAGCTGTATGTAGGGAGTTGGTATCTGGCAGGTTGTGAAAACAGTGTATAGCTTACTTGAATCTAAGCATTGTAATAATTTTAAGGTTTATATTGATTAAGTTGAGTACACATGCCATGTCAGGAGGTCATAATATGGCTCAGAGTAATAGTTTGCTTATTTCTGAGATACATAAAAAAGTTTTCACTTTTTTTTTTTTTTTTTCCTCTTAATGTGTAGTCATTTAATAGGAAATCTTGTGCTGTTTTGCCATTTTATTTTTGAGACCTTAAGCAACAAAGTGTTGTGTTAAGACTACTGAACGTGTAATGGAGAGTGCTAGACAACTCAGGAGCAATTTCTTTATTGAATTTCCCCTGAATGGTCTTGGAGAAAATGGCTTAGTAGATGTGAGATGTATCTATCAAAGTTTGCTGCTATGAAAGGACAGTGGGTATGATTTTGTGTTACTCTTGTATACCTTTTCAATCCTCTTGTCACAAGTAAGCAATGAAATAAGTGTTTATTGAACATTCCATTAACAGAAAGAATTCTAGCAAAACCTTGTATAAACATATCAGAAGACAGATGACATTGTAGTTTCAAACTTCCCTGTCTGTACATACAATACAAAGCCTGAAGTAGACTTCAGAACAGGCTTACAATAGATAAATTTTTACTCTATTTAAATTGATAACTAAAAGCAGGCCAGAGGTTAATCCCTGGCCCTAAAGTCATCTGAAAGAAGCTTGTTTTAGACCTACATTGATTCACAGATCAGATTTGTCTCGAAGAGATTTAGTTGGAGTACACCAAATCTAAGCTCTGTATCAACATAACAATTAAGCAGAGTGAACAACAGCACTTCATGTGCTGCATGATTGTGTGCCAGGGACTGTTTTTTGGCCCTACACGTGAGTAACATGGCATGCCTTGCAGATATAGACCTAATTCTCCTACTGTCCCAGTCAGGCTAGACACAATGCATTGCCTATTGTGAATAGTCATTAGACCATATGAATGATCAAATCACAGTCAAGTACTATTGTAGAGTGGTGACTGTTACAGACTAAACAATGGGCTGCAGCTTCCTAACACTTTAAAACTGTGGATTTGACAAATGTGTGCCTGTACCCATGACACATATCTTTTAACTTTCCTGGAGTAGGTATAGCCTTGCATATTTGACACTCCTTTAAAAGTTTCTCCTTTCCGCTCCTTTATTTAGTAACACTGAGACCTGTGCACTTACTTTTTACCTACATTGTTGTTGATTTAATTGTTTGTGGTTTGGCTTAAAGCATTCACATTATACTCCGGAAAAGACAAAGTGATGTACTGCTGCATATGACAATCAATTTCTACTGACCTAGGAGACTGCAAGACTGGGCACCTGGGTGCACATTAAGACAGTGAGTATGCCAAATATCTGCCTTCTAAAAGGGATGAGAGCTCAACTCTATGCCCTTAATGAAGCCCAAGCTTACAGATAAATAGTAGAGAAAGTAATCAAGCTTTAGACCCACACATGACTGACAGTGCGACAAGCTCTCTGTATCCAAACTTTGCTTAACACATCAAAGTTTTCAACAGTAGTTATAACTAACATGAAGCCACCACAAAAAGAATACTTCTTTGCTTCAAGTTGATGACTGATGACCCAGTTGTGGACTCTCCCCTTTCACAGATGTTTGTCTACGCCATAAAGACACCATGTGGCTTTTCAGACATCTAGTAATGGCTGATCATATTCAGGATGAAGGCAGCAGGGCTCCTGTTTGCCCAGTTTGTGACACAGCACTAAAATAGCAACAAAGAATCTTGCATTTTACTTGACTCTATTGAGTGTTATCAGCCTCCTTCTTTCAGGAACATTCAAGTATTAAATGAAAACCAGAGCCCATTTATGACTACATTGCTTCAATTCTATATATGCTGTACAATTAAAGAGCTATTATACCAGTAGCTGATTACTCAAATGGACTGCAGCCAACTGTAAGGGAACACACAAAACTGTATTCACCATTTGTTTAGTAATTTAAAAAATAATAATAAAATTTTTAAAAGTCCAACCAAGTCTAAGGTTGAAGAGAAGGTCAAATTTCAGTGGATTTTATTGATTAGATTTTGTTTACTGCTGCGGGGCACATTCTTAGGAAACGTGCTACAGGAAAAAAAAAAAAAAAAAAGCCAAGCTAGAATGGCTCAGGGGCCTTCCAGGGTTTTAAAGCAATGTTTAAAAATTATGTCTGGAAAGGATAGCATGAGACTCAGCATACACCTATAGGCTGTGTCAAATTTAGGTCTAATAGCTCTAAAACATATAAGCAAACCAGTGTAGGTAATGAATCTGCCTTCTGAACATATGTTAGCAACAGATTTTCTAATGTATGGATAATGTAAATATATGTAAGGTTATAATAAAAATTAAGAGGCTGAATATAATTCTTAACATCATATCAGATGACATTCAGTAACGTCCATCTATTTAAAAGCAAAATACTTTCTCTTTGTTATATTGACTATGCTTGGAGAATTAGGGCTAAAACCATCCTAGCATTTAAACAAATAAGTTACTACTCCTCCACGGCCCCCAGGTACTTTTTCTCACAAACCTATAACAAATTGTGGTGGCTTAATAAACTGGGACTCTGCAAGCAGTTTGAGAATCTCTGATTTAGTGCCTAGTCTTAAATGAATTATAAAAATTATATTATTGACTTCTATTCCTTTGAGCACTAAATACAGATACAAATATTGCCTCTAGTAAAACATAAAATACTGTATTGGGTTTGCATGGCAAGGTTTTGGTAGTGGGAGAGAGGACATAGAGGTGGCTGCCAGAAGTTTCCCCCATATCTGACACGGCCAATGTCAGTCGGCTGCAAGATGGACCCACCACTGGCCAAGGCCAAGCCTATCAGTAACACCTCTGTGATAGCATAATTAAGAGAAAAAAAAGGGAAGAGAGGGATAAAAACCCCAAATCTGCACACTTTGCAGCTAGAGAGAAGAGTGAGCAGATGTAAGAGAAACAACTCCACAGACACCAAGGTCAGTGAAGAAGAAGGGAGAGAAGGTGCTCCAGGTGCTGGAGCAGAGATTTTCCCTGCAACTTGTGGTGAAGACCATGGTGAGGCAGGCTGTCCCCCTGCAGCCCATGGAGGTCCATGGTGGAGCAGATGACCACCTGTAGCCTGTGGAGGACCCCACAGAGGAGCAGGTGGATGCCCGAAGGAGGCTGTGACCTTGTGGGAAACCCGCACCAGAGCAGGTTCCTGTCAGGACCTGTGGCCCCATAGAGAGAGGAGCCTACACCAGAGCAGATTTGCTGGCAGAACTTGTGACCCTGTGAGGGACACATGCTGGAGCAGTCTGTTCCTCAAGGACTTCACACCATGGAAAGGACCCATGTTAAAGCAGTTTGTGAACTATCGTTCATGGGAAGGACTCATGTTGAAGAGGTTTGTGGACTGTCTCCTGTGAGAGAGACCCCACGCTGGTGCGGGGGAAGAAGTCCTCCCCCTGAGGAGGAAGAAGCGGCAGAAACAACGTGTGATGAACTGACCTCAACCCCTGTCCCCTGTCCCTCTGTGCTGCTGGGCGGAGGAGGTGGAAAATCAGGAGAGAAGTCAAGCCTGTGAAGAAGGGAGGGGTGGGAGGAGGTGTTTTAAGATTTGGTTTTACTTCTCATTATCCTCTTGTCTGATTAGTATTTTATTTATTTATTTATTTATTTATTTTCCCAAGTCAAATCTGTTTTGCCCGTGCCGGTAATTGGTAACTGATCTCTCTCTGTCCGTATCTCCCCCTGCCCAGTTGAGGAGTGGGAGTGATAGAGTGGGCTTTGGTGGGCATCTGGCATCTAGCCAGGGTCAACCCACCACAAATACACTAAAAACCTAGTTTTGGTCATTACAAAATCACAAGGCTGCCTTTCAAAGAAGGGAAGTTTTAACTAATTACTAAACTATATTTCTGTGACAACTTGAGTCACTCTCTGAACTGTAGTAAATTTGGGAGTTAATCCTCACAGGTTTAAGGAGGCTTAAACAATTCTAAGCATCTTCCATTAGTATAGAGAATTCTGATGAAACAGTTTGGGTTTGTTTTGATTGGGTTTTGTTATTGTTGTTGTTTTTAATTTAGCCATAGATAAAGAAAATGACAACTATTGAGTGCACAAGTAATTCAGGGATGAGACAAATAAAGTTTTACCATTTTTTCAGTAGTGCAGGATGCAGGTTTTTTCATTTAGTATGCAAGAGGAATTAAAGCACCGCCTTAGCATCTCAATACAGGCTACAACTGTGAAAGGCATTGTGCTGGTTCACTGCATCCTTTAGGTCCCCTTACATGACTCTGAGTAAAATGTACATCCATTGTTGACCAGTAATTCCATGTAAGACATTGAGAGTAGAAATGGATCTCTATTAAAAGAAGGCACTGCTGATATAAAACTGTCCCTATTTCTGGCAGTTTTAATTAAAAGAATGCAAAACCTTTGTTTCATGCTTTCAGAATTACTTTTAGCCGTATGAGGTTGTATTAAACTGTCAGATTGTTCACTGGAAAGCTGAAACTTACTGAAAAGCCTAAACTGCGTATAACATTGCTAGGCTAGAATAACACCCTGTTGTACAGTGGCTTTCAGTTTTAACTGCAATGGGCTGAGGATATCTGGAGGACAATGCTTGTAAGGAGAAGTACCATCTTCCTTTAGTTTCCTGGAATTTGACAGAAAAATTAGACATTTTTTTGGGCATGCAAATCCTACTTGCAGGCCTTGTCCTGTCCTTTTTATAAAGAATAATTAATCCTGAAGGGTTCCAGAAATATATACAAAGATGTAAAGACATTCTCATAGTGGCTAAGAGATTACTGAAGTTGTTTTTTTTTTAACTTTAAAGAGCCCTAGTGTGCTTATGCTTTTTATCATACTGCATGCATATTAATTCCCACATGTATTCTTTCTATGTATTCTTTCCATGTACCTGGCTGCCTAATATCCAGAATTTTTTTCTTGCAGGTAATTATGCTAAATAAGGCAGGGGAGCGGGAGATTAGTCCATTTTAAAATAAATAACTTGCCTGTTTTCTTAATGTTGTTGCTTTAAAAAATATCAGTACCTAAGTTTTTTGGTAAGTCTCATATTCAGAAAACTCCTGAAATTTGTACTAAGGTAACCAGAAGCAAAGAAAAAGAAGCCACTGGTGGGCAACCTATAGAAGGAAAAGGGTAAGAGAGACAGTATGTTGTGTGATTAACTACTTTGCTCTACATTTTTAACATGCACTGTGGCTGAAATATGAGTGTTATTATTGGTTTTAATAGGGAATTCAAATATTTTAACATATTATAAAATTGTAAAGATTTTAGGATAGATGTAATACAAATAAAGGAGAAATTTTGGAGGAGGTGCAACAGAACTTGCTCCCCAATGGTCAAATATGATTTCTGGTCTAGAAACATTCCAAGGATTTGTCTCTAAGCAGTTGTGCGATCTCATTGATTTCAATAGGCTATTTTATTTTATTTTATTTTATTTTATTTTATTTTATTTTATTTTATTTTATTTTATTTTATTTTTATTTTGTTTTGTTTTGTTTGTTTTATTTTAATTAGGCATGAGAAACAAGAGATTAGAGGGGAATGAAGTAACAAGATGAAGTGAGTCACATGAGTTTATAAGGTCCCAAAAGCTGTGACAGTGCATCATGTATTGCATTGCAGTATGCTTGTATTGACTTCTAGTCCAGGACTAGACCTTTAAATAGTTGCTGTCTTACTGTCCAACAACAATTGTGTATATAATATGTAAGTATAAATGTGCATATAAGAACTGCATATAGGTAGGCAAACAATGTAATATGTGGTTGCATTAAAATATATTAACCCTGAATTTGGGATTAGGATAGAAACATTTTGAAATGCTCTATATATTTTGTATGTGTCTCTTAAGCTAATGGAGAGCTATTTAAAGATTGTTTCAGACATCTTAAATATTTCAGTGGGGCAGTTTTTTGTTGGTTTTTTTTTTTTTTCCCCCCACCCGTTAAGCTAAGTGCACAGTCTTTATGAACTCAGATATCCACAGCTCAGAAGGAGCTGTAAAGTTTCTGGTAATGTGCTAGAACACTGACTATGTACATTAAAATGTCAAATCTTGAACGTAAGGACGATCACATTATTTTTTAAATATATAGAAGATATAGATAATATATTGTGTATGGGGTAAAATCTGGGGTTTTTTTGGGGTGTAATAACTAAGCACACACATTAATGAGCATCATTTCAGTAAGTCAAGAACATTATCCATTTTGTTTTGATGGTAAATTGTTTGATCAGTTTATAGTGCTCTCACAGCAGCAGACAGCAGTTCTGCCTGAAGAAATAATTCCTCATTTGCTAATGTACACATGTATGTATATGTTGATTATATATGAGATCATATATTTATTTATAAGCATCTATATATATGCGTGAATATATATATGTATTTGTAAACTTCTGCATACATATCTGTATGTATATACATATGTAGATGTTTATAAATACCTAGATTCATATACATATACATACATAACATATTGAAAATATTTAAATATTAAATTCTAGAACTACAGTGAACATAATCCTTCAGAATATCTGAGGTTGTTAGGTTGTTCTGTGCTTCATATAAAAATTGTTGTTGGTTTTAATCTCTTATGTACTGAAGCAGTGTCTATGACTTATACACTCAAACAATAACGGTATTGACACCTTTGTTAGTAGTCTCATAAAAAATAAACAAACAAAACCCAAACAAACTTGTTCAAAAAGAATTACAAACTGAATCCAGTCTATGTAACCTTAGGCCACTGAGACATGAGCCTTGGGCACTTACCTGTCATGTATCCCTTTACACCTCTAAATCCCCACAGTAACAGACCATCTGCACCTGTAATCAGATGGCCAGACTTTAGAGTAATACACCTTGTTTGTAAAGGGCAATTCTAATTTACAACCAACTCTATTTTGAGAAGTACTCTGGGACTAAACCTCTGATGCTTTCAGATCAGCCATCTGTCTCCACTCTTGCCAAGTTACCTCTAGGTTATGCTCTTTCCCCTCTTCAGCATATTATCCTGTCTGTTGCACACTCGTATAAAGGAAAGATCAGGATGAAGAACATTTGAGCAGGTAAAACAAGGAAGAATAGTCCTATAATAGATGTTTACATACTCTTCTAAGTGGATGCGGTTTCAGTGAGGGGATGAGGCAGCTTTAGGCACTTTCTGCTCTGGAATTTGTTGCTTCTTGTGGCCTGATTTTCAGTGGAAATGGAGGTGGCACAGGGACAGGCCCTTTGCACTGCCTAAAAACATCAGCACTCCCCATGTAGGTCTGTGCTGTGAGGCTCCCGGCAGCTGGAACCTCCTTTTGTGGCCCTGGATATCACTGCCCAAATCCATCACACCACCCACAAGTGACTCTCTAGAAGTAACTAGCTCTCTTCCCTTGCAAGCTGCAGCTATATTGACCTCTTCAAGAATAATCTACCAGATAGGTTAGATGCCAGCTTTACCAGTCTAAAATGTGGTTTATCCTGAAGTTAAACTCAGTTTACAGAAATCTAATTGGTACAGAGAGGTATGATTAGGCAAATCCAGTACTTTGGACCACAACTGTGGTTCCTTAAAGGTATTCACATGTAAAGAGCCCAAACTATGGCCGCCTGCTCCATGTCTTTGTTGCCTTTATGTATGTGGATGTGTCACAGAGGTGCAGCAAGCTTTGAACATATCACTTGGGCTAAATTACTTCCTGGAAGAAGCAGAAACAGGACCAAAATTCCAGGAAATCTCCAGGCAGCATGTCACTTCGATGCTCTAAGCACATATCCCATCCATCAGTAAGAGCAGCCACAAGCATCAAAGTCTCTGCTGCACTAGAAAGGATACTAACACTCATGTTTCTGGGAAGTAAAACAGGAAGGCAGGAATAAAATACAGAGGTTTAGGGAAAATATAGCTAGATCAAGTATTTTGTTATTTGCAAAGAGGTGTGAAAAAGTTTTGCTACCTTCCTTCAGCAGATTGATAGACCGTGACCATTACAAAACTAGCTCAAATACAGTCCACATAGCTATGCTGAAAATGTCAGTCTCCAGAGCAGCACAGTTAGCAAATTTCATGTTTGCTTAATTCACATTTGTATTGGCTGCATAATGTAACAAAGAGGAAAAAGAAAAAAGAAAAAGAAAGAAAAAAAAGTTTAAAAATGCCTTTAAGAACAGCTACAGTGAGTGGATTTAGCAGCCTGAATACTAGTAAAAGAATGTTGTTAAAATAGAAGTCAGCATAATCACATCATGAGAGTATCATTTTTCTTTAAATAGCCACTAAATCTCTACAGACAAATTGTGTGAAATGGTACTGTGGCCACGTAAAACTTGTTTTGAATAAAATATTACAAGTCTTTTTGAGGAAATATGTAAATATTTATAGTTATGTTATTATTCACTAGGTACATGAAATATTCAGATATTCTTGGTTTTGCTTCACACAATCCCTGCTTCATCCAGTTCTTGCGTCAGTTTCAAACACCGTCTTCTCTACTATGGTATCAGGGTAGGCTGAAAAGAATACCAGCCGAATTGCTCTTTCAGCATCAATCTTGCATCATTTTCTTGAGAAAACTACCTAGTTCTGGTATAACTAAAGTCTCATGAATTCATACCCTTTCTATCAACATTACTACTTTGATTATAGGTGTGACTTTCTAATTTTTTTTATTATAGTAATATAACTTGCAATGAAAACAAAAGCAGTAATGTAGATATATCTTATTTTCGGATAAAGAAATAGATGTTAATTCTAAAAGCAAATGAACAGCTGGATACAGCTACTAGATTTGCTGTCTCCCTCACAGATTCTACCTCACTTCTTACTATTGAAACCACTTGTGTATTAGTTTTGCTCTGGTCTACTTCTGTCTAAATGAAATGGATTAGTAAAGGGCTGTTATTTAAATGGTTCAGGCCTGTGAACAGACATCCTGGGTACACCTCCACTGTTGAGAGATGTCATCACCCAGCCTAACTTGCTATTTATTGTCATTTCTCAACCAAACTTGATTTAGAACTGTTGAAATATTCCTAAAGCTTAGTAAAAATCAGTAAAGTCAGACCTTGTATTTAAAATGTTCAAGCTGATCTGACCAGGCAAGGAATATATTCTTCATTAATTTCAGCATCTAAAGTTCAAACACCTCTCACTTTCCATCACAAAATTTAAACTCCTCTAAAAGGAGTTAATGAAAACAGTTTTGGTTTTGTTTTGGTTTGGTTTTGTTGTTTGGTTGTTGTTTGGGGGTTTTTTTGAGAATAATTTTAAAACAGTGGAACCTTTGTATTTTCCCCCCCTATGAATTGCAATTTTGGCAAACTTTTAGGTTCTGAAGCAATGACTCATGACCTTGAATTCCTTAGATTAGTTCTAGCATCAGATATCTAAAATACTGAATGGAGGAATATAATGGGAAGAACATTGATAAAGTACTAATGTTATTAGTTGCTGCTGAAGCTCAAGACCACCGTGTTTGGCTGGTTCACAGCTGCATTAGGACTGGGAGGGAGAAGTGTAGTGAATGGCAAAACCCAGAACTGGCATTTGGATGTTCCAATGAAATATTCCATATCAAATCACATCAGGTCAGTATATTAACCAAGGCTGTCCAGAAGACCAGGGTATTCTCTTGGGGATTGTTTGGGCTCGCTCTTCTGGGGTTTCAGTTTCGGGACTGTCTCTGCTCCAGGACTGTTAGCTTGCACATGCTGGGCATTGGTCAGCAGGTGGTGAGCAATTGCACTGTGCATCACTCATTGCTATATTCTATTACTACTTTTGTTATAATTATAATTTTATTTAAAGTATTAAACAGTTTTTATCTCAAACTGTGAGTTTCCTTGCCCTTTTCCTTCTAATTCTCTCCCCTGGGTTGAGGGGGTAAGGGAGGGGGTGGGGAAAGGGTGGTGGCTCAGCATGGTGATGATGGTGAGAGAACTGGCTGTGTTTGGCTGCAAACTGAAATGGTGAAGCCAAACCACCACAGTTTCCCATGGAGTCATGGATCTCTTCAGTCACAGCTCCTGGTTCTGACATAGGCATCTCCACAGGCTGCAGATGGGTCTCTAGTCCAATGCACTTCCTCACCCCCCAGCTCTGGGGATCCACCCCTGCTCTGGCATTGAGCAACTCTGGGGTCTCAATTTCAGTCACACTTGAGTTTGGGCTTGGCTTTTCTGCTCCAGTGTGGAGTCCTCCACAGCCTACACGTGGGTATCTTTTCTGCCATTGAACCTCCATGGGCTGCAGGGACCTCCTTTGCCTTCTCCTGCTCCATGTGGTTGAACTGAGTGTCTGAGGTTCTCTGTCCTCCCCTTCTTCCTCCTCCTTCCTCCTGGCAAGGAAGCTTTCTCTTTGTTTAGGTGATAGTCTTTTGTTCAGTCCAACATGGGTACTCCCTGGAACTAAGCTTCTCACAGGGTGGCCCCTTGCCCCACTACCAAAAAGTCTGTCCTCCCCTCCACAACCCAACACACCAGCTAACAGCCAGAACATGCATAGGCTGAATTGCTCATTGACTTAAGCCAACAATGTGTGAGGCTGAATGCTGTGTCTTGCCAACAACTGTAGGCCACTGTGGTTGCTAGCATAATTTTAAGCAACTTTCTTCCAATCCCTGGGAAAGTCCAAACTATTTCTCTTGTTAAAATGTATATTTGTATAGTAATACAGACTGAGCCTCTCCTGAACATGTGTAACCTGCAATTTTCTGAGTTTTTCAGCTTAGTTGTATTCCATAGAGCTTTCTCAGAAATGGCAAAAAGAAGTATTCCAGATAGCAGTGCAAGCAGGCTGCCAAATTTAAAATTGTTTCTCCAAGGCATGGACAAGCTACAGCTTTCTGCCAAATGACTGTATGATTAACACAAAGCAAGCAATGTATTTTTTCTCCAGACTCAAACTGAAATATATCCTTCTCTGTCTGTCAAAACACAAACCCAAACAACTGAAAATAGACTCAGACAGACATGTAAAAAACTCACCAGGAGAAAAAGTCTTAAATGTTTAGCCAAATTTTATAGAAAGTTCTAAAAATAAAGACTTACAAAATCTGAAATAGTGTGGGTAGGGACAGTTCTGTCATCCATTTACTTCTTCTGAGGAGAATTTGAATTTTAGTGGAATTTTATTATTATTATTATCTGTCTCTAAACTATTAAAATACTCCTTTAGTGAAAGGAGCAAGTTGAGGAAGAAAGAGAAAATAGAAAAATATGTATTTTTTGCATTTTCACAGATAGTAGAAAGAAGGCAACTTATTATGGCAGTGTTTTCATTTCATCACAACAGATGTTCACATGCAGATGTGTCCATTCCTGTTAGACATTCTGCACAATCAGAATTATTAAAAAGGAAATAAATGTCCCTGCAAATCTCTATCTCATTTTTATGCTTAATCTGAAGATTCTTCATATACTTTATTTAATACTGTCAAAACATTGCAAAAAAAAAAAATGTGTTTAATTTCCATCAAAGTATGACTGTTTCATTTGGAATTATTAATTTAAAAGCAGAGTAGCCTTGAGTTAGGGGAATAAATCTCTGCTTTACTAAAAAAAAGGAAGAAAAAAAGAGAAAAAATGAAACAAAAATTCAGATCCTGTTATCAAGGAGCTAAGAAAAAAACAGACTGAAAGTGTTTAGAGTTTGTAAAAGATATCCTTTCTCCCATTATTTCATGATTTATTTCCCATAAGCTGTGTTCAGGTAAAATACAATTTTTGCTTTTGTTTTAATAAATCATAACTATCAATTCATGTCAACCCTGATTTACCAAAACTCAAAAGCTCTTCAGTTTTGAACCTAAAGACCATGTTCCTATCAGTAAGATAAATAGAACCAAGACACAGATTTAAACCCTGGGCTTTTTCTTCACTCTCTAATAGTGAGCTCTTGCCTCTGGCATTGTTTTGGCTTGTGTGAACTAGCACTCTTCCAGGTAACGTTTAAGTCATTGATGGTTCCCAGCAGGCAGGAGGGAAAAAGCCACTATTCTGGTGAGAAAGAGCTGTGATGTGCCAGTAATCCTTAATGCTAGACAATAAGCCTAATACATTTAGTAATATAAATGCATTAAGTGAAACTCTGGATGCTTACAGTAACTCTGTCTCTAGTACCTTACCATCCTGGACGTAAGTCTAGAAGCAAACTAGTTCTTATTTCTAAGCCTACCAGAGATAGTGTGGAGGTTGTAAATTTCACTGAACACTCATGTCCTTACAGGTCCTTAGCTTTCCCATATGCAGTTTTCTTGGGATTTAAGGAAACAAAGAGCCAATAAGTAGCCGTAAACACAGCATTTCCCATAATCCACTCACACCTTTTCCACACAGAAGCCTCAGGCAGTTAGTGTTCGTGAATGCTTAGTGGTAAACTGCCCACCTAATTGCACACTGTTGCCCTATTCTACCTCTAGGGCCTCCACAGAAACCACATGGAGCAGTTGTGGCCTTCAATCATCCCCAGGTTGTTTCTTCTTATTTTGTGATTTGATTTACAGGTCTCAGAGCTGACTGAGTGATCTCTTGTAAGAATCAACTGGATGTATCCAAAGTTTTCAGTATTTAATAAAGTATAAACAAATAACTTTAAACTTAATCATTAAAACTTACCAAAATAGGTAAGTTCATTAGTTGGTATCGACAACATCAAATTAATAAAAATTAGGGTTGTGGTTCTTTTGAAAGTTTATAATCAGTAGAAATAATAATAAATAAAAAACTCCTCAAATGATAATAACAGCTTCATACTCTTTTTTTCTGACTAATTTTCAGTCAAATTAGCATCTCACATTCCTCTGAACCTTTGCTTTGGTAGAATGGTTTAGGAGGCAATTTAGGCAAAACTGCTCTGTTCTGAAGCAGTTATAAATGTATTTTTAAAATAAGCCAATATTTGGAAACTACTAATGACTTAACTTTTTCTACATCCATTGTTCAAGAATATATTTAAGTAAGTCTTACTGTACAGTATATAAATAGAAGTGTAATGTATATGGTACTATATTTTTCTGATTGATTGTAATACTCATAATATATACTTTTGGGAAACAGTACCTTTAACATCAGTCATGACCTTAACTTTGTAAACTGTATATAAAAAACCCAAACCAAAACATAGTCAATTTATTCTTAGGAGAGTCACCACAAAAATGAAACAAGTCTTTTCTAATGTTTTCCTCCCTGTCTTTTTGCTGCCAGCTGACTTTATGAATATCACATGTATTGTTTTCATTCCTGTACATTGTAATCCACTTGAGAGTTCCTATAACATGTGCATGTTCCTTGTGATTTGACAAACTCAGTAAATGGTAGAAATATATTAAGTTTGCACATCTTTAGTAGAACTATTAGGGAATAAGAAACAACGACCCATACAAGAAGTCAGAATTCAACAGGGATATAAAGTAGATTGATCATAGTAAAGAAGCCTACCAGAAAAAAATACTACAGTATTCAACCTTTTCAAGTCTCAGGGTAGCTACCCAGGCAGTTGAAACTGCGATGACAACTACTTTTATTTTTATTTTTATAATACATATTTAAATAAACTTTCTGACAGAATCTTTTTTCTCATAAACAGTAAGAGTTACAACAAACTTTTTTTTCCAAGTATTTGCTAGGGGCTAGATAAATGCCAAATGAAATCCATTTAATGTATGAGATGAATTTTTGATTTATCTAAGTCTCTACATGGAGAATATAGGCATAAGAAAATATTCTCCTAATTTAAATGCCTCTGTCAGATGCATAAAGTTAGGTGAAATGGACTTGGGCTATAATGGTACTTTGACTTTCTCCAAGTGAGACTGAGGAGATACAGAACAACATAAGTGACTTCTTTTCATTTTCTCCTCAATGTGTAGCAGTGTAAATAGCTCTTTCCATGGAAAAAAATCTGATCCCTTCCTGCAGTATATATAGAGTCTTTAATTATGTGATTCTTTGTTCTATGCTTAGTTCTACATGGAAGAACTTGTAATATATGAAAAAAAATATTTTAAATTTGTAACATTTTCTTCTGTACTATATTCTTCTATTAAAAATAATAGAGAGACTGTAATGAAGATACAAAGGAATTTTAACTCACTTACTTGGATGAGTAATATCAAGTAAAATCTTAGATTTTACCAAATGTGAATAAACTTGCATCCTTCAGATACCAAGTGTATAACAGACAATCAGACTTAAAGAAAAACTACTACTGCTTAACAAAAGCCTACCAAAAATTACCCCACATAATTATCTTGTTATATACTTACTTCATATGGGGAAGAAGGACACTTCCTCTCTTTTTAATGACTTTTTTCTGTAGCAAATTTTTCAGAAGATAAAAGAACAGTAAAACGTTTACCATCTTCCCATTCAGTGTTTAACATCTATAGAATCAGTTTCTGCATCTTATCTCAAAGTCAGCATGAAGGTCCTATGCCCCCTTTCACTAAACTTGACATTTTACACTGACCCTTTAAATGCCTTGTCAGCTAATCTGTAAGATATTGAACTGTAGTGGGCCTAAAGAAATAATCAATTTCAAGAAGGAATTACTTAGGAGTTGGAGAGTGTAGTTTAAAAAATTTAGTGGTTTGCTGCACTACCATATCAAAGGTCTGATACTGTAGTGTATAATGAGGAACTTGTTCTTTGCTCTCCATTTTTCTACAATGACATGACTTATTGTCTGTATTCTGTGATCCAGTTTGTTGGGGTTTTTTTGGTCCACTTGTCAAACCTTTAGGGTGAAATATTTAACAAACATATGCAAGCACATCTATAAACTTCTTTGAAGATTTATATATCATGAGACATTAAAATAAAGCAGCCTGTAACTTCTCTTGGGTGAAGACCGCTGAAGGCAACATTATAGTAGGTGCTTGCTATAGGCCATCTGACCAGGAAAACGAGTGGATCAAGCCCTCTGTAGATCAGTTCAATAGGAGCAGCCTCATATTTGCAGGCACTGGTCCTCATGGGGGACTTCAACCACAGTGATATTTGCTTGAGTGACAACACAGCAGAACATGAGCAATCCAGGAGGTTCCTAGAGATCCTCAGATCTCAGAGACCAGAGGGAAAATATCTTTGGAGTAAGGAAAATATCTTTGGAGTAAGGAAAACATCTTTGGTGGAACAGGATCATATAGAGAATACCTAAGCAAACTAAACAGCCATAAGACCATGGGTCATGATCAGATGCACCCATGAGTACTGAGGGAGTTGTTCCCTTCCAAACTCAACCATTCTGTGATTCTGTGAATAAACACAAAACATATCACACCTATATTTATTTTTTTTTTTTCACATAGCAAGGTAGAAGCTTATTGATAGACAGTGGTGTTTCAAACATATTGGCACTGTATTAAAGTAATGATCTAAAGTTCAGTATAAATACTTATTAGATCTCTAATTCCAAGATGCATATTTTATTAATATTATTTATATTAATCTGAATCAGAAAAATAATTTGCATAGTGTGTTGCTTGGGAGAGTCAAATCTAAGTAGTGTGGGACACTGGAATACTATAATGTTATCACACCAATAAAATATCATGCATTTCTGTTAGTGTCGCTTATAATCTCAGGGTTATTACAAATACAAACTGTACAATATGTTAGGTAATCCTTGGTCAAGACTCTTTAACAAGGTATGGCACTGAGTGATCTCTGTTATTAAGTTTTCACAACTAACCCAAATTTCCAAGATTTTCATATGTTATAAAATCAGAAATGTCTGAATCAACCAAAATTTTGAGATACCAGACATAATGCAAAGAAATGTGAGAAGTCCAGCTTTTTTGATCACTTTCCTCTCTGTAAATCTTTGTTCAATAATACTGCAATTAGCTTTAAAGTGGGGAAGGGAGACGATAGGAAGGAAGATGGAGGAAAAAGGTCTACTTTTTAACATATTTATTTATTTATTTTTATGTGTTGCTTTCAGATGAGAATGTTCTTAGCCAGCATCAGATTTAAGATTACCCTTTCATTAGTGATGATGAAATCTGTCGAGCACTTAATGGTTGTCTTTGAACTTTACAATTGAGACAGCTACACCTTTTCCTGCATTTGACATGGAAAACCTCTTATTCCCATTTACGATAGTATCAGTTAGATCTTTCCTGGCTTGCAATGATATGCTGTACAGTTTTATTGACTATTAAATCTTCCACATCATCTCACTGAGTCATAAAACATTTGACAGGAGGTAGGTCTCAGCTTTTACTTCTCTTTTTTTTTCTCTTTCTAACCTTCTTACAACGCAGCATTTATGAAGCTTCTTCGTGGTTTTTTTCTCCATGTGATACAAATTAATAGTTCATGCCATTTATTTTTCTTACTATTTATAAAAAAAAATAAAAATCTTTACTGATTGATCTTTTTTCTTTTTCACTTGTAATATAAGAAACATAAGACTGAAAATTCTATAAGAATTAAAGGAATCTAAAGAGAGATGTAATATGTTAAAATTTCATAACTGCTGCTATTCATGACATGGAAAAAGATGGTTCCAAGGAGATTATTCTTCTCTGTCCTAAAATGCTTGGAATAGTGGCAAACATTTAGAAGCATCCGCACATTTTTATTTTCAATGAAATTATGTTGGCTTTTTCATTTTTACAGACAGCTCATTCTCAGTTTAAAAAACACTTGGAGGGGAGTGTTTGTATTGTTTTGTTTTGTCTTATGTTGTGGTTTTTTTTTTTTTTTTCCCTGCCAATCCATAAAATTTTTCTCTTTTTTTTTTTTTTTGGCTTGAAAAATTGGGAAGCCAAACAAACAAACAAACAGATTTTTATATAATTATTGTTTCTTTCTGTAGGATTTCTAAACACATTTAGAGAAAAACTAATATAAATAGTGGATTCAGCTGCCAAGCCAGCTAGGTTTGCCTGACTGAAAACTGATTCCACTAAGCCTTCTCACTCTTTTTTATGACTGTGTCTGGAAGTAAGAAATTATATAGAGATTTTAATTTTTGAAAAAAGGAAAAAATAATATAAAATTAGAATAAATTCCAGTTGAACAGACAGGTGAATAGACAGGTATTGATGACATGGTTTGTCAATATATTCCTACATTTGAACAATCTTTAAAGCACATGCAGCTTCAAACTATGCATGTCATTCTTTGATATTGATTTGTCAGTGTGAAAAAATCTGATATAAAAAAAAAAAAAAAAATTGGAGGAAGCAAATTGAAAAGTTACCAACACTTTTTAGACCCATTAACTGATAATAATTAAAATACAGAAACAGGTGTGCATTTCTTAATTAAAAATATTTATAGATTAGAAAAGAATAGTAATAAAATTGAAATTTGTTAAACTTATCCTAAGTATTCTCCATGTCACTTAGAAATCATCTTAAAATGCAACAGTAATTTGTGCTTCCGGGCATGTAAGGGCTGAAATCTAAAGTTCATTTAGAATTGGGGTTAAATCCCTTCAAAATTTTACTCAAGAAAATAACCTCTTTTTTTAATTTTTACTATCAAGTTTTTTCCTTCCCTCTCAGCCCTACCTTTGCATATATCACAGAACCACAAAATGGTAGGGATTGGAAGGGACCTCAGGAGATCATCTAGTCCAACCGTCCTGCAGGTTCCCTACACCAGGTTGCACAGGAAAACGTCCAGGCAGGTTTTGAATATCTCCAGAGATGGAGACTCCACAACCTCTCTGGGCAGCCTGTTCCAGTGCTTCGTCACTCTCACAGTAAAGAAATTTTTCCTTAAGTTTGTCTGGAATTTCTGGTGTTCCAATTTTTGCCCATTGGCCCTGGTCCTGTGTGATGGGTTGACCCCAGCTGGATGCTGGATGCCCACCAAAGCCCACTCTATCACTCCCCCTCCTAAACTGGGCAGAGGGAGAAAAATATAACGTAAGACTAGTAGGTGGAGATAAGGACGGAGAGAGATCACTCACCAGTTACTGGCACAGGCAAAACAGACTCAGCTTGGGGGAAAAAACAAATTTAATTTCTTACCAGTCAAAATCAGAGGATAATGAGAAGTAAAATCAAATCTTAAAACACCTCCCCCATCCCTCCCTTCTTTCCAGGCTTAATCTCCCGATTTTCCACCTCCTCCCCCAGCAGCACAGGGGGACAGGGAATGGGGTTGGGTTCAGTTCACCACACGGTGTTTCTGCCGCTTCTTTCTCCTCAGGGGGAGGACTCCTTACCCCACATCAACGTGGGGTCCCTCTCATGGGAGACAGTCCTCCAAGAACTTCTCCAACGTGAGTCCTTCCCACGATTGACAGTCCTTCACGAACTGCTTTAGCATGGGTCCATTCCACGGGGTGCAGTCCTTCAGGAAGGGACTGCTCCAGCGCGGGCTTACCACGGGGTCACAGCCTCCTTCAGGCATCCACCCGCTCCAGCGTGGGGTCCTCCACAGGCTACAGGTGGTCATCTGCTCCACCATGGATCTCCATGGACTGTAGGGGGACAGCCTGCCTCACCATGGTCTTCACCACAAGCTGCGGGGAAAATCTGTGCTCCAGTGCCTGGAGCACCTTCTCTCCCTCCTTCTTCACCGACCTTGGTGTCTGTGGAGGTTTTTCTCTTACATCTTCTCACTCCTCTGTCTCCAATAGAAATCAAAATTGTGACATATATTTTTCATCTTCAGAACTCATTCCTTTTAAAACTGCTGAAATTTGATTTTCCCTCTAGAAACTCTTAATTTTAGCAACATCAAAACACATTCAGAAAGAAAAAATGCTAAAAATGACTTTAAAATAACGTGGTCAAATGCAATAAAGTTATCTGAAACTATAAAGTTCAGGACTTAACAAGTTAGTTAATTTAGCTAACCGTTCCTTATGAAACATAGAAGTTAATAGAAATATGCTGAAGTTGGACTTGATCATACTTATGAGTACCTTTCAACTTGAGTTATTCTATTTTATTCTATGTAAATATTGTTGAAATATTATGTAACAATTGAAGTGGAAATGAATTGCGGCAAAACTGAAAGAAATTATTCTCAAAACTCCAAGTACATAGCTTAAGAGTTAATTATTTATAATCTATTAAATAGAGCTATGGATTACCTGGAAAAGTTATTGCATGTAATAAAGAACATTAAAGATTATAAAAGGAAAATATAATAGCTTGATAAAAATTACATTTCATCTGAGAGGCTAGTGTTATTTTTCATTCATTTAGAGTATCACGTGACTACAGATTTATGATAAACCTATTATTGTAAATGTATGTGAAATTTCTGATTGCTAATATTTATTAAGCTGTTGATTTTTTAGGTTTATCCCCTGAAAATCCAAACACAAATTTAAAGTGGCTAGCACATCTGCATATGAAAAATCCAACAAACAAAATGTGAGCTATCTTTATTGCTAGAATCAAAATTAATTCCAAAATTAAACAAGCATTCTCACACTTGTCATAGTGCAAGACAGAAACAAGAAGAATGGCAGTTCTTCTCATCTTGAGAAAGAAGTTGAAGTAATTCTTTAAAATGCTTTTTTGTCTTCAAATGATCTAATTTACATATTAATTAATTAAGCATAGATGGTACATATCCCCCACAATAAACTTACAATATCATATTTTATTAGGTAAAGGCAGTTTTATTGGCATTTACACTAAAGTAGCATTAAATCACAAGAGTATTCAACAACCATATTTAAAAAATTGTAAAGCACATACAACTATCCATATAAAATATCTTACACATTCCAAGTATTAAAACAACCTTTTCCCCTTCCCAGTAAAAACACATTCCAGTCCTAGCAGATACATGTGTCTTTTTTTTTTTGTCCTCCTAGTTCATTAACAAAAAAATGAAACATCTTCTATGCTAAGAATAAAATCACTTTCCATTTGTCACCATTTTTAAAAGATTTAATCCGAATTACAAACCAAATTATTTCCTTAATGTTTACTTTCCTTACTATTAAGTTATCAGTGCACACAAAAGAATACACATGGAATGTATCTTCAGCTTAGATATGATATTTCCAAGCTGCACTATTATTCTTGTCCCTGGAATGGGATACAATGTGAAAAATAAAACTGTCATCTTCTAAATTACCAATGCCATTATTTTCATACACAAATTCTTCCTGAAGACCTTTTTGGGGTACTTGTAATTTGGAACAACATGCTTTTAGTTGGTGGAATGCAATGAGAGCATAAACTTGTGTTATGGCTGAAGATGCAGAAATAAGGTCATTAGCATATAGATGCAATAAATTTTACATCAAGGGCAAATCAGCTTTTAGATTGCTGTTTTACCCTGTTAAAACATTCTCCCCATGATCCAGATTACTCAATATTCTTGACACTTAATCAAGGTTGGCCAGCATACAGTGAGCAAGTCTAAGTGAAATATGTATCCCAGCAATATTTTAGCTTAACACTATCTTCTGCTGCCTTCAGCTTTTCAATCTCTCAGCTTTTCCAGGTTACAGGCAGTATTTGATCATTTTCAGCATATTTCCATATCCTGTTGTTTTAAAAAAAAAAAAATACTTTCATAGTAAATTAAATAAGGTACAGCATTAGATCCAACCAGAATGTCAAAGAAGAGAGCACAATCTGTCAACAAATAGTAACTTTAAAAAATAAAATTAACAAAGAACCCGTACATGATGTGAAAATAAATCCCCTTGTACTACAATTAAAAAAAAAAAAAAAAAAAAAAAAAAAGACAATAAGAGATTCTCAATCCCCAGGTAAAATACAATGTGACTGTTACCTCATAAAAAACTCCAGATCACAGCAGGATCTAGAAACCAAGCAAAAGGTTTATTGAGGAACCTGCTTGAATTTTACCTAGAATTAATGATGCACAGAGATATTATTTATTTTTATTATTTTCATCACATTATGAATGAGAACTTTACAAGACCATGGGCATGTCTGTAGTATGCAATGGTGTATAGTGCTGAGATTTTTGAGAAGGCGGTGTAACTACGTTTGCGCAGTGCAGCATGGTGTAAAGGCGATATCACAATTTTCTTCATCAGTGCAGTATTAATACTAATTTATTTACCTTGAGATCAAATAGCTCAGACTTTTTTTTTTTTTTTTAATTTGGTCAATGTGTCTAACAAGAAGCATATCACTTCATGCCCATTTATCCATTGATAAAGGCACCTCAAGGTTCACTTAAATCTACAGCCTTTCCAATTTTAGTTTGCTTCACAGACATTTGGTACAGCTTGGCTGTATTTTACTCACTCCCAGATCCGAGAAGCTCTTCCTGCTCCTCCTTTTCGTTTTGCACTTCAGAACAACTCTGAAGTGGAAAAGGAACTTGTGCAAAATTATTGCTTTCATAGGTCAGTGTTCTGGGTCAATATATTTGATGGTGATAACAATGGTCAACTAAACAGTCAGGCTGTAGAGAGAGTAAATTTTTATTGTGTTAAGAATAGTTTAGTCTGAAGTGTTAAATACAGACAGATGTCCATCATTATTCATCAAAGTTTTGCCTTAAATTTAATGTCTCAATTTTCTACATGGGAATGTCCTCTTTGTCAAAGTTTTAAGATACTTCAACAAAATGTTTATACATTAAAATTTATCTATTGAAGAAAATATGTCAGCTGATTTTTTTCTGCTGTTTCTCCAAAGCTAATAAAAATTATGACCTAAATCATTGTCAATAAATTTTCAGACAGAAAAAGTAAATTAAAATTTCTATCTCTTCAGAAGTCTGGAATATAGCTAAGAAAACTGTAGTTAACAAGAAAATTTAATCCAAAATTATAATCTGGTTTAATTTCTTTCAAAGATAAAGATAACTATTTTTGAAAAACAACTCTTATTTTGTTTTTACTTTTCTTCTTCAGTTCAAAAGCATTGGATCTACTGAACCTAAAACTTAACTTCCTCTCAAAGAGTTTATCTTATCCCAAATGTATCTTGCATTAAATAAATTAAAGATGGTACATAATGTAGTTATTTATATTGCACTTACATTTTAAGTTCTGATTTAATTCCACTAATTCTTTCCAATACAGAAATCTACTGTAAAGCTCTTCAAATGTCCCATTTTTCAGACACAAGAAAGAGGGATCACGGTAGGAAAGAGGCATTTAAGATTTAAGACAAAAAGGAGTGCAGAAATGTTAGTATTGAAGCTAAATCGACAGTACTAATTCCTATTTTAATATGTTCTTGTAAGAATGTATGTTTTCATACTCTATAATCAGCCTTATGTAAATTTTTATTTAAGAGCAAAAGCTTAGATGACTTGAATTTCAGCTTTGATTTACAAAAGTTGAGATTACATATTTTTTTTTATTTTCATATGTTTTAATCCAGTCTTCTTGTTAAGATAGTGTGAGAGACTGAGAGTTAATATATATCTTAAACACTGTAGGAGACAAGTTTGCACAGCAACAAGTTCTCCATAACAAAAGTAACAATACGAGGAGCAGTTAGTGGGATGTAGAAGACAGCTGGACACAGAAGGTGAGATGCAGAAGAAGATTAGAAGGCTGCAGAAGGTATGTCGGAGGATGTGCAGTTTGATGTTCTGACATGCTGAGCAGAACACCACTGTCTATGGCCAACTCCTCCAGAGTTCATTGGAGGAAGGGGCTCCACCACCTCAAACATGCCCCAAAAAGACCCTCCATGACCACCCCTCACAGTGGCACCTGCGCAGTGGATCATCGTCTAGTAGATCATCTAGTAGTACATCAGCCCTTGCTTGAGGGGCTAGGGCTGAACTGTATAAAGACTCCCACTGAGGGAGCCACATGCACGGGAAATCACTCAGTGTTGCCACATGCATGTCCATCACCAGAGGACTTCTCCATCCTTGTCACGACCATTGTGGGATCCGAGGGTGATGATATCTTTCCTTTCCTTTCCTTTCCTTTCCTTTCCTTTCCTTTCCTTTCCTTTCCTTTCCTTTCCTTTCCTTTCCTTTCCTTTCCTTTCCTTTCCTTTCCTTTCCTTTCCTTTCCTTTCCTTTCCTTTCCTTTCCTTTCCTTTCCTTTCCTTTCCTTTCCTTTCCTTTCCTTTCCTTTCCTTTCCTTTCCTTTCCTTTCCTTTCCTTTCCTTTCCTTTCCTTTCCTTTCCTTTCCTTTCCTTTCCTTTCCTTTCCTTTCCTTTCCTTTCCTTTCCTTTCCTTTCCTTTCCTTTCCTTTCCTTTCCTTTCCTTTCCTTTCCTTTCCCTTCTGCACCTTTCCTTTCTTCTTTCTTCTCTTCTCTTCTCTTCTCTTCTCTTCTCTTCTCTTCTCTTCTCTTCTCTTCTCTTCTCTTCTCTTCTCTTCTCTTCTCTTCTCTTCTCTTCTCTTCTCTTCTCTTCTCTTCTCTTCTCTTCTCTTCTCTTCTTTCTCTCCTCTTCTCTTCTCTTCTCTCCTCTTCTCTTCTCTTCTCTTCTCTTCTCTTCTCTTCTCTTCTCTTCTCTTCTCTTCTCTTCTCTTCTCTTCTCTTCTCTTCTCTCCTCTCCTCTCCTCTCCTCTCCTCTCCTCTCCTCTCCTCTCCTCTCCTCTCCTCTCCTCTCCTCTCCTCTCCTCTCCTCTCCTCTCCTCTCCTCTCTTCTCCTCTCCTCTCCTCTTCTCTTCCCTCTTTTATAGACTTTTCTAAGAAAAACACAAATTACCAACATTTTACATTTCACAAATTCAGGTTATTTTAATAATAAATAAAACCTTTAACTTTTTGATTGATGTTGTTTCACCTTAATTTAGCCTGGGGGGATTTACAGAACTTTGGTCCCTCTCCTCTCACCTCAGAAGTGGGATGCAATACTTGATTTCTGTAAAAAATGGGTAATTAAAAATAATAATAATAATAAAAAACCTCAAACCAAAACCAACAAACTGCCCTCTTGTTTTATAGCTAGAAGCCACATTAAACAGCTATAGCCAAATCTTTCTGAGTCATTCAGAAATGCCACTACATTTCTATTGGAAGCCATTATTGCAGCAGTTGGTGTTTTCAGACTTCATTGTGTGTTAGCTTTACATCAAATCATGCTGAAAACACTTTAATACGGCTGTGTGTAACTCATCGTTTAATTTTGGAAGATAAAGGTGAAAAAAGGTAATTCCTCTGCTCATAAAGAGTATTCCAGCTGTTATCCCACCAATGTTCCAAGTATTTTCATGTATATTTATGCTTAGATTTTGAATGACAGCAAAAATCTTCACAGATGGCATTAGCCTCTTATTTACCTTACCCTGTCTAAGGTAAGATCTTTGTTCTAGACATAAAACAGTTTAATTCTTCTAGAAATAACATAATATTTGCATGTGATTTAAAACATATCAGTGAGCACTGGCTTACTGAAATGCAGAGCATTATATTTCTCAAAAGCCTTACAGTTAGTCCATTCATGGGACAGATTTGTCATCCACATTTTGGCTGAGATAGTACCAAAGTCTTCTCTTTTAGGTCTTTTATTATCTAATGGTATCTGTCACCCAGAGTTAAGTACTTAAGGTCCCTGAAAAATTATAACTCCTAGTGGTCAAAGGCAGTAGCCACAAAAACTAAGCTGATAAAGATATCACCTAAAGTCTAGTAGGAGAGTCTGCAAGAAAAAGAACAGGAGACACTCTTGCAATCCAACCCTCCTCCCTTGTCCCACTTCAGGACTTAGATGTCATATTCTGGGTAACCTGCTCCTAGTTTAGGACTTGTACTAAGCTAATGAAATAATTTCCAGTACCATCTGAGAATCCCACAGGGAACTCAAGAGGGCTGCAGAATAGAGGTATGTAGGACCTATAGAAGACCTGAACTGGTAGTAAGAGGTGGAAGGAGTAATCCATGGCACCGGTTTTTGGGTGGAGTTTTTTGTTTGTTTGTTTGTTTGTTTTTGTGAATGGGGACAAACAGTAGCAGATTTGTACTATAGTCACTTAACTGAGAGATATTTGGTGTAACTCCTGGCATCAGTTTCTGTCCTGTTACTTGTCAACAGTTTAAAGGCCTGTTTTTTTTCTGACTGGGAGACAACTGACAAAAAGGACAAATGGCAGGTGTTGCACATGGTAGCAATAGACCCACTGTCAATCCAATGACCCGAAATACCAAAATATTCCAGCTCATGAATGGCAGATTTAAGGTCCACTCTGCCTGTTGTAGCAAACCCACCGTGAGACAGCAACCGACAATGGAGTTATACTAGCCCAGAGGAACTGTGAGAGCAGAATTTTGTCCTCAGTAGATCTCTGAAGTAAAACAAATAACTGGATGAAAGATTTTCATGTAACAAATGTGCAGTTAGGAGGTTATAGCAATCTCTTACTTCTCCCCTCTCCCTGTGACTGGGTAATGGTGCAAAGATATCCCTTTTGACCTTCAACATTTTCACTTTAAGCTAAATGTAGATCTCAATCACAAAATAAGCAAAACTAATTTTTTGTAGCTGATCCGAAAGTAAAACTATATAGTCTCAGCATACTTTTATGACTTTGGGAATTCACTTCATTGCTCTTTTTTAAAATTTTTCTTCTATAGAACAGGAAACATCATCACCTTTCTCAAGGATTCTAACAATAAAAAGCATGAAAAATTACATATAAGCAGTAAATATTCTTTGACTAATACTGCATTATGTGATCAGTGCAAAACAGTGTGATAAAAAGAGGATTTATATTGTGATTTCTGTAATTTCTACTTAGGTATCAATATGTTCTACAAGTGTTCAAAAATTACCATGTTTATTTCTTTTCGGCAATCATGTAAATTAATAAATGTAATTAGAAAATGTTAACATTCTGAATAATTTGCTATAAATAAACAAAGTTTGCTTTTAAGTTGAAAACATTGCTTTCTTTTACTGAAACTACAAGAAGCAATATTATTAAGATTATTGCTTAAAGATGTATAATTACATGTTCTGACTTGAGAGATGTGTCTTTGCTTGGGCTTTCATACTGAACGTTTATGTTTCATGGATTTTTTTCTATCACTTCTTTTTTCTGTTTGTTAGCATGTCTAGTTGCCATACTTAATACATATGTTGTTATTGATCAGTAAACTGCATTAGGTAATATAACTTGTTGACGTTCCACAAATATTTGCAAAGATTTGTTCCACATAGTGCATTGTCTGCATTCTCTTTTGAGCTTTTTAAACTTTTTTTTTTTTTCCTCCCCCTCAGAAAGGGTCAATTGCAGAAGGATATGAAGATCTAGAAGCTGAAATCTGTTGTATTTACATTTGTGTACATTTGGAACCTTTGTTTCTGAAAAGATCGATAGGCACAGATAAGATCTTCTAGAATGTTGCTCCTCTCTTTTTAATTAAGACATTTAGAATAAACTGAATGAAACGTGCCTTAAATGTTTCAATTTCTTAACACAGAATATAACGAGGAACCATTTCAGAGATAAACATCTAGTTGTACATTGTGAATTTTAAGGTATTGTGCATTCCTTAGCTTTTCTTAGTAGTTAAGAAAGCTACTGCTTTCTACTCTTCATGATTTTACAGATCTCTCATACATGTCTTTGCTTGCCTCAGTACATTACTCTTGGGACTGAAAACTTCAAATTACTTACTGTATCATATGATAAATTTCTGTTATTGAAATTTCACTCTTTAGAGTAAAAGAGTGTAAGAAATTTTTTTCTCATATTATTTTAGCCTGGTAAAAGCTATTAAAATTATGTTAATAAACCTTCAAGAAACATAGTTACTAGAACTTGCCTGCATATTCAACAAGTAGAAATGAATTAGAAATATTTTTGCATTTTAAAATCTTGACAAACAGGTACAATTCAGAGTGGACAGAACACTGTTCTTCGAGATTAAATTTTTCTGTTAAAAAATGCATCCCTTCCTTTTCTGGAGAACATCGTCTTCCATCTCCAGTTCTTCCTCCACTCTCCATTCTCCTTGTGTTTCCCACACAGATCCTCCCTTTAGTATTTCAATCAGATATTCAGTTGATGGCCTCAGTTGGGGAGGATGGGAGGAGGACGGTATTACGGATCTTACAAATTGAACTCAGAGTATTTTTGAAAAAAAAATATATCTATTTAGGATTTCCAAAATCATCCAGTCAGGAAGGAGTGGAAAGAAGGTTGAGAAGAGTGTTGACTGTATTGGGTCTGCCTGGGATGGAGTTGATTTTCCCCATAGCAGCCCTCAGAGTGCTGTGTTTTCTATTGGTGGCTCGAGGGGTGTTGATAACACACCAGTGTTTTGGTTTTACTGGTGAGCAGTGCTTGCACAGCACCAAGGCTGTCTCTGTAGCATTTCCCCTTGTCAGTAGGCTGGGGGTGGGGAAGGTCTTGGGAGGGGACAGCTGACCCAAACAGACCAAAGGGATATTCCATATCATATGACGTAGGCTCAGAAATAAAAGCGAGGAGAATGGAGGGGGAAGTGGGGGCGTTTGTTACTTCCATTTGTCCTCCAGGAACCACAACGCGTGTGAATACCCTGCTTCTCGGGAAGTGGCCAAACATCACCTGCTGATGGGAAGTAGAGAATAAATATTTTGTTCTTTTGCTTCTGAGCGTGCAGCTTTTCTTTGCTTCTATTAAACTGCCTTTGTCTCAACCCACGAGTTGGTTTTTTTGTGTGTTCCATCTTATTTTCTCCCTTCCCCATCTTGCTGAGGAGGGAGGTGATAGAGTGGGCTTTGGTGGGCATCTGGCATCCAGCCAGGGTCAACCCACCACACCCAAAAACCTCCCAGTGACTCTATCCCTCTCCACCATTCACTTTTCCCATCTTTCTCCAAAGACAATCTCTCTAATCATAGGAGACAGGAATAAAGTAGGAAAGATATCAGTTCCTGAAATGTGTAAAAATGTCTCACCTATTTGTAGATGCCATGAGGCAGAATATAATATATTTAGAGTGCTTAATGGAGTATGCAATCAAGATACTTAAAATCTGTCATATGGTAAATTGTCCCTAATCAAGAAAAGTTGCATGAATTATTTTCATTACTCAGTTCTATGGAAAAAAAAAAAAAAAAGTAAATTAATTTATTGTAATTGGTTGACCTCGTCCTAGACTGTCATAAAGAATAGATCTCCATTTCTAGACCACAGATCTAGAAACATTCTCATGAACAATCAAGAAAGAAAAAGAAAACAATGTAAAGAGGAGGCAAAGGATCGGAAGATTATAATGATACTTCAAAATTTAAACTTCATGTATGCATAAATTAATAACAAGGATCAAGTATCACAGAGCATCTTCAATAAGAATAATAGTACATACAAATTGGTAAGGAAGATGGTTCTGTTAAGAGCAGATGACAATTGTCAAAAGAAAGGAAAGCAGTGTAATCCAATCGCTTTTCATTTAGCCTAACAAAATCAAAGTGCACGTGTTTACTTCAGGGTTTTGGGGTTTTATTTTGTTAAAAAGTGAATGAGAATACATGCATATCACTGCATAATTTTCATTATTTTACATGAGGCTAAGAATAATATTAATATTTTACTTGTATTGGAGAAGAAATGGCTCAACATTTAAATATTGACACAAACAGTATGAAAATAAATGATAGATCTGACAAAAAAAAAAAAATCAGTAATACTTTGTGTATGAAAGATATGTCTGGAAGAAATAAGTTGTATAACTTCTCTTGATAATAACCACCGTGTTGTCTAAAATGAAATCTTCCTAATCTTATAGTGTAATTTTTGAGACAACGCTGCATATTTAGGGTAGTGTCTATGTTTAGATAATTAGCTGACCAGATCCCTGGTTCCATTAGAGCTTTATTTCAGTGGTGCTCTTCAAGACAGTCTGATATTTAATACTCTTTACAAGACCGGAGTTATGAAATTTCAGAATCTCCAGGTGTTTCTCCAGATTTGGCTTTCCTAGCAGATATAATTTGAACATTGAGAAAGGTTCATTTTTATTTGAAAAGAAAGACAAATTAGAATGCCATAGTCCACCTTCCACCTGGTACATCAGTGGAAAGTACAAAGAAAATGGTGAGTGTCTTTATCCAGCAACAGAATGAGTTTGCAAACATCAATGTATGAATTCTTGCTGACACAAATAAATTCACTCACTGTAATGGGCTCCAAGTTTTTCAACTTCTTTCACAAATGTACCCCAAGGAAAAAAAAAAAAAAAAAAAAAAGGGATATTAACAAAAGTGTAATTTTAATTCAGAGACAAAAATGTCTGACACATTTAGACAATGAAACTTTTAGAAATATGCAAAGTGTGCTTAACTTTGTATAGAAATTAATTTCAATGTATTGGTCCAAACTAGTTAATTGAAATAGTCTAGATCAGCATTATAAAAAATACAAAAATAATTTTGCTAGAAAATCCAAAGAAAAACTGAAAATAAAGGATGATCATATGGCTTAACTTTTTTGTCAAAATATTGCAATGACTTGTGAAGTAAAGACAACATATTGCCTTACTTACCTAAATAAATGAAAGTTCTTACAAATATAGACTCCAAGAGAAAGTTTATTGAATCCATTTACACACATAATGCAGTAGTTATTCAATAAGCAAGTTAACACATTTTGATTCTTTCTGCTAAGATGACAAACCAAGAGCGTGGTCAATTAACAACAGATTTCAGTTGTACAGGCTGTATCAATAAATGCTGATCATAAGATATATTTTTTTTTATTATTATTTCCTGTTATGTTTACTTTATTTCCCTTCCTAAGTTTTTCTTTTGGAATACAGATAAACTTGCTGATGTGTTTTCCTACATTTTTATTTTATTAACTCTGTTTTCTAATGCTGTAATTTCTCTCCAGTCAATTTGAAAATCTAGAACTAATAGGACTGATGATAAGAATGTTGACCATTAGGCCTGTACTGTAAAGTACAGTTTGAGAAATTAATGATGTCAGAAGTCAAACAGAAAAAAATAAATCGGTAAGTGCTGAGTGGGCAAATATTTAGCATATTGGTATAGACAATATTTGAGTTTTATTGTTGAAAAATATCTATGAGTACCTGTATCCAGTATCAAGGTTACAGTGAACAAGGTCAAGATTGGACTGTGTTGTTAAAGATGCAGTATATAAATCCAGCAAGGTGGTATAGCTATGATTGTATACTGCAGTGTTTGTATGTCACATTGAGTAGCGTATATAATGCTGGTTATCATACCAAAACAAGAAATACAGTAGATACACGTCAAAGTGACAGGTCTTAAAGATTTATAAGAGGTTGGAGAAACTGATTCTGTTTTGATAAAGAAAATGTTATAAATAGGATTATTAAGATTATGAAGTGCTATGATGAAAAAATCCAAATAACTCCTGAAAAACGCTTACAATGCATCTGTACATAAATATATATATCTATACATAGAACCCTGAACATGATTATTTTACTATCTACCAGCTCCAGTCACCCTCTTGTCTGCTGTTTTATGCTGTTTCTATTTCAGTTTGTCCTTAAAAACTTTGATTCACATCATTGGCCCAAAACAACAACTAATAAAAGTAGCTGACTTGCCTGTTAGAAGGGAAGCCTTGCATTTGGATACATTTCGTTTTATGCTTTTCCTTTTTTTTTGCCTCTATCAATATATTTCTTGCACAGTTATGCCTTATAAGGAGACAGAAAAGCAATATATTACATTAGCAATTTCTTTAATGTTGTCACAGTAGAATTTGGCAACATTACCTTTACTTTATTTGTATAGTAAAAAGGATGATGGTATCAGTTTAATACAGAATATATAATTAACATAGAATAGATTATAGCATATAAATAATATTTAATTAGATAATACTTTCAAAATATCATTAGAAATATATATACACATACATAAAAGTACTACAAAAGGTTTTATTAACATTGAAATAAACATATTCTGCATGGGAGAATCTGAGATAAAATATATTTCAGAAGTTTTATTTGGGTATCTGAGTGATTTTTTTTTTTTTTTTTTTCACAGTAAACCTTCAATTTTCACATAGAGTGAAAATTGAAGGGTTTCACAAAATTTTGCTTCTGAATACCTGGTTTAGACAGTTGTTACAGCATAGAGTAAGCTAGCGCTCATCTAATAAGTAGTTGCATAAGTTTCAATTTCAAAGTTCCTTTATTTTATGCTCTTACTTTAGATTTTTACTACTTTGGGATTTCTTATTTAATGTTAAGCATTTTAGAACTTTCTTAGAACAATATACATAGTTACAGTGCTATACAATTAAACTATAAATGCCATTTTTAATATTGAATAAGGGAACATGAAACACCTATTTTGGAATACTTAACATATAAATATTTAACTATAAAATGATAAATTCAGCAAATAAATGGTGAAAAATGAGCCCTGGCCTTTCTCCCATAACAAGAAAAGGGAACAAATCCTTGGCCTTCTCATTATTTTTCACTGCTGTGACAGCAAAGGGCTTAGCCAGTACTTTGAAGGGTGATGAATGCAGAAGAAATCCTTGAATAGACAGCTGTTGAATCGATCAAAGCCTTGCTTCCCATCATTAATGATATTATTGTCTGATTATTTTTTTTTTCTTATTTTTAAGGGGAAGTAACCCATTTCATTCCAAATGCCTCACTTTTCTTCTCTCTTAGCACAATCACAGGAATAGCTGGGGGAGGTCAAAGGCTGACATGAACATGTTTCTTTGGTGAGCCCTGTTTGGGAATTTGGGACCAGTGTAAACAATAGTTTTTAGACTTTAGAGAGATTCTGCCATTCTGAAAGAACGAAGTGTTAATGAAATTACTTTTATCTCCTACCACCTTCAGTCTTATTTAGGGATAAAGGAGTTACAGAATCACAGGATAGTTGAGTTTGGATGGGTCCTCTGAAGGTCATCTTGTCCAATCCCCCTGCTCAAGAAGGGCCACCTAGAGTCAGGTGTCCAGGACCATGTCTAAACAGGTTTTGAGTATCTCCGAGATAGGAGATGACACATCTTCTCTGGACAACCTGTGCCCGTGATTAGTCACCCTCACAGTAAAAAATGTTACCCAACATTCAGAAGGAGCCTCCTGTGTTTCAGTTTGTGCCCATTGCCTCTGATCCTGTCACTGGCCACCACTGAAAAGAGCCTGGCTCCATCTTCTTACATCTTCTCTTTCTGTATTTATGTTCAGTGATAAGATTCTGCCTGAGCCTTCTCTTTTCTAGGCTAAACAGTCACAGCCTTCTCATTTTTTCCGCATATGTGAGCTGCTTTAGCCCCTTCATCATCTTTGTAATTTTCTGTGGACTCTCTCCAGTATGTCCATGTCTCTCTGGCACTGGGGAGCCCAGGACTGGCCATAGGACTCCTGATTTGACCTCATCAGTGCTGACTAGAGGGGATCACACCCTACTTATTTGTTGAGATGGACCACTCTTGAGTTTGGATAAGGTGGTCCTTGAATATTAAGCAGCTTCCTTGGGCCCCTCTTCTTTACAGGGCCTTATCCCATAAGATTCTTCCAAGTACACTTTTGAACAGGACAAAGTCTACTTTCCTGAATTCCAGGGTTGTGAGCTTGCTTTTCACCCTTCTTCCTGCCCTCAGGATCCTAGACTCCACCATCTCGTGGTCACTGCAATTTAGGCTGCTTTCAACCTTTACATCCCCATCAAGCCCTTACTTGTTTGTGAGTACGAGGTCCAGCAGGGTACCTTTTCTTTTTGGATTCTCCATCACTTGAGTGATGATCAATGACCTGCAGGAACCTCCTGGACTGCTTATGTCCTGCTGTGCTATCCTTCTATCAGATAATGGGGTGATTAAATACTGCTATGAGGATCAAGGTCTGTGAACATAAGGCTACTCCTATGTGTCTGTATAAGGTTTTATCCATTTGTTCTTCCTGGTCAGCTATCCTATAGCAGACACCTATGCCAATATCATACTTATTGGTTTGCTCTGATCTACTATAATATCTGAAACTTCAGTTGCTTTCCAGATGCAACTTAACTCATATCTGTCACTAAGAACAGTACCAGAAAACTAAACTGGAGGAGCTGTGGGAATAGCCCATTTTTAAGTAAAGTGGCTGTACTGGGCAAAGTAAGAAAAGGGTAGCCTAAAACTTATTGAGGAATAATTAAAGCAACATAGACAATTATTACAGTATAATTTCCTTTTTGTAAAATGAGACTTTTCAGATTATTTAGTTGTTTGGATGGATTTATCTGGGAAACAAGAAATGAAAAGTCATGAGACCTGTAAACAGTATTTAGAGACATTAAGATCATTGCTTTCAACTCTCAGCCTCCACTTAGTGACAAGTTTCTAAAATATAGGTAAATTCTCTAAATCCTAATTAGAATGATTACATGGATTTCTTAGGTACTAACACCTATCTTTAAACTCTTTTGTTGTCTTATCTGTTACTTGGAGTAAATGGGTAAATAACCCTACTATAGTCAGTGAATATACCTGAGGAGTCTGTACTGTCAGTAAAATGTGTTAACAGGTATGTGGTTGTAGGTGTTTGAAATCTTCCTGGTGACATTTTTGCTGTATTGTAGTGTAGCAAAAGACAATTTTTTGTTTGAAATATACAGTAATAAATTTATGAATGACTTATAACTTTTCTTTTTTCACTTTCACAAATCCTTTTATAGTGAGCAAATACTTTCCGTCTATGTAGCACATTTTTCCTAGATCCATACCTTTACCTGCTTATCGACTGTTGCCATCAGAGTCACTGCTACAGAGTAAGGGGTTTTTCCCCTTAATTGCCTGATCTAGAAAGAGGTTTCAGGTTGGAAAAGACTTTCTATAGAAAAAAAGACACTTTGCCAGAAGGTACACCAGGAGACACTACTGTAATATAAGCTACTTTAAGTCTTATTATTGCAATAAATTTCTCCTCAGCTTCCCAAGTGAGTCCTTTATTCCTGAATATTCCTCCCAGTTCTCTTTTATTCAGAGAACAACAGAAGGGAATGAGTAAGTCAACTGAAGATCCTAAACTGACAGGCTTAGTCATTGATGCTAACCTTTATGAACTCTATAGACTCCTGTTTAAATAACAGCTCCTTCAGGAGACATAAGCCAAAGTTATGATCCTTTTTAGAAGGGACTATTTACTACAGACATTGGAACAGAAGAGTATTTTTTTCAGTGTTTGGGAATGTCTCATGCAATACTATTAGCTTAGACCAATAGAAAAACAAACATATTCATCAAATTTACTATTAAATGTGTCAACCTGGGTTGCTAAAGATAGGCTTTTAAATGTTTATACAGAAAAGAAATTAGTTACTGCAATTCCCTTTGGCTTTGGGTGTTTTGGTTTGATTTGGTTTGTTTTGTTGGTTTTTTTTTTTTGTTGGTTTGTTTTTTTATCATAACCTTTTCTACAGACAGAATGTTTAGACTTGTGTGGCCATGTACAGATATCACATGCCTAGCTTTCAGACACTCATATTTCAAAGTCCATTACAAATGGACTACATCCTTCATTCATGTTTGCTTATAGACTTGCAGTTTTTTGCACTTGTGCATTTTTCTTGTCAAATGTGATTGCAATAACGAATCTTTTAATGAAAATACCATATCGATGACTATTAGCATGTTCAGAGTTCACATTTAAAATTTTAAACTGTATTTAAATGTATCAAGCAACAATTAATATTTAAAATCAACAAAAGGAATTTAATTTGTGTTTATGTCCACTTCTAAAGAGATAAATTGCACTTGTTGCTCCACAGTTCACTGGATGTTTTGGGGTTTTTTTTTCGCAGTGTGAAACAGTTGTTCCTCCACATAGAAGCCATTAACATAGGTTTTAATAAGACTGTCAAACTTAGTTTATACAAATTTATTAATGAATTGGAAATATAAACTTCTGAAATTATATCTTAAACTAAAAATCTTTTTCCTGGACAATCTATGGCAATCCATAACTGCTGTTCTTCCTTCTACACAAATGAACTAAACTCCCAGTTATATGTCCCAATTAGCTGTTACAGATTCTTTATTTAACAAAATCTCAATTTAAATCAGCAGTTATTTTCATCCTAAGCTTTCCTTTAAATGTAGAGGGAGAGATGACACCCCTCATTCTTCAGTCAGGGAAATATGACAATGCTCTTTCTGTGAATACCTGCAGATACAACCAGAGGTAATCTAAATGTTCTTATGTTCATCTGTTTTCCACTGAGCCTTTTTTCAGACTATCTCATTTTCTTTTTTTTCTTTTTTTTTCTTTTTTTTTTTCTTTTTTTCTATATAGATCCCTTGGAAGAGTGGCTAGATAAGATGAGAAAACTGCTTGAATGCTTGTAGTACATTCAAACATAAGAAATAATTTCTGCCATATACAGGTGATGAGTAAAACAAGATATTTACAGTCCTCTACATTTTTACCTATAGTAAGCACTAGTTTATATGCTTCTTGTGGAACATTTTTTCTATGGTAATAAGAAGTTATTAGAGAAGGGATATTAAAAAATTATATTAGACTAATACTGTGCATTTTGATAAATTATTTACATGTATCATTTGCTGAACTTGGAAACATGTTCTATAGCCTGGTTTTGGTTTCATTTGTATGAAGACAACTATTCAGCTGAAGTTATTTCAGGTTTATATTAGAGAAGAAAGCTGATAAACTATGGTAATTATGAAATTTTCTAATACAGGAATAGGAACAATGATGAAAGAAATTGATTACAATTATTTGAATTTTTGTATTATGAGATAATTTGGTTCATTATTAGCAAAAAGACAGAATAGGATTAATTAACTTAAGAAGAAAAAATGTGTATGTATAAACTATAGTTATTGATTTTAAAGTTAGTAAGTGATATTACACATTACGTGAAACCTTTAGGCTGAATTTTTTGCAGCACAGCATGCTAATAAAACTAGTTAATGAATTTAGGACTCACTTTTATAAATTTTTGAATATGTACAGTGACATATACCTTAAAATTAATTACAATAATAAAATGACTCAGGCAAACTCACTGTAAAAGTTCAAATTTAGGTAAGTTCAAAATCTATCTCTAAAACTGGAGAATAAATAAATGTCGTTTCAGCTCTTGAGAGATATTCCTGAAAGAATATTGCAAGCTGGTTGAATAATATTGAAACACCACAATAATCTCATTTTTTACAGAAATTAAAAAAAAACAAAACCCAAAAACAAAAATAAACAAACAAAAAACCCAAACCAAACAAAACAAAACTAAAAAGGAAAGGAAAAATAATTACTTATTGTTATCTTCTGTTCTCGAACATACTGTCTGATATACAGTGTGGTTCTCTGGGGGTGATTTTTTCTTTTTTGTGGCTGACAAAAGTGGTCTTGCAAATTTTTAGCCACAGCTGTTCATGTGGGAAAAAAGCAATTGTCGAGTCTTCCTCCCAACCACACCCACCCATTCTCTCTTAATTTTATATCATCCATGGAAACTACGCTTAAAGTAATGATGCAGAATAGTAGGTGGAGAAGGCAGAGTCAATACATCTTCAGCAACCTCTGTTTTTTTAGTATTGTCAGAGGATAAAAAAAAAGTTTTAAGTAACTCATCTTTATACTTAACAACATTTCTTCCAAAGCGCTTCACTTTTTACAACTAGGCTGAAAATCCCCTGAGGAGACAGGCTGAATGGAGTATATATTTAGCTGAATTCACTTGCTTTCCCAGTTTTTCCCATTGGTCCTGAAAGGACAGAGGAGGAGCAAAACATAAAGTTGAGCTTTAAACTTCATGCAGAAGTCCAAGAGATTGCAGGGAATGCCATGGAGGTTAAAGATTTGAAAAATGTGAGAAATTCAGCATCAGTGAAGTGTGTAGATTTTAGCTGTTTTGGATCAAAACACCTCAAGGTATTATTTATGAAATCAGACACTCTCCTTGGTATAAAGGAATGATATAAGTGACAGCTACTTTCTGTTTCAGCTGCCAGACATACCTAGGCTCATGTACTTTAGCTAGGTTTTTTTTTTTTTCAGTTATAACAGTGACAGTGAAAAGAGGCTGATTTTTTTCAGTAATGCATTGTATATTTCTACTTAAGTTTCAAGGCTACCTTAAATTTATCAATGATATTAAAAAGTGACATATCTGTAATGTGTGTAGTGCAAAGCTCTCTTAATCAATACAAAAGTTATGATGACAATAAAAGGTATAAACTTACAGATTGCAAGAAACAGTGGAGCAATTTGGTCTCTCCATGAGCTTCTGTTAGCATAAAATCATAGTGTGAGAGTCACAAGGCTCCTAGATGGAGAAGTAAAAGTTTTGAAAGGACCATCTGAAATTGTTTTGGAAGGAATTAACACAGAAGAAATGAGCATTCTGTAGTATGTCATAAAGAAATGGCTAAAGGAATGAATAATATAATCTGAACCACAGACATGGAGTCTGACAGGAATCTGCAGGAGTAAGAAGAAACGAAGGAGGGTTACAACCAGAAAAATTTCCTGAAGCAAAGGAGGTTTTGCTGTGACAGTATGCATCTCAGTATATATAATTTATCCTTATTATGATAGCCTATAGGTCATAAAAGATAATTTCTGTGCAAGGAAAAAATTACACTTATTTCATAAATTTGAAAACAAAATACATTACTAGAGCGTGCAAGACTCGGACAGATATGTGAAGTTTGTTATGAAGAGATTGAGGAGTTCCAGTTTGTCAGTGGTGCAGAAGACAAAACATCACTAATAGTAGCAACCCTGATCCAAGATTCAGTGTTTCTTCCATAAGCTTCAATAGGTTGCTTAAAAATAAAATGGGGACTTCATATGAATTTTGACTAGCCAGAAAGTTAATAACTGTTGTCAACACAATCATTTTCTATCTTCATTTGCAGAAATTTAATTCAAAAAGATGGAAGAGTTCTGCCTACTGACAGTAAAGAACAAAGATAATGTTAGGCAGAGAAAACATGCAGAATGTGGCTTTTCTTAAGCTAAAACAGTAAGCTATGAAAAGAAGTATGATATACAGGTCTATGACCATTTTTATTTCTACCATTGAACTTTTTATCAAAATACTCACTGTTTTTTCAGCCTGAAGATATCTTCTCCTCTGTTTATCCCTTATTAGAAAATATAAGTATTAAGAACTGCCAGGCAAGCTTCAAATTCTGATTCCTTAAAATATTCTTTAAAATCTTATGTTGTAGCAAAGCTATACTTGATGCATGATACCACTAAGTTTACTCAGGAGTGACTATGATTAGTCCTATTTTTTTTTAGCTCGTTCTTTTTCTGTCTCCTGTTTTCTTGTGTTTTGCAAATATATTTTGATGAGCTAACTTCCACTTACAGTTTCAATTACAACTAGTAGAGGGTTTGCTATTGTGTTTCAGGGTGTTTTCTGATATAGGAAACTGTCATTGCAAATATTACATATAGTGAAAATAAAAATTCTAAGAATTATTTTCTATGATTAATTAAAGAAATCCACAGCTCCTATGCCATATTTCCCAGTCCATTACAAAACCTATATTCAAAACTCTTATCAAGTTCTAATAGAAGCTGAAAATCAGAAGCAACACATAATTTCCTGACATTCTCTGACTCCCTTCCTTGCTTCCATCTCCTCCTCATCCCCCCATTAATATTCAAGAAGCATGTAAATGGAGCAAGTCAGTAATTAAATAAAAAAGGTAAATATAAGTCTCTGAATCTTCTAACTGTATTTGTTTTGCAGAAATTTTTATAAAATTAGAATTTTAACCAATATTGTTGGCAACATAGTTAAGCTTCAAAATGACTTAAAATTATTCTGTTTCAGTTTCCTCATTTCACTATGCTTTACTCCCTTCTTACTTTAAATATCTAGGTTAAATTCATATTGATTTTATGTTTTCATGTTTGTGTTCTTTTTTTTTTTTTTTCCTACATCTTTGAACACCTCAAGACCCTTTTCATAAATATATAGAAATGTCATGTTAAAATCATTGTAAATTGATCTTCTTCAAATTTTAGAAATTAAAACAGGAAGGTTCCTGACATTGCGGCTGTAGTGGGTTGACCCTGGCTGGATACCAGGTCCCCACCGAAGCCCACTCTATCACTCCTCCTCCTCAACTGGGTAGAGGGAATAAAATACAACTAAAGCTTCATGAGTTTAGCTAAGGACAGAGAGAGATCATTCACCAATTACTGGCACGGGAAAAACAGCCTCAACTTGGGGGAAAAAAAACCCCAAATTTTAATTTATTAACAACCAGACAAGAGGATAATAAGAAATAAAACCAAATCTCAAAACAACTTTCCCCACCCCTCCCTGCTTCCCAGGCTTAACTTCCCTCCCGATTTCCACCTTCTCCCCGCAGCGGCAGATGGGGATGGGGATGGTCACTGCAACCCAGGCTGCCCCCAGACATCCCCAACCAGCTCTTCCTTGTTGGTAAGAACAAGGTCCAGAAGCACACTTCTCCTCATCGGCTCCTCCACCACCTGCGTCAGGAAGTTATCCTCCATGCATTGCAGGAACCTCTTGGACTGCGTGTGCCTGGCCGTGTTGCTTTTCCAACAAATATCAGAGTGATTGAAGTCGACCAGGACTCGTAAGGACCAGGGTCTGTGATCTTGAGGCTACTCTCAGCTGCCTGTAGGAGGCCTCGTCCACCTCCTCATCCTGATCAGGTGGCCTGTAGTAAACACCCATAACATTGTCCCCTGTGCTAGCACACCCCTTAATTTTTACCCATAAGCTCTCCACTCCTTCATCATCCATCTCTAGGTGGAGCTGGATACATTCTAGTTGCTCTCTCACATAAAGGGGAACCCCACCACCTGGTCTTGCTGGGTCTGTCTTTCCTAAAGAGGACATACCCATCCATGGCAGTATTCCAATCATACGAGCTATCCCACCGTGTCTCCATGATTGCAATGAGGTCGTGGCACTGGGACTGCACATAGGTCCTAGTTCTTCTTGTTTATTCCCCATGCTGTGTGCATTTGTATACAAATGCTGAAGAGAGGAGAAGGGAGTAGAGCATCCACGTATCCCCAGGGGTATGCAAGAGGACCTCCTGTAGTTCTGCACACCCTTGAGGTGTCTGACCTTCTGGCTTCAGTCATGGGAGGCAGCTAAGGCAGACTTGTCACTCTGACAGCTGGCCTGTTCCATTCCTCAGTCTACTGCAATGGCATGACCATTGCTACTTTGGACCCCACCCCCCAAGCCATTCAGTTTAAGGCCCACTTTACTAGGCCAGCCAGCTTGCTGCCAAAGATTGCCCTGCCTCTTTTAGACAGGTGGATCCCATCCCTCCCTAGTAGATTATAATCTATATAGGAAGTCTCATTATCATAAAAACCAAACCCCTCACATTGACACCAGCCACGTAGCCAGGAGTTTATGTGCATTATGCATTTATTTCTGGCTTCCCACCTTCCTCCAACAGACAGAATGGAGAAGAAAATAACTTGGAAACCTATTTTTTTCATTTGCCTTCCCAGGGCTTTGTTCTGCCCACGTTGTGCCTTGCAGAATCCTTGGTGCCCACATGAAAGATCAACAGAGGATAATGTTCTATTTCCTTGACAAGCTGTGGCACCCTCAGAGCAACCTCTCAGATCTTGGCTCCCAGGAGGCAGCAGACCTCTCTTGAGACTCCCTGTCAGGCTGGCAGAAGGGACCCTCAGTGCCCTTTAACAGGGAGTTGCCCACTCCAAGCACTCGGTGTTTCTTTTTCCAATATCCACTGCAGGCTGCCGGTGCAGTTACTTGTAGATATTGCTCCCTTGTGTTAAGGGGTTCTATACATGCCAGAGCTTCAGATCTCTTCTTGGTGGTGATGGTGGAAGGTGAGTACTGAAATGGAGCTCTGCTTTTCCGGGCCACCAAGGACCAAAGTGCCTCCGTCACAGTGTTATCCACCAGTGGGACATAATTCTCACATAATCTATCTCTTTCTCAGCCCCTCTAATGCGGTGCAGCCTTTCCACTGCTTCTTGCAGCTTGGCCACCTGGCACAGGAGGTCATCCACCTGTGCACATCTAGCACAGGGACTTACCTTATATTTAGGAGAAGGTTCAGGGCACTCAGTCAGTTCAGCCACCTGAACCGAGGTGTCCTTTCTTACCAGATCTGTCTGGGTGGATGCATCAGACATCTCTGGGGGTTTACCTGAAGGGAAACTGGTTTTAACTCTAAGACAAGTTCTCACAACTGTGCTGCCAGGAGTCACGAGCACTTTCCCTTGTAGCAGACCTGCAAGCTCACTACGGCAATGGAATGCTGCTTCCAGCAGAGCTAAAGCTAGCCACCCTATGCCCTTCCATGCTCGCCCTGCCACTCAAATTGCCATCCTAAGCTCTTCTGCAACACCATGCCCTGTTTGCCTGTCCTGCTCACTGCCCTTCTGGTTGCTCGAGCTCCCTGGGGGCCGTTTAAATCTCCCATGGTTGGCCCTGGCACCACCCCCATTGTGTCAGCCCTGCTCCCGAGATCAGCCACTCCTGAGGGACTCAGCATCACGTCCACCGCCTTTCTCCACTCTGGGACCTCTCCCTCCTCAGCATGAGCTCAGCCATGGAACTCACTGTTGCTGCCACTGAGCTCCTCAACAACTAATACGTTTAGGATATGACAGACATTAAATCTCTTTGACTTAAAAAGTCTTTCAGTGACTTTAGAAGTCCTTGAAAGCTGTAAGAACAGCCATGAACTTGGCATGATTTACTTTTTCTATACATCTGCTCTCTAGGCAAGCTGCAGACAGCTTCTAGGGGTGCCTGGAGATGCAATGAGTCTCTCATACAACCTCTAGCAAGCCGTTTAAAAGCATTTAAGACATTTTCTGTTTGTTCAAGAAAATCATATTCTCATGGCTCACCAGTGCATTGTGTATACAGTCTGGTTAATAGGCCTTCCAAAAACCTTTTATGAAAAATTCATAGGAGGTACCCAAAAGGTTGGTAGAACATTAATTAGAAGGGACATTTGTAAGACAAATACTGTTGTTACTACATTTTATTTCTAAAATTTAAGCAAGAGATGTAGCTGATCAGCTTCCTCCTCTGGGGAACAGTTGTGGTACTTTCATTCTAACAATTTGGGAAAGTGTCACAGCACCAGCTGGTAAATGTCAAATGTGAGAGAGTCCTATAGGTCAATATGATATACAGCAATCCCCTGTAAGCAGTTAGCATGAAAAGTATTGCTATATAAGCATAGCAAAGATACAGCAATGAAGCCAAACACTACCTAAACTGCTGGATGCTGCAATAAGTCCTGCAAATGTTTCTATAAGCATATAAGCTGACAATTCCTGAAGAAAGGTTTGTTGCAAGGCAATGAAAGTATAAACTGAATGGGTCTGTGAAAGTGAGATATAACAGAATATTACTTTCTGAGAACAGTAGACACAGGTAGTCTTAGCGTCACTAAGACCACAAAACAGAGACTTCCATATAAAGAACATTAAAATCACAAGTATATAAAATCAGCATTAGTTGGAGTATTTCAGAAATAGTTGAGTCACATATCCTCTAGTGTTCGGTGTTCCATCAAAGCGGAAGAGGAAATTGCTTTGAACATTATTTAGTGCATGCTATGAAGAATGTTTCTGGTTCTTTTCACAAACTGTTGTAAATCAAAAGCAACACTATTAAAGCTGATGAAGTTAAACACTGGTGAAAAGAAAACACAAACTGTTTAATGAGAATCCATCCCAAAGTACTGAGGTTTTACAGAACCTTTATTGTATTGAGTACCTAGAAAATATAAACAGTTTTAACTGTGACAAAAGTGACTGGAGAGCAAGAGCTTATGGAGTATGTGGTACAAAAGGTCATGGCATTCCTGCCTGTTGATATATACTACAAGTAAAACTGAAATGAGAGTTTTCAGAACTGGTATTTTCTTAGGGTTTAATGTAAAGCTGAATCTCAGAGATTAAAAATGCTTATCAAGACATTTTGTTCTACTGAATTTAAGCTGATCCCATTCCCAATAATCCAGATCAATCAAGGCATATGCTGTTCCTGGAACTACCGATGAGGATTTTTCTTTGGAAAAATATAGTTTGAACATTAGATGATCTGATAATAGTTAATCTGAAATGTAATTAGCATTTACGTGTAATTAGGTGTATATGTCACCAGTAATGGTTCAAAATTTAATTACTTTTCATGAAGAGTTATGATTACATATGGCTATCTACTGTTATTTTCTCATTTCATGAATGAAGAATACCCACAAAAGAATGTTATTTATAAGTTTACTCCTTCCTGCCCTGTATGTAGGCATAAAGAAAAACTATAGACAAAGCACACAAAGGAAGAGTGACTGCACTGACAAGGAAAGGGCAATTTAAGATATTTCAACATGTTACAATTGTCTCATAATCAACGAACAATTTCTTCACACATTATTTACTTATGAGATTTCTTTTTTTCCTCAGGATGACAATATTTGTAAAAGAAAAAAAATTGTAAATGTTCTTTTTTCACAGGTAAGGTTGATGTGATCAATAAAAAAAATAATTAAAAACTCAAAAAAACCCAATTGAAGATGTTTACCCTTTTTCTTAATGAATAATTCAAATTTTTTTTCGTATTTATTAAAAAAAAATCAAGAAAAACACTACTTCACTTGAAGCATGTGAATGTTCCCTTTGGTGTAAGTGCATGAAGTTAATCACATGTTCTATTGGATTAGATCATGAATGTATATTGTCTTCACTGGGTTTCTAGGAAAGGAAAGAAGATACAGTCAAAGCCTGTATAGCTTTATACTTGTGTATGAGCTATTTATGGCAATATATATAAACCTGAGTGGAAAGTACATATAACCTGGTACATTGCAGTGATGAAATGAGAAAAGAAAAAAGTGACACAGGGGTTAATGACATGTTCAAGAACATATACCTCTCTTCTGTAGTCCTGCAAGCAGACCTGTAACATCACAGGTTCATTAAGAAATCATTAAAATGGGGTTAACAAAATATTTATATATTGTCACTGAATGACAGCAATTTTCTGTTTCTAGATCCAGTGCTATATATTAAAATAAGATTCATATTTCTTTAGCTTTGTTCTTGGACTTTAATATCAGTCCTCAATAAACCAGTTCCATCAGTTAAGAGCAATGCCTGCCTGTAAGTAATATTTAAGGTGAGAAGGTATTTAGGAGCTTATCATTTTCTCATTTCTCATTCTTAAAAGCATATTCATCTTTCTGACCTATGGCCAGGTTTATAGTGATCTCATCATAATATTACCTTTGTCTTATCTGAATCTACCTAAGAGAAAGGACTTTCTAAAAACAATCCCACTATTGGATTAAGCCAGTGTTTATAGGAAAGTCAAACTTCATATGAAAATGTAAATACAATATTTTTTTTCATATTTCTACTTGCTCACTTTCTTGCCACCCTTTGAAATTTCTCAAGTAATGTTAAAAACAATTTCTATAATATAAATCAACTCCTGTGCCAGTAGTAAAAAAGAAACATGTAGCTCAGGATTAATACTTGCAGATTTAACAATTGATAATATGCTAGTAGAGTTGTGGAAATTAAATTTGTAACCTGGAATACCAAATTCATGGTATGGATTTAATCTTCAATTATAGGAGAAACCAAACAACAAGGAACAAGTTGGATCTCTTAAAGGGTCTGGAGAGTATTATACTTTATCTGTACTGACTGCAATGATACAAATGAAATTTAAAAATTAGGTTGTATAAGATTATGCAGAAAGATGTCTCAGATGAACTTCAAATATATATGCATGTTGTTGTTCCAAGAGGGGAAGAAGGAAGATTTTTTTTTTTTTTTTTTTCTGAACAGTTTAAATAATTTCTTCCTTTTACAGTTTTGATCTTCAAATATAATTTCTGTGTTTTTATTTTCCTGTAGAAGTAGCAGAGATATTCATGTTTACTCCTTATTTGCGTCATCATAAGGGAACTGACAGACAAAAGACCTGACACTAAAGGTTGAAGTTATATGGTACCTCTGCCTCCAAATAAATATATATAAACATAAAAAGAGAATATATAAATATGTATTTCTGTGTTCATAAGCAGAATTTCAATGAGAAGCAGGACATTCTTACAGATAGCAGGAAGCTTTGCTGTGACATGCACTGTGTGCTTTTATAGAAGGATGCAGAAAAGATAAGAGAGTCCAGAAGACAAAGGGTATCCTTGGTTTGTTTAAAAATATTATAGTAAACAAGAAACAACCAATTTATAAATTGTACTATGTTGTCATTTAATGCTCCCTTCAGACTAAAAAAAAATTGCAGTCTCATGTATAAAAATTTGCAGCCATTGATAAATCATCATTGCAATGTTTCTTTGCAGTCTGCCCTTCTAATAGCCCTGTAAAATACAATGTTGAGGTTAGAGAAGTGAAAAGTCAAACACTAGATACATCACTGGCCTAAGAATGCATATCCTAAGCAGAAAGAAGAAAAAAATCATAATCCAGATTATTATTATTTTCTTATGGAGCATGTACAGTGCAGATAATTATAGATTCATTTGAAAAGAAAACACAGTGGATACATAGAGAGTCCAGCTTTTCCCATTAAATAGAACTGACTGAATAGAAAACAATAGCTGTCATATAGTTTTTAGTAAGGCATTATGTAGAATTTGTCATGAACTGCGTACAAATCTTGAATAAGTCTATTAGAAAGACTATAACTCCTTATTAATTTCTGCAACTTATAAATAAATTTCCTATAAAAGTGTGCTAGATTGTTCATTGCCATTCAGTTGTGCCTGATTTGTCTGTAAACATGTGCTCCTGAGTACTGGCATTTGGGATATTGTAGTCTAGATGGAGAAATTACATGAAAGGTAAAAAGTGCAAAAGCATAAGAAACTGGATCAGCTTTTAAAACTCTATTCTTTGTTTGTCATCAGATGATTAAAAATTAGCACCTGAAAAGTTACATGAACAAACTTTTCATAGTGCTTAACTTCATCAGTCCCCCAATCAAGAGATTATATGAAAGGTTTCTAAAACAGAGAAATGTATAAACACAACTAGAAATTTTGTAGTAGCCCTTATTTAGTGTCCTTCAAATACACAGTCTGGCTGCTTGGAAGAGTGGAGTGATCAAGCTAATAGGGACTGATTAGAGTGATTTCCATGTCATATCTGAAAATAAGAATTCAGATTCTGTGCAAGAACTCTTACAAAAAGTTAGCGATCAATTCTTAGTCTCCACAATAGAGTTTTTGTTTGATATATAGATATCTTAAGCTGTCAATATAGTTCATGAGCCTACTACCCGTATTTACTTTAACTATTATTTTTATTATAATTATTTTTGTTTTGTAAGTACATAGTGACATCCTGTCCGTATTTTACTATTTTTCCTATCCTCTACTGGAAGTCATTTAAAAAAAAAAAAAAAAGCCAGTAGAAATTTATGTTCTCTCTTCACAGAATCACAGAACCACAGAATCACAGAATGCTAGGGATTGGAAGGGACCTCGAAAGATCATCTAGTCCAATCCATCTACTGGAGCAGGAACACCTAGATGAGTTCACACAGGAAGGCATCCAGGCGGGTCTTGAATATCTCCAGAGAAGGAGACTCCACAACCTCCCTGGGCAGCCTGTTCCAGTGCTCTGTCACCCTCACAGTAAAGAAGTTTCTTCTCAAGTTTAAGCAGAACTTCCTGTGTTCCAGCTTACACCCATTGCCCCTTGTCCTACCATTGGACATCACTGAGAAGAGTCTGGCTCCATCCACCTGACATTTGCCCTTCATATATTTATAAACATTAAAAAGGTCACCCCTCAGTCTCTTCTTCTCCAAGCTAAAGAGACCCAGCTCCCTCAGCCGTTCCTCATAAGGGAAATGTTCCACTCCCTTAATCATTTTGGTGGCTCTGCGCTGGACTCTCTCAAGTAGTTCCCTGTCCTTCTTGAACTGTGGGGCCCAGAACTGGACACAATATTCCAGATGCGGCCTCATCAGGGCAGAGTAGAGGGGGAGGAGAACCTCTCTTGACCTACTAACCACACCTCTTCTAATGCACCCCAGGATGCCATTGGCCTTCCTGGCCACAAGGGCACAGTGCTGGGTCATGGTCATCCTGCTGTCCACCAGGACTCCCAGATCCCTTTCCCCTACACTGCTCTCTAGTAGATCATTCTCCAACCTCTACTGCCCAGATACAAGACCCTACACTTGCTCTTTTTATTTTTGATTACTTTTTCCCTGTCCACCTCTCCAGTCTGTATAGGTCTCTCTGAATGGCAGAACAGCCTTCTGGTGTTCTCTCTTCCATAGGAAATGGGCTTCAGTGACAAATTCATTAACTAGACATTGATTTGGTCTTGGTTGTTTGGTTTTTTTGGTATCTCTTGTTTTCCAAAAGTCATACGATAAAACATACTAACAATATAGAACCACATTATAATTTAAGTTATAAAAGTAGATGTCAGCTTGAGGGAAAATAGCAACATCAAGATAGATATTATTAAAACTCAGAACTGCTTATTTAAAGAGAAAATACACTGAATATTTTAAAGAGGAAGATTATAGTCCACATTTCTCTATCTGGGGGGGAAAGAAAAGAGGTTGAAATTTATTCTGATTATGTTAAATTATTTTTTAAATTTAACTCAAATTCTTACAGATCTATTCATTTACTTCAGCTTATACCTCTAGATTAAATACTAAAGCATAAAGCAGACATTTGAGTCATCTGTTTTTCAGTCTTGAAATGCTTGAGCCAGTATCTGTTAACTTTCCAAGCTAATTGAACTATGTTGAATCACAACAGCTGAGTCTCTTACCTTTCTTTATTTAGTTAATTGTTCTTGCTGAGATTATTTTTTGTTTTATTTAGAAAATAAGAGAGTTTATGTGTTTGTAATAGCTTCAGCAAAAAAAGAGTCTTAGATATTTAAGATTTCTTATGACACTGATTTCACTTGGGGTTGACTAGGGCTTTAAGTATTTTTATATATTTGACTCAGAAAGAAATGACTCAGAAAGAAATTTAATGTTGTAATCATTGTAATATTTCATCTGTTCTCTGTATTTAATTTATTCAGAAGAATCTGTGCTGATTATTCCATTACTCATTCACTGACAATTTCACTCACTTTTATTCAATAGCAAAACAGTTTTTACAACTACAAAACAAAACAAGTAAGCCATGGAGATGAGAAATAAGAAAGGATGAAGTAGTTCGGGGGAATAAAAGCCTTCATTTGAACTGAGGCCTGAAAAATGGGCATTTTTCCACCTCCCTGAATCCTGAGACAGAGCACTAGTTCTTGCAGCACATGGACTAGGCATCATGTCAGAAGCCATGTACACCTCCTTGTGCCCACATATTCCTTTCTCCTTTTCTTCACCCTCCTTACTCCCTCCTGCTACCCAGAATTCCCACTCTCCTTCACTTCTCCCTGAACCCGAATCCCTCCCTCAGCAAATCCTACCTGTGCTGCTGAGAAAAGTATTACCAATTAACAACTACAACACCAGCCATTCCTATCACAGTGCCAAATGCACTCCTTTTGGAAGTTACTCTTTCCAGTGATTTCCTTCTTCATGGAGTCATTTTCCACTTTTTTTTTTTTTTTTTTTCCTATTTGTGTTGCTTCTCTTCTTTTCTAGAAATATTTCCTTCAAATCTACCTTATTTATAGAATGTAATTTAGAAGAAGGAAGTACCTTTTATGTTATTCTATAAACAACCTGCAATTGTCATATTTAACTCATGATATATGACAACTGTCATGCTGTGCTATATGATCCTTAGTTCCATCGTTTCCTTTTCTGGGTCTTGATAATTCTTGATCTATCCTTCTATCAACCTTTTAGAAATTATTAGCATAAGCATTATGAAATTACCTGTGGATATGTTTATATTGTGATTCCCCTACATCCTTCTGAAACACTTTAGCAGCATTATGGTAGCATCAACCATCCATTGTCCAAAGCAGTTATCCAGAAGTATGTCTAACTACTTTCTTAATAAATAAATAAATAGTTTGACAGACATTCCTTCTCTCTAGGCAGCATCAACACTTCAAATAATGGTTTCAACCCTAAGCCAAAGTGTTTCCCAGAATGGGGAAAATGTGTTGAGCTGTACCCTTGCCACCATGGGCAGGACTTTGTGCTGCTCTTTCCTCAGTCAGGTATCTGTCTCTTTTGGCTTGCAATTTCTTTTGTTTCTTCCTTCAGACTCTCTAGACTTCATTTTAGATTGTATTACTCTTATCATATCACTCTCTAACATATGGTTCCTTCTTTTTCTGGAGAAAAAGAAAATGTCCATGAGATATTGTGATTTTGAAATTGTTGTTGTTTGGGTTTTTTTGTAATAATATTGCATTACATAGAATAATAGCCTTATAAACTTAAGGATCAAATATAGTCCTTACCAGTATAAAATAAAAGTATGCTGCTCCCCTTCTTTCTATAGCATTCAGTCTGGTTAGCAAGAGGCAAGCTGCCACATACAATGCAGAGAAAAAAAATGATTGACAGTGCTCAGAACCCACAACATATTTTTAAACTGATCACCTCAAACACTACAGCAAAGCAAATGCTTTTTTTTTTTTTTTTTTTTTTTTTTTTACTTACAGTCCTCTCCCAAGGGTATTTTGGAGGTAGTAGTAGAGGCTTTCAGTAAAATTAACCAACAAGAATTTCTGTTCAGCCTGTGTCTGCTTATAAGCTTCTCTGAATACTAAAGCAGTTAGCATGGTTTGGATAGAAAATTAGAATAGAGAGCAAAGGGACACCAGCTGCTGATTGAGAAAAGTACAAGAAACTGTAACTGGCACTTAATTATCTTTGAGACCTCTTCTATTCTGTCAAATCTGTCTAAAATCAATAGATTCAAAAGCTACAAGAACAGGGAAGAGACATACACAAGCACAGACAAACGCACACATGGACCTTGCTCCCATAATGAACATTGCTACAAAGCCAGTTTGGCTTATGTGTGCAAGGGATGTTCCATGCTTGGGGGACAGCATGCACAATGATGAGTGGCCACATCTGTGTGAAGCACTCAGGATGTTCACTAGGATTGCATTGAGACATACTTCATTTGTAGTTGAACCTGCACAGCTGCTTTGCAGTGCTTCCAGAAGCACACAGTTACAAAGAGATTAAGGAAACAAAGTCAAAGGTTATTCCATCCAAGCCTTGCCCTGTTTATTGGGCTGCTCAGGAGGAAATATGGCTCCATAAGACACATCTATTCCCCCAACACTCTGTAGACTGGAACAGATGAAAAATACTAGTCTACTTGGATCCAATGTAAATGCTGTCAGCTCTTCTCTGTGGTGTCTCAAAGAACAGCATCTCAGCAGGTTAGTTTTGCCTTGGACAGAACTTAAAAATTCAAAAACTTCAACCCCAAGAAACAGATGGACTGGGTGAAATTGGGAAAAAAAAAGAAGACAGAAATAAATTGGAAGGAGTAAACTGTGTAAATTTCATATATAAGGCAGAATATTACAGAGGTGGTAAGGGGAGAAAGACAGATGGAAACAGTCTTTGTTTAACAGTTCACCAAATGCCTGATCAAGAACTGGACTTATGTTTTCAGACTTCTTGAAATCATGTCTACCATTTCAAAATCTGATGAATTACTATTCCTCTATTGAAAACCTTTTTAATTACATCTACATATGTATGTATGTGTATGCGCATATATTTTGCCAGTTTAAGTTTTGTATGAGTTTAGAATAATCCTTCTATGGCATTCAATTTTATCTCTAGCTTCATACATAAAGGATTAGATTGACCTGGTCTAGATTTTCAGAGAATTTTTCTTTCTATTTTAACCTACACCAGGGTGAAAGAAAGTACTATTTTCTGCTTTTTGGTATATTCTTCTCTTCCTCTTTTATGTTAAAAGATTTCCTTTTTGAATGTTTCCTCAATGATATTTAAGACACGAATCATCTCATAAGCGTCTCAAACTAAGCTCATCAATATAACTGTAGAGGAATATGTTGATGGATTGGGTTTTATTTGTCTGCATTTATGTCAAAATTAAAACTCCACTTATAATGCTATATGATGATGATAATGATGATGTCACTCTTTCATGCTTATTCCTTTGTCCATTTTCCTGCACACTGGAATGGGATTTCTAGAGCATATCAACAGACAGTTGAAAAAGTACATAAGATCTCCTATTCAGAACAAGACTATACTATGGGTGGTGAGATGTCCATTGCAACTGTTCATCCAGTAACTAAGCAATTGATCACTTCAAAGTATTTATTTTGAATCACCAGCATGACGCATGACCGTATTTTTTTAAAGGAAAGATCTTTTGTGAGCTGACTCAAGGATGGACGGATCAATTTGTCTACCTACTCATCCATGGGAAAAATTCTGGGATAAGGAATAAAGTATGTAATACAACAAAAGAAGCAGAATCTTCAATATGAGCAAGATCCTGAGCATATTTCAAAGGGATCTTCATTAACAAATGATGAATGTAGATTTTATTTTTCTTTTTTCCATAAGTGTTTTCTGCTGTTTAAAATTAAAAGATTTTTTTTTCCTGAATTCTATCTACTCTGCTTTGCTTTCACTGTGACAGATGACATAAGCTAGGCATAGAAGGATGTAGAGCAGAAATAAACATTCCTTGAAGTGAGAAATTATTCAAGAGGCAACAATGGAGGACCAGAACTGTTTCAGTGGTTAGGCAATCGGATAATTCTACAGTGAAGACAGAAGAAAGAAACAGGGTCACGCCTAAACCTTGTCCTGATACAGCTCTCTAGGGAGACAAGGATATACAAGTCATGGATCCAATATAAGCTTTCTGTTGACTCTTCACCAAAGCCAAGTGATCTGTAGTTGTAAAAAATATATTTTTATAGTTATTTTATATATATAGATAGATTAATCTACATAATGGATATATATTTCTTTATCCATAATTCCGTGTTCTTGTAGAACAAGAGGAAACATTTCCAGAGGAAACATTTTTAATGCATACCCTGGAATATACAGCAATCTGAAGACTGCAAAATGAGATTATCAACTTATTTTCTTCATAAAAAATAAAATGATAGTCTAAATGATTAATGCTCAGAGTATTGTGAATGTGCACTGTCATAATAAGCAATCAATGTTAAACTAATCAACCCTTAATGTGTGCTTGTAAAATGTATGTTTGTGCCTCTGTGAGTTACAAGACAGTTACTTAAAGTGATGTTATTGTATTAGTTTCTCAGTTCTGAGCTGGTCTGTTGTGGGTTATCCTTGACTAACAGACTAAATGCCCCTCACTTGCCTTGTGGAAAACTAGCAATGTACTATGGGTTACAATAAATATGTAAAGCCTAATTCAGGTAATTGGAAATTAAAAAACCCCAAACATTAAAACAACACCTTTCCTTTCCCTTCCCCAGGCTCAGCTTCACTCCTTCACACCAGACTTCTCTACTTCTACCCCAAGGGGTGCAGAAGGAGAGGGAAAGGGGGCTCAGCCCAGAACAGGTCCTCTACCACTCCTTCCTCCTCACACCTTTCATCTGCTCCTGTGTGGTTCTTTCCATGGACTGCAGGGCAATCTCTGCTCCAATGCCATAGAGCACCTCTTCTTCTTTTGACTTTGGTGTTTTCCCTGCTGTTTCTCACTTTTTTTTTTTTTCCTTCTCTGCCTGTGTGGCATTTTTTACTCTTTCTTAACTATGATTTCCCTGAAGCTCAACCACCTTGGCTGAGGGACTCAGCTGTTCTCTGCGGTGTGTCGGACAGCCCCTGGCCTCTCCTCACAGATGCCACCCCTGTATCTCCCTCTTGACTGCCACATAAACCCATGAACTACGTGTGATGGTGAATAAAGTGAAAAAGGAAAAGGAAAAGGAAAAGGAAAAGGAAAAGGAAAAGGAAAAGGAAAAGGAAAAGGAAAAGGAAAAGGAAAAGGAAAAGGAAAAGGAAAAAAGAGAAGAGAAGAGAAGAGAAGAGAAGAGAAGAGAAGAGAAGAGAAGAGAAGAGAAGAGAAGAGAAGAGAAGAGAAGAGAAGAGAAGAGAAGAAAAGAGAAGAGAAGAGAAGAGAAGAGAAGAAAAGAGAAGAGAAGAAAAGAGAAGAGAAGAAAAGAGAAGAGAAGAAAAGAGAAGAGAAGAAAAGAGAAGAGAAGAAAAGAGAAGAGAAGAAAAGAGAAGAGAAGAAAAGAAAAGAGAAGAAAAGAGAAGAGAAGAAAAGAGAAGAGAAGAAAAGAGAAGAGAAGAAAAGAGAAGAGAAGAAAAGAGAAGAAAAGAAAAGAAAAGAAAAGAAAAGAAAAGAAAAGAAAAGAAAAGAAAAGAAAAGAAAGAAAAGAAAAGAAAAGAAAAGAAAAGAAAAGAAAAGAAAAAAAAGAAAAGAAAAGAAAAGAAAAGAAAAGAAAAGAAAAGAAAAGAAAAGAAAAGAAAAGAAAAGAAAAGAAAAGAAAAGAAAAGAAAAGAAAAGAAAAGAAAAGAAAAAGATTTATGTTCACAGTGTGAAAAGAAAGACATATTTTTGCAAATCTGACACACACGAACTGCTGGCATCTGTTCTGTGCAGTCCTCTGAAAGCTCTGAGAGCATAATTTTCAGTATACCCTCCTCTAGAATGCTTTTTACCAGGAAAATAAACCAAAGCACATAAATTCATGCATTTTTGCATTGCCCACATCTACTTTCATGGCTCATAAAACACATATTGACAAGGGGTTACATAACCAAAGATTAAAAGCTGACTTTGTGGTTTTCAGGAACTATTTGAGATTGTGTAATAGTATGGAATATTTTTAATCTTATGTAAAAAAAAAGGAAAAGAAAAATTGTGAAGCGTTTTTCTATTATCATGGCTGAAGGATAAGGACAATATAAAGACTGTAACTGTTTATTTTAATAAGTAAAATATATCTGCAATAGAAAGCTGCAATTTGTTTTTCAGTTGTGCTTGCACTTTTCAGTTGTTTCATCAAACAGAAATTCTTCACTAGCAAAAGTCAGACATTGAAATGCAAATGCTGGTTTAAACATTCATACTAATTGTATGTGCCTACATATAGGTATTCTTTCATTAGTCTATTGTATACAATAGATCCCCGACCAAGTTGCATAATTTTTCACCCAAAAATTTCAAAGCAAAAGAGGAAGGGCAAGTAAGATTGGAAGATGAAGGGGAATAGGACTTGGAAAGGCAAGAAAAAGCATCTCTTCTGCTTTTAGAAGCTTCTTGGAATCCTCTGCAAGCACTGAGGCAATATACATCTATCCAGAAGTAGAGATATCTCTAAACCTATACTAGCCTGACAGTTCTGGCTTCTTTACACAGAAAGCTCTTTGGCTTATATAAAATTATCAGAACATATTCCTAGGAAAAAAAAACAAACCAAACAATATTTTTTTTTCCTCCTTCACCATCAGTATGGAGACACGGGTTGACATCAAGCTCAGGGATCTCAACATACAGGGTTAAGTTGTCATAATTCTAGGAGGGTGCAAACCAGTAGGGAGATCAAACTTTGATACACTGTAACTACACATGTTAGCAAGATATAAAGACTAGTAGAAGATGATCTCTAAAGCCAAAGAACTGGTGCTGAGAAACTAATGTTTACACAATGCCACACAGTGTGACTGTGGGTTCCCTCTAACCCCAGCCTTTTCTTTTACATGAGTAAGAACTATCTTTAGTCTGGTCCCTATGAGGAAATGCTCATCAGCAGCTGGAAGGCATTAGGCATGTCCCTGAAGGACATCCTCCAACAGTTGCATCTGAAAGAAATCCAACTGTGTGCTCCAACAGTTTCCCTGATATGAACCAAATAAAAATGAGTGGGATCCATTGAGAAATTAATTAAGAAGCACGCTTGTGATCCAAAATAAAACATTGATGCAAGTTCAGGGTGTAAAATAGTTCTGCTTGCTTTCATTAAGTAAAGTTATTTACTTACCAACATGCAAAAACATGTTACAGTGACTTAAATAATACAAAAAAAGGCAAAGAGATAAAAATGGTCCATTTCATGACATTAAATCTAAGAATTCTTAATATTTCTTTGCAAATTTTGTTTATTATTTCTAAGTGTATAAACAGATCTTCATTGGTATTAACACAGTTCATTGGTGTTAACACTGTGAACTTCTGAAGCCCATTCATACGTGTAACGATATCTGGGATACAATCCAAAATTTCTAACCTAATTATTGTAATTATATTGAAAAAAAAAAATACAAGGAAGATAGAGAGGATAGAATAATAACTTCTTTTCCCATCCTTTGTCTCTCTAGATTGCTAGTCTTTCAGTAGCTGACTCCATTTAAATCTATGAACTGTAATTAGCACAACTGAGCCCTGATCTCCAGCCTCTACTTCCATAACATCAGCAGAAGCAGGTGAGCAAAAGACTCCTATGATTCTGCTCTTACACTTAAAGTTAAGGTTATACTTATGTGCTTTGCTGATTTTGATCTAGATGAGGAGCTGGGAGGCAATTTATTACTTGAGCCACGTACAGCAGTTGTACCGCATTGATCAGCATATTTCAAGTAGTCATATTAGCTCACCACTTACTAATTGATATTCACCCTCCAGTGACGGAGAAAAAAGCTTTACATGTGGTTTTGTTGTTGTTGCTGTTGTAAATTTTTACCAATTTTGCTAATTATCCTTCACCATATTTTAGATATCTGCATTACAATAAATGTTGGTCAGCCCAGAAACTTGGCTGGAAATGCTGCCTCCAGAAACTGAGTTTTCTAAATTCTGGTAATCAAGCTGTGTATTTAAGATGGTCAGTACTGAAACACTTCACTAACAGAGTTTCATGCTTTACTGATCTCAACAGTTGAATGGTATATTTCATTAGTGTTCATTTACATAATTTGCTGATTAAACAACATATTTAATCTGTCGACCTTTACTCTGTACTTATCTCACATTTACAGAGATGTAATCAATGTGCAGACTTTATTGAATGTAGCTGATATCTCAAAGTTTCCTTACCCCTTGGAAATTCTATTTAAAGCTATCAGTACACTGTCTTATAGCTGTTTCTTTGTGTTCCTTCTCTTCCTTCCTATGGTGCACTGATTGGAAACTCAAAATAGCCCATGCAGATAATAATCAAACAATATCCATGTTCACCATAGACTATACCTAGTCCTGGAATGAAGGATGCAAAACCACTGAGCCCCAAATTGCCAAGCAAGCTTGTAAAATCAGCAAAGCCAAACCTAATGAGGAAAAACTGAACAGACATGGGTTGTTATCTTGTGAGGGAGAAAAATGGATATAAGGCAAAACCAATCATACGATCAGGGCTTTTTAGGGGAAGCTATTGAGCAGACTGGCATCTGATCAAACCAATCTGGAACAGCAAAACAAACCTGTTGTTCTTACCATATCATGCACACCTGACTCAATTCTGTGAGTGGCTCCTCTCACTGGCTCCTGAAATGCTTACCCTAATGCTGATGTTGAGACACCTTGGAGGGGCCAGGAGCTGGATAAAGCATCCCTTACAATTTATTTGCTGAGAAAGAACTAAATAGAGTCCACCTGAAAAATCAGTCCTGGCAGAAAGACCTGCATCAGCTTGCTCACTCTCTCTATCTTCCTCCCTCTCTCATTTTGTTCTCCATCTGGGACCAAAATGCAAGAGCAAGGAAGAAAGTTTTGGCAAGACCTGAATTCAAACCACTCTTTGTGGATCAGTCAGAAAGTGATGGGTTTTTTTTAATAAAATAACTATTTAATCCTCAACACACTTTGTTACTTTCTCTTGTTACCTTCCTATAACCAAAGATTGAAGTGTTGAGAAGCCTGCATTCTCAATACCAGTAAACCCAATGCCTTTTTTTTTTTTTTTTTTTTTTTTGTCACTTATTGAGTGAGGAATCACTTCTTGATGTTGAAGGACAGATTAATTCAGAGAGAAAACAGTGAGCATGTTAGAACTGCCTAGTATTTAAGAGTGGCATGAATCACATCCTTGATACATCTGAGGACGACAAGTCACGTTCTTCGTGTTTCAGAGCAGCTCTGGCTGGAGTTGCAACAGATCTTCAGGGATTTCACTGATTGCCTAAAGACTGGGTCATGGATCTGGGTCCAAGACAACCTTGTGTTATCTTCAGAATTTCATCTGCCAACCTCCTGGCCAATACTATCCTGCTGCAAGTCTTATAATTAGTTCTAGTGTAGGAGTCATAAATGCTAGGGAGCTGCCTGCAGCTAGAAAGCCACAGACTATCTATCACTAAGCGTAAGAATGAACCTTTTTGTCAGTTATGGTGGGCATAATGACATTGTTGATGAGATTTATCCCTTTCATCAGTCAATTTGAATCATGGCTTGTCACTGCCACTGGTGAGAATTTGCTTTCCTGTTCAAGTACAGAAATTCCTAGTATAATGCACACATGAGCCAGCAGTGTGCTCAGGTGGCCAAGAAGGCCAACAGCATCCTGGCCTGTCTCAGAAACAGTGTGTCCAGCAGGAGGAAGGAAGTGATTGTATCCCTGTACTCAGCACTGGTGAGGCAACACCTCGAGTACTGTGTTCAGTTTTAGGGCCCCTAGCTACATGAAGGACACTGAGTTGCTGGAGCATGTGCAAAGAAGGGCAAAGAAGCTGATGAAGGGCCTGGAGCACAAGCCTCATGAGAAACGGCTGAGGGAACTGGTATTGTTTAGTGTGGAGAAGAGGAGGCTGAGGGGAGACCTTATTACTCTCTACAACTACCTGAAGGGAGGTTGTAGTGAGATAGGTGTTGGTCTTGTGTCCCAAATAACAGGAGAATGGTCTGAATTTGCACCAAGGGAGGTTTAAGTTGGATATTAGGAAAAAATTCTTCACTGAAAGGGTTGTCAAGTATTGGAACAGGCTGCTCAGGGAAGTGGTGGAGTCACCATCCCTGGTGGTGTTTAAAGGACGTGTAGATGTGGTACCTGGGGACATGCCTTAGTGGTGAACTTGGCAATGATAAGTTTGCGGTTGGACTAGATGATCCTAATGGTCTTTTCCAGCCAAATTATTATATGATTCTATGATTCTATAAAATACAAACTTATGCCTCTTTCAGAGAATGAGGTGGATATTTAAATAAAAAAAGCTGTGGTAAAGGTTTCAATTCATTCAGCTGGAGAAAGAATCCACTTTGGTTCTGCACACCTGTATTCCATCTGAGAATAAGATTGTATAGGGAACACTATAAACCAAGAAGCCGATACTGCAAACACATCTGAGTAAGGCAAACTAGCCTGTAGTAAGATTTTTGAGAATTTAGTAAAAGTGAACATAAAGACGTTTGGGAGAGGAGCGTACACTCTATTGGAGAAAACCTCAAGGAATGAATATCATAACTGAAGCAGCACGGCCAGGGGGGGGAAAGAGGTTCCTGATACAATTTCAGTCTCAGATGGGCAGCCCAAGGCTGGCCCAGCCACTAGCAATCTGGATATCCGAGAGCTGTCAGCACAAATCACAATGTAACAGAGTAACTAGAATAAAAGTTAAAGAAACAGAATCAGGAGGTGGCCTGAAAAAATATCTGGAAGTTGAAATGGAGACCCGGAGGCAGTTAAAACTGATGAAAATGGAAAATGTACTTGAACTGCTATGGAGCAAGGGAGTGAACAGGATCCCAGGAGCCTCCACCAGCTGCAATTGCAGATTTTGACAAATTGTATCCCCCTATAGAAGAAGGTTAATATGCCTACTGGGTTTTTTTTGCCTACTGAAAGTCTGTATAATTTGGCACAAGGTAGCAAAAGACTCTAAAATATCCTTTTAACTGTCCAGGCAGGAGGGACAAAGCCTATCTCTTTTCAGCACCCTATTTCCACACAAACTTTTAATATGAGAATCTGCATAGGGAAAGGGTTGTTTAGAAAGTTCAGTATCATCCTGGTTTTATACCACCAGCAATTATGAAACTTGCAGAAACCCAGGAGAAAGAGCTTTAGGAAAATATCAATTAATTACATACTTTGATATGATAAAAGGGAGGAATCAGTGGCCAATGATGCATTACTGATTTTTTCACTTCTTAGGTAGTTCTGTACTGTGAAAAAAATGAGAGAGAGACGTTTAAGTAATTTACAAAAACTTAATAAATAAATAAATAAATAGAAAGCCTTCTTTACCTATAAGCATTTCAAAACTAGTTTTCAGGAAAAGAAAATTGGAAAGAAAGTTAGGAACTACACTATGTGTAAAGAAGGAGACGACAACTAAGAGTAATGAAACATGAGCTTAACTTTCATCTCCAAAGTGATATAATACTCAGCATATGTGTGGATGATTAAAGGTTCTGGAGCCATAATGCCCTGTGTTGGTAAAAAGTCAATCTAAACCTCAGATTGCCCAGTGAAATGCACAACAGAAATTACAGTAAATTATAAGTATGTTTAAGCTGGAGGAACCAGATATTTGTTATTCAAAAGAGACATAATCCTAGTTGAAGTGGTAAGAGTTGTTGCTATGAAAGAAATAGAAATACTAGTACTAAAATCAGAAATAGAAATTCCAGTACTAACAGCAAGATAGCAAGAAGGTATAAAAAGTCTGTTCAAAGTAAGAAAACTGACTATGAACTATGTGATGTGGTAAACTATAGTGATAATTGTGTGAATTTCATAAACTACAGTGGCATAAATATTCAGTTAAAACCTCAGCACTAAGGATAAGGAGGAAATAATTTCTGGAAGAAATTAGAAAGAAAAAAAAAAGTAGATGAGTTTCATCCATTTACCGACAGTTAAAAAAAAAAAAAAAAAGACCATGTGACAAGGGACTGCTGCTGATGCATCTCACTTCATAAAATTATTCTAATCTATTTCATGACTTTTGCCTGAAGTGTCTTAAAGGAACTCCTCTTTCAAAACAGGAGTCTGTAGAGGGACATCCACATGAGGAAAGTTGAGTTGCCAGTGGAGATCCATTAATTGTATGTGCTAAGTATTGAGCTGAGCTAAAGCACACCTACCTTTCCGTGGGTTCTCTTGGGCTATAGCAAATTTATGATTAGTTTAAGAAACATTTTTAGTAGTCTAATAGACAGAGTGAAATAAAGTGCTATTGCAGACTGCAATATATTTCAGAAGTAGAAAAGAACTGTAGAGATATATTTCCTTTTATTAAGGAATAGTTCTCTGGAGCTGAAATGGATGCATTTGATCCATTCTTAAATATGACAAAAGCAGGGAACTCTTTATGTCTCTGGTTCCCATTTCTATATTTGTGTATCCCTCTCATATAACATTTGCATTTATATTGTCTGTATATGAATTATAAAAACATACAAAAACCTGTAAATATATATTCATTTTAAGATGTGATAATTCTTAAAAAAACAAACACTTAGATCACTGTTGCAGTGCACAGAATCCCAATATAACAGAATTCACAGAATGGTAGGTGTCAGAAGGGACCTCTGGAGATCATCAAAAGGGAATTTGCTCCGTTAGTTGAATATTGAGAGATATGTTAATATACCTTGGATATGTTAAATAAATCTGTAAGTCTTGAAAAATATGTGCTTAAGACCAGAAGGTCTTCTGGTAGACTGAATTACTTACAAAATACATGGCAAAATGCAGCACACAGAATCACAGAGTGTCAGGGATTGGAAGGGACCTCGAAAGATCATCTAGTCCAATCTCCCTGCCGGAGCAGGAACCTAGATGAGTTCACATAGGAAGGCATCCAGTCTGGTCTTGAATATCTCCAGAGAAGGAGACTCCACAACCTCCCTGGACAGCCTGTTCCAGTGCTCTTGTCAACCTCACAGTAAAGTTCCCTCTCAAATTTAAGTAGAACCGCCTGTGTTCCAGCTTGCACCCATTGCTCCTTGTCCTACCATTGGACACCACTGTGAAGAGCCTGGCTCCATCCTCCTCACACTCACCATTCATATATTTATAAACATTAATAAGGTCACCCCTCAGTCTCCTCTTCTCCAAGCTAAAGAGACCCAGCTCCCTCAGCCTTTCCTCATAAGGGAGATGCTCCACTCCCTTAATCATTTTGGTGGCTCTGCGCTGGACTCTCTCAAGTAGCTCCCTGTCCTTCTTGAACTGTGGGGCCCAGAACTGGACACAATATTCCAGATGTGGCCTCACCAGGGCAGAGTAGAAGGGGAGGAGAACCTCTCTTGACCTACTAACCACACCCCTTCTAATGCACCCCAGGATGCCATTGACCTTCCTGGCCACAAGGGCACAGTGCTGGCTCATGGTCATCCTGCTGCCCACCAGGACTCCCAGATCCCTTTCCCCTACACTGGTCTCTAGTAGATCATCTCCCAACCTATACTGGAACCTGGGGTTGTTCCTGCCCAGATACAAGACCCTACACTTGCCCTTTTTATTTTTCATTACTTTTTCCCTGTCCACCTCTCCAGTCTGTATAGGTCTCTCTGAATGGCAGCACAGCCTGCTGGTGTGTCAGCCACTCCTCCCAGCTTTGTATCATCAGCAAACTTGCTGACAGTGCACTCTGTTCCCTCATCCAGGTCATTTATGAATATATACTGGTCCTTGTACCGACCCTTGAGGGACTCCACTAGACACAGGTCTCCAACTAGACTCTGCCCCATTGACCACCACTTTCTGGCTTCTTCCCACCAGCCAGTTAATAATCCATCTCATTACCTGATCATCTAATCCACACTTCCTCAATTTGGCAGTGAGGATGTTGTGGGATACCATGTCAAGTGCTTTACTGAAATCAAGACAGACCACATCCACTGCTCCACCATCATCTAGCCACCTAGTTGTATTTTCATAAAAGTCTAGAAGGCTGGTCAAGCACGACTTCCCCTTGGTGAAGCCATGCTGACTGCCCCTAATGACCCTCTTATCCTTGATATGCCTAGGGATGGCACCAAGTACAAGTCATTCCATCATCTTCCCAGGGACGGAGCACTAGACAGCCTGCCTGAATCCATATGCCTCCCAACATATTTATGACAAAGTCATGCTCTGTTGTCATAGTATTATCATTATAACTAAGAAAATTTGTTAAACTTACCTAAAACCTCTGTCTGTAGAATTCCATATCATGGAAAAAAAAAATCTTATTTTTTAAGTTTGGGTTTTTTAAATTTCTTTCTTCAAACTGGTTATCAAAATACTGTAATCAGTTTAATTAACATAGAACATAGTGTGACTACCAATTTTATTGAAAATCAAGAAACCAATTGGATGACCAAAGTGTGCAGCTGGTTCCATAAAATATCTGATTGGAACATCAGACTACATACTGCAACAGATAGGATATGTTTGTACATTTTGAGGCACTAAAATCTGCAGCTGAATCAATAAAATATTGTTTATCAGGAGGGGATATGAAAAAAAAAAAAAAAGAAAATGTACAAGTGAATCATGAAGATGTTAAATATGAACAGTAAAAAAGGCCAGGCATTATGTAAACCCTCTAAGTACTGTAGTATAAATTGAGTAACAAAATGCATAAAAGCAAAACTAACAAAATTTGTGAAATAATGTTTCAGAACACTATGCCAAACAAAAACTAGCCTATCACAAATTTAACTTTGAATGACACTTATTTGCTGAATGTATGTGCAGTTGCAAAGATGTTTTTTGGTTATTGCTAACAAAAATCATAAAGAAGAGATATAGAAAATGATGTTTCTTTTTAATGGAGTCTATAGTGATGCTGTGTGTTATGTTTGTTTTTCATGGCTTAGCTCACCTTATCTTGGTGGCTCATGAGGGCAGTAATTATTTAGCAAAATGATGACGAGGAGTGGCAACTATTTTTGAGTTATCTTCTTACTAGACACTGCTGTTGACTGTCAACAGTACACTGTCTCCATTAATAATTCCACAACCCAGGTTTTGAGGCTAGATCTGAAATTGATGTAAGTCATATGTAAGTCAGTCCAGCTCCACTGAACTCGTGATTTACACTAGTGAAGTATTTATGTCAACTGTGAGCCTAGTCTTCCCAAAGTAAGTCTGAGATATTTCTGAGTTTCACATCCTGCATCAATTTGCATCAGATAAGCAGTAGATGTGCCAGAGTGCTCCAAGTGCTGAGCAGTGATGCAAAACAGTAATAAATCCAGCTTAACCTTCCAGGTTTGTGGTTACTGTGGTATGCTGGGAGAGTGCAAAGAAAGGAGAGTGTATCCATGAATGTAGACTCATGTCTACTACAGCAATGTCATTTTGATTCAAAGTTGATTACCCATTGATGTCTTCAAATTTGCTAGGTATGTATACTATGATTTCCTTCTGGTCACAATATATATATATATATATTTTTTTTCCTAAATATGCACAACAACCATACAGATTTCCTTAGACTACAGATGAATAGAAATCACACAGGCTTTACAGACTATACTTGTGTAGAAATATCCTCAAGAATAACTAAATTAAAAGAATAACTGCATTAATGTCAAAGGATTACAGCAATGAAACAATAATACTGTTACAGAACAGGTATATAAACTTCAGCTGGGAAATAAAAAACACCTATCCAAAAAGCAGGAACTGCACAGACTAAAAAGAAAGTTATTGAATCTTTTGGAAGTAGATTTACTGTAAACTGGTTGAAAATATACAGTGGACATGAATGTATGTTTTAAAATGTTTTGTATTGCTTTTAGATCTAGGTGACTAGAAAACATGATATAAAACAACCTTTAGTTTGTTGCAGATTTCTGTCAGCATGCTCTTTCTCTTAAAAAAATAACACATTTTGTCTGGACATTCTTGTAATCTGCAGACTCTGCATACTGATACACAATTCTTGACTTTTATATTTAAAAAAGAAATTAAATAACTTGAAATAATTTACAAATGTTTATTTACCATAAAAATATAGTAAAGTGTCCTTATACCACATTTTCTGAGTGAAACTTGTTGAAAGAAAATTAAGTGGTAGTTTTATTATTATTAAGCAATTTACATAAAAAGCAGTCATGTTTGAGGATCTATTTTAGAAATGTACTTTACGATAAGATAAATCATGCCTTAAAAGCTCTTACTCTTGCCACTGACAAGAGAATTACAGTGGCTAGCCCAGATGAAGCCCTATCCATTATAAAGATGTAAGGTTAGTTGAGGTTAGTGCCACTCAGAGTCCTAAAAACAACACACTTTCTGCCATTTCGTGTTTCATTGGCATAATTATTAAGAGTCTTCTTCTGACCAAGTTACTATGCCTGAAAATTTTGTTCAGTCTTCCTCTGTCCTTTAGCATATATTTTTTGTCCATACAGGTAGTTCATTGGCATCAGGATTTCTGTGGAAAAGAATCTGAAGTTCTTACCTTCTCAGTGGCTGTAACTATATCTGGGGGGTGATACACAGTGTCTTTTCAGAGAATTTTGTCTATCACATCCAAGGTCCCTAGAAGAAATTATCCCAGCTCACCAGAACAAAGCATTCCTGGCTCTGTCTTCACCCTCCCTCTCCGAAGTTTCATTTGGATGGAGCTTTCACTAACTTCAGCTGATAGAGGTATCATCCCGGGGGCTTGTGCTACACTGACACCCTGCCAACATGCAAATATACTACGTGAGGATGCATACCTCACATTCATTAAATTTTGCAAGTGGGTGAGCCTAGCTAGAAAGTATGCAAGTTACTAGTGTGAGCTTTAGTCTTGTGCTTCTTCACACTATGAAAGCTATGAGCCATTTACATTTTGTAACTATTATATTTTATAATTGAATTTTGAGGACAAGACAGTTCCCAGTAAAATGCCTGTTTAAATCAAGAATGTTATAAATTCTCTTTCAAAAGCATCTATTCTTCTTATGTCTTGACTGGTATGACAGAACTTCTCAGTGGTCCTGATCTCTATTTGCACTACCAGACTTTGTTGGCTATAAAGCTAGCACAACTTTTCCTCGCCATCTGATTCCCAAAGCTATTCCTGATCTGTATCTCATTTACTGTGCTTCTCCACTTACCTATTTTTCCCTTGTATCATGCTTATCTTTTCATCTTATTAGTATTATAACATGTATGTCTCATATCAGATCTTATGTTACCCTACTGTTAATTTTTGCCTGTCTTTAGTAACTCATAGATTCCTGCCTATCTTCCTGCTGTTGACTCCTGAACTTTTTTCATTTATTTTCTGCTTTCATTCTTCATCTTCAGGAGGTTTTAACATTACTTTTTCACCTCTTCTCCCATTTGACTCATTATTCTATCAGAACACAAGAAAATTCCCTGTGACTCCACTTCTCTAATAAATGATCAGGCATTTACAGATACGTTTCCCCAGATGTTCCTCGTAATATTAAAAAAAAAACCCCGTTACATACGATGATATATGTTTTAGTGCTGTGAAACTTTGCCCCAAAACAGGCTAAATAATGTGACTCAAAACTGGAAGTAATGGGATGCTTTCAAAAAACAAAACAAAACAAAACAAAATCCTCCTTCAGGATGATTATCTACAGAGTATAAAAATTTGAAGACACAGATGTATCTAAAAAAAAAAAAATCCTCAAAATCCACAATTTGAATTACCTGTTTAATAAAGGCCCTTAGGTGCCCTGACTATTTACCTCTGGGCATATCCAAAACTGCCTGATTCTAAGCATAACTAAGACATAGCGTATAGATGTTCCTGTGTACTTGATATGTACTACATATCAAGTGGTACAGATATGCTAGGAGCCAAATGAGCAATTACGGCACAAGAAAGACAACTTCTTAAACAAGAAGATTTGAGTGGCTGTTCCAAGGTGTCCTTTTAGATTGAGATCAGAGCCTTTACTTGCAAATTAGGATGGGTGAAAAAGATGTAGAAAACCTTCCTCAGACAAGAAGGAAAGTTTCCACCACAAAGAGTTTTCCTCTTTGTCAGGAGATACTGACCTTGGTAGTATTATGACAAAGATTTAAGCCAGCTTTTATTTAGTGAGAAGAGGGCAGTGTACCTACATATAGGTGAAGACTAGGGATTATGAACTTAGTCATAGAATCACAGAATCACAGAATCATAGAACGTCAGGGATTGGAAGGGACCTCGAAAGATCATTTAGTCCAATCTCCCTGCCGAAGTAGGAACACCTAGATGAGTTCACACAGGAAGGCATCCAGGCTGGTCTTGAATGTTTTTGATTGCCTGGCTTATGAGAAATACTCAGCATTTCCTAGTGGCTTTTGTGAGCTACTCAAGTCTTTGCAGACATGATACAGAAAATTGAAGGTTTTAATTCACTAAGAATTAAGACATGTAAAGCTGAGGTGCTGAAACAGTTTTAATATTTGGGGAGAACAGAGAAAAGAGCCTAACCTTCAGTCCCGAATTGAAGATTTTCAGATTAAGGGAACCAACCAACCAACCAAACAAACAAAAAGGTAATATTGTTTTGGGATTTTTTTTTTGTTTGGTTGTTGGTTGGTTTGTTTTTGATTTTTTTTAATCCAAGTTTATGAGTAAGTAAGAAAATTAAACTAATGGAGAACTAAATAGAGCCTAATTGCTATGCATTTCTAAAATCTCTCACCATGAGGTAACAGATAACAGATAACAGACAACGAATAAAAAGACTGTCAGTATCAACAGGACTATCTGGACCCTTACTGAGGAACTTTCTAAAGGGACATCCAAAAAATGTATACATGTCTATAGGAAAGTGACTGAAACCACAGACCATGGTCCAGTCATTACTGAAGCTGGTAGTAATATGACAAAAGGTCTCAATGATTTCGGTATTTAAAGGCCACATGTGTCAGCTGTTAGCGGAACCATCAGATCTTTCTGCTATATTCTGCACTCTTGTGCTGTTTCCCTACCTTAGCTCTGTAATAGTTACTGAGCTATCATATCTTTACTGCATCAACAGATTGCTTCTCAGTGCATTCACTCTTTTCTGTAAGAAAATTAGTACATAGATCACATCATGCTCTACCAGGAGACTAAGTATTATATAGAATAATATAGAAATAGTTGATGTTTCATAAAAGGAGTGTTTTATAACAAAGAAAGGCCTCTGAATAAGTGACTGTCCAGATATGCAGTAAAGTGATTTCACACATTTTGTAAGCTTAGTTCTGTTGTCTGTCAGAATGCAATAACAAGCAATAAAGCTTGTCTGATAAAGAGGGAACAATATGAAGTGTTATTGTTATAATTAGTTTTATTATTATTATTATTGTCATTCTTTGGTGGAAGACTAAATGGAGTTGGTACATGAAGGAGGTTGTCTGAATCAAAAATATTGTCCCTGTATTAGCAAGGGTAGAATGCTGGCAATATCTTGGAGTTTAAAGCAGGGACTAATGAAGGACAAGATTAGCATATTGTATAAAAGATGAATAAAATAGATGAAACACATAAAGGAGAAAGAAAGGAGAATATTGAAAACTATTAGATAAATGGAGTAGGAGAAAGGAAAAAACTAAGGACATGCTAATTAACCCATTAAGAAACTGAATCTTCAGATAAAGTTATCCACATTTTTTTTTTTAAATATATTAATTTCATCTTTATGTTGTTCCATTACCCTATATCAATGCCTATGGTGTTTTGTCTGCAATCTCTAAACACAACTTTTTGCTTAAAGAGGGTTTACCCTACCAATTTTTTACTAAATCTGCTCAGGATGACTCGTTTGTCCCTGGTACATAGTGTAGAATAACTCAGTGTTTCTCCAAAATCACAAGTTTTTTTCATGGATAACTGTTACAAAGTCAGGTCCCAGACAAGACAAAATGCAAAGGACAAACAGAAAGTACAGAAAACTTTTCAGGACAAGAAAATAAAACCCCATCCATCCCCTTCATTAATTGCATGATAGCATACCATGTATAAGCATAAATACATCTATTATATACAATCCTTTGATCATCCCATTCATATCTTAGAAGAAATAGTCTTTGGGTAAAATTAAAAATAATTAAATGACAATAATAAGAAAATAAGATGTCATAATACCTCCTTCAGGAAACAAATTTATCTGAAACAGCAGCTACATAACTTCCCTGCAAGTGTTTTCTGAGTAATCTTCTCTTCCACTGATAAAAATAAAAAAAGTATTGCCAGCTTATTGCATAACATTTGGCATTTCCTGTTCAATTCCAAAGCTACCCGGGAGAGTTTTGACAAAGACAGAAGTCTCTTGCAGCAGTGAAGCTGCAATTTTGAACATTAAATATACATATTTTTTCCCTCAAAAATACACTATTTCTGTTTCTGCCCATAATGTCCAAGAAAATAACTTCCAGATGATTGCAGTTTGAAAGTAGTATCTAGATACTGAGCATTGTAAACAATTCTAACTTAAACTGACTTGATAAAATTAGCCTTGAAAGTGGTTCTCAAAGTGGAGCACACAATGGAACATATCCTCAACAATTATTTTTTCCTTTGTATTTTACATCTCTTCCTTTCCTTCACTTTTGGTCTTTCTTTCAGTAAAGCTGAAGCTCTGAATTCAACAAAGCTTAACTTTCATTATGTGCTTACGTGAATTGTCTAAACTAGACTGAGTTCCTGAATCAGTTCTTAGTCTTTAATACAAATGCAGGAGAACACAGGTCTTACTTTCACATGACAATTTAATGTGTTTATGTTGTTGGGTGTTTTTTTGTTGTTTTGTGGTTTGTTTGGGGTTTTTTTTAATTTCTATTGTTATTTTTTTTCTCTATTTTTGAAATTAGAATTATTTCTAAAGAAGCTAATAGTTATGTCCCAAATATTATATCAAGTAATGAATAAATAAGATGACATCTGTTAGCTTTGGGGACCATCTGTTAGGTTGGGGAATTATGGATGTGATGTTAAATTTAAAATATATTAATTATACGCATAATAAAATGGTGCAACAGGCAGTATAAGAGACTAGTAATTTTCTAATTTCTCTTGTGAAAAGCATGAAGTGTGGTTGTAGCTAAGGGAATTGCAACGACAAAATGTAAAGGAGACGTTATATTTGGGAAGTACAGAAAAATAATTTTTTTAAAAAGCCAAAGCAAAACAAAAAATAAAAGGCAAAGAAACAGCTTTTGCATAATCATGGTTATTGGATTATATATATATTTGTAGATCCTCATTTAAGAAGGCATTTAAGCACACATTGGACTAGAAGTACACACTTAAATATCAGAAAAATTACCAAAATCTGAGAGATTTCAATAAGCTGAAACCTTTCAGCACAAACTTTTCCCTCAGGGACTCTGCTTTCTTAGATTCTGGCACTTTCACTTTTATTAGACACTTTTGTTGCCAGAATTATATTGTAGGTAAATCTTATCGTAGGTAAACATAATGAACATATTTATGTACAATCTAAATATTGCAATCAAGAGTGTTGGGGGCAGACTGTTCAAAGAAAATACTGCTGCAAAATCAGGTTATATGTGAATGTATATATTACATAATATACGTTATTATGTATTGTGTATGTTCACATAACCTCTGTTTGAAGCACATCCATCCTGCTTGTTTTGAGTAGAGACAAAGAGCTTAATTCATGAAGCTGATTTCTGTCTCTTCCTAAATTCAAAGAATTTTATCCCAATAGAAAAATATCAATTGTCAAACAACTTCAGTTCTGGTTAGTTATCTGAAATGTGGTTTAGTAGTCTTCCACTTTCATTCTGCTCCCTTGAAAGGCACCAGGTGTGCTGGATAAGTATTTTCACTGCTTTGACTTAAGCTTTATAAGAAATTTAAGATCCTGTATGGCTTTTGCAATCCATATTTTACACAATCTCTCTCTTACCTTATATGTGCTCTCATATGTTTTTCCTCATACATCTTTGCTGTTTCAGTTAATTCTATTTTTATTCTCTCCAATTGCATTCTTCACTGTATCTTCCTGTATAATATATGCATTTACGACTTTACTTCATCTCTTCTTCTTTAGATATCTCTTTCCATATTTAATTTCCATTTCTATTATATTCCATAACCAAAGCCTAACTACAGAAAGATATTGTGGACTTCCCAAATATAATTCACTCTTGATTCACTGAAAAGGAGTGTCCTGTTTTTTAACCAAGTTTATTGGGTTTTTTTTTACTTTTTTAATTTCAACTTTTCCATAGGGTTGACAATAGAAGCATGATTTCTTCTTTATCAAATATGAAAAGTAAATGTACTCTCTGATACTTACTTCCACAAGGAGAAGAAGTGACAATTCACTCATTGTTTTATGAATGAGTTCTATCCAAGTTGCTATTAGTTCTTCATTGTAAAAAGATTTCAAAATTATTTCAGGACTAGATTCAGCTTCCGTCTCCTGCAAGATATAACCCCTCCCTCAAGAGAAGTCTAGAAGATTTGTTTTGAAGTTGAATAACCAAAAAAGATTAAGACTATATTTAAGCATAGATATACAAAGGATGAATATTTGTATAAATGTGCAAGAGAGAACACTACCAAGAAAAAAGGAAAGAAAGGAAAAAAAAAAAAACAAAACACACAACAATGTTTAATGACATACTTTTGGGAGGACTTTTTATTAAGTAGAAGTGCATCAACATTGAATGGTCTGCTTTCTATGTATAAGCAGTTCTGTCTGAAAGCTTTATAAAACCCTGCCTTTATTGTCACGGTGTCATGTCAACAGTATATGTCTCAAGGAAATTTCTGTCAGAAATTGCAGGAAGCTAATCACCTTCAGAAACATTAAAGTCAGTTAAGAGTCTTCCCAAGAAAATAATTAAATCAAATACTTCAATGCCAACGTGCAGAATATGAATGGGCTTTAGCATCCATCCTGAAAGAATTATCCGTTTAAAAGGTATGTAATGCATGTATAATGGTTTGATTTTTCTCAAACAGTATTCTGACAGTACTAAAAGTTATAGGTTTATGCCATAAAAGCAAGTGAGATGGGAATATTGTATACTTGGTTCATTGTCAAGGTTTTATGACTATAACAAATTAATTTCTGCCTAGTTGACTAAATTAGGTTAATATCAACACAAAACCAGATTATTTTTATTTTTTCTCCCATAAATCTAAATGGTAGAAGATAAACAATGCAGTCCATGAATCAGGGATGGATTCAGCAATCTTAATTTATTGTGACTAAAAACTGTGAATTAGAATTTTTTGCATACAAAGAGGAAAGGGTCATTTTCATATTATGTACAGCCATCACATTTGTGGCTTTTTAAAAACATTTGTAATAGTGTTTGCAATAAACATAAATTCTAAGGGCTCCCATGCTCATGCAATATTCTGTGAGACAAATGTATAAAAACAATTTGAAATGGAAAATGTTCAATCTATATTTTTTTCCCCAGGGTTTCTCCACTGTTTGATTAGAAAATGGTTGCATCCAAATATATTACCATTCTGTCAGCAGCACTCACAGACTTGTACTTTCACTGCATGATAAATGAAGTTTACACAGTTTATGTTGTGTGAGGACAGAGTCTAGTGATTCAGTGATGCACATGTGATTTGTAAATGTCTAATTTGGTTAATCATTAAACACCATGTAGTCTTAAAGTTTCAAGAATTTTGTGAAAACATGTAAACCAGACAGGCGAGATCCTTGGGTGTTGTAAATCACACGAGTACAAAGAAAGTAAGGGAAAATATACCAGCTTCTACCAACAATGATCTGGCTAGAGGAATTTTATTTATTTATTTATTTATTTTCCCCCACTTACACATGTTAAAGTACAGATTCCTATTTAAAATTAATCCAGTGTTTAAAGAAGTTTATTTGTTGACACAATCATATATACTTATATAGTTTCTTGTTACAGTGTTTCTTGGCAAGCACATGCAAAATGTGTACAAGTTAAGTGATTACTTTTAAAAAATTATTTTTTTTTTATTTATTACACAAACTATTCATCCATTTTACAAGTCTATGGATGGATTTAATGATATTTACCAAAGGTCTACATCATGGTGAAGAATCTAGAAGGTTGGTCTTCTCAGTTTTTTCTAGGGGAATAAAAAAGTTTACTTATTTGCAATCTAAAAATGATAGTCCTGATAGAAGGCTCTTCCATTTGCCAGGTAAGAAACATAATCAGTCAACAACTGAACACTATCACTAGAATCAATTAAGTAAAAAGCTAGGGCAGATTCTCCATTTCATCTAACTTAATTCAAAGTTGGATGTGTTTCTAAACATTTTTATATGACTCAAAGTAACCATGGCTTGACAGCTGTATGTCTTTTGACTTAGGGAAAAGTCCAGACTAGATGATCCAAATAATCCTTCCTGGTGTTAAAATACATAAATAGAAACAACTGCATTTGTAAGATAGAGTAAAAACAGAAGGAAAGTCCTTGTGCTTCAGGTCATGAGCTAGACTGAACTACCATAGTCAGTAGAAACAACTTTGAAGTAATAGATCACCCCTAGGTGGTCTGCAGCATTTTCCCATGGTGTTGCTCACAGGCAGAGTCAAAAGACTTGACTAGACTAACACCTTTTTCCATAATTGTACAGTACTGGCACCCAGCCTGCAGTTTCAGAGCTCCAATCTGCCTATGACCTCTAGGGTGTAGGCCTGGTGTTTCCATGCCCTTGACTTTATGGAAATACACATTTATTGACTGAGGGAATAAAACCATGTAGTTTGCTCTATCTGTACGTTTATCTTAATATGAGATCTACCCTCAGGCAAATATTCTAAGTCTCCAAATACCATCTTACAAAGAAAATCATCAGTATTTTCAGACAGTTAATGTCATAGATAAGTGTAATAGGTCACCCTGACAGGAAACTTACTGAAAGAACGCTACTTTTCTCCTTGAGTGCAGGATATGACTGTATATTGATGAACATATCCTATGAATGATCTACTATAAATAAAATCTACAGATTTTTGAATCCCTTTCCCATTAACTTAAATGATTAAGGATCCTAAAACAGTCATAAAAATAACCTAAAGAAATGTACCATAAATGACTCATACCCTTCTTTTCTACTCCATGACTAACATTCTTATTTCCAGACCTTTTTTTGTTGTTGTTTTGTTTTGTTCTGTTTTTCCTCTATATCAAGCAGAAAAGCAGAGTCATAGTAAAAAGCAGAATGGCTATTTCTTCTTCAGAATACCTTTAAATGTAAATGAACCCAGGAAAAATATAGGTATTCACAAGGTATTTCCTTTTGTACTCTTATTTATATTTACTTCTGGAATAATTTTTACATATGTGCTTCTGAAATGTTTTATGATAAAGTTGTCAACTCACACCTGTTAACATTCTTCTCTCAGGCTTTCAGCAAACATAAATGAGTCCAGTTTGAGCACTGTAGCTCTTCTCTATTAGTTTAGTTTGTACCCTTTTCTGCTAAAGAAAAGTACCAAGCCACTGAGTTTGGACTTTACACCTTTTTTATGACAGAATGATTACACATCAAAGAAGAATCTTCAGATGAATACGGATGCAAAGGAATAAATGAACATCTCAAATGAAGCAATCAAGATGTCAGTGCTGCCTTCGCATGAACAAAGTTGTACTAAATGGAATGAAACATTAGGTATCCATACAGAAGTCCCATATGAGATTTTACTGTTCTCAGTCAGCAGGCAAATCTGCTTTCCTCAGAATCACTGTTCTCTTGTCCTTCATGAGCCCTTCTATAATTTCTCTCCATCACATTTTTTTCTACTCGTTTTTACAGATAATGCTACCTTTCCTTCCCTTCCTCTTTCCTGCTCATACTTTCATGTCCAGTTCTTGACTCTAACAAATTCAGAATTAATACTGAAAAATTGCTTCCTTTTTCCTTACTCTTCATCTGCCCTGGATATTTAGGAATTGATTGAGGAAACATGTAATTTAATTAGTCTTTGACTAAAATCAGTAGGCCTTACATTAAGAGCAAAACAACTTTAAAGCATTAAATAGCATTATGGCCTTGTTGAACAGATATAGAAGTAATTGTATATTTTTGTAATTGTATTAAAAAATAATTTTATTGCTGACTTAGGTCCATAGTTTTCAAATCAACAGATTACCTAAGGCCAAATATAAGAAAAAAAAAAATATTGCTTCAGGATTTATTCTCCTGCAAGATGGATCAGCAACCGGCAGCAATTTTAATGTATTGCTCACTGTAATAGAAAGAGGCAACATGTGCAGAATATTTTATTTAAATGTATTGATCTTTTGACATATGGTTTGAAAAAAAAAAAGAAGAAATTCCATGAGATCAGATGAAAAAAAGTCTTCAATTATATTTTACAGTAGTTTTGCATATATCAACTGTCAACACTAAAACAAAACTCTTTACAAATATATTAATGCTTGAGCTATTCATTTATCATATGACTCTCAGACAAGACTCATAAGATTCATTCATGTATTGTTCATGAAGGTCACAGAAAGGTAGACTTTCAAATGACCTTCTCTCTCCCTAAATTACTGCAATGAAACTGTAAAAGGAACATGTGAAGAATATTACCTGACTTTCAGCCATGTACACTTGAAGTAAGTGATCTTTTCACATCAAATGTAGACTACTAGATGCTTAAGCTGTAACTAGGCAAGTCTGTTCTGGGTTCTGCTATCCATTGATTTGTCTACCTGCTAAGATAAGGCAGAAAATTACTCTCTACAAAGTATAGAAATTGAGTGTTCAGCACTTAACAGGTTCTGTAAAGATCTGTGAGACATAGTAGCAGGTATAATCATAACTGCAAGGAAATAAATACTCCTTTCCTTCTCATCCAATCAAACTTTTTTTTTTTGTGGGGTGTGTTTGATTTGTGTGTAGGGGAAGAAAAGCCGTTGGGTTTTTTTGTTTTTTTTTCTGGTAGTGGGGGAAGGGTGACCTTTTGAAAGCAGAAAGCTCAAATCCTCATCCCAGGCTGGACCAATGAGCACTAAAGAAATGCCTCTGCGGATCTGTATTTGTGAGGAGAAGGACTGTCCTGAAAAGAAAAAGGTGTGGTACCTGGAGGAGAGACCAAACAAAAGACAACCATCAGCCAAAACAAAGGACAGATAGACAGAGAGAGAGGTTCTTTGCCAGAAAGAACAAAGATCCAGTTCAACCACATGGAGTATGAGAAGACAAAAGAAAATCCCTTTGCATCCCATGGAGATTCAATGGCAGAGCTGAACCCACGTGTAGGCCATGGAGGACTCCACGCTGGAGCAGAGAAGTTGAGCCTCAGGGCAACTGTGACTGGAATTGTGACCCTGAGCCAGAGCGGGGAGTCGACCCCCAGAATGGGGCAAAGTCTCATGCAGCCCATGGATGTCCTCATGCCGGAGCCGGGAGCTGAGCCCGACGAGATCTGTGACTCCATAGGAAGCTTGTGTTGGAACATCTTGTTCCTGGACTTCCATTTTGGGAAGAGCAGCAGAGGTGAACTGACTGAACCCCCATTCCCTGCCCCTGTGCTGCTGTGAGGGGAAGGTAGAGATAACGGGAGCAAAGTGATTTGAACCCAAGAAGAGGGGAGGGGTGGGGGAAGGTGTTGTAACATGTGGTTGCTATGTCTACTCAGATGAAATGGCAAAGACTTCAATTGATTTTTCTTCCCCAAGTTTGAATCTGTTTTGCCCATGATCATAACTGGTGAGTGATCCCTCCAAGTCCTTCATTCCTAATCCTGTGCTCCCTTTGTTGTGTCTCCGATCCCATCGCATCCGGTTGGGGGAGAGAATGCAGGACTGCATGGTCCCACTGTGGGTCAAACAACCACATGGGGCCTAAAACCTAGGATATACTAACTTGTGGTGTCTGTTCACCTGAATCTTGCACCAATCAATGGAGAGAAGAGCTCTCCCTAAGAAATTTGAGGCTCCTATGGAAAGAATATGCCAAGGGGTTATCCCAGAAACCACATGTAAGCACCTGGACAGACACACACTGACTGTGTATTTGGAAGGCAGTGACTAGATATAGTTACTTTGTGTGTGTGTGTGTGTGTGTGTGTGTAATCTTTAAAAAGGCTCATACTGAACTCAAACTCTTTGGACAAACTAGGAGACCACTATTAAGTGAAAAAAGGACAACAAATCCCTCTGAATTCTAAGTAAAGGTTGCATAACCTTCTTAAAAAAGTGATTCCTCCTGACAAAGAACTTCCATCTCTACCTGGAAAGGGAATTTCCCATGTATCTGCTATATCACCTTCTCAAATATTTGTGTTTAAATTTGAAAATCATCAAGATTATTCTCTGCAAATCATTGATTCACCCACCTAGGAGATTATGCATGACTGTGTTCCTAGTTTTGATCATGAGTAGAGTGAAATACTAATGCCATTTTTCTCATGAAGCAACAAATAACATTTACACTCATGAGTCACTGCTTCAAGAAAACTGAACGGGGAGAAGAAGTACTGTAGTAAAGATTCTATAAAAATGTGTTGTTAGCTTAACAAATAAGGCACCCCCAGTTAGAAACTCATAGCCTTTCTCTGCTTCAACTACCCATTTGTAAGATTGGATAATACAGCCAAATATTTTACAGGAATATTGTGAAAACACATGCATTATTTTCTGAGGCATGCTTGGTTACCATACTGGTAGATACTACAATTCTCCACAAGGTAATTATTAATTCAGTGTCCAGGATACGTTCTCAAATAGCACGCAGAAACTGTGATGATCAACACAATGCAGCACAGCTTCTCACTGATATGCATTGTGTTGGGTTTCTGTGATGGGGTCTTGGTAGCAAGGGAGGGGTTTATATGGGTGGCTTCTGTGAGAAGCTTCCAGAAGCTTCCCCAGCTCCAAGTCAGACCTACCTCCAGAGAAGGTAGTGCCTCTGTGATAACATATTTACAAAGAAGAAAAAAGCTGATGGACAACAACAACCCGAAGCAGAAAGAGAAGTGGGTTGTAAGAGAAACAACTCGGCAGACAGCAAGGTCAGTGAAGAAGGAGGGGGAGGAGGTGTTCCAGGTGCTGGAGCAGAGATTCCCCTTCAGCCTGTGGTGAAGACCATGGTGAGGCAGGCTGTCCCCCTCTAGCCTGTGGAGGTTCATGGTGGAGCAGATGACCACCTGTAGCCCGTGGAAGACCCCATGTCAGAGCAGGTGGATGCCTGAAGGAAGCTGTGACCCTGTGGAAAGCCCACGCTGAATTAGTGTTCTTGAAGGACTGCATCCTGTGGAAGGGACCCACACTGGAGCAGTTTGTGAAGAACTGCAGCCCATGGGAAGGATTCACATCAAACAAGTTTGTGGTAGACTGTCTCCCATTGAAGGGACCCCATGTTGGAGGAGGGGAAAAGTGTGAGGAGCCCTCCTCCCTGAGAAGGAAGGAGTAGCAGAAACAAGTGACGAACTGATCCAAATCCCCATTCCCAGTCCCTGTGCACTGCTGGGGGTGAGAAGGTAGAAAAATTGTGAGAGGAGCTGAGCCCAAGAAGAAAAGAGGGGTGAAAGGAAGGTGTTTAAAGATTTGGTTTTATTTCTCATTATCCTACTTTGATTTGATTGGTAACAAATTAAACTGATTTTTCCCCAAGTCGAGTTTGTTTTGCCCATGATCATAAATGGTGAGAGATCCCTCCCTGTGCTCAACCAATGGACCTTTTTTTGTATTTTCTCCTCATTCCACTGGGTGAAGGAGGAGTAAGTGCGCAGCATGTGAGCATGTGTTGCTTTAGTTGCTGACTGTTCCTAAACCACAACAGCGTTCATCCATTCAGGAGGCAGGAGATGTGGGGAAATGAGCTGAGGACAGTTTTTTCATATGTACACAACTTTGTTTTGTAAATGGCTTTAAACTCTTAAACAATTTTACAACTAATGCAATAACAATGACAGAAAACTGAAGGACAGAGCAAAGGGATCTTACGAGATGTGTAGAATGAGTAGGAACAGACAAAAAAAAAAAAAAAAAAAAAAAAAGGAGAAAAGCCGGATGATACTGTGTGCTTAGCATTAAATCAAACTGCACTCAGTAGAAGTAATCATGAACCCCACAGATTTTTTCATACTTAATTCTAAAAGCAAAATAAAATAGGGTCCAGAATATAGATCTTTAAAATACCAATAATGCATTATTTTAGGAAAGCCATTGTGCCAGACTTTCCTCACCAGTAAAAAGTGATCAGTAATACCCACTTTGGTACAGTTCTGTGTACCCACTATTTACCAAAATGGTGTGGGAGTGAAACTTTAAAATTAAATATGTACAACAGCCCAGTCATGGTTATCTGACCTATCAAAATATAAGAACAAAACCAAAACAGTTTTTTTTCTTTTCAGAAGTGCAGAGGTGAGTGAGCCCGATTACACCTGGACATATTTAACTTACAATTTCAGAATAATTTTTGTGGATAAGTTTCAAATACTTGCCTCTAAATTCCCCAAAATATTAAGGTTTTGTGCCAGTGTGATACTAAATTTGTTATATTTCACTCTTAAAGAACTGTGAAAACATTATTTAATATTAATGAATGTATGGGGTGTTGTGATACATATGCCCCATGGTATAGTATTTGCCTTTTGTACTGCTGTTTGGAAGTGCTCTGTCCTGTGGACAGATGTGACTATCAAATTCAATGCCTGCAGCACATTTGCTGACCTTCAGCAAGCTCTGACTTCTTTATGTTTTAACATTATTTTTTTAATTATTATTATTTTACCCAGAGAGAGCAGCCTGTAATCAGCAAAGAGATGCTTTTATCTTAATCATTGATCCCATATTCATAATATTGAGATTTTCAGTTTCCCAGGTTCACTATTTCTTGGTATTAAAAAAAAAAAAAAAAAAAAAAAAGAGCCAGAACTCCATATAATAAGGCATATAGTCCAGCTATATTATTAGCATAAAGCTTTTTTTTTTTTTTAAATTAGTGGTTGTTTAATTCTGTATTCTAAATCTTCAGTCTACAAAGCTTCTATATTAGTTGCAGCTCCATTTAATTCAAGAGTAATACTTACAAAGTGTCAGATCCTGAATTTGCAAAAACTAGAAGGAAGCATTTTCTTCATTCTTACTACCAGATCCTGGTAGAGTTGGTTTGTGATTAAACATGTCAAGGACTAAGAAACAAGTCAATACACTAAAAAAAAAAAAAAGTCTGGAGCCTGAATACAAAACTGAATAATGTCATTAAATTTAATGGATTAGAACTGGTACTTAGAAACAATCTGTTCATAGTGTCTTAGAAGGGAAAAGAGGAAATTAAAGCACTTGAAATCATCTCTGTAGAAGACACATGTATGGAAATGATCTTTATGATGCAGTGAATTCAGCAAGTTATCTTCTTCAAGTCAGAGCCCTTCAATTTAGCAGGCTCATACAATAAGGTATGTATATTTCTTTCTAAACATATGTGCTTTAAAATGAAAATGCCTGAAACATAATGATGATGTTTACTTTGATAATCTCCTGCAGAGATCAAATTACATATTTTTTACAATTTCCTCTTTCTTCTTACATTAATTTTACACAAATATTAGGAAGAAAATAAACCAAAAACATAAACAAGACAAACCACCTATTTTTTTTCTTATTATTATATATGTGTGTGTGTATATATATATATGTATATATAATTATATACATATATATGTATGTATATATATATATATACATATATATATATATATGTATGTATGTATACATAATATATATATATATATATATATATATATATATTACACGGTCTCCCACAGCATCCTCACTGATAAATTGAGGAAGTGCGGATTAGATGAGCAGGTAGTGAGATGGATTATTAACTGGCTGGTGGGAAGAAGCCAGAGAGTAGTGGTCAATGGGGCGGAGTCTAGTTGGAGACCTGTGTCTAGTGGAGTCCCTCAGGGGTCAGTACTAGGACCAGTATTATTCAATATATTCATAAATGACCTGGATGAGGGAATTGAGTGCACTGTCAGCAAGTTTGCTGATGATACCAAGCTGGGAGGAGTGGCTGACACTCCAGAAGGCTGTGCTGCCATCCAGAGAGACCTGGACAGGCTGGAGAGCTGGGCAGGGAAAAACTTGATGAAATATAATAAGGGTAAGTGTAGGGTGTTGCACCTGGGCAGGAACAACCCCAGGTTCCAGTATAGGTTAGGAAATGATCTCCTAGAGAGCAGTGAAGGGGAAAGGGATCTGGGAGTCCTGGTGGACAGCAGGATGACCATGAGCCAGCACTGTGCCCTTGTGGCCAGGAAGGCCAATGGCATCCTGGGGTGCATTAGAAGGGGTGTAGTCAGTAGGTCAAGAGAGGTTCTTCTTCCCCTTTACTCTGCCCTGGTGAGGCCACATCTGGAATATTGTGTCCAGTTCTGGGCCCCACAGTTCAAGAAGGACAGGGAGCTGCTTGAGAGAGTCCAGCGAAGAGCCACCAAAATGATTAAGGGAGTGGAACATCTCCCTTATGAGGAAAGGCTGAGGGAGCTGGGGCTCTTTAGCTTGGAGAAGAGGAGGCTGAGGGGGAGCTGATTAATGTTTATAAATATTTGAATGGTGAGTGTCAGGAGGATGGGGCCAGGCTCTTTGCAGTGATGACCAATGATAGGACAAGGGGCAATGGGTGTAAGCTGGAACACAGGAGGTTCCGCTTAAATTTGAGGAAGAACTTCTTTACAGTAAGGGTGACAGAGCACTGGAACAGGCTGCCCAGGGAGGTTGTGGAGTCTCCTTCTCTGGAGACATTCAAGACCCGCCTGGACGCCTTCCTGTGCGAACTCATCTAGGTGTTCCTGCTCCGGCAGGGGGATTGGACTAGATGATCTTTCGAGGTCCCTTCCAATCCCTAATATTCTGTGATTCTGTGATTCTGTGATATATATATAAAAAAATTATATATGTGTAATTTTATCATAATCTCCTTATAATTTAAGTTATGAAGACAATCCATTGTCAAGTGCTGGTGAAGAGGAAAAGGAGGATTTGCAGTGTTAAATTTGGGCGTTTCGAATTATGCAGTCACTTGAATACCAGAAGAGTGCCTGAAATAAAAATATTATGTTTATCTCCACACTGGTTTAAGATAGTCATGTCGTTGTAAAATTTTAGACTAAGATAAACCTACAAAACACCTGTCAGAATCACACAGTCTTGACAAACATAATATTTTGGCAGTTAAGAGAGAGAACGAAAGGGCTCATCGTACCAAAAATACTTTGAATCCTTCATATTTCTAAATGTTGTTATTTGTAATCAGTAAAGGTAATACTTTTCTTCGATTAAAAGTTGTGTGAGGGGTATTTTAAGGTTTAAAATATTGTGGTGGGTTGGCCCTGGCTGGAGGCCAGATGCCCACCAAAGCCCACTCTATCACTCCCCCTCCTCAACTGAGCAGGGGGAGAAAAATATAATGAAAAGCTCGTGGGTGGAGATAAGGACAGAGAGAGATCACTCACCAATTACTGGCACGGGCAAAACAGACTTGACTTGGGGGAAAAAAACAAATTTACTTTATTACCAATCAAAATCAGAGGATAATGAGAAGTAAAGCCAAATCTTAAAACACCTCTCTCATCCCTCCCTTCTTCCTGGGCTTAATCTCTTTTCCGATTTTCCACCTCCTCCCTCAGGCGACACAGGGGGACAGGGAATGGGGTTGGGGTCAGTTCATCACACGTTGTTTCTGCCGCTCCTTCTTCCTCAGAGGGAGGACTCCTTCCCCCGCACCAGCGTGGGGTCCCTCTCACGGGAGACAGTCCTCCACCAACTTCTCCAACGTGAGTCCTTCCCATGACTGACAGTTCTTCACGAACTGCTTTAGCATGGGTCCTTTCCATGGTGTGAAGTCCTTCAGGAAGGGACTGCTCCAGCGCGAGTCCCCCACGGGGTCACAAGTCCTGCCAGCAAACCTGCTCCGGCATGGGTTCCTCTCTCCACGGGCTACAGGTCCTGACAGGAACCTGCTCCAGCGCGGGCTTCCCGCGGGGTCACAGCCTCCTTCAGGCATCCACCTGCTCTGGCGTGGGGTCCTCCATGGGCTACAGGTGGTCATCTGCACCACCATGGACCTCCAGGGGCTGCAGGGGGACAGCCTGTCTCACCATGGTCTTCACGACAGGCTGCGGGGAATCTCTGCTCCGGTGCCTGGATTCTTCCCTGACCTTTTTTATCTGCAGAGTGGTTTCTCTTACATCTTCTCACTCCTCTCTCCAGCTGCAAAGTGTGCAGCTTTTTTTTCCCTCTCTTCCTTTTTGTTTTCTTAATTATGTTATCACAGAGGCGTTACTGATGGGCTTGGCCTTGGCCAGCGGTGGGCCCATTCTTGTAGCTGGCTGGCATTGGCTGTGTCGGGTCGGACATGGGGGAAGCTTCTGGCTGTTTCTCTCACAGAAGCCACCCCCATGACCATCCCCCTTCCCCCCCGCCCCTATCAAAACCTTGCCATGCAAACCCAATACAAATATTAAGCTTGTAAGCATCTTAAATATCTTAAGTATCTGAAGTAAAGGATTTGTACCACCTGAACTTTGTGTTTGTCACCTAGGAGCAAAGTCGATTTTATCAAGTAATTAACAATATATATTGTTATTAAAAAAAAAAAAAAGAATAAGTCTTTTACTGAGTGGTCCAATAGTCATAAGATACTTTATCTACCAGTACCACAAAATAAAAAATCTTCCTTTATTAGTAATTTTATTTTTCATCTGTAAGTGTCTTATGGCAGTTAAGCCAAAAGAATCTAGGGAATACTTCTCCTAATAGTATTATTAATAAAGCAGAAAAACTTAGATGTATATTGCATGATCTGCAAAGAAATCTGTTACCAACATAAAGAACAGAATGCTGAATTGCAACCTGCTCCCGAGAAACCAAAATATTATCTCTTTAGTCTGATATAATTATTAGCAATTTAAAACCTCTTTAGTAATAATTACAAAGGAGTTAGTTGTTTTGTTTTGTTTTGTTTTTCAAAATATACCTCTTTTCTAACACAATGCCCCTGCACCAGTCTATCTATTAGATAAACAAATTTTAATTAAAAATCAGGGAAAAAATATCTACTATCATTGAATGCACACATTCTTGAAGAAACCAGGAACACTCTCAGTTTCATGTTTCAGAGACATTTGCTCAACTTCAAAAATAGGGAATTTCCACTTCCCTTGATACTTATTGTAAGACTAAATAAATATGGCTATTAAAATCAACTTCTTATTACACCCATTTAATTCCACGAAAACTTTTTAAAAATTTCTTCAGTGGTTCTGGGATTTTACTGGCACCTGACAATGAAGAGTCCTTATAACTTCAATTATAAAGAAATTATTGTATTATATTATGGATTGCTTAGATCCAATGCATTTATTTAGCAAAAGCTTTGCAGGCAATATTGATACAAATTATTCAGCCATAATCAACTTGATTCACTAATATTTTTTACAATGGAATTGTACAAAACACACAGAAGCACCTGAAAGGGCCACGCTGTGACTATGTTTTTAAATATTTCCACTGTTCATTCTGCTCTCTGAAGCAAGAGCTTAGAAATTGCATCTGACATTGCTATGATTCTCCGGGAATTTGGAGAGGAGCAACTGGGAAAAAGAAGGTGATCTGTTGAAAGAGCAGCTGAGGTAAATATTGTGTAAATCTGTATGAGAGAGAGAAAGAGCACTCAGCCTAAATTCTTTGCTACTGTAAATGTTCTACAAATTGCTGTTGGTAGGATGCTGTCTGATTAGCCATCAAGAGTGGCACTTCTGGGACTGTATGAAGGCCTTTGCTGGCCAGTATAAAGTGAAAAAGGTCTGATAGTCTCCTTCTGTCTCATTTCCTTCATTGTCTGTTTTCACCATGGCTTTGTAAGCATGATGCAGAAAAAAAAGAGGTAAATGGACAAAGATTACATTCTCACAAACAGGGGTAGTAACAGAAAAGGAAAAAAAAAAGGTTTTTAGTGGCTATTTGTCTGATAACTGACACAATGTAAAAAATGAAGTCTTCAGTCTGTTAAGAAGTTTTTTTATTGTGAAGAAAATAGCAACAGAATGATAATATCATTAAAATTAACAGCACTAATGAAGTTGTTTCTGGTTGCCTAATTTCTCACCAGCAGAGTTTACCAACTGCCCAGATAATGAATATGGAGTTTGTTCTGGACATGTCCTGGTTTATTTTCATTCACCGGACCTATTTTACAACTTTCCCAGGAATAGGTAAGATAACCAAAATAATTACAAATTTATCAGATTTCCCCAAATTATGTTAATATTCTTATCAAGAAAATCTATTACTGTTTGCATATAGTTGATGCTCCTGTCTATGTGTGAAACAACACCTGACTGCTTTTGACTTTCTGCAATAGAAAAATGCATCAATGCTCTTAAAATAGAAAAGTTTTCACGTGGGATAGCTGATATACAACATTTGAAACTGAAAAATAAGGTATGTGAAATACTGCTTTATCTAATCATATAGTATATATAATCATTGTCATAATATCTGAAAGCTATATAACCATGATTTTTTTGTCCTGATAATGTCTCTTAGATGCAATAGACAGGGATGGAAGTAAAACCCCCATTTTACAGATGAAAAAAAAAGAAGAGTAAAGTAGATTATCACTTACCTAAACTGACAGCCAATGTGTGGTTACACTGGGAACTATAAAAGTCTCAATGATATGGTCCTTTTTATGGCTAAAAACTTCTATAGATTGCTTTTCCTAATTAATAAACTATGGCATATGAAAATAAATTACTATACTGCAAATCGAACTAAATAAACACAGCAAGAAAGGAAGAAAATATAAATGCTGGATTCGTGCTTAGTGCAGATTTTATACAATTTCATTATCATATAAATAGCTCACATATATAATCTTTTGTGTGTTAATTCTGATAAATGTTACAGTAAAAATTAAGATTAATTGAGGTTGCTTTGAAAGATTTGCTAGGAGTTATATCTGCAGTACTTTTCAGCCTAGTTATATTATGTTCTGAAAACTTTCAGCATTCTATTAGTGATTTATGATATCTGCTTACTTGTATTTTTATAGACTGCTAAACTGTGTAAAATTTATTTTTTTCAATCAACTTTTGATGCTCAGAATTCTTAGTGGGTTGGTTTTGGGTTTTTTTTTTTAAGCTTGAGTCTTCAGAATATACAGAGATCTGCTAGAAGACTAAATTGCTAAGCATTTTGGAAATTAATACAGAATTGCTGAGAAGAAGCATTAAATCTGCATAAATCTACAAAGGTTCACAGCTAAAATGGGTTATAAAAATAAATTGAAGGGCAAATATTATTTGTTGTCATTGAAGGACAATAAGTTTTCTCACAGTCAAAAAGGTATCTAGGGATGTATTAATTCTTCCTTTGTATCTTATATGTACAGAAGTACTGCATACTCTTCCATGTAGGCAGAGATTCAAATAAGGCAGCTGAGAGCAGGAAAGAACTTTTTCTGACAAATTCAATGAAACATGCAGTGAAACACTAGAAGTCTTTTACTGACATAGCTATTAATGCGGATATTTTTGTCTTTAAAAACTGAGTGAAAAACAGATTTAAAATATAATCAGAGCAGAATATCAGCATTTTGTACTCACTTTGCACAGATTTATAAAACTACCTGTTGTATATGATAAACTATGAAAAGCACATTTCAGTATGACAATCTTTTGTTTCATAGCTGTACCAAACACAGCGTTCCATTTCAGAACCCATAAAAAGCTTTGTGTCACACTACTGTATCCTGAAAACCCATGACACAAACTCCATTTTTTGGGTATCTTAATTTCAGTTAGTGGATTGTATCAGAATCTTCTTGTATCCTATTGTCTTTCAGCTGCAGTTCAGTGCTTGCAAATTTTCACGACAGGAATTAGATTAACTTAGCTCTCTTCTCTCTCACTTTTACCCTTTCTTCTCCTGCATACTGCCAATTTTTCTTTTAATATCATCCATGTAGTTAGGTTAGAGTACTACAAGCAAACCAGATTTTCTTGTATGACATTAACCACTCTGCTGCTTTGGTTCTCTATCCAAAATGAATGGGCATAGTGAATCTTTAGTCAGTAATGTCATGTTTAGCATGCTCAGCAATGAAATTTCCCAGAAAACTTAATAAAATATGAAAAGCATTTATCCCTTTTTCAGTGAATAAATGCCATGTCCCAGAGTTAGTGTTATACTTTAAAATCACAAAATAGCATATTAATGAATAGGATTCTTCTTTGTTGTTATTTCACACTCTTCAGAATTCTATAATACATACGATGCAAGTGTTCCTCTGGGATGAAACAGCAATAAATCTTTAATAAGCTATGAACAACATTTCAGTCTGAGTGACAAACACTTTGCTATAAAAGTATTACTGGATAAATTACACTAAAAATAAATAAACTAGGAGACATTATTAAAAGTTTTCCTCTTTTTCCAGATATGTGTCTCATATTTGAGTTTGCTTGGAATTAAACACCAGTAAATCTTTAATGAAGTATGAATGAATATACCAATCACTTGAGAGTTATTGACACATCAATATCAATAGAATCGTATTGTATTAAACTATTGCAGTTCCTTCCTTGATAGGCATTATATACTCAGTATTAATAATGCATGAGCATTTTTAATTCATTTCTGTTGTTACACCCTGTCCTTACTCCTGCAGCAACATTATTAAAACTGATTTTATAAATATCCTTTTCTCAAGATACATATGTTAAGTGTGATTGGTACTGAAGAGTTGCAAATGTATCTGAGTTTAAAATTCCTAATTTATTACTGATAAATAATACATGGCTTGACAAACAGAGAATAGTGTTATACTTAAACTTTTCTTTCTACCAGATTGACCCAGAAGGAAGGAGAAAGCTCTGTCTTTTACAAGTCTGACCTATGTTTGTAAATTTGCAAAGATTATAGAACTATGCAGGTGTGAACACTGATCTTTCCACTTTGACTTCTGTCTTCTGAGGGTTATCATTGCAGTGCCATCCACATCTTTCTTACACTTCCACATGTCAGTTGCTGCTATAATGAATTCATGGTCCTAATCTGATTCAGAGTATAGCATCTCTCTAAAGACAGGGAAAATTCCATTCCCTTTGGTTTCTGTCTTCACCTGACGCTGTGCCAATTACAATTGTTTTCTACCAGACCAGAACACTGAAAGGTTCTGCAGTGACATTGTCCTGCTGTCTTCTGAAGACAGTCAGATGCGCACATAAAACAATGCTGGTTAGAAATGAGACAGGACAGAACTGCATTTTCTAAATGGAAATTTAAGCCACTTGGCAGAATTTAAGGTTCTGCAAAATTAGGGAAGAGGTGTCTCTATATCCTGCACTGTTTGACTGCACCCATGTCCAAATATAAATATATATATATATTTTTTTTTTTTTTTTATCACTTGATGATTTTAGTTCATGAAAGTCAAATCACTTTGCAGTTACTAATGAACACTTTCTTGTGAGATCTGTGCCTAACAAGTAAAAGATAAGTATCATTTCCTGAAATCACTCATAAGGATGCTGAAACTCAGTGACATGCTGTGGTTAGCCTGTATAGTCTCTGGTAGTCTCTGGCAGGACTGGGTCACTTAAAAGATATTACTATGGTTTTTACCAAAAGGCACCTTGTATTTCATGTTTCCATAGAAGATTTACTGCCCTTTTACCAATGTATTTTAATTAGAACATCATTATTAAATGTGATCATGTTAGAGCTAATAATGATTTTGATAATGGTGTCATTTAGGTGTTCAGCTGGAGTCCTATTAAGAGCTGGCTCCCTATTGAGGTTCAGACTTTGAACATATAACAGAAGGACCTTGTAAAGGTAGAATGTAGTAGAAGATCAGATACAAGAGAAAGAGTTGTTATCAGTGGCTAAAAGTCCAGCTGGAGGCTAGCCACCTGTTGTGCCTCCCACTGATTAAGTGCTGCTTAATGTCTTTATTAATGACATGGATGGTGGAACCAAATGCACTCTCAGAAAGTTTGAAGAAGACACAAAACTGGGACAAGTGATTGCTATACCAGACTTATGCTGTCTTTCAGAGACATCTCAAGAAGCTGATGAAATGGGCTAACAAGAATGTCTTGGGAAATGCCAAGTCCTGCACCTCCAGAGGAGTAACAGCATACACTAGTGTAGGCTGGGCCTGACTGGATGGAAAGCAGTTTTGTAGAGGAAGGCCTGAGGACCCTGGGAGGCAACAGGTTGACCATGACCCAGAAATATGTCACTGCAGCAATGAAGACCCACAACAACCTAGGCTGCAATAGGAAGCTTTTTGCTAGCAGACCAGGTAAAATGATCTTTCCTTTTTCCTCAGCACTGATAAGTTACATCTGGAACACTGGGTCCAGTGCCAGGGTCTATAGAACAAAATAGACATGGACATACTGCAGCAAGCCCAGCGGAGGGCCATGAAGATGATTACAGGATGCAGTCTGAGAGAGCTGGGACTGTTCAGCCTGGAGAAGAGAAAGCTTTTATTTATACATATGGATAAGACTCCTCTAAGACTGGGAGGAAGCAAAAAAGATGGGGCCAGACTCTTCTCAGTGGCACCCAGTGACAGGACAAAGACAATTAGCAGAAACTTAAATAGAGGATATTCCATTTAAACAGACAAACCCTTATTTTTTAAACTGTGGGGGTGCTCAAACACTGAAACAGATTGCCAAGAGTTTCCATTCTTAAAGATATCCAATGCTCAACTGGACATGGCCCTGAGCAACCTGCTGTAGCTTACCTTGTTTTGAGCAGAGGGACAGACTAGATGTTCTCCAACCTCAACCATTGTGTGATTCTAAAAAATAGCAAGCAGGGGGTAATGGGACTACCTTGAACAGTGTGATACACAATAGGAAGAGTTTTTCTTAACTAGGGGATATAATGTGAATGACAAACACAGAAATTGAGATTTTTATTCTGTTTACAGTTAAAACATAATTTGAACAAGCAACCCAGAACCTTCAGCAATAGAGTTAGCAGAGAAGAGCAAGAGACATAAAGACTCCTCTGAACAGTTAAGAGTATCTATTGGTACTGCAAGCCTTTAAGATTCTTTCTGAAATCAAAGGACACTGGAAAGTCACTAAAAGCTGTTTGTTTCTTCAGTTGCCATTTTTCATCTCTCTAAGGATGCCTTATATTTACACTGTTGTGTAATGTTTAGGCTCTTCAAGCCCCAGTGAATTACATAAAAATACTTTGCAAGCCACAGTGCTGACCATGAGACTTCTTCTACAATTAAATTACATTCAGGTCTAAGAAAGTATGAAGATCACTTCAGTAGTACTAGCAGCATAGAAATAAAAGGACTATCAAAGAGCTGGTGAACTGAACAGTGAGAAGTAGCAGTGACAATCAAAAGAACAGTTATGACCTGTGAAGTAGTCTCTTCAGTAAGCACTAAGATGCTGGTTTTTTCCAAAGTTTAAGTTTTCTGAATATTCCTCTACCACAGACAGCTCACATGCAGAACTAGTTCATTCTGATTTGCATTAAATCTCAAACCATAGTCTATTCATAGTCTTTCCTACTTTTGTGGTGTAAATATTGAAGTGGTATATAAAAACTATAGCTGATCAAGCTTTAAAAAAATCAAACCAAAACAATAATAATAATAAACTAGAAAAAACATCTTCCATAAGAAGTTTGTAGATTTATGCACCTCAGAGCCCTCAAGGCCGCAGCCCCACCCCAGCTGCTGTTGCAGACCCATTCTGTCACATGTGTTCACACACACACATATAAATCTCTCTGGCAGCATTTTAGGACCCCCGGGCTCCCAGGCCATTTCTCCTACTAAATGGCTAGTCTGATGTGATCTTCACTAGTGCTCACACACTCCTTTGCACAACCATACTCTCCCCAGGTGCTGTCACATGGGCCTCTGACCTCTGGTCCCACCCCAGCTGCTGACACTTAGCCACCCGTACACACACAGAAACACTAGAGTCCCTCCCTCAGGAAAAGAGTTAGAAACTGAGTTTATTGAGGAGATAGGGCAGGCTGTACTGATCCGACAGGCTGCACAGGTGCAGGGTATGGTCAGACAAGTGTATCGACCAACAATCTCTTTGTCATAACTGTCACTTTCTATCCCCTTATCCATTTATTATACCACAGTTGTTATTACTAAAATCACCTATATGTCTCCTTTCCCCTGTTTCCTCTTTTAAATATCCCATCATGTTTTGTGCAATCCTTAAATGCTTTTCCCCTACATCCCTTGATATGCCATACACCAGAGGTCGATAACTCTCTCTGAAAAGGTGCTCTGGAGATTTGCTCCTACTGATTTATCATTGTGGGTTTTGTGCTTGGACAGTGGAACGGAGGCTTTCTTGGGACAGCCCTGGAAGGTGCTTGGTCAGGGCATCCCTTCCCTGAATCCATAATCTGGGTTCTCTCCACTTGCCATTACAGAATAGTGGTCCTCTGGGTTTGTGAAGCTGGGCCTCTGATGGGCAGATGGCTCCTGTGGTTTGTGTGGACAGGGTAGTATTTGACATCCTCCACCTGTCATTATCTCTCTGAACTTCTTTGTGGGTGTGCAGGTGAGCTTTTTATTGCATAACATAACACAAAAATGGCAGATAGATAATATTTGAAAATATTTTTTCTGTAGAGGGAACACAGAAAATATCAGAGCAAAGACATGTTGTAAACATCACGGTTAAAGACCGGACTTCAGAAATGGCTGATTATAGAATTATAGAAAGATAGAATGGTTTAAGTTGGAATGGACCTTTAAAGGCCATTGTCCTGGTTTTGCTAGGACAGAATTAATTTTCTTTTTGGTAGTTAGAAGAGACATGTTTTTGTTTTGTTATGAGAAGAACATTGATAACAATATTAATGTTATTAGTTGCTGCTGGAGCTCAAGGCCGCTCTGTTGGGCTAATTCACAGATGCATTAACACTGGGAGGGAGAAGTGTAGTGAATAGCAAAACCCAAAGCTGGCATTTGGATGTTCCAATAAAATATTCCATATCATATCATGTCATGTCAGTATATTAACCAGGGTTGACCAGAAGACCGGAGATTCTCTTGGGGATTGCTCGGGCTCACTCTTCTGGGGTTTTTGGTTGTGGGACTGTCTCTGCTCCATGATTGCTGGCTGGCACAGACCGGGCATTGGTCAGCGGGTGGTGAGCACTGTGTATCACTCGTTTGTATGTTCTTTTATCACTGTTATTATCATTATCATTTTATTTTAATTAGTAAATAGCTTTTATCTCAATTCGTGAGTCTCCTTGCCCTTTTCCTTCCAATTCTCTCCCCTGGATTGAGGCGGGGGGGAATGCAGAAATATACAATTGCATTAATTAAGCTTCCCAAGCCACATGTGATGCTACAAGTTTCTGTACTTCTTTGTTTTTACTGAAGTAAATAAATGAAAATGTAGAAAATAATAATTCAAATACCTAAGGAAAAGAATAGAACAGATTTACCCATCAGCTTGGTAGACCCAAGAATATCAGATGGAGTCCTACAAGAAAATAAGATAGAGAATATTCTTCTGCTAAGTACCAATGACACAGTGGGAAAGCAGATCATCACAGTTTCTCTCGGTAATGAAGGGAGGCAATAAAGTTAATTGTAATGCTCACTCTTCAAAATAATCCTATTTTAATTAAATTGATTCATTTTTGTATTGGACACAGAGTAAATGCTGTCACTATCTGAATAACAGACAATAGCAGTGTCTATAATGAATCTAGTACCTCAAAACATAGAACACTTTCTCATTGTGTTCACTACTGGCCAGAGCCAGTAACCTCATTCTTAGAAAAGCAGTAGTACTGCTATTACTGTATCAGAGTCTGCAACTGTCAGGTTGATACCGTGCCACAAGATTGGAATTTTCCATGACTTTCCACCCACAAAACAGAGCATTCTGCCCTTGGAGCCAAGATCCAGGATGTTGCTATGAGGGTGCCACAACTTGTCAAGGAAACAGAACACTATCCTCCGTTGATCTTTCATGTGGGCACCAAGGATGCTGCAAGGCACAACGTGGGCAGAATCAAGGAAGATTATAAAGCCCTGGATAGACAAGTGAAAAAAAATCGATGCCCAAGTTATCTTCTCCTCTATTCTTCCTGTTGGAGGAAAGTGGGAGACCAGAAATAAATGCATAATGCACATAAACTTCTGGCTATGTGGCTGGTGTTGATGCGAGCGTTTGGTTTTTATATTAATGGGACTTTGTATATAGATTATAATCTACTAGGGAGCGATGGGATCCATCTGTCTAAAAGAGGCTGGGCAATCTTTGGAAGCAAGCTGGCTGGCCTAGTAAAGTGGGCCTTAAACTGAATGGCTTGGGGGGGTGGGGTCCAAAGTAGCAATGCTCATGCCATTGCAGTAGACTGGGGAATGGGACAGGCCAGCTGTCAGAGTGACAAGTCTGCCTTAGCTGCCTCCCATGACTGGAGCCAGAAGGTCAGACGCCTCAAGGGTGTGCAAAACTACAGGAGGTCCTCTTGCATACCCCTGGGGATACGTGGATGCTCTACTCCCTTCTTCTCTCTTCAGCATTTGTATACAAATGCACACAGCATGGGGAATAAACAGGAAGAACTAGGACCTATGTGCGGTTGCGGTGCCACGACCCCATTGCAATCACAGAGACATGGTGGGACAGCTTGTATGATTGGAATACTGCCATGGATGGGTATGTCCTCTTTAGAAAAGACAGGCTGGGAAGACAGGGTGGCAGGGTTCCCCTTTATGTGGAAGAGAAACTAGAATGTATACAGCTGCACCTAGAGATGGATGATGAAGGAGTGGAGAGCTTATGAGTAAAAATTAAGGGGTGTGCTAGCACAGGGGACAATGTTATGGGTGTTTACTATAGGCTACCTGTTCAGGATGAGGAGGTGGATGAGGCCTTCTACAAGCAGCTGAGTGTAGCCTCGAGATCACAGGTCCTGATCTTCATGAGGGATTTCAATCACTCTGATATTTGTTGGAAAATCAACACAGCCCAGCATATGCAGTCCAAGAGGTTCCTGCAATGACTAGAGTATAAATTCCTGGCACAGATGGTGGAAGAGCTGAGAAGAGGTGTGATTCTGCACTTTATTCTTACTAACAAGGAAGGACTGGTTGGGGATGTGAAGGTTGGGGGCAGCCTGGGTTGTAGTGACTGTGACTTGGTAGAGTTCAGAATCTCATGTGGGAGTTACAAGCCAATAAGTAGGGTTGCAACCCTGGACTTTAGGAGAGCCAAATTTGACTTCTTCAAGGACCTAATTGGGGGTATCTCATGGACTCGAGTGTTGGAAGGTAAGGGGGCCCAAGAGAGTTGGCTAACGCTCAAGCACCAACTCCTCCAAGCCCAAGACCGGTGCCTCCCTAAGATAAAGAAATCAGGTAAGAGCAGCAGGAAACCTGCATGGATGAGCAAGGAGCTCATGGAAAATCTCAAAAGGAACAGAAAAGTCTATGAAATGTGGAAAAAGGGTCTAGCTACTTGGGAGGACTACAGGAATATGGTTAGGGCCTATAGCGATGCAACTAGGAAAGCTAAGGCCCACTTGAAGCTGAGTCTGGCAAAGGAGGTTAAAAACAACAAAAAAAGGTTTTTTCAAGTACATTAATAACAAAAGATAGACAAGGGAAAATTTAGGCCTGCTGTTGACTGAGGTGGGTGTCCTGGTTTCAGGAGACACTGAGAAGGCAGAGATACTGAACACCTGCTTTGCTTCAGTCTTTATGGCTAGAAGTGCCCCTCAAGAACCCCAGATGCTAGAGGAAAGAGAAAGATTCTGCGGGGCGGAAGACTGCCCCTTGGTTGAGGAAGAACTGTTCAGAGATAGTCTAAACAAAATCAATATACACAAATCCATGGGCACCCACGAGTGCTGAAGGAGCTGGCAGAATTGATCACTAAGCCGCTCTCTATCATCTTTTAAAGGTCCTGGACAATGGGAGAGGTGCCTGAAGACTAAAGGATAGCCAATGTCACTCCAGCCTTCAAAAAGGGCAAGAATGAGGATGTGGGTGACTATAGGCCAGTCAGCCTCACTTCCATCCCTGGGAAGGTGATGGAACAGCTCATTCTTGATACCATCTCTAAGCAATTAGAAGAAAAGAAGGTTATTAGACGTGGGGGATACACTAAGGGGAAATCATGCTTGACCAATCTGGCAGCCTTCTACGATGTCGTCACCAGCTGGGTAGGTGAGGGGAAAACAGTGGAAGTTGTCTACCTTGATTTCAGCAAGGCTTTTGATACTGTCCCCCACAACATCCTTGCAGCAAAACTTAGAAGGTACAGGAATGATGAGTGGACGGGGAGGGAGATTAAGAACTGGGTGACTGGCAGAGCTCAGAAGGTTATGATCAGTGGCACAGAATCTAGCTGGAGGCCTTTAACTAGCAGGGTTCCCCAGAAGTCAGTACTGGGTCTGGTCTTGTTTAACATCTTCATCAACGAACTGGATGTAGGGATAGCACCCACCCTCAGCAAGTTTACTGGTGATACAAAGTTAGAAGAAGCGGCTGACACATCAGAAGGCTGTGCTGCAATTCAATGAGACCTGGACCCACTGGAGAGCTGGGCGGGAAGGAACCTGATGAGGTTCAACAAGAACAAAAGTAGAGTCCTTCACCTGGGAAAGAATAACCACATACATCTGTACAGGTTAGGGGCTGACCTGCTGGAAAGGAGCTCTGTGGAAAAGGACCTGGGTGTGCTGGTGGACAGCAGGCTGGCCATGAGCCAGCAGTGTGCCCTTGTGGCCAAGAAGGTCAACAGTATCCTGGGGTGCATTAAAAAGAATGTGGCCAACAGGTTGAAAGAGGTTCTTCTCCCCCTCTCCAGATGTTAAGCCACATCTGGAATACTGTGTCCAGTTCTGGGCTTGTCGGTTCAAGAGGGACAGAGATCTTCTGGAGGGATTCCAGCAGAGAGCCACAAAGATGATTGGAGGCCTGGAGCTTCTGCCTTACAAGGAAAGGCTGAGGGAGCTGGAACTCTTCAGCCTGGAGAAGAGAAGATTGAGAAGGGATCTCATCAAGGTCTACCAATATCTGAGTTGTGGGGGCCAAATGGATGGGGCCAGGCTTTTTTTGGTGGTGGCTGGTGACAGGACAAAGGTCAATGGGCAAAAACTGGAACACTGGAAGTTCCAGTCAAACTTAAAGAAAAACTTCTTTCCTTTGAGGGTGACTGAGCACTGGAACAGGCTGCCCAGAGAGGTTGTGGGGTCTCCATCTCTGGAGACGTTCAAAACCCACCTGGAAGCTTTCCTGTGTAACCTGGTGTAGGGAACCTGCTTTGGCAGGGGAGTTGGACTAGATGATCTTCTGGGGTCCTTTCCAACACCTACCATTCTGTGGTTCTGTGATTCTGTAACCTCATTTAGGAATGCAGTAATACTTAAGTAGAACAACGTTCTTGAGTTTTAGTTTCCATTCCTGTCTCCTGCAGGTACTACGTATCATATAATAACTTTCATAAACTTTGCAATCTCAATCTGAAGGGTAGGATTTCTTACACATCCTGTTCTAAAATGTTACTATTCAAATAGAAACTCCCTTTTGTTTTCCAGCCTAAATGTGCTCACAGCTAAGACTGATTATTCTTACTATTCTCTTTCCCTAACTGGACTATATTGACTTTTTTTTTTTATTTCTCTAGGTGATTTTGTAGATTGTAATTCATGTAACGTTGTTTTAACACCTTTTTCCTTATGTCTTATGACAAAAATTTATAGGAAGAAGGTCTAATTTACAGCATGACCTGAATATAACAAGGATAGAATTGTCTAAGGTGTCTTTAGGGATCTGTTTTTATGATTTGGGACTGGCTGTTAACCACTATCAATAGTTTTCTTACAGCAGCAGGTATTACATTCTGCTCCATTTCTGCAGCTTATTTATGTCCAGACTTTTCAAGCATTCTCAGGAAAATATTTGGAAGAATTTCCATAACTAAAAGGCAGAAGAACTGGTGCAAATAAATGATGATTCTCTAAATATTAATACCATTCCCCACTTCATTTTTTTGGTGACTATTTAATAACTAATATACATATAATCATTATTTAAATGTGATTTGCTAATCAGATTGATTGGTCAAGCCTGTTTTACGTTAGTATACTCATTGCCATCACCAAAGAGCTAGTGTTAGCTAAGTAAGAGATGTGACATACTCTTGAGTGTCCAGGCACTGAAAATATTGCACACATGAAAATACAAACAGAAAGAGTAGTGTATGCGATATTTCCTGAACTTTTATTTTAAGGCTTTTCTGTATGTCTTACATATTACATTATTACATTAGTGTTCTATCTTTAAATTTATTTATTCATGGGACATACATATGTGATGAAATGTAAGTAATATTATTTACTCTAATGGTATCCTTTCCATTCAACTGTCTGTGTAGACATGCTAATGAATTTGGTGCTGAACTTTCAAAAACAAGCTAACTTTTCCAAGAAGCCTTCAATTTTTTCTTTAAAAACTCATTAACTTTTACCAGATAAAATAGGGGATTTGACACAAAAATAATAATTCTATACTAATTCTAGCAGTGCATGATTCAAAATGTATGTGTGCTTTTACACGTAAACAAGCAGTTGTGCATTTTCCCACATGCTTTGTTTGCTTCTCTGTGTATGATTACCTGTATTTGTTGTAAAGAATTGTCAAAGAGTACTTTTTTGGTAAAACCACAGTGGAATGACTATACCAAGAGAGTTCATATTGACTTGAGATCCTATTTTGCAAGGCTTTGAAGACACATACACAGATAGTAAAGATCCCTGGTCTAGATTATTTGTTTAAAGCAGTAAAGAACAAATAATATTCATTGCAATAGTCACTATCAAGAGTAAGATCTGGTCACAACTCATATATCATCCTAACACTCCTTTACTTTCAGACCAACTATCCTGAACTACTGTTCAGCCAACCCACCATTTTTCCATTGATGTATTATGGACATCAGAATGAGAAAAAGCTCACTGAAAAGGAGTGTGAAACAAGATGAAGTATGAAATGGCTGTAAACAAATTTAGGAAAGATGTCTTGCCTTAATGTAGCGTAAACAGAAGCAGGACAATATCTGAAGAATTAGATAGGTGTTTTTTACAAGGCCAGTATTACAGACCAATGGAAGATAAAGAAAAAAAATAAATAGCATAAGAGTTGTGAAGGATGCAAAAGAGAAGAAGTATGAATTATTACTGAGAAACACAGGGAGCCAGTACAATTATTAAAAGGTTGGAAAGGTGACAATGGACAGAGTAATGAGCAAGGAAGACAATTCTAGCAGCTATGCTTTTTAAAGGCTGGATCAGGGCCATGAGGATGTCAGGGATGGCGGAACAGAAGATGCTGCAGTAGTTAAGACAAGAGTGAGGGCTCAAGGAGTCAGCAAAAAAGAAGAGGCCAGGAACCGTAAATGTTATACAAGAAAACTGAAAAGATTACCAAAGATTTTAAATCCGAGAGCTGTGGAAGGTGAACAAGCTGAAGATGAATCTCAGGTTATGAGGCAGAGTGACAAAGAGGGGGATGACATTGTTGACATTAATGGGAAATTAGGAGGAAAAGTGGCTCTAAAAGAAAAGCAAGCAACTGAGTTTTGTTGTATCCTTTTAGTCTATCTTGGTGGCAAGATGTCATCTAGCAATAGATGTCTGAAAGACATGCTGAAAGACATGCTGAAAGACAGGTTGGGGTAGAGGGAAGGGAAGGGAAGGGAAGGGAAGGGAAGGGAAGGGAAGGGAAGGGAAGGGAAGGGAAGGGAAGGGAAGGGAAGGGAAGGGAAGGGAAGGGAAGGGAAGGGAAGGGAAGGGAAGGGAAGGGAAGGGAAGGGAAGGGAAGGGAAGGGAAGGGAAGGGAAGGGAAGGGAAGGGAAGGGAAGGGAAGGGAAGGGAAGGGAAGGGAAGGGAAGGGAAGGGAAGGGAAGGGAAGGGAAGGGAAGGGAAGGGAAGGGAAGGGAAGGGAAGGGAAGGGAAGGGAAGGGAAGGGAAGGGAAATCATGGGTTCTGAGCTTAATCTTCTGTTGATGATTTTTATTTCGTGACCAAACATGATTTCATTTCTATTGCAGTATACTGAACATAAAAAAGATTAAATAAGGAAGTTCATAAGAAGTGAAAGTGACCTAGATATCACAACAATAATCTTAGTCAATATTTCTGCCTTAGAACTTATATTGTTTATGACATTAAAGATGGATGTAGAAAACGCTTGATAATGTTTCTAGTTTAATTCTTAAAGTCTTCATGCAATTACTATGCTGTTGCACAGCTAAAGTATTTCTTCTTCTACTTTTCTATCTTTTTTATTCCTTTTTTTTTTTTTTTTTTCCCTGAGGACATTAAAAAAATACTATCTTGCCTAAGTACTAGCCTAGCTGTGTTTTCAATCACATTATTTTATGTCAAAAGACATTTCCCTCCAATGAAAAATCCACAGTAAAAAACAAATTATAAGTAGGAATAATTTATTTGACTATGTGACATCACATTAACAATGAAAACCAGATAACTATTCAGTGTCTTCCCAAACCACCTGCAAGCTTTTTTTGCTAAGACCTAGACCTTGTCTGCATGTGGATACCCTAAAAGTAGGATAATTTAACAGACATGTCAAGTTATGGGTTTGACTGCATCCAGTGGGATAAGGGCTTTGACAGATAAAATATATGTACCTTTTGACAGATAAAATATGATATGACCTAAGGAAAAAAAAAAAAAAAAAAAAAAAAAGAATAAGAAGGAAAAAAAAAAAAAAAGAAGATAAACACTGGAGTTATTGAGTTATTCAGAACTTCTTTTTCCACAATACAAAAATATGTCACAAGGTGCAGGTTTGTTCAGGACTAGAGATATACAGCAGAAGAGGCAAGCTGAGTTGGTTAGCTTGGATGAAAGGTACAAAAACCAGAAACATATGTCTATCAAAATCTGACCTAGTCAATAGAAATTCACAATGTAGATGTCAAAGAAAGAGATAAATTAAACCTGTGTTGGGTTGTTGGGTCGCGGGGGTGGGGGGGGCGGGGAGGGCATTTTTTTGGTAGTGGGGGAAGGGCCACCTAGTGAAAGTGAGAGCTCCCCTTGGCTCCAAGACAGAGACCTTTCAGCCCAGGGTGGGCCAATATACACTAGAGAAATACCTCTGTGAATCCATATTTGTGAAGGGAAGGACTGACCTGAAAAGAAGTAGGTAGGGATGAACCTGGAGGAGAGGCCATTGACCTAAACAAAAGAAGACCTTCGGCCTAAAAAAAAAGACAGAGAGAGATAGAGAGAGCTTCATTGGCGAAGGAGAGCGGAGGAGGGGAAAGGACAGAGAACATCAAGACACTGAGTTCAACCACATGGAATAGGAAAAGACAAAAAGTCCCCTGCAGCCCATGGATATTCAACAGCAGAGCAGAGACCCATGTGTAGGCCATGGAGGTCTCCACACTGGAGAAGAGAAGCTGAGCCTGAGGGCAGCTGTGACTGGAATTGAGACCTTGAGAGTCGCTCGCTGCCAGAGTCAGGGCAGACCCTCAGAGTGGGGGAAAGTCTCATGCAGCCCGTGGATGTCCCCATGCATGAGCAGGGAGCTGAGCCCAAAGAAGTCTGTGATTCCATGGAAAGCTTGTTTTGGAACATCTTGTTCCTGGACTTTCATGCCGGGAAGAGCAGCAGAGGTGAACTGACTGAACCCCCATTCCCTGTCCCCTGTGCCGCTGGGGGTGGGAAAGTAGAGAAAACTGGACCAAAGTGACTTGAGCCTGGGAAGAAGAGAGGGGTGGGAGAAGGTGTTGTAAAATGAGGTTGTTATGTCTAGCTAGATGAATGGCAATGAATTTAATTTATTTTTCTTCCCCATGTCTGTTTTACCTGTGACCATAACTGGTGAGTGAGCCATCCCTGTCCTTCATTCCTAATCCCATGCCCCTTTGTTGTGTCTCCCATCCCACCTCACCTGGTGGGTGGCAGTGAGTACGGGACCACATGGTCCCACTGTGGGTCAAACCACCACAAAACCCTAGAAATATCTGTTTGTCTTCATTGACTATTAAGGAAATCTGAAGTTATATACTAAGATACACACTTGTACTTTACAGATAACTAAAATTCAGTAAGATTATTCCAGTAAGACACATAAGACTTGATCACATATGTATTTATTGAGATATTAATACAGACATGATAGTTAGGCTTGTGTTTGCAGGTGAGCTTACCTAAGCTAAGGGAGAGAAAGTACAAAAAGCTAGTCCTCCTGAGTGCCTGTGAGGGATATACATCTTACAGAAAGGTGGATAGGTAATGAAGACTACCCAATAGTCACTACACTACTGAATGAGATTAAACTCAAGGTTAACACCTTGCTACAAACCAGAGAAAGAAGCTATTTAAATGTACCTGATTTTATATTTTAGGTAAATAACTTGACTGTGAGGTTTTGAAATATTCTCACAAAATGAGGAAAAGAATATCTTCTTCTTAGCTTAATACCATTTCAGTGTAGAAAATAACTGGGGACAAGGTGCACATAATAACATATACATGTAAGAAAATAAGTTATACTATATTTGTTGCTCACCCTGTGTAGTTCCTGATGCATCCTGGATCAAAGCTGGCTTGGATCTGCTCTTCCTGAGTGTGATGAGGGGGACAGGGACCAACAATGAAGCACAGCTTCTGCAGCTTTTGGCCTGCAGGCTGGATCTCAGTTGACTGAGCAGTAATGATACAAAGCGACATACACTGGGAGAGGTAAACAGGTCTTTGGGTGTTTTTTAAACTTTTGGTGTTTTTTAATCCTTTTAAATGAAAAATAGATTGAAACTGGGAAACACTCAGGTCACAAAAATATCCCCAGACAAAGCCAAAGCAGATTTGACATGTCTTAGGGGCTTTCACAGAGCCAGCTCCATCCTCAGTGCCAGCTCCATCCTCAGCACCTATTTAGCATTATGTTCCACCCTGTTATATGTTGACAGCATAGAACAAGTTTAAATTCATTATCCATTGGATTAAGGCAAATAAGACACAAAAAAATAGAGAACCAGATCATTTTATTGAATGTATTGTTTTCAAGCACAATTGGCAGATAGATTGCTCTACAATTGTATTTGGTAGCTCATAAGGGAGAAAGGAGAAGAAGCATTAACTCACGCTTTGATCTTTTCCTTATCCTTCCCTGTTACCAGAAGCCTCCAATTGTGAAAGCCATTCCTGCCAGCTCTGATGCTTTGAAGGATTATGTCTTTCCCTTTTGTCTCTTCAAAACTGACTTTCTCCTGGAAGGTTTGGACAAAGATTAATCCTTGCTAGGAGAAAGACTGCATATGTTTTGGGCAAGCCACTTGACTCCAGGAAAGATCTTGGTCTTGGTTTTTTCTCTCACTGAAAAGGATCAGGCTCAGCTGAATTAGCTCCAAGAACTCTGATACAGCTTACATGACTACCTACAATTGATCATCTGTGACCATTTCCTTTTGTTAGGTCTTTAGAAACATCAAGGTGTTTAAAAGTCCCCTAAAAGCAATCAAAACGACATGGATTTTAGGAGTCTTGGCATTATTAAACTGTACAACTGCTATCTTGCATAATATGTATTTTTACTGTGTTTTTACACTTTTCCTGGTTTATTGAGCTCCTTTACTGCTGAACTGAATGTCGAGATAGTCTTCTGGTGCATTTGGGACCCCTCTCACCATCCACACATGCAGAAGCTTGTAAATAGCCTGTGGAGCAATAAGAACTCTGACGTTATGGTTCCCTTTGGACACTAACATAAAAGAAATAATGCACTCCAACAGCAGGGTAAGTATTTATGAGTCCTATGCAGAAGTCATACTCAGCATAGAGAGTAGTATTTCAGTGAAACACTTAAGATCACACATGCTTTGTTTTATTTCCTTCTTAATCCTACAAATTAAAAAATCTTTTATTTTTTTAATTCTTTTAAAATTTTTTTCTTTGTGTTCACACTGAGTCACAGTTTGAAAAACATTGAGCTAACTTGGGGGAAGCTCAAGTTGCTCTTGAAACATTTCTTTCTGTCTAAAGTTTGGATATTGTCTCAGTTGTATAATCAAATGTCTATCAATCAAACCTCTCACTTATCTTATTCCAAATGTCTCTGCTTTTGTTTTCAGTCTATCCGCGTTAAGCCTCATGTAGTAGTCTGACAGCCACTTTTGCAATATTACATGTCTTAATTCAAGTCTCTCCTTTATCCCCAGCAGCTGACATAGTTTTCCCTTTCTATTAAAGTAATATTTGTCTTACTTTAGTGGTTTGTTTTATTATATCCAGTTGATGTACCTCTACTTTATTATTTTCCTATTCCCTTGCTACTTTCTTTGTTATTTAGCCTTCTTCTCCCCAGTATTTACCTTATGCACTTAATATTTTTCTTCTGTTAATATGTGCTTCCACCAGAATATCTCTTCATTTTTGGTTCCTTATATTTTTCTCCTCTGGGATTTATCTTATTACTCTTGCCAGGTATTTACATCACACTCACTAGTTGTCTTTTTTGATGTGTTGGTTTTAATATTTATTTTGTCTTGTCTTTTTCCCTTCATAATAAATCCAATAAAGTCTCTCTCTGTTTCTTGTATTGAAATGTATCTTACCAGAGTATATAGCAAGTTTATAGTGATAACATGGCAACTATTAGCTCAGACTCATAGTTTCTTTCAACAAAAGCAGTGACAAAGTTAACAGTTTCAGAGACAAAAGATCAAATGTCTGCATCACAATCTTGCTGTCTTCAGTATTATTGTTTTTAGGTACATCTGTAACCTGAGGTCTTTACAAGAGTGACCTTCTTGTATGTCAATATGCGAGGAAAAGTGTCAGGGTGAGTATATTCAAGGAAGAGAAAAGCTACCTCCATTAGTAATTCAGACATTATCCTCTTGATAGCAGGTTCCTCTGCAATCTTCTCTCTTGTCATCCTATTCTCTTACACCCTCAAAAGAACAGAGAACATGCCCTCCTTAATGAACAGGCTCTGTGGACCTTGTTCTGACTGGAGAAAAGTATTTTATGCTTTCTTGTGTCTACTACAGTTAAACTAATCCCAGTAATGGACTAGTAAAGCTTAGTGATGTGTGTTTCTAGAGGTATGTACGGCTAAACTACAATTTAATCAATAAACTTCAATATTCACCTAAGTTGTAGAGGAGAGGTAGAGTAATTTTCTTCTCTTCATAGGTCCTCTATGTCTACGTCTTCACTACAAAATAGGACTTGCCCCTTCGACCTTATATTCCTTAATGTAGCAAAGGAATAATTCCCTATTTATGTGCACAGGGGAAAGATCATATTAGGTTCTTTTTTGTTATTCTCCTTTTTCATTCATTAATTCATTCTTTACTCTCATTCACTCTTGCTTTCTTCACTTCCTTTCTCTATTTTCAGAATGCCAATAGAAGTGTTACCACTGTGAGAGGACTGTCAGACTGCTAATAAGTGCAGAAATCTGCATCAGCCAAGCAAAATATTATACCTCTTCACAATGATTCAGGAGGTCACCACCACATCTCCAAATATCACCCATCCCAATAAATGTTTAAATAAAGTACAACTCATTTGAGAAAAGGAGCTATTAGGAAATTTTAAAAAGCTGAAGAAGTATGAGAGTTCATTTTTTTCCTGGAGTTTGCAGCTAGGTTATGAAAAAACCTGAGAACTGGGCCAGTTCTTCTACAACAATTTTTTTATTTACTACCAGCAGAAAACTGAATAACTTGAACTATATGCTGTGACAAACCAATTGTATATTCCTCTTTCAAAAGCAGTTTCATTTTCATTTTGCAGCTGTCAGAGGGAAGTGTTCCTGAAAACATTCAAAATGTTTCACAAAACAAGTCTGACTAAATTTTGCCCTAAGTCTCTAGTATGTACTTGCCACCCAAATTTTGAATTCTAAGGTGGATATGTTCACCTCTATGACCCTATATTGCCTTGTACTTAGGCTGCAGTACACTTCCACAACTCACCTCCAAAAAGAGTGATTCAATAGCCTTACTGCTAGTTTGAATAAAATCAAAGTAGTCTAATTTTGTTTTATACTACAAGAGGACAAAATGGTGGTACAAAAGCAGACTGCAGTTACTGTACTTTGAATGTGAAAAGGAAGGCAATGCCAAGGTTAACAGAATGTGGAACAGGATTCTGCAATCCATCACTACCTTTCTCTCAGCTGGAGGTGGGGTTGTTGAACAGATGTGTCAGGATTTCTGTAGAGAAAGGAAAAAAAATCTGGACAAACACAAAAGGAAAGCATTCTCTACTGAAGGGTGTCTTGAGAGAGGGTAGGTTGAGAAAGACTCTATGATGCCACTCAAACTATCCCCAGTCAATCAGTCCCTACGACATTACCTACTCATGTTTTTTCTATTTGGCACAAGGTACAAGGTGTCTGAGGGAAGCATCACAACAGAAGGTATTTTATCCTTCTGTGTGTCAACTCCGTCTACAAAGTAAAATGAAAAGCAGCTTGATTCCCAGTATTTTAACAAGTTTTTTATCTCTGATATTGATGAGTGACACACAGCCTTCACACTGATTGTAGATTTCTGTTTAGTCACATGGATATAAATATGTCAACAAGGTTTTATGAACTGTCTCACCATAAACTCAGAAAGAAATTATGTATGCAGAGTGTATAGAACAATCTCACAGAAACGTCTCAAGGCTTCCTCTGTCAAGCTCAAGGATGGATTTTTTTTAATATTTTTTTTTAACTTGAAGGCAACATGTCATCAGAAATAGGCAACTTAACAAGAAGTAACAGGTCAAGTTTAACAAGGCAAGACACTGCCAAAGAATTAAAAGACCAAGTTCCAGTGCATTGGACAAATTATTATGGTAGGTTGCATATATTGATTACATATATTGCTATGTCTGGAGTCAAAGATTATTCAGGAAGTTGATTAGAAAACATACCTTTCAGCCATATTGCTTTCAGCTTATCTAAACCTGACAGTTCAATCCATGGCTATGCATAATGAAGCAGAAAAGTATTTCTAGTGGATTTCATTAATTTGTTTCACATAGACGATTTTAACTTAAAAGTAAAAGGTTCAGATATACACTATCATCTTGGTCATTTCTGTTTGCACTTTTCAAGCACTTGATATGCCTTTCCTGTCAGAGACTTGGCATTTTTGTGTGTCAAAGAAATGTGAACATATAAAACTTTCTGAAAAAACATGGATAATTATTTGGAGTGGTAGTTGGGAAGGGAGAATTTAATATCATTTCTGGTTTTGGTTTGGGTTTTGGGGTTTTTTTTTCTATTTTGTTTTGCTTTGTTGTTTTGTTTTGTTTTGTTTTGTTTTTCCCCACAGGATAAAAGGGACAAATGACAGCAAATGAAAGCTATCTCTTTTGCTGGAGTGGTAATAGCAGTCCCAGTGAGGCATGGATTGAGCAACTTGAAAACTTTGAAAAAGAGAAGTTCAAAAATCAGAGTTTTAAAATACTTTACAATATTTCACAATATTTCAGATTAGGCTATTCATTTCCTGCCTGAAAGTCAGTATTTCTTTCTGCCTTGCTCCTTGATATAGAGTACTTTCCAAGGAGTATCCATCTGATTAATGATGGAATTTTTTCGTCAATGTGACTAACCAAATTAATTGTGAAATCAAGATCTTTGTTATCTTCAGGTAGTAGTGGGATTGGATATATTACTGTTTGCACATCTCTAGAACCAATCCCATTATGTATAAATTGGAATTTGATTTAAGCATCTAATTTATAAATATAAGACTTTAAACCAAGACTTTGGTTTAAATTTTCAAGGCATGATTAATAAATCTGCCTAGTAAATCAGTCTTTTTTAACAAATAAACTGGGTTTCACAAAATAGATCTTAATACCCAGAGTATATGAAGTCCTGACTTATAAATCACAGATATGACTTAAAATCAGGCATATTGCTTATAAATCAGCAATGCTACTTTAAAAAGTGTCATGCTTCTGAAAAAGGTGCAAGACAAATGATCCTTACTTTATGTATGTATATTTAATTTAGGTATTTAAAGTGAAAGCAATTATAAAGCTGCTTCTAAAATAATTATTTGAAAAACAGCACCTTAAAGAGATGATAGAGCAGAGGGGGAATTTTATTGGTATTCAGAAATGTGCACCTTGCCATTTGTAACTGTCTTTGTACTCTCCCCTCTGCACAGCCTGTCTGTCAGAGTTGTAGTATGCTGTCAGGGTTGTTGCAGCTCTGATGCTTGTTTTTCTCTCGTTTGATTTTTCTAAATATGCCCTTTCCAGTCTCAGTAACAAGAGATAGACTACTGTGGTTTATTCATTCCTAGATGCTATTTTAAAGGTTGGTCCTAAACCACAGTTTACAACCTCCAACTTTGAGTTGGTGGAAAAAACGAGAAGAGATTAACAGATTCTTAAAAATACTGAAAGTAATATTTTTTTCTAATTTCCTTCACTGAGTTTCTTCTTTTCTTGTGTTTAGTGGGAGCATTTGTGAATGATTCTGCATCCTTCAGTCAACTACTCAAATAAGTAAAATACCACCAGACTTTTAAAGCTGACTTCAGTGTATATAGGAAAACTCAATCAGTTCCTTCCCTAAAGTTCTTAAATGTTTAGGTTTGGTGTGATTTGGTTTTGCATTTTGGGTTGTGGCATTTTTGTGTTTGGTTTTGTATTTGGCTTTTGAGGAAGAGAGAGATGATTTTTTGATTAGTAGGAAGTAAGTTTATGAAGTACCATGTAAACCCATAATTATTTCAAGTCAAACTAGTATGAGCTAAATATAGTCATTAAAATGTTTTAGCACTGTTTGTTAGAGCTCTGTATACCAGTTTTCAACTCTCAAATATTATAAAACTCTTACCATATACAGAAGCAGAGACTTTATTTCCTTCTCCCCTGTCTAAACCCATAACATCTTCTGCACAGTTCAAAACTGCTGAATTTTTCTTTTGGGACTGGAAAGATACAGGTTCACACCCTCATTCTTTCTACACTTCTCCCATGCTGAACCAGCATCCTGACCAGAAGGCTGCTAGAGGGAGTAACAGAGAGAAATAAATGCCTTTCAGTTTTCCCAGCTTTACTTTGCCTAGGTATTATATCAAAATATAATCACTGCAAGGTTTAAAATATGTTCCTTGACAAAAGTAGATCTTTGGGACAGACACATATGGTCTGCTCTGTTGTCTTTCTCTCATTTCAATAAAAATTCTTAAGCACCATTTCTTCTCTGTAACCAGTGTTCGCAATGGAAAAAAATTAAATTAATTGAGAATTTATACCAAAAATAATTGTGAAAAAACCCCACATCTTATCACACTTACTTTAAAGCATGTTCCATCTCACTTTTTTTTTCTTCTTTGCATATAGCTAAAAATAAAAAAAACTAAAAAAAGCTTTTAAATTTTAGTAGATTTATTTACAGTATTTAATCTGTCAGTCTTAGCTCTTCTCATATATATATATATATATATATTTTTTTTTTCCTAAATGCCTGGAAATCATTCCTAAATGACAGTGAGAAGTTCTAATACCCAAGTTCTCAGTTTACATTGGTTAGGTTTTTTTTGTTTTGGTTTGGTTTGGTTTTTTTGTAGGCACATTTATTGGAGTAATATTTTTCTTGCAATTATTATCCAAGAGACCGGGTGCATAGCTGATGTTACTATCAACTTAAAACTAAATAAATGGAATTTAATATACAAAATTAATCATCTGATTTTGTTTATTTCCTGTGATGATATAGCCCTGTCACTCTCGTTGTGATAGTGCAAGGATACATACAAATTTAAGTTTTTATGAGAGCTCATTAACCCAGCAAAGATCTATACTGACAGAGCAACTCTATTTCTTGTTTTCCCATGATTTTATTGCTAACACGCACACAAAATATCATAAAAATGTTCTTTTTGTGTGTGTGTGTGTGAAAGAGAATGATCCATGACTGTTTACTATGCTTATCTTTCTATACCTTAGTGTCTCCTTTGTAAAATGCAGATTATAATGATGTTTTGTAATGTCTTTTTTTTTTTTTCCCTTTTTTTTTTTTTTTTTCTCCAGTCTTTATTTTAACCACCTTGGTTTTTTATGATCTGTTTTTGGCAATATCCAAAATATGAGTAAATGTCTTGCCCAGCTCCCAGGTACATTGGGCACATTGCCTTTATAAAGGGGATATGTGGTCACAGCTGTCTCTCTAGTTTCTAGGAGAGACAATAAATAGCAATAATCGTACACTCTTGAGTTTTTTAAAAATGTATTTTTTGTTATTGCAGTCAGAAATAATTTTCTATATCAATGCACGATATAACAAAAATAAATATTGCAAACATGGGAAGGAAGTAAGAGGAGTAAACACAAAGCCAATAAAAGGCAAGTTGACCACTAAGGTACTTTATAAGGTACGCGCATGTTGTAAAACTGGTGCTAAGGGACAGAAGCTGAAGAGTGAAGGAGCTACTGGGAAGAACTTGACTTTGACACTGTGAATGTTTTGAGAAGTTTACTTCAGACTGGAGGTAGTACCTCCCACAGGCTGAATGGTCATCAAAAGGTAGGACCTGTTGGGTACATGCCTGCCATTCAACTTCCCTTGTACTTTCACCCAGGAGGAACAAGCTTCCTGTATTCTGAGATTGACCCCCTGGTGCTAACCAAGTCATGATGTGTAGGGAAGGTAAGCAAATTCAAAAGCAAATACTGAGTATTGGCTCAGTAAAGACCTCTTGGTCAAACTGAAACAAAAGCAGGAAATGAATAGGCAGAGGAAGGAGGGACATGCATCCTGAGAAGAATATAGAGATACTGCCTGGGGGTGCAGTGAAAGGGTCAGGAAAGCTGAGGCATAGCTGGAGGTAGATTTGGCAAGCAATGTGAAGAATAAAAAGGTCTGTTACAGATACGTTAATGAGAAAAGGAAGGCAAAATAAATTTTGCACTCCTCATCAATAAGTGAGATCAGATGTGGTGACAACTGAAAAGGAGAAGTTTGAAGTGCCCAGCAAATTTTTTTGCCCCAGTTTTCACTGGCAATTGCTCTTCCCACATCTGTGAAGTCCCTGAATCTCAAGGTGAGGACCGTGAGAATGAAATCCCACCCACTGTAGGAGAAGATCAGATTCAAGACCATCTGAGGAATCTGAACATATACAAGTCCATAGGACCTGATGAGATGCACCCCAGGGTCCTGAAGGAATTGGCTGATGCAGTTGCCAAGCCACTCTCCATCACATTTGAAAAGTCATGGCAATCAGGGAAAGTCCTCAGTGACTGGAAAAAGGGGAACATCACAGCCATTTTATAAAAGAGTGAAAAGGAGGACTCTGGGAACTACAGATCACTCAGACTCACTTCTTGTACCCAGTGAGATCATGGAACAGATCCTCATGGAAGGTATATTGAAACATATGGAAGTTAGGGAGGTGACTAGAGACAGTCAACATGGCTGTACCAAGGGTGAATCATGGCTGAGGAGTCTGATGGCCTTCTAGAATGGAAAGGCTGTACAGATGAATAAGAGAAGAGCTATGGATGTCATCTGTCTTGACTTCTGCAAGGCCTTTGACACGGTCCACCACAATACCCTCATCTCTGAATTAGAGAGAGATGGTTTTAATGGATAAACAATTTGATAGTTAAGGAATTGGCTGGATGGCCAAAAATTAAAAGTGTTGCAGTCAATGTTTCAATGGCCAAATTTAAAACAGTAAAAAGTTATGTCCTTTGAGGGTCTGTATTGGGACCAGTACTATTCAATATCTTTATTAATAATATAGTCAGTGGGACTGAACACACCCTCCCTGATGTCATCCAGAGAGACCTTAATAGGCTTGAAAAGAGAGCCCATATGAACTTCATAAACTTCAACAAGACCAAGCACAAGGTCCTGCACCTGGGTTGGGGCAGTCACATCAGTACAGACTCAAGGATGAATGGATTACGAGCAGCTCTGTGAAGACAGACCTGTGGATATTGGTAGATTCAAAATTTTAATATGAGCCAGCAATGTGCATTCGTAGCCCAGAAAGCCAATCACATCCTGGACTGCACCAAAAGAAGCGTAGCCAGCAAGTGAGGGAGGTGATTCTGCCCCTCTACTCCGCTCTGGTGAGACTCCACCTGGAGTACTGCATCCAACTCTGGAGTCCCTAGCACAAGAAAGATATAAACTTGGTGAAAGGCCATGCAAATAACCAGTGGTCTGCGACAACTCTCCTCTGAAGAAAGATTGAGAGAGTTGGAATTGTTCAGCCTGGGGAAGAGAAGTCTCTGGAGGGATCTTATTGCAGTCTTTCAATATATGTAGGGGGCTTATAAGAAAGACAGAGAGGTCTTCTACCAGGGTCTGTAGTGACAGGACAATGGGCAATGGTTTGACACCGAAAGAGTGTAAGTTTAGACTGGATGCAAGGAATAAATTCTTTGCAAGGATGGTGGTGAGACACTGGCACAGATTGTTCAGAGAACTTGTGCATACCCTGTCATTAGAAGTGTTCAAGATCAGATTGGATGAGACTTTCAGTAATCTGATCTAGTGAAAGATGCCCCTGCCCAAGGAGGCAAGGGTTGGACTAGATGATCTTTAAAGGTTCCTTCCAACCCAAACAATTTTATGATTCTATGATTTTATACAGACAAAACTAGAGATTATCAAAAGTGATGATTTGTATGTAGCTTTTTTGGGGGGTTTGTTTTTGGTTTGGTTTGGTTTGGTTTGGTTTTGTTTTCCAAAATTATACTGACTACAATATCTTATTTATAATGTAGGTAGATGTTTTGCTCCATCATCACTATCACAGTACTGAGCCCAAGGCAAATATATTAAACCCACACATATTGGATAAAGTCTTGTGTCTTTGAAAATGTTTCTCTGATTCTTATCATTAGCAACAGCAAGCTAACACTTTACACATTATTTCAATGCTATGGGAGCAGTCTCAGCATTAAGGCTGAAATGTTGCACCCTGAAACTTAAGGAGAACTTTCACTCACTAAATTTCAATTTCTTGATTCCTCTAGATATCTATGAGGAGCATTGAAGACATGAACACTATAAAAAATAGGAACACTGTAGAAAATAACAGGCTTTCAGCAGAGCAGGGAGCTCACTGACTACTACTTCATACCCATTGTTCTCCCATTTTTTAAATCAAAATATTCTGACCAATCTTTCAGGGAGAAACTGGTATTTCTACAGACTGCTGTGACTCTAGCTGGGTTTTTTTCTGTTTTGTTCAGGACTTTTTTCCCACTTAGCAGTTTTAAGGCTCAAGAAAATATTTTTTATCTCCTCTTTTAAAATTTATATGGCGATCTTAGTTGTATTTTGTCACTGAAGATGTGTTAAAACTGCTCTTTGGCTTTAGATGATTAGCGAAACAGTATTCCTGTACTTACCAAACTTTTACAAATATTTTACAGAGAAAAGTAGTTGGCTTAGAATAAATCCACAGTGTGATTTTACCTAATTAGGTGCTTAATTTTAGGAATAGATGCATGGTTATCTCTTTCTATTTAATAATATAGGAGGTAAATGGATTAAACAGCAGCCTAAAACATTGTCACATGCCAGATGTTTAGGACAGACAGAAGATTACCTTTCATCTCATTCTTTTAAGAAATTGTCATCCACCTACATGGGTGAAAATCTAGTAGAAATTCTATGTTGAAAATCTGATTTCTGGACTGTTTACTCACTAATTTTGAGTATAATGCACTTTCAGAATCTCTTGTCTGCTGCACTCCTTGCTGCACTGCAAGTGACAGCTTGTAGTGGATCTGAGGATACCGCTGTTTATTTAAAAAACAATGAGATAAGAGCTACTTGATTACCCACTTACTTACTCACTACACCACAGCATGGCATTCAGTACAACTCAGCTTCTTTTCCCTGCAGGGGGGTCGTTGCTGGGCTGGGAAAGTTGGGCAGCAAATCCTATCAATTCATGTCATGCCCCTGCTCACAGTTACCAGCCTTGGGTGTCACTGGCCAAGGTGTTTCCCTAGGAGTCTCCCAGCTTCCATCTCCATTCATCTCTAGGACCTCTGGGATCTTTCCTTGCTTCCAGGATCTTTCCTTCAGCCGCAGTAAACCCAGGATCTTCACCAACACCTTTCTGAGGCCACTTCTTTCTAAGGCCATTTCTTCTTTTTATCAACCCTCTTTTTCAGCACTGGCCCTTCTGTTTGTAACCGTACACCCCTAGTTTTCCCTAACTAAATAGTATGTAGGCAAAAGCACAACATATGATCAGCTCCCTGATTGGTGGTTCTCTATCATGTCTTTTTATTAACTGAAGGGTTTGGGATGTGCTAAAAAATTTACAACCGGCTGTAGTGGTTTCACTTGAGTAGCAGCTAAACACAGCTGCTTGTTCACTCTCCCTGCCCCGAGAGATTAAGGGAGAGAATGGGAAAGGTAAGAGTAAGGAGATTTGTGGGTTGAGATAAAAACAATTTAATAATCAAAATAAAATAAAACTTATAAGAATAATTATAATAGCACTAACAGTAGAATATGGAAATGAGTGACACACACTGCAATTGCTCATCACCTGATGACCAATGCCTAGCTTGATCCCAGCAAGTGATCCCAGAGCAGAGACAGTCCCAAAACTGGAACCACTGCCCCGGATGGACAAGCCCAAGCAATCCCCAAACTAGTACCCAGCTTTCCAGTCAACCCTCATTAGTATACTGAACATGGCCTTATATGATATGGAATATCTCATTGAAGTATCCAAATGCCAGTTTTGGGGTTTTCTAATTACTACACATTTCACTCCTAGTCCTTCACACTTGCAGACTAGCAAAACACAAAGTCCTTGGACTTCAAGCAACAACTAAAAACATCAGTAAGTTCAATAAGTGTAAGCATAGGGTCCTGCACCCAGGAAGGAATAACCACAGGCACCAGTACAGGTTGGGGGTTGACCTGTCAAAAAGCAGCCCCGCAGAGAAGGACCTGGGAGTACTGGTGGATTACCAGATGACCATGAGCCAACAATGTGCTTTCTGGCCTAGAAGGCCAGTGGTATCCTGGGGTACATTAAGAAGAGTGTGATCAGGAGGCCAAAGGAGGTTCTCCTCCCCCTCTGCTCTGCCTTGGTGAGGCCACATCTGGAGTATTGTGTCCAGTTCTCGGTTCCCCAGATCAAGAAAGATAAGGAACTTCTGGATAGAGTCTTTGTACTAGAGTGGAAGACTATAAAGATGATTAAGGGGATGGAGCATCTTTCTTGTGAGGAAAGACTGAGGGAGGTGGATCTGTTTAGCCTAGAGAAGAGAAGACTGAGAGGGGACCTTATTAATGTTTATAAACATCTACAGTTTGAGTGTCAAGAGGATGGGGCCAGACTCTTTTCAGTGATGGCCAACAATAGGACAAGGGGCAATGAGGACAAGCTGGAACACAGGAGTTTCCACTCAAACACGAGGAAAAACTTATTTACTGTGAAAGTCACAGAGCACTGGGACAGGCATCCCAGAGAGATTGTGGAGTCTCCTTCTCTGGAGATATTGGAAATCCGCCTGGATGCTTTCCTGTGCAACTTGCTCTAGGTGAACCTGCTTTGGCAGGGGGCTTGGACTAGCTGATCTCCAGAGGTCCCTTCCAATCCCTACCACTCTGTGATTTTGTGATTCTGTGAATCTGTGTAACGCCTATGACGCAAGTATACCACTAGACAGAATTCACTTTAGCATCATTTCAAGAAGTGATACAAATAAATATCTTCTAACAATGAGAATAATCCAATTCCCAGGTGAATGAAGAAAAAATTACTGACAGTCAAATAGCTGACCAAGATTATTGTTTGGGGGAAAAAACCAAAAAAACGCCAACAAAAAAAAAGTGGTATAAAAATGATAATGGCCATAAGTCAAAAGACGAGGTTTAAGTAAATGTTTGAAATGCATGTATTTATGCTGTGAGAACAGCACAGAAGATAACACTTATGAATGAGATGGGAAAAGAATGTGTCAAGGTGAGCCCAAAAAGTTTTTGCTGAAAATTCAAAGCCCCAGACAGTTTTAAGAAAGAGGAAGAAAGGAAAGACAAAATGTAATTATAATTGTGATTGCTTTTTTTTTTTGTCAGTTTTCTTTTCACGTTGGTCTTAAAACAGCTAAGACAGTGACTGTTTTTTTCTGAAAGACGGATTTCTTTCAATAATAGAAATTTGTCATGAGTAAAAAGCAAAAAAAAAAAAAAATCCTTTACATGATGACCATGCTTTTTCATATCATAAACTGAATAATATCTACAAAATATTTCATTTGATTTGAAACTAGATATGAACTATTCATACCTGATTCTTGAAAATATCTATTTTGTATTATATGGTTTATCAACCATAGCTGGTTTTAATATATAATATGAGAAACAAGACAGACTTTTTAGAACAGTGAAGGCTACTTTTATGTGATTTTGGATTTAATACAGCTCTAAATTTCCACCTACTCATTTATTTATTTATTTATTTATTTATTTTAAGATTATCTCTTTGAATAACAGTTGAATAACAGATCATACAGTGATCAGAAACTGCTGGTTTTCTTAAAAAGTGCTGGAATTTTTCAAAGATTAAGGACTACGGGTTTGGTAACAAAAGCTTGTGTACAGAAAGGTGGTGTCGCATCTCTTATTTCCATCCTCTCCTCTCTATGGTATCCCACTAACTTCAGTGGGATACTTGTCCTTGCAAATTTCACACCAATAGAATTCAGTGAAAGGTGGAAAGTTTATCAGAATGAAAATTTACCAAAGACTATTATATTTTTATTCAGTATTAAATCCTGCTGTATGGTCACTGGCAAATGATTCAGTTATAAATATGTAAATTTATTACTCTGAAATGTAAAAAAGCTGCCTTAGTTAGGAGGTTGATTTAAAAAAGACAAATCAAAACCCCAACCATGATGGAAAACAATAATTAACCTCAATAAGAAAAGTTAAATCCAAGCAGATGGAGGAACATATGCTAACTAAAAAATAGATGTAATTTGCTGTGTGAAGAGAAATCAATAAGAGCTAGAATTTTAGATTCTCTTTTTGTTTGTCTGTGTTGCCCTAAATGAATTGCAAAATTTAAGTTACAAAAAGGAGCATACTTTCACAAGTACCTTAGCAGTGAAACAATGCAATGTGTCCAGGTAGATAAGGCCCTACCTGCAACACCTTAAATGATGCCTTAAGTGTATTGCTGAACTGAGGACAAATTAAGGTAGAAAAAGATGTTTGCTGTTAGGGTAAACCTGTCTTACCGATCAATCTCCTATTCATCAATATTTCAGTTTGAACACATTCACTATAATTTTCAGCAATTGTGACTTATAGAGTATTGGGAAAAAAAAAAAAAAAAAAAAAAAAAAGCCACACCAAGAAAACCCCTAAACAAACAAACAAAAACCACCAAAAAATCCCCAAACCACATCTGTTTTCAGCTCATTTTGAACAAGTTTTTCATTAATTCTCTGTTGTTATGGGGACTGCAATGATGTTTTATTGCTACTCAAAGATGCAAGGTCCAGGTTTGATTGAGAGATCAAGATTAATAGAAAGGGACTTGGGTTTTTGTTTGGTTTTCAGTCTGTATTTTCTAAACTACCAATTCTGTCTAAAGAGAGAGAAGAAGCCAAAACAAATGAACAATTAGTCAAAACTTCAACGGTATCTTGGCAAAGATTTTAGATATAGATTATTCTGTGAGAGGGAAGTAATCATAAAACACTCTTCACTCTCATTATCAGTTGCAAAATCTTAGAGGAGCAAGAAATACTGGATATGTTAATTCTTGTAATTTAATTAACACTACTGATTTCCATTACCATCTTCCTCACACTTAGAAGCTACGCATTCATCTCCCACCTTCAATGAGTAATGGATACCTTTGGGAGAGAGATTAAAAAGTCAAGAGTTGGAGCCCTGCATCCTATGGTTATGGGCCCATGCTGATTTCAATGAGCAATTACAACCAGTCTCTGTTATGTTACCCTGTGTACACATTTTTATGAAGTGTATAAACCTTACTTCAAAAAATTCACAGTGAAATTATTTGTGTGGAGTGTTTCTTCTCTAAAGCTAGGTTCAGTGTTCTGTTAAATAAGTATTGAAAATTCCTTTACAAAGGGCCATAAAACCTTAGCAGGATGCAGTGTTGTAAACAAAAGTACGAGATCATGCAGTTCTGAAACTATTTGAAATCAAAGAAATTCAGTATTAATCAATACAATTAAGAGCTCTGTACAGAAGAGTTTCAAATATGTTGCTATCACAGATAATTGTCACATACAATCTATTTTAATCAATTTCAAGAATAATTAGGAGTTTATTTCTTTTGCACTGCTGCTGCTAGAAAGCTATTCAAATCCTTGTTCCTCAGTTTCTTATAAACTACACTTGAATGCCTTCAAATAACACGCAAAAGGTTAACTTGATGTTGCTGAAGAAATTTATTCTATTTCCCATTTACCAGTGGGTTGGGGTTTTTTGTTTGTTTTGTTGGGTTTTTTTAAATTATTCTTTCTTCCAAAAATTGGTTTTAAGTCCACCTCTAATCCAGCTGTTTGTTTGCCATTTGATATCATCATTAACTCCACAGGATTTTTAAAAGAAAAATTGCTGTCAGGTCAGAAGTGGTATGACTCATGTATGCTGGGGATTAGGATATTGTATCTGATTTAGGCATCTGATAGTCTTTGAGTTTTGTTCTCAAATGGCATAATTCATATATTTCTCTAGAAATATTAGTCAATCCACCCTGTCCTCATGTTTGAAATTCTAAATGCAGAATGATATAATAAGGGTAGTTCCTTATTCTGTCCTATATGCAAAACATAAGCCACTAAATCAATTTTTGCACTGACCAACAGCCCCAATCAGAGTTTATATTTCAACTTAGATTAGTGCTGGCTAAGCCAAAATCCACTATATCTACGTAAACACAGTATTCTCTACAGAACCTCTCAGACACTTGACATTAAAACAGGATTCCGTATTATATGGCTACAGGCACAGCTATGTATTTGCATGGACATCTCTTGTAAACAGCATTTGTAAATTTCCAATTATATCAATGGGATTTTTAGTCTTCAAGGACTGCAAAGTCTCCTAACAGCTAAACAACAAAATCTTCCTCTCCTTAACAAAGTACTTGGAGTTTTATGGCCTAAAATACCTAGAAATTCAATCAATCTGAGCATCATTTTTGTTGTATAAATGGGTTTGAGAAATGTATTTTAGTTTGGTTTATATCTGCTGTACTTCTGATAGCCTATTTGGAAGTCTTCATGTACTGGAACTCAGATTCTTTTCTACGTGATCATCTAAAAATCAAAAGGGACACATAAGTGTTTCAGAAAAAGGCAAAGTCTGAAAAAATAGTATAATTATGACTCTACTGAGAAGTCTGTAAGGAAAAAGACATAAAAATAAATTAATTTATTTTAATATTTTTCCAGTGGTTAATTGCCTTCATCTTAGAAAATATGTTTGTATGGTCTCATTTGAAATCTTCTAGCTACACGTTTTATCCAGTGATTCTTGTTCCTCCCTTGTCAAGCAGATCAAAGAGTGCTCTGCCATTCAGCACTTTCTCCCTGCAAATGTACATTTTATTTAAGGTACCTTTCAATCTTGTCTTTGTTAAGAAAAACAGACAGTATTTTTAAAGTTTTACAATAAAAGACATTTTCTCCAGCTTGAATGACTTGAAAGCCTTTTTTTTCACTTGCTTTGTGTATCCCCTACAATTTGTCAACCACTTTTAAGAACCATGATATCACAAGTCTATGCAGAAATCTGGTAGCAGTCTTGCTTATTCAGTATGCATAGTTAAAAGTTTTTGTTACTCCTTAAGTTATATTCTTAAAGAACAGGCTAGCTTTTTGGCACAGCATTATGTCAGCAATTAGTTTTCAATTCCTTGCACAACATCACCTTTAGAAGCATTTTTAGAATGCCACTTCCCAAGATAAAAACCCTACTCATTGCGTTGTTTGGTATATATTTGGCTTTCAGTGATCCATAGTAGTAAAATTTTAACTTGCTGCCAGGATCTTTCTGGAGTAAACTAGTGAGTTACCTCCCAATCAAAACATAGATGTGATTCTGGAAAGTTTACTCTAGAAACCAGCCCCAAAAGGTGATATAAATGGAACTGCACAACAACTGGCTGCTTTGTCGTATATAACATCCATGAACTCACCTTTGTTATCTCATAAGCATATCTATTTTCAGTTTAATGCAATTAAAAAAAAAAAAAAATACCCCAATAGTACGCAGTAGAGCTCTTATGTTGATTAAAAAAAAAGGAAATATTTAAAAAAAAATAGTTTTATTAATCCCTATAGTGTGAGGACAGTCCAAGTGGACAACTTCTAAACATTTCAGGGATCACTAACTGGAGAGGATATAGTTAACATCTGCCTTAGGAGTGCCTGTTTTCTTGTTTGCCAACAATAAAGATATCAAAAGGCAATTGGATTTTCCTAGAAAACTCCATTGGGAAGGAATTCAAGGATGTTTCCCCATTTGAAATTTGAGAAGTGCTTTTTGTTCATTCATTCGTTCATTCATTCATTCATTCATTCATTCATTCATATTTTGTACTACGTTGATATTACATATCATTACTTTTCATATCAGAATGTCAAGTCATGATGTCAAATATCTGATAAATGTCTAATATTATTATATATATACTTCTAATTTTATTAACAAATTTTTTATTAACATTGAGGAATGATATAATGATCCATTTTCCATTAAAAAGTCTTACCATCTATAATTATATCCATGTACTTCATTCCTCTATCATTTTAGTCTCATTGAAGCTTTTTAATTGTTTTCCTTTAGATTGCTCTCAGAAAAAAAAATATTACATTTACCCAATCATGTTACTTGTTTTTCTCATTTGTTTTTAATTGGCATGGTAAAAGACCTCTTTGATTTCCTTTATATACTCATATATATTCAGAACAAAGATAGACAAACTATAAATCTCCTTAAGTTACCTTTTCTTGATCTTTGGCAGTAAGGTAGACTTTAATCAAACTTGTTCTCCTTGGCCATGGGAGTACCGTGTTTTTTCTGTACAAATATTAACTTTAAATAGTGCACATTTTTTGTTTGTACTTTTTTGGGTTTTTTTTTTTCAGTCCTTGACTTAGCATTTTCATTAATTCTGGGAAATCAAACCTTCTGAAATGCAAGAACATATATGTGAGCAGATTATTGCCTAATATCTCAGTTATTAAAGTCAAGCCATGGTTTTGTCCCCATATACAAACTAATGACTTTTACTCATTTCCCCATCCTCTCAGGCTTTGCTGAACAAGTTGCAATTTATAATCTGAACATTACGATCACACCCATCACCTCTCCAGATTCCAACATTACCACTCATATAAAATTTCTAATTAATAAGTTCCTCATGCATGCTTTCCTGATTCCTAAAACTTTGGAATAAGCAAGTGGAAAACTTTATTTTCTTGGACAAATTGCTTCAATTTGGTCACAGCAGGCAGAGTTTGCATCTGCCCCTCATGTTTAAATTAAAGGCAATGAGTAGATTTTATTTCCATTTAAGATAAAACCTGTTATTTTAATCTGATGATATCTTTAATTTTTACTCATTTCTCCTATGTATATATGTATGTATATATAAGTGAATCAGCTGGCTGCGGCATGACCTGAAAACTCAAAATTACCCTTTAAGTACAGCAATATAAATTCAATATAAGCCAGCAAACCAAACTGTGTGTTTTTCTCCAATGTCACTACTAATCTCTTAATATCTCCTATTTTAGCAGATAGAAAGCACAGGATAGACATTTAAAACACAAACTGTCATCTTCACCTTCAATTCACATAATTTCTCTTTGAAATTATGCCACGTATGGAACATGTGCAAGTTACATCCTGATCTGAGGCTCCAGCAAACCACCAACAACCTACATTTCACTAAAGCAAATTGACTATTTTAGTTAAAGATTTAATTTTGCTCTTTTTTTGTTTGTTTGTTTGTTTTTGTTTTTAATGAAAATGGGATAATGATGGTTATTTGCAGTTAAAACTGTGTCAAGCCCCCAGTACTTTGAAACCTCATTCCTTCAAGATTTCACGCAGTGCTTTATACCTCTGAGAATGGCATAACTGATGGAAGTTAAAGCAGTCTCTGTGTAATCTCCTAGTCTTTTTGTGCTATGATCTTTTCCTAAACCCAGTCCAAAGGGAATGTGAGAAATTCTCACTCCTAACCACAGAGCCTATCTTCTTAAATTAAGCTGCAGAGAATTGTGCTTCCAGCTCTTAAAGTTCCCCATGTATCCACCACGTCAAAAGCAAGGGGCTGTAAAACACTTAACATCAGATGAACGGGCAGGCAAGGCTGAATGCCACAGCTGAGGAGTGGCTGATGAACAGGAGCTGTAGGTGTCTCTGCCAGAGAATTTCAGTTGTAGTTCCAGCTTAGGCAGGTGGGAACAAAATACAAAGACAAAAGTAGAAGTAAGGTTTGAAAGCAGCACCTAGGTGGGAATCTTGTGTGCAGTTAAGAAAAGAAACACACTAAGCGGAAACGAAAGTACAGCCTTAATGGGGAAGACAAGGATGTTGAACATGACTAAAAGGATGGTAAGCAGTGAAAGAATTTTAATTGGGGAGTTTTATGGCTTGAGCTTCAGGAGATAAAACTGATTTTCACAGCAGCATTCTAGAAGGATTTAAGGGGAACAAAGCAAATAGCCTGGCTTTTATCATAACCTGTGCAATGGTTATATGGAGCTTTATGGATGTCTGTTATCCTTAGCTTTATAATGATTTTTTAAAAGACTTAGGGAGGGGTCAAAAGAGAGAAAGTTTCTTCTGTGTTATGTGAAGGATATATTCTGGGGGACAGAAAGTTCTCTCTTTCTAAGCTAACCATCAGAGCCAAAAATATTCAAGATTTGTAAATGCTGTCCAGCACACAAATTAAGACCCAAGTAAACAAAGAAATCTCAGCATGAATTATAATAAACTCCTTCCTAATTGTATCATGATCACAGTAGATCATGATCTTGTTTTATAAAACTAGTTCTGAAAAAAACAAAACAAAACAAAAAACACACAAAAAATTTTTGACCTCTTTTGCTAAAATAATTCTATTACAACTTCAATAGATTATTGATTTTGTTTCCTGAAAGTCTATACATAGTGAATTTGTCATTTTAAAATATACATTACTTTTCATGCTGTAATAGTAAAGGGTATTATACAATCTAAGAAAAAACTTCTCTACTTATGAAAATACACAGATGTAGTAGCCTATAATGGGTATGAAACAAAGGCAACAGTGGAATTTCAAGTTAATTAATAGTTTTCAGGTAGTTCACTGACTGAATATAACAATTATCATATTAACACACCCTATAGTTAAGGACCTCTACTGTAACATGTATGACTTCCTAATTCATAGCTTCCATATACAGGCTCATGTTTCAATCTAGAGCAATTTTACTGTGGATGATTTGTTAAAATCAAAAGGCATTTGAAAAGTAAATTCTATCAGTATCTTAACCGTGACAATGCAAATCAGAAAAATAAACATATAAATAAACAAATAAATCATAAAATTGGCTACATTATCAATATAGAGGTTGTAGAGTCATAAAAACAATATCTTTACCAGTGTTACACTGCTATCCATTCAAAGGAGACAGCACTTTTCAAATATTATGCCTAAGACTGCCCTTTTTATAAAAATGACTGGTAGGCAGAGCTCTGCTTCTTTGAACACTTTCTGGAGCCTTTGAATCTCAAGTCTTTGTCTTTCATTTTGGGCTTGCTCTGAAAATCTTTAGAGATTGTCATTATTTTGTTTCAGCTTTGTGTTTTTGAGGCATTAAAATAATAATGAAGAAGTAACCAAGCAGTCACCTGTTTGTATATGCAGAAGTCAACAATTTGTATATATTTGGACTACAAGAAAGAGATGTCTCTGCATCCAATGTAACCAGAATGAGTCATTATTCTTAGAGCTATCAAATATTTTTTGCATTGTAAAATTAAATCTGATAAACACTCAATTCTGATCTCTTTGTTACTGATAGCCCGGCATTTGGGTCTAATCATAATAAGGCTAGGTAGCAATTTACAGAACATTCTTTAAAGTAGATCAAGCATTTGAGGACTGACTCTAACTAAGGCCAGTTATTAAAAATGAAATTAAATCCCAGGTCTGGTGAAATCAGAAGTTTTGCCATGGTCTGTGCACTGGGTGTAGTGATGGAGTAGACAGAGAAGGCAATCTATATGCAGATGCATTAGGGCTTGTCTGTTGATGATACATCCACATTGGAAATTACTTTACATCTGGACCAATATAAGGCTTTACTACATGCTATTCCAGTTTCAAGCCAAACAGTTAAATGTAAACCGCTGCCTCTAAGGATGTTGGTTTTATGGTTTACTCCTATATTAAATATTCAGCTGATGAACAGAGAACATTTGCACTGAAAGCATAAGTTTGTGTGGGTTAAGCAAGCCCTATTTGGTTTTACATTACTAGAGAAAGGTAGCAAAGCATTCACACAGCTCTCAGATAGTACAGTACATATACAGTACAAATATACAACCAATACAATAGCTGCTTGTACATTTCTCCACATACTTCAAATTTAGTTTGTCTCCCCTTTGCTAGAGATGGTTTCCAGAATTCAGCTTGCATTAACCACACAGCATAGACATAACTCAGGTTGCAATGACACATTATTTACACCACCATATACATTTTGCTGATCACTATATATGTGGGTGTCCAACCAGTATCTGAAGTTTTCAACTAGATGAACTACGTCACCGTGTTATAAAGTTCTCATTCTGCTAGTAATGTGACAGGATTTGAGAATACAAAGATTAAGAAATTAGCTCAAAACCACTGAATGTCTTGCCTGAAGCTGCTATTAGTTTCAGAATGGGATGAAATGTTTGGATTCTTCCTGGACCTCCTCAAAATGATGTTGTGTTACCAAGTTGCCAGAATTCAGAGGACTCTTCCCTGAGGAATAATGATTTACCTTTTCCTCTTACAATGAAAATAATAATAATTTTGTTATTAACACAATAAAAAAGAAAGGAAACTGAACTATGACAAAGATCTTCTTATTCTTGTCCTTCCACAGGAAGCTGTTCAGCATCAATGTGACACCATAATCTCTGACGCATCACATCATTACTATATGACGGTTGAATAAGGTAAGTACTGCAGAATTGCTAGGAGCAACTGAATTCTTATTAACTTATTTCTTATTACATTAACCATACTAGTAATTCCTAAAGGATTATGTATATTACAGCCATTATTTGAGACATTAACACCCTCTTCTTTACAGATAATTCTCATTTGTGTCTGCTATTTGCTCCCTTCCCCATCATTAGACACCACTAACTGCTTTCTTTCCATCTTTGTTCTTCTTTCTTACATATCAACAAAACACTTTTCATTTGCAACAGAAATATCTCTCTTCTAATTGAGGTTTCCAGGGAAGCAAAGTGAGATAATTTAATTACGCTCCAAATAGCTACTCTACCTCAAACTGTTCAGATCTCTTTAAATCAAGCCTCACATAGTGGATGGAGTGCACACAATTTTACAAATGTAAATAAGTATCATGGCCAACACATATCTCAGACTGAACTTGTCAAATTAAATAAAAATTAGCTTTATAACTCAATTTTTTACACATAAGCAGTCAAACACAATATTCATGACCTCAGAAACAGGAGGAATATTGTAAGAACAACACTGTCTCCAGCTACTTTGAAGACTAGAGGTTGCACCAAAGTAGTTCAGCTGCTTTTGGTCACCTCAGGAAAGGAGCAAGTCTGATAGTATAAAACTGTACTTTGCCAGAATTAGACTAATCAGCCTTCTTCCAGGAAATTAGCAGGTGTTTCTATCTATCTGCATACTTACATGTCCTCTATTAGCACACTTTCTGAGCATTTCACAAACTTTAACAAGCTTGTCTAATGCAGATGTAGAATCTGTGCTGCATCTCATCAGTGCAAGATAGGTGAGGTAAGGATAAGAATGGTCCTTGATGGAACATCAGTGTTGAAGGGGCAGTACTCAATAGATGGCTTACAAGTTTAAAAATCATGATCACTCATGGCTATTCAAGATCCCTTAGATATTTCTCACAGAACTAGAATGGTAGTAAAGGAGACGTAGACCAGAGTTTAATTCTAAGTAAACTCTTAGTGAGTTAAAAGACAGCTCATCATTAACTTGAAAGTTTAGCAGCCCTAGGAACACATTATTGTCTCTGTTTTTGCAATTGTTCTAAAGTTGCTTCTTTTATAGAAGCAGATATCTACATGAGATGCTTAGCTTGTGCTACATCAGATACAAGCTGGCATAATGTTCTGTGTACTAAGGGGCTGTGATTAGCAATTGCAGGAAGGTAAGCAGATTGAGAAGACAGGCTGGAAAGACTGAACTGATGCTATTTGAAAAGATATTTTTCCCCCAGATTTTGACACTTATATAAATTAATTAAAGTTTGTTGCCAAATAAATTTGTTATTATATTCTCTTTAGTTCTTTGTTGTGTTTGAATATGAGCACTTCTGTGGTCTTTGTGGGAAAATTATTCCTTTCTGAGGCAATTATAAATAAGAGAGTCTCAATGGCTGGATGATTATGCAGAATTTGGTGACGTTCAGGGTAGATTGCAGCTGTGTGTTGCATTTAAATACCTGTAACCACATGCTTTCATCAGATGTAGGTAGGGAGAACAGCATTTTCTGTGGACTGGCAAAGGGTATTTCTGACTTCATTCATCACTAAAAAGATAGAAATACTTTATAGGAATTTGTTTCTGTTACCTTTAGTAGAAGTTTCTGAAGGCTGACAATATCCCACAGGATGAGACACTGTATGCACATACAACAAAGAGATGTAAGAGAGCAGACCTAAGGCCATTGTGGCAACATATAACAAAGGACAGTTTCACAAGCTAACCTCTCAGAAGCATAAAGATAAATAATTTCCTAAAGAAAGACTGAAGATACTTTCCAGCCAAATGAAAAATGAGATATGGTGCCAAAAATGTGAAAGTAGGAAAGGTCTTTATTGAATCCTTCTCCTTTTTCACACACATTCTGTCAGATATTGAAGGCAAAAGATGGTAGATGCAGAAATTAGTTAGCAGCAACCAGAGAACAGTAGTGGTTTCCTCTGGAGAAAGAACAAGAACAAGAACCTGAAATAGGATGCACTCATGATTAAACTGTCACTGATAAGCAGGTTAAAATTAAGCAAATTAAAATGAAGCAAATAAAAAAAAATGTAAAGAACACCATTTACATCTCTGAGAACAAAAAGAACAACAATTTGAAATAGGAAGGCATGTTAGGAGGGAAGAAGAAACAAAAAATTGTCAAGCCTGAAACAGAATGTAATTAAGGAACAATTAATAACAGACCAATCTGAAAATGGGATTACTAAAAGGGCACATAGAATTTTGCAATGGGTAGGATAACCAGAGATACAGTTGTCGAAATCCATTACTACCAGCTGGAGAATCCACCCGCTTTTGGGATAAGGGGACATTTTTCTTTACAGATTTATAAAATACTAATCCTATAGAACCTCTTAACAGTGACATTTGAGCAGAGAAAAGAGCTGAATAAAAAAAAGTAATGTGGCATTATTTAGATAGAGGTGAGACCTCCCTTTAAATTTCTATTTGCTTTTGACAGTTTTACCTTTTACAACTTCTACCTGTTGCCTTTTACCTATTACATAAAATTAGGAGATGCTCACAAATGGCAAAAGAAAATGTCTATTACAAGAGAAAGAAGTGACAATAAAGGTATGTTTTGAGGTTTATTCCTTTTTCATAACTCCACCTTAAAGTAATCAACAAAGGAGAAAGGGAAAAAGCAAAGGTCTTGAATCACTGTAAGCCTAAAATACTGCAAACCCAGAAGGAAGATACAATCCCATAATTTTTTTGCATAGAGTTGCACTTTGAAGGGTCGGGAAGCAGGAGGGAGAACTCATGTGAAGGTAACTATTTGGAACAAGCTCTCGGGTTCTCTATGTTACCCAGAGTTAAAATAATAAATAAGAGCTTTCAACCCATTCATTTTAGGTAAACCCCTGAAGATGCATTTTTATGTAAGAATTTCTTACACTGAAGACTGCAAATACAAATGTAGATGATATGCAGATCAGATGATGGGATGGAATGTTATAAATTAATTTTAAGTTCACATTACATCAGGTCTCTGAAGCTCAAGAATTTTATGTGAAAAGCTCGATTTTAACCACATAGGTATATTACCTGATTGATATGCCATATACTTTTGCGGTACTTCCCTCAAAAGTCCATCAAAAAAAGACAGGTTATAAAATATAGAAGAGGGATACCACTGTAGTAGTACTCACTAGAAAGGAGGGGGAAAAATAGACCTTGAAAAATAGCAAGGAACGGGACAATAATATCTATACTTTGTGATATTGCAAGTCCTTTTTCTAAAATTAAAAGCTAATGGGAAAAGTCCATAATGAGCATGTTTCAGAATACTGCTTGGAAAAGCACACTGGAATTTTTTTTAATTATTATTTTTTAATTTTTTTTTAAAAGCAAGCAGACATGGATATAGTGATTAAAATTTCTAGGAAAAAAAAAAGAATTAAAGCCTGTGAGAAAAAGATATGTTAAGAAATGGCACAAGTACAAAAAGAAAGTTCTTTGCAGTCTGGATAATTGTTAATTTTTTGACAATGGTACAGCAGAAACATGATTTTTACCAGAGCACTCTTTTTGAAAGAAATAGGATTATATTTTATTACAACATATATCAAGATATACCTCTACAAGTAAGAGCAGTGTCCATGAATAACCTTATTAAATTAATCTGCATTAATGCAAAAGACCTTAACAGTATAATAAAAAAGGAGGAAAAATAGAAAAATCTTGAAAAGTTCCTAGCAGACATCAGGAGACACACTTCAGAGATGCAAAACCCATTATTTAGAGAAAATTGGCTTAATCAGGCTTCTTTCTTCTTGTACCCTTCTAAAAAGAATGAAGATAATGTAACACTACGCAAACATAACTCACTTACTTGAAAAAAAAAAAGAAGGAAAGAGAAAAAAAAAATAAAGAATAGGAAATAACAGTTACTGTTTGACCTCAAAATTTATTATAGGGCCAAACAATGCTTCAAGTCAGTACAAGCAGACTTTTATGACAGTTTCAGGTGTAGGAAAGTCTGGCTCCAGAGCTTTCACATTCTGCTTTTAAAGTAGAATTCTTCAGCATCTGGTGCAGCTGTTGTTCTCCAGACATCTATAGGCAGACTTGGGTGGGATTAATCTGCCTTAGATGTTTAGTAGTTAGATAATTTTAAGCATAATAATAAAAGTCTACCTTACCACTTTAATCCCTTTTTATTATCATTTGGAAGGAAGAGGAGTCTCCAGAGGAATATTTATCTCCTCTTAGAGTAGTTATGTAACATAGGCCATGAGAGTACCTTAGATGTAGATTACTAATTTACTTATATACATTTAGGGCTGATGAGTTCCAACAATCATTATAAATGACAAAATTTGACTGTTGTCAGGATAACAAAGCTCTAAAGGCATCTTAAAGAACATTATTCTGGTTGACAGAACTGATGCTGGACAAAACTTCCTCTTTTTTATGGTGCCCCTGCTTTTACACTTTTAGTAACTTTATGATAAATTATTCCTTAATTAAACCATAGGTTAGAATAATCCAAACTCCTTCTCCTTCTCTATGTATTGCCAGAAAAAAGTATTTCTGGCCTTCTTTTTGGCCTTTTTAGGCTTCTCCAACAAACACTGATTCAATACATAGGACCTGCTGATCCTATTTCCAGTATGTACATAATTCTTTTTCTTCTTGTGATCTTGAAAGGACTTTGACTTCTTCTTCCTCTTACTTACAAATAAACCACCTATATTTATGCCCTTATCAGTCCAAGCTGCCTAATGTGTACTCTGTTGGGGATGCTGTGTAAACTACCATTCCCAGAATGCTTTCCTCATGCCATGTCACTTATCTATCCAAATGAACTCGACAAATTTTGAATGTGTAAACTGGATAACACAATTTCCTGCCATCCAATTTGCACTTGTAAATGTCAGTTTGCCTGTAGAAATGCAGATTCTTATGCATCTAATATTTAAATCTACATGTTTTGAAAATTTGCCTCTAGGTGGACAATCACATTAACCCAGAGCAAATTGTTCCTTTTCTTAAAAGTAAAAAAGTTACGAGACTTTCAGATGAAAGGGACACTTCAGCTAAAGGTCAGAAAATCCAGCTGTAATTTGGCTTTAGCTAGTGCTTTAGATCTCAACTTTAAATTCTAATTAAAGATTGAGGTAGAAGTATGAAATTCTAATTAGGAAGCTCTAGGCTATATTTTTCAGTGTTACATCATGTCCTCTGTTATTTCTAAAAGCAGAATATCGTTTTAGTATACTTAGCATAACTTGAGGGCTTGTTTTTCTCACTAAGAGGAACATGGAAGTTGTATGAATAATAACTGACTACTAGTATAAAGGGAAAAACAAACAAACAAACAAATCAGCATATTCTCTTGTTTATTTATATTTTTTCTACATTTTAATTTTTAAACTAGTTTGTGGAAATCCCAAAGACTGACTTTTATTTTTAGTCATAGTTTGTTCTTTTCTGAATGCAGACAAATCTTATCTTAACATCTGTTGATATTCTTCTTCTTTCATGCCCTACGTGATGGCAAGAAATATATATATATTTTTTTTTTTAAAGGCTATATTTACCATTAAAACTTGGCTTTATGCTAAGAAAACCAATTGCAAAACTGTTAGCTGGCATTTCAGTATATGCATACACGCTAACCAAGTGTGACTAATGCTGACCATTTTGTCCAAGGCTCATGAAGATTATTGCATATTCCTGCTGTTGGTTTTTGGTTTTATGTCTTTTGTTCAGGTACCTGTTGACTTGCTAGGAATGCAGTCTACATTCTCCCATTCTTCAATCTATGAAATATCATCTAATAACCTAGAAGTTACATCACTTAACATTTCTATGTAGAGATCTTTGTTCTACCTTTGCCACCTGCCTTTTTTGTATAGCTAAAACTGCTTTCTTATAATTTTCCAAATATTCAAAGGCAGGTACCATGCATTCAAATTCTCAACTGCTGTAGCAGTTTTAAAATTATGCATAAATGATTTGTAGCTTCTTACACTCATGCATCATATCAAGAAAGCCACATTGTTCCATACTCACTTTCATTATCTTAAATACATTTGAATAATTTACTTCTTGAAAACTGAAGAACTAGATAACTTGACCACACCATTTTCTCAGTAAAAATACAATGGCTGATTTCACTCTGTCTCAGAAGCAACATGAGATTTCTTGAGCCATAAAATCCTCGCCTTTGACACTGTTTCCCACAGCATTCTAGAGAAGCAGGCCACTCATGGCTTAGATGGATGTATACTTTACTGGGTAAAGAACTGGTTGAATGGCTGGGCCCAGAGAGTTTGGTGAACAGAGTTAAATCCAGTTGGTGGTCAGTCACTGGCAGTGTTCCTCAATGTCCAGATGAGGGAATTGAGTGTACCCTCACTAAGTTTGCAGAAAACACCAGGCAGCAGTGTTGATCTGCTTGAGGGCAGAAAAGTTATGCAGAGGGATATGGACAGGCTGGATCGATGGCCTGAGGCCAATGGTATGAAGTTCAATAAGGCCAAGTGCCAGGTCATGCACCTGGGTCATAACAACCCCATGCAATGCTACAGGCTGGAGGAAGAGTGGCTGGAAAGATGCCTGGCAGAAAAGGACCTGGGGGTACTGGTCAACAGCTGGCTGAATATGAGCCAACAGTGTGCCCAGGTGACCAAGCAGGCCAACAGCATCCTGGCTTGTATCAGAAACAGTGTGGCCAGCAGGATGAGGGAAGTCATCCTCCCCCTGTACTAAGCATTGGTGAGGCTGCACCCTGAATACTGTGTTCAGTTTTGGGCCCCTCATTACAAGAAGGACATTGAGGCACTGGAGCATGTCCAGAGAAGGGCAACAAAGCTGGTGAAGGGGCTGGAGAGCAAGTCTTATGAGGAGTGGCTGAGGGAGCTTGGGTTGTTTAGTCTGGAGAAAAGGAGGCTGAGGGGAGACCTTATTGCTCTCTACAACTACCTGAAAGGAGGTTGTAGAGAGGTGGGAGTAGGTCTCTTCTCCCAGTTAGCAAGTGATAGAACAAGAAGAAATGGCCTCAAGTTGTGCCAGGGGAGGTTTAGATTGGAAATTAGGAAATACTTTTTCACCAAAAGGGTAGTCAAGTACTGGAACAGGCTGTCCAGGGAGGTGATGGAGTCACCTTACATGGTGGTATTTAAAAGACAGGTAGACAAGGTGCCTGGGGACATGGTTTAGAGGTGGAATTGGTAGTGTTAGGTTTAGGATTGGAATCTTTAATCTTAAAGGTCTATTCCAACCACTATGATTCTATTATTTTATTAAGAATTTCATATTATTCCAATCATACTAATAACTGGGCATTATTTTCTGACTAGTATTTTAGTTCTTTGACTTGCCCCAGGTATACCTGGACAAGGAATATGTTTTCTTAATATTCTGTCAGGTCTTCAATTCACTGAAATTAGCACATAATTTTTGTTGCAGAAAGGCTACGGGACAGGGGTCACAGATCACTGGAGATGTTGTACAATCAGAGGCTCAGCAGAAGCAGTGAGGGTATTGAAATGGCTTAGGCTGCAGTAGCCAGCTTAGGCCCTTGACATAAGTATAACAAGCAAATGCACGGCCAGGGTGTATGAGCAGAAGTCTCAAGGATACTTACTTGTCCTTGAGAGTTTAGGCAAACAACTTTAGCAAAACTAAGTTGGGAAAAAGAAGGGAGTAGCTTTAGCTGGTAACTGCAAAGTAGTAGTACTCTGTTAACGTCCTGGGGTGTGAACAGAGCTAAGCCACCTGTTGTAACAAATTTAGAGCTTAAGAGTGTTTAACCAATTGTTGTATGTGTTTGGCTTGCATGTATTGTGATCAAGGGTATAAATCCATCTGTGTATTAGAATAAAGCGGACTTCTTGAAGCTAACTCATATTGGGTCGTCTCCTGATTTCCCAAATCCCACCTTCGCAAATTCTCTTGACACAAAATGCCAGTTTATGCTGCCAGTGTAAGGCTTTTGTTCCTTGTGATCTGACCAGCACAGGATAAAATCCGTGTTTTCCTCCGTTTCATCTCCTTCCTTGGGATTTATTTGGAAGCATCATGAAGTATTGGGCATCCCTTCAAAGAGGCAAGAAAAAGCCATAGGGAATGAGTTGCCCAGGGCTGTGGTGGAGTCCCCATCCCTGGAGGTATTTAAGAGTCATGTAGACAAAGTGCTTGGGGATATGGTTTAGTCAAGGACTTTTCAGTGTGAGGTTAATTATTAGACTTGATGATTTTATAAGTCTTTTTCAATCTAGGCAATTCTGTGATTCTGTGATGTTGACAGACTCTGTTCTCCTTGGTTATGAGTTACTTTCGTCTCTGTCTGATATCTTTGCCACCAGAACACAAAATTATTTTCCTGAACACAAAATACCCTACTACTGGAGTCTTGATGATATTCATCATTGTTGTTTGAAAGTACTCAACATTGGCTTCTTCACAATTACAAAAGTGGTGCTTCACAATTACAAAAGCACTACATGTAAAAAGCACCACGGTAGGAGAGGGACATTGAATCAACTCGTGGATGGGATCTGTACAGCATGCTGTGGAAAAATGTGGTCTGTTCAGTGCTGTACAAAAATAAGGTTCACAGCATCTAAAAGGATATAAGGTTTACTTGCTATCCACATTTCTAGTCTATCTTATTAAAACATCTATTTTATGATGCTACTTGTTGCCTTATCTTTCTTACTCCACCTCCCACCTCACACTCCAGTTCTGGAAGGTCCCCAACAACTACAGTATGGCAAATGCCGTGTATATCTTTGAAAAAGGCTGAAGAGTCAGTACAGAGATTGACATTCTGGTCAGCCTCACTTTGATCTCTAGGAAAACCATAGAATGAATACTCTCGGAATACATTTATTCAAGCATTATACAAGCACATAAAAGTAACTGGGAACAATCAGGAAGGATTTACTAAAGTTTTGTCTTCTGTGATAAAATGGATGAATCTGTAAATAACGTGAAAGCAGTGGACGTCATTCGTCTTGGCTTTATCAAGGTTTAAAACACTATTTTCCCATGTGTCCAAATTGAGATTTCATGATGTGAATTTATGGTCTGAATGGATGTTCATTCAGGTGATTAAAAAAAATTTTTAGATGGGAAAGCTCAGAAGGTAAAGATTAAAGGACATCACTATTTGTGGAGGCCAGTAACAAGTGGAGTCCTGTAAGGGTCTATCTTGAGACCCGTTGTACATACCATCTTCACTGGAGACAACAGAAGAAAGACAACATAGTGGACTCATCAAGTTTGACGCCAAACTGTGGAGGAAATGTTGATATATTTGAGAGCACAATGGCCATTTGAAAGGACCTAGACAGACTAGAGGGAGGACTGGGTTGACAAGAACCTCTTGAAATTAAACAAAACAAGTGCAAAGTCAAGTAACAATCCTTGCAGCCATACAGACTGGGGACTGTCTTACTACAGAACAGCTCTGCTGAAAAGGAATCTGCTGAAAAGATCATGAGCCAGCAGTGTGTCTTGGTGACAAAGATCCTTGGCTATGTTAACAGGAGCACAGTCAGTAGAGTGAGGGAAACCATCATCCTCCTGCACTTAGTACTCATTAGACCATATCTAGATTACTGCAGTTTGGGCCCTCCAGTACACAAAAGGCACTAATAAACTGGAACAAGTTCAGCAGAACAGCACCACAATGTTCAGGGGCTGAATTGTTCAATGAGCAGAATTCAAAGGAACAGGGCTTGTTCATACTGGAGAAGATAGCTTTGGAGCACATCTAACAGCTCACCTTCAGTACCCATGGGTAGGTTACTGAGAAAACAAAGCCAGTCTCTTCATAGTGCTATGTGATGGGGGCAAGAAAAAAGGAGCATAAGTTAAAACAAAGGGTGTTCAGACTAGATATAAAGAAAAATCTCTTCACCCTGAAGACAGTCAGCTATGGAGCAGGTTGCTCAGAAAGGTTGTGAAATCTCCACCCCGGGATATTTTTAAGCCTTAACTGGAGAGCCACGTGATCAGGTCTCACAGCTAACCCTTCTTTGAACAGTAGGTTGGAATAGACATCTCCTGAGGTCCGTTCTGACCTGAATTACCCTATGATCATACAAAAATCCCACCTCTCTTAATGTTCCTTCATCTGAGGTTTTCTGTAAAGTTTTCAAGTTTCTCAGTTCTTTTCAACTTTTCATCAAGTATTTCAATATTCTCCTCCTGATATCTCTTCATGACTATTCATAGCTTGGTCCTGATTTGATGGTACAAGTTTCTTGACACATTCTTCTGCAAAATAAAGGCATCAGCCATAACCATGCTATTACATAAAAGGCCAAATTGTAGACTTTGAATGGACTTCAGGCCGGCAGAACCTACAGAGTGCTTCAGGTGACCAGTCATTTATCTAAACTTGTAGGACTATTTGAGATGTCCCAGGCTTTCCCAGGTAGCATTGTGCTATGTTCCAGAAAAGCACAAGTCTTCAATAATCCTGTCTGTTGGTCCTAGGGGATGTGCTACTTACCTGTGTTTACTCAAATAAATCAAACTGTAGTTCTTATGAACGACAACAGGAGTTTAGACATCTTTTTTTTTTTTCATTTGAACATCTGCGTGTATTCATTAAATTTAGGTGTCTGCATATGAAGCTGACTCCCAGAATTTTCACAAGATCAAGGTCTCATTATTGCACTAGTCATTCAGTGAAGCCAAATCCCAAATGCCAACAAGCTTTTTGTATACCCCATATACTTTACCAGTGATTTTTCTAAGGTAATATTTTAAATGTTTAAATGAGCAATGAGGAAAGCAATAAATTTACTGTGAGTCTTTGGATCCTTATATTTTTTTAAAAATATATTATTATTATTATGTCAATTTTTTCCTAAGGCTACATCTGCAAAAGCACAGTACAGAGAGCCTACACCTGTTTGAAACTGTTATGTTCACATTACTGCAGTGCTGCATCCATCCAGAAGACTAAGTCATCTAAATTGCTTTCAAGGTCCAAGTGAACACTGTGCTACATGGATGTAGTAGTTCAATGCAGTGAAAGCTTCAAGGAATCCATTGACATTATAAATCATCTTGAATCTGCAGCTAGTATAGTGCCCTTTTCACAATATAAGTAACAGAAGGAGAGGAAGGTAGATATTTTCTGAGATGTTGACATGACGCTCAATGACAAAAACCACAGGATTTTAAAAATATACAGTGAAAGATTTAAGATACACTTTTATGTGCAAAAGCCAGATGTAGAAATGAAAAAAAAAAAAAAAAAAAAAACCTCTCTAGATTAAAATCTGCAGAATTTGGAGTCACCACTGTGGTCCACGTGCTTTGCACTTCAATAACGTAAGTCAGAAATTATTTAAATATTTTTAAAAGAACCAAGATGATTTCTATGCCCATTTAAACATAATGTTAAAATTGCCTGTGAGCATTACCAAATTACATTGACATACTTAAATGAATCCTGCAGAGAGCTGTCAAAATTGTTAAGGAATGCATAAAGTGCAAGAAACATCAAAAAGAATTAGTTTTCACACACACAATCACAGAATCAAGGTTTGTTCAACTTTCAGAAGCCAAAGGGGAAATTGTGTTGCTGTCTACAACTACGTAATGGGAGGTTGTAGATAAAGCAGAGTCAGATTCTTCTCAGAAGTACACAGGATAAAATCATAGAATCATCTAGGTTGGAAAAGACTGTAAGAAAAAGCCCTTTGGCACATGGAGTGATTTGAGACACTCATCATGGCTTCACCATCACCAAGTCCTGCCTGACCAACCTAGTAGCCTTCTATGATCAAGTGACTACATCAGTGGACAAGAGAAAAGCTACAGATGTCATCTATATGGACTTCTGTAGGGCCTTTGATAAGGTCCCCCACAACATCTTTCTCTCTAAATTGGACAGATTGGATTTGATGGGTGGATTGATCGTTGGATGGTCATATCCAGAGGGTAGTGGTCAAAGGCTCAATGTCCAGATGGAGATCAGTGACAAGTGGTATCCTCCAGGAGTCTGTACTGGGACCAGTGATGTTTAGGATCTTCGTCAATGACATAGTGGGATCAAGTGTACCCTCAGCAAGTTTGCTGATGACACCAAAATGAATGGTGCAGTAAACACAGTTGAGGGATGGGATGCCATGTAGAGGGACCTGGACAAGCTCAAGAAGTGGGCCTGTGTGAACCTCATGAAGTTCAACAAGGCCAAGCACAAGGTTCTGCACCTGGGTCAAGGCAACTCCCAGTATCAATACAGACTGAGGGATAAAGGCATCGAAAACAGCTCTGACTTGGGGGTACTAGTGGATGAAAAGCTTGACATGAAACATCAATGCCAACTCGCAGCCCAGAAAGCCAACTGTGTCCTGGGCTGCATCAAAAGAAGCATGGCCAGCAGGTTGAAGGAGGTGATTCTGCCCCTCTACTCCACTCTGGTGAGATCCCACCTGGAGCAGTGTGTCCAGCTCTGGTGTCCTTAGCACAGGATACTCCTGCCTGTTGGAGCAGGTCCAGAGGAGGGTCACAAAAATTATCAAAGGGATGAAACACCTCTCCTATGAAGAAATGCTGAGAGAATTTGGGTTGTTCAGCTTGGAGAAGGCTCCAGGAAGACTCTAAAATAGCCTTTCAATATTTGAAGGGGTTTCTCATGTAATTTAGACCCATACACAGTGGAGATGGAGAACAAGAGAGTACAATTACCTTTACAGAAGACACTGTCATATTGAGTATCTTCTGTGTTCCTTTGATATCCCCTAGACTGCATTAGAGTGAGCAAAAATCAGGAAGTTGATAATATGGAAGATTTTTATATGTCCCTATACAAGTCTTTTTTTCTGTTTGTTTGGGTATTTTCCCTGGTTTTGGTTTGTTGGGGTTTTTTATTTTTGTTTTTTGTTTTTTGTTTTTTTTTACTTTGGCAATGAGAAAAGCCAAGGGATACGTTGAACACAAAATAAGTTTATTTTTTTCTAGAATATGCACTAAAACATTATTCATATTTTATTTTTATTCCCTTGTTTAGGAATGTCAGTGTCTTCTGAACTTCTGCTGTTACTCTCTTTTTTTCCCTCCATTTGAGTTTTCTGCTCAGCAGCATCTCTTTTCCCAGTCTCTTTCTTTGACCTGTCCTCAGTCCCTGTTACCTTTTTGTTATGTCTAAACACAGAACATCTTTCCTTGTCAATTTTTTGTCCTCTTCCCTTCAGCTTCTTTTTCCAACAATTCCTATACCTTTAAATTCTCCTGCAGGTGATTTTGAGTTTTCCACCGGCCCCACCTCCCCAGGTGCCAGGCAGACAGACTGTCCATGTCAGTGCTTAGGGAATCCATGAACTTGTAAACCTGGAGAGTGGTGTGTGTGCTGCACTAGTGATCTCCTGCCTCTACCAGCCCAAGGGGAGAGAGGGACATGGCTGTCTATACTTTCATGTAAGTTTGTTTAATGTACATGAGTCCTGTCAGTGTTATGTGTGGATGCTGTTGAAGGTAGTGCCCTGTGTGTGGCAGTGTGTGTGGCAGTCTATGTAAGTGACCTCTGTAGCGTGTGTGAGTGCACAGACCTCTCAGGGGTGCACGCTCGGCCATGCTACTGGCCAAACCTGCAACCAGGAAAGCAGCAGCCTTGTCTGTCAGCTTAGGACAGAGACCCAGGTCTGCAGGCACACTCGTAAGAGGGAGGCTTGAGTCCCTGAGTCCACTGGAGGCCATGGCTTCACAAAGTCCTTAGAGAAGCACCTGAAGACCTATTGTCTCGGTCTAGGTTCCTTGATACCTAAAGTTTAGAAATGGCAGCAGCCAGGAAAGTATATGACTACAAAAGCACCCATTACAGCAGAGCTTTCTCAGCTTTCCATTAAAATATTTTATAGGAAATAAGGGGAGGAAAAAAACCAAAACCCAAACAAACAAATAAAAAAAAAGACTAACTTAAGTTTCTGGTGCAAGGCACCTGTAGATATTCTGCAATTATTGTCAACAGTGACAGTGCCTTGTTTTTCTTTAGTACTTCCACCACATACTGACTAGGGTGATTGTTTCAGTGATTTCTGTTTTGCAATAAATCTGAAATTATTTTTGTTGTCAGCATGCTGGCAGAAACAGCATGATGATACAGAAACAGTGACAAAACAAATCGGCAACAAACACTTCAGGTACCTTTGTCAGATATGAAATATGCGGTATCCAGCAAATAAATCTATTAGTTCTTAGTAACAACAACAACTGACAATAAGACTAAAAAAATCAGACATCTTGAATAGGTGGTCAAAGCTTTCTGAAGGATTCTGTAAAAAGCATTATCTGCCTTTTGCCTTGGGGTGGACATGGCAGAAAATATGCATAATGAATATGCAGGATTCCATTACATGGAGCCTTCAGGTCAATTTGCAAACAAACTCAGGCACCAGAGTTGCTGTAGGAATATTTCTGATATTTTCAACAATGTAAGTCTTGAGTAGAGCTACATATATCTTACATATTTTTGCTTGGACTTCTGTCTATCAGGATGTATGAAGAGATGTGACCCTGATTGGTACGGCAGCGCTAATAGTAGCCCATGGTATGCATCAATGCATTGCCATAACTTGCTTTGTTTAGATAGTCTTAATCTATCTGGTAGAGTTGTGTGTGCAGACCGGCCAGTCTCACCTCAGTGCCAGGCAAGATCATGGAGCAGATACTCCTAGAAACTAGGCTCAGGCACATTGAGAACGAGAAGGTGATTGGTGACAACCAACATGGTTTCACCAAGGGCAAATCATGCCTGATCAATCTGGTGGCCTTTTATGATGGGGTTACAACATTGGTGGATAACGCTAAAGCAACTGATATCATCTACCTGGACTTGTACAAGGTATTTGACACAGTCCCACATGACATCCTTGTCTCTAAATTGGAAACATGTGGGTTTGATGGATGGACCACTCAGTGGATAAGGAACTGGCTGGATGGTCGCACTCAAAGAGTTGTGGTCAACAGCTCAAAGTTCAAGTGGAAGCAGGTGACGAGTAGTGTCCCTCAAGGATTGCTACTGGGGCCGGTGCTGTTCAACATCTTTGTTGGAGATATGGACACTGGGATTGAGTGCACCATCACCAAGCCTGCAAACGACACCAAGCTGAGTGGTGCGGTTGACACGCTGGAGGGATGGGATGCCATCCAGAGGGATCTTGACAGGCTTGAGAAGTGGGCCTGTGCTAACCTCATGAAGTTCAACAAGACCAAATGAAAGGTCCTGCATCTGGGTTGAGGCAACCTCAAGCACTAATACAGACTGGGTGATGAGTGGCTTGAGGCCAGCTCTGAAGAGAAGGACTTGGTAGTGATGGTGGATGAGAAGCTCAACATGAGCCGGTAATGTGTGCTTGCAGCCCAGAAGGCCAACCATATCCTGGGCTGCATCAAAGGAAGCGTGGCCAGCAGATCGAGGGAGGTGATTCTCCCACTCTACTCTGCTCTTGTAAGGTCCCACATGGAACATTGTGTACAGTTCTGGGACCCCTAACACAAGAGAGACAGGGACCAGTTAGAGCGAGTCCAGAGGAGAGCCACGAGGATGATCCGAGGGCTGGAGCATCTCTTCTATGAGGACACGCTGACAGAGTTGGGGCTATTCAGACTGGAGAAGAGAAGGCTTAGGGGAGATCTCATAGTGGCCTTCCAGTACCTGAAGGGGTCCTACAAGAAAGCTGGGGACTGACTTTTCATGAGAGCAGTTAGTGACAGAAAAAGGAGAAATGGCTTTAAGGTGGAAGAGGATAGGTTTAGATTAGATATTAGGAAGAAATTCTTCACTGTGAGGGTGGTGAGGAACGGGAACAGGTTGCCCAAGGAAGTTGTGGATGCCCCCTCCCTGGAAGTGTTTAAGGCCAGGTTGGATGAGTCTTTGAGCAACCTGATCTAGTGGAAGGTGCCCCTGCTGATGGCAGGGGAGTTGGAATTAGGTGATCTTTAAGATCCCTTCAAATCCAAACCATTCTATGATTCTAAGGATGTCTTGTAATTTCTGAGCAGACACAAATCATAAAAATATGAACAGACTCCTTGAGAATTTATTTATCAACACACAGTGTATGTAGACCAAGGAACATTTAAAAGGAAAGGATATATTAACACAAATGAGACTTTTCTTTTATGTACTTTTTCATTGAATGATAGCAGCTAAAAAGAGATAAGCACAAGTAATATAGTTTCAGTCTATTTTGTTGGGGCACAGTGATCCAACATGCTTACATTGAAAGTAACTGAAAATTGGGAACTTACTGCCTTAAAAACTTCTTAGTACTGTTTTATTCAGTGTATTTGTGCCTAGTGGTACAGCATTTATCTGGGATCTAACTGTGATCTGTAATTATTTATAATATTCCCTTTAAGGTAGCAATCTAAATTAAAATTACTATCCAGAAGGCTTTTTAAAAGAGCAATCCTAACTTCCTTAGAAAATCACAGGCATATTACTATAACTAGTTCACCATACATTTTCTATCACCCTAAGGCATACCAAAGTATTTTCTCTTTTTTTTTTTTCCTTTTTTTTTTTTTTTTCCCCTCCTGTTCCATTTTCATACAGGATCTTGTTGAGCATTTTTCTTTCCTTTCAGGAAACTTCCAGGAATATAACTTTTCATGGTTTTAAATTGTAAGCTTCTGTATCAATTTTGCTTGCTTGTTTATTGATTTCTTACTTTATGTAAAGGCAATGAAATGTGAATTTTGGGAAGCTACAGGACACTGGTAAATTTTTACATTATGTTGCACACAACATTGACTTATTTATTCCCTTATTAACATGAAGTTTTTCTTTGTTATCAGCTGTAGGAATGAGTATGATGAAAATCTGTTTGCAAATCTCCAGTCTGGTTTGTCACTCAGCAGGGAAATAAATAAACGTCTCCAATAACTTTATCTGAAACATTTTCTTTGGTAAACACAATAAAGTACACATAGAGACATACAAGCAATGAAATGCCGGAACATCTGGTGAACTGCAGGTGGGCCAGGAATATGAAGTCGAAACAGGTGCAGAGAAGCAGGTTTTCTGATTCTGAAATTGTGTTAGATGCTGGTAGGTTTCTATATATGTGAAGCAATGACCTGCCTGATTTCCATGTAGGTTAGAATCAGTTATGTGTCATGTTCAAGAACATATTTCACAAGAGGACAAAGCTGCAAAGGAAACAACTATTACATGAAGTTTTTAATTTTAATATATGTTTTAATTATAGTGTATGTGAATGCTCCAGTCTCCTTATTCCTTCCATCTGTCTTTTTCCTATAATATCAATGCTTTTATACAAGTTTATTCTGGTGCTGAAAAATGACTTAAGTCATTTACTTAATTTTCTTAAGTAAAGCTGTTTTTACTCAAGGAGCCTCTGCTCTTCCCTTTATAGTACAGGGGTTTTTTTTTTAAATAACACTCAGTTATAAGAATTGAGGGAAAAAAAGTAACTCAGCAGAAAGATGTTTCAAAAATCTAGTAATATTTTTAAGATTCCAAAACAGGAACTATTGCTTCCTAATTTCCTTGGCAAATTTGGCCACCAAAATTTATCTGAATACTTTAGGATCCAAAATAGGACTGTAAAATACTTCAAGAATAACATATTTCATTTTATATTGTGTATTTTAACCTCATTTCTAACTCCAAGGAACAAGGTCCTTTCCATGACTCCTTACATGGTTTTACTTCTACTGTGTTCTGTAAATTAATGAAGGAGGTTTAAAATTTTAATGTCCCATCTGAATTCATTTGGATCTTATTTGAACTCATTATTTGTAATTTATCTTCTATAGCATAGACAATACACACCTCTAGATACAGTTTGGCCACTTTTTGTACAAAGATAACCCCTACTGAATGTGTTTCTGTCTGTGCTCATCATACTATTTACATTACTCCAAGCAGTTTAGTGAAAAGAAAGCACACAGAGATACTTCTATGCCCCATCCCTAATATTTCTATGGAGAAGCAGGTTTCAAACTCCATGTTTCAATTCAATCAAAAACCAGAAAACAGGCATATGAGTTCAGAATGTAAAAAACCCCCAAAACCAAACCAAACCAAACCAAACCAAAACAAAACAAAACAAACCAAAACAAAACATATTCACTTAACCAAGTCACTGTTAATTACACATCTACAAGTTACATAATAAAAATCCTGACTGTCTGTTGGATGATGACTGTCTTTTGCCTACCCATTTTGCTGGTAGAGGTTTTTACGCTGTTCATTTTTTGCTTACCTTATCAAACAACAAATCTGTAGATCATCTTAATACCTACAATTATTCCACTGGTTTCTAATCAGTTCTGCTTTGACTTTCTTTAGTTCTACCATTTGGAAAATAATATTTGCATGTCTGCTGTAACCCTCAATCTGTTTTATTTTCCCCAAAAAGGACAGGAGCATGTCTTGACTGCCTGGAAATATTACTGCATTATCACTTCCTAAGGATTATGTTTTCCTCTTGTCTGCCAATAGTCGACACTACAGCCTCATCTACCTGATGCTAATAGCTCAAGTTATCCCAAATCTGCTGAACTTACCAACTAAAGCATCTTTAAGTTGATGAACCTACAGTAACTCTTAAATAGACTGCAGAGTTGAAGTGGGAACTATCAGGATGGCTATCTTCGCCCTTCCACTACTTGTAGGCCATAAACTGAGCATAATTTGACCTATTTTCAAATACTTTCCCATGCATCTGCTACGCACACAAAGCTTGCAGACCAGCTTTATTATGTAGCACACTTGAAAAATGATGAACACTAAAACAATCAGCAGCAAAATCACTGAACAGTCATCCTATCAACATGTTCACCCTGAAAGTCTATTCCTGCCTTAGCATCCCACTAAGAACAATGAAAACAGAACAATAATTATTATTTATGGCAGTCATGAGCCAAAATGCATGTTATTTTATGTTACACATTAGCATTTAAATTAAACTAGTTCACTTCTTAAAATATACTTATGAGCCCAAAATTTAATTGGAGTTACAACTGCTAAACATGCTTTTGTGTTTTCAGTGAAGAAAGGGACCCCTGTGACAATGCTCTACAAACAATAAGGAAGGGAACAGGAAAAAAATCACCCTTCTGATGGTGGCAGTTTTGTTTTGCCCACTATGTTACTGTTACTTCTATTTGCATTTCAGAATCTCTTTGAAGATTTTAATATCCGAACATACTACAGTATTTCCTTATCTTCTTTCAAGATACACACCAGCCTGTGTTATCCTGGCTCCACCGTGTCTGTGTAGTTTCCTACAAATCCATCTCATACTCCAGTCAATGTGACTGCTGCCTCCTGGAAAGCAGCATGAAGATACACAAGTTAACCCAGGCATCTACACACAATAGTACAAAGACCTCTGGGGCCAGTTTTCCCTGCAAAGAGGTTGCACTGTGTGTCTGTATCCAGCATTTATGGCAGTTCCAGGTTGTGCATAAATATATGGTGCAGAAATAAACTTGTTTACTTATTTAATCAGTTGTTTTCCAGTTAGCTGTGGGAGAAACCTTATCCTTGATCTTTGTACTCCTCTCACAGATCATAGTTTTCCATTCTCTTCCACCTACTGGTGGAGTCTAACTATTCATTCACTAGGCAGGGAGCCTAAGAAAACCCTCTTTAAATCCATACTGTTATAGAGAATACTTGTTTGGGGTTCTTATTCTCACATAATTTAGACCAAATCTACCCAAAATAAACCCAGGAATTTAAACTGAGTTATTTCTCATTTAAACTTGTGCAACTCACAGGTACATCAGGAACTTCAAAATCAAAATAATTCTTACCTTAAATGCACAGATATTTTTTCTTTTTCTTTGGTGACTAAGGATTCTTCCATTAGTTATTATTGTAGCTGCTGATGGTACTAAAGATTCCTGATGGCAGCACTTTGCCATGCAAGTCACTGACATCTCCACATTTCCTTCAAAGTGACACAAAGCCATAACTCCAAGGATATAGATCAAAGTGAACAACTTACTGTTTGCTATAACTGCAGAAGTTCTAATCATTATGCATACCTCTGTCAGGAATTAATTTCATTATTATCTCTAAAAAGATTATTATCTAATGTCTTAAATAACGTAAAATTTTTCAGAGCTGTTAGGTTTTGACATGAGTAACTCTACTCATGAGTCTCACTCTAGTCCATTACACAGGTTTTACATGTGATTAGAATTCAGCTGTACTACTTTTTTTGCTGAAAAGGCTACAATTTATCTTTTCCTCCTTCCTTCCTTCCTTCCTTCCTTCCTTCCTTCCTTCCTTCCTTCCTTCCTTCCTTCCTTCCTTCCTTCCTTCCTTCCTTCCTTCCTTCCTTCCTTCCTTCCTTCCTTCCTTCCTTCCTTCCTTCCTTCCTTCCTTCCTTCTTTCCTTCCTTCCTTCCTTCCTTCCTTCCTCCCTTCCTTCCTCCCTTCCTTGCCAATATTGTGTTTGGCAACTGAGTATTCTGAATGCCAAGGGTTATTATATAAAGGTTAATAATAAAGAAATTATGGGCAATTCTAGTGAAATTTGTATGAAAGACAATGTACAATAGCACTCTAGGAAGCAGAATGGTTTCAAAGGGCTAGGATAGTAAAAATCTAGTTTGTAGTATCATAATAAGGTAAATATAGATCTTTTTTATGCTTAGAAAACAATTTTATAACTGCCTCCCCACTTCCCCCCAGTGTATATGCCATGTTATGCTACAAAAGTCAGAAAATTACTATTCTAGATAAGACCACAGTTTCAGCCCAATTTAACACTGGTGGATACCCAGGGTCAGAGCATAAGAAACAGAGATGTGGTAACTCAATACGCAAGTCAGAATACGAGAATACTGGCTCAGAGGGTGTGCCCTTCCCCAGAATAACGAAGGGTTGTATCCATTCAGGAAACTGCTCATCTTTGAGGTTAAACCTAGAGGAAGATAAACAATTCCAAGTAAGTAATCTGAACATTTTCCTTTGAGCAAGAATATAGAACCTTTATAAAGAGATATTTCAAATGGCTCCATCAAAACATGCATGGGAATGAGAGTTAGAGAACACACATGCTAGGAGAGGAGTTTTAAAAGAAACAGAGTTAATAACATGGAATTTATCTTGAACATTTGAAAAATCTAGTCCTCCAAAATAAATGTTCTTATAAAATGTCTTTCAAATAGAATATTAAAATAAAAAATTCCAAATAAAACAAAGTTTAAAATAGATTTTTTTAATACTGAAGTTTAGATATGAAGACAAAAGGTTTGTAAGTTATTAATAAAGTAAATTAATTATAAATATTTTAGATACAGACCATATTATGTATTAATCAAATGGATATAATATATACACTTATATAAATATTGTAAAAATAATTCTGAGAAAACTCATAAAATTCCCATAAATACTCTGCAAAGAGTAATCATTTTATCCTGCCATAATTATAAAGAAACTCTGATGTCTTTTCTGGCTCCCATCTATCAGAACATATGAACATCTTGTAATGTTTGAAGATTATAACTTCATAACACTGATATGATATGGGAAGAAAATGCTATGCTTCTGTTACAGAGGGAGTAAAGGAATACCAGGGCATAGCATTTATAAGAGTGGCACGGCTTTGTCCCAGACATACTGGAAATCTGTGAAGCAGCCTTCCATCCTTTATAATGACTAATCACTGGACCACATTTCGTCTCCAACTCTTTGTTTAATGGCTGCATCTCTCTTATTGCTGGGCTCTCTAAGGTGAGAATGGACCCCAGAATGTATCGTCATTGCCAGCCTATTCAGGAGATAACCACAGCCGAGACAGCACACTGAGTGCCACTGAAGACTGATATGCACTAATAGGCGCATGAGGAAACACCACTTTTGCAGAGTCTGTCTAAATTACAGCAAGGTCTCTCCTACAGTATTAATTTATTGCTTCCAAAAGAATGAAGAGGCCAGTAAATCTTTCAATGAAACTACAATAGTTCAACTCTGTTCCACATGAATGTGTGAAGTAGAAGTTCAAAGGTTATCTCTAAATCACAGCCTTGAATAAAATCAGCCTGTCACCATGTCAGCATCATATGGTAACACTTTAAACACTTTATATAAGCATTTCATTTAGGAAACAATTACAGTAAGTTTTTGTCTGATACAATTAATAGGTCAAGCAGTACTTATTAAGTCTTTAGGCATTAATTAACATTTAAAAATTTTCACATATGACACAGTAATTAGATATCAATCACTTATTAGAACTACTGACATTTAATAAGCATTTAATTTATACCAAACCATCCTGCTGTACATATCTTTTTAAACTACAAGTACCTGCAAATAGTACTTAAGGAGTTTAACATGTTAACTCTTATTTTGTCTTTGTAATTAGCATGTACATAGAAACTTGGTTTATACCTTATATATTATATAGAATCACAGAATGGTAGAGGTTGGAAGGGACCTTTGGAGATCATCTAGTTCAACCCCTTCCGCCAAACCAGGTTCACATAGAGCAACTTGCACAAGACTGCATCCAGGCAGATTTTCAAAATCTCCAGAGACAGACTCCACAACCTCTCTGGGCAGCCTGTTCCAGTGCTCTGTCACCCTCACAGTAAATAAGTTTTTCCTCATGTTTGGGTGGAAATTCCTGTGTTGCAGCTTGTCCCCATTGCCCCTTGTCCTATAGCTGGCCACCACTGAAAAGAGTCTGTCCCCATCCTCTTGACACCTACCCTTTAGATATTTATAAACATTAATAAGGTCCTCTCTCAGTCTTCTCTTCTCTAGGCTAAACAGACCCAACTCTTTCAGTCTTTCCCCATAAGAAAGATGCTCCAGCCCCTTAATCACCTTTGTGCTCCTCTGCTGGACTCTCTCCAGAACTTCCCTCTCTCTCTTGAACTGGGGAACTGAGAACTGGACACAATATTGCAAATGCAACCTCACCAGGGCAGAGTAGAGTGGGAGGATCACCTCCCTCAACCTGCTGGTCACACTCTTCTTTATGCACCCCAGGATAACATTGGCCTTCTTGGCCACAAGGGCACGTTGTTGGCTCATGGTCAACTGGTAATCCATCAGTACTCCCAGGTCCTTCTCTGCAGGGCTGCTTTCCAGCAGGTCAACCCCAAACCTATGCTGGTGCCTGGGGTTATTCCTCCCTCGGTGCAGGAAACTACACTTGCCCTTATTGAACTTCTTCAGGTTCCTCTCTGCCTAACTCTCCAGCCTGTCCAGATCTCCCTGAATGGCAGCACAGCCTTCCAGTGTATCAGCCATTCCTCCCAGTTTAGTGTCATCAGCAAACTTGCTGAGGGTACACTCAGTCCCTTCATCCAAGTCACTGATGAATACATTGAATAGGACTGGACCAAGTACTGACTCTTTAGGAACACCACTAACCATCAGCCTCCAACTAGGCTCTGCACCCTCTGAGCTCTGTTATTGAGCCAGTTCTTCACCCACCTCACTGTCCCCTCTTCTAACCCACACTTCCTAAGATTACCTATGAGGATGCTGTAGGAGGCAGTGACAAAAGCCTTACTAAAGGCTTTTAGCAGGTCAAGGGAGGTGATTCTCCCCCTGTACTCCGCTCTCATAAGGCCCCACCTGGAGTACTGCCTCCAGTTCTGGAGTCCCCAACACAAGAGAGACCTGGACCTGTTAGAACGAGTCCAGAAGAGGGCCACGAGGATGATGCGAGGGCTGGAGCATCTCTTCTATGAGGACAGGCTGACAGAGTTGGGGCTTTTCAGCCTGGAAAAGTGAAAGCTCAGGGGAGATATTATAGCTGCCTTCCAGTACCTGAAGGGGGCCTACAAGAAAGCTGGGGAGGGACTTTTCATAAGGGCAATTAATGACAGGACAAGGGGAAATGGCTTTAAGCTGAAAGAGGATAGGTTTAGATTAGATATTAGGAAGAAATTCTTCACTGTGAGGGTGGTGAGGAACTGGAACAGGTTGCCCAAGGAAGTTGTGGATGCCCCCTCCCTGGAGGTGTTTAAGGCCAGGCTGGATGAGGTTTTGAGCAACCTGGTCTAGTGGAAGGTGTCCCTGCTGCTGGCAGGGGGGTTGGAACTAGATGATCTTTATGGTCCCTTCCAGCCCAAACCATTCTATGATTCTATGATTCTAAAGTCAAGGTAGACAACACCTACTGCTCTCCCCTCATCTATCCAGCCAGTCACACCACCATAGGAGGCTGTCAGATTGTCCAGTCATGATTTCCCCTTAGTGAATCCATGTTGACTATTCCCGATAACCTTCTTTTCATCTACATGCTTAGAGATGGCCTCCAAATGAGCTGTAGTTTCCCAAGTCCTCCTTCTTGCCCTTTGACATTGGCTTTTTTCCTGTCCTCTCCCATCCTCCATGACCTTTTAAAGATGATGGAGAGTGGTTCTGCAATGACATCCGCCAGCTCCCTCAGCACTCAAGGGTGCATCCCATCGGGGCCCATAGATTTGTGGGTTTTGAGTTTAGCTGATTAGTCCCTAACCCAATCTTCCTAGACCAAGGGAAAGTTTTCCTTTCTCCCTAGACTTCCTCTCTTACCTCCAGGGCCTGGGATTCCTGAGGGCCAGCAGTAAAGACTGAAGCAAAGAAGGCATTCAGCAACTCTGCCTTCTCTGCATCCTCCATCACCAGAGCAACCACCTCATTCAGCAGCGGCCCCACATTTTCCCTAGTCTTCCTTCTGTTGCTGAGGTACTTGAAGAAGCCTTTCTTTATTGTCCTTGATATCCATAGATAGATTTAATTTCAAGCAGGCCTTGGCCTTCCTTGTTGTATCTCTGCATACTCTGACAATGTCTTTATATTCCTACCAAGTGGCCAATCCCTTTTTCCACATTTTGTGGATTTCCTTCTTCTGACTGAGCTTTTCCAGAAGTTCCTCACTTATCCATTCAGGCCTCCTGCTTCATTTGCTAGATGTCTTAGATATGCAGTGATCTTGAGCATTTTAGTCATAAAACTGTATTTATATCTTTTCAATTCACTAGTTAATTAAAATTTTGAATAAAAATATAACATGCATTAAAATAATTTTAAAACATCATAGAAATTAACAATATCTTTGTCCTCTTTCTGTGTCAGATTTGAACTTAAATCTGATTTTGATTCTACTGTCCTGTCCTGAGGAAAGAAATACAAATGTCCAAGTGTTAATTGCTGACCTCTGACACTCCTTAATTATTCATTCTTGTATCCCCTTTGATATTACCCTTGCATTGCTGTCTCCTATTGTCAAGTTCTTGCCATTAGACACTTCACAGATATGATCTCTCTCTTGACCTAATTGCACTTATTATCAGACAATTTTAATAATAATAACTAGGTACTTAAGATGACACATAAAAACCCTACAGGGTGCCCAAACTTTACAAGACTAATGTCCATGTTGGCAGCTGGACAAGAACCAGAGACCTATGTTTCCTTTGCACATACTTTTAGATATTTTTTTCTGACTTATATATGCACTAACACATAAGATTCTCTTATATTTGCAACTTTGCTGAACAAATAGAAATCACCTGCTTATTCATTAGATGTTTCTTATCTGATGTACAGCTATGTGATAAATTAAGGTGGAATTTTAGACTGTGCAAATATGGCAACTCTCCCAGCTTTCTCTGTGCATGTGCTTTAAACTGCACTAGGTCACCTGGAAGAGGAAGACAGCATGGCAGTAGCCTGCAGTCGGAAGGCAGGAGGTGCTTTAAACATGCACTTCCATGAGTTGACAATATCCTCATTTATCTGGCTGCGTCTATTCTGTTCAGTGAACAGCAGCCTTTGGTAGTATTTTACATTGTTATCCATGCGAAGCTACAGCCAGAGCCACAAAAGAATGTAAGAGTGCAAGTCAGCCATACAAGTTTCACCCACGATGCATGGGACTTGACAGATCTGTAGCACACCTGTGAAGGCTTAATTGGGCTAGCACAGATAACAAGTAGTAAAAGCACACTCTCCAGATGTTCTGGGAATATACATGCTAGTACTCATACTCTCATTTTTCATTACAGCTGTTAGTTGGATTAAGATACCAATTGCAGGATAACATGCTACATTTTCACTTTTACCTTGAAGTTTTAACCAAACCTAAAGGTAATCAGGTGGCTTCATGCAACACTACACAGTTTTTTTGGTTTTTTTTTATTTTTTTGTTTTTTTCTGGTGGAAAACAAAAAGGCAGCTGACTTGAAGGCTAGGTTGCAAGGAGACCCTGCAATGATGAGTCTCACAACATATACATCCTTTCTTTAGCTGTGACAGACCGGGACCAGGGGATCTAGTTTCCTAGGATCTCACAAGAGTTCACGGAGAATGACGAGCATCACCAATTTATAGTTCAGAGCAGAAACAAAACTAATTTCTCAAGTAAAATCCATAGCCCTTACTTAAATATCTTGACTCTCTATACAATGCATAAGGAGGATTAAATGGGATTCACAACAGACAGCATGCTGTGCAAGGTTTATATAATATAGGTCAAGACTTAAATCCTGCACTTATGTCAGACCAGGGTTACAACTCGGAAACCTCTCCTGCACTAATGCACATTTGTCCCTCCTTTCAAAATAGCAGGCACATATTTCTTGTAAAATGCAGAGGTCAGGGGATTGTGTTCCTACTATTTCAATGGAATTCAGACTGAATGGATTCAAATCCATGTAACTCTGTGACTGTGAGATGCTGGGGAATCTATTCATTTTGGCACTATGCTACTTTGCAGAAACAAATGCAGAACTCATTGGGCCAGAGGAGAAAGTGGAGTCCTGGTGACTGTAGTCATCTTCTGAAGGAGAGGACACCTAACTCTTGACCTCATCTCCAAGGACTCTTACAGTGCTTTGTAAATCAAAAAGTGAATGAAGCCGTAAGCAGCCCCAGTAGCCAAGATCAAAACTAATTTTTTTAAAAAAAATTAACCCCCACTGAAATGTCATTTAAGGTGCTTGCTTTTTCTACTGACATGCATCTGCTTGGCAGAACTCATTGCCTTTTGACATCAGGAGATACCTATTTTCTTCTTTTTTTTTAAGCCTACATTTAAGACTGATTTGTTTTCATTGACTTTTAACTGACATTAGCTAATTATTAACTCTGCAGGATAGATTAAATTTTAATTTTAATGTCATTGTAAAACACCATGAACTGCCTCAGCATGATAAGATGCTATAAAAGTTTAAACTGTTGTTATAAGTTAGCCACCTGTTCAAAACATTAGAAATCTACATGTTTAAATCAATCACACTGCACTGGATGTCTCATCAAGGCTAATGTTGATAAATTACACTCTTAGCTCTGGTTGATATAGAGTCATTATTCTCCAGAATGGTAGTATATTGGACTTTATTTTGTAGAGTTTTAGTTGGGATTGCAGTGTAATTTTTAAAAATCCTAAATACACTCCAATGCATATTTTCCAATCTGCTAAATTGCTCAGAGATTATCCTGGCTGAACAGGACCTTTGAGGTTCTGTCTGATATATGAGACATATGCTGGAGATGTACTCTTCTAGAAGGAATTCCTGGAAGCACTGTGCAATGGTAGAAAAGCCTATCCTCATACATTTCTTGCCATCTCTGGACCAAAACAAAATAATTGGATAAAACTACATATAGAAAAAACTCTATACCTTTCCAGCTCAGGATACAACAGATGAATCCACAGGCTGGAATAAATGAGATTTCTGTCTTAGGCATGGTATATAGATAGGAAAAAAAACCCTACTTATTCTGGATTTTCTGCCTATAAAATAGGGCTAATATTTTTCCCATGCCTACCTTGTCTCTTCACACAGTAAGTTCACCTGGATAAGTACTATTTCTTATTGAAAGCAAGAAGGTTATTTCTATAGCTTCAATATAGAAAGGCAGCACACTGAGATTGTATATTTTAGTAGACTTAGTTCTGCAGTAAGGGAACTGATTTAACTACCTCCTGTTCTTGTGCTCAGAAAAAGCTTGTAGGTAAACCAAAAGTACAGACTTATTGTTTTATTATAACTGAAACAATCTTCAGCAGTCCTGCAGCTGAATGGCCTCTTCAGCTTATTCATTATTTTAATATACACAAATCTAAATTTTCTAACACTACACCTGTCTGAGACAAATGACAACAGACTTCACTTTCCCTTTGTAATACATTCCCACCAAATCGTAGAGTAGGGATTCAGTAGAAGACTCCTCAAAGAGATAAATTTTTAACTTTGTTATCAAGGAATGGAAAAACAGTAAAAGAGGATTTAGCTGACTGCATGAGTCTTAGCATGGGTTTACCATCCGTACCCGTCTTGAGCAGTGCTTCTTGTGCATAATGTCTGTGTGTAGAATACTAAGAATCTGTGCTCTGACAGTGATTACTAGTATCAGTGTAGCTGCTAGATGACAAATGGACAGGGGACCATACATAGGTCCTGAGGTTGAGAGTCATGAACTGACTGGCATCCATGCTGCTGAAAGCAAAGTCACCCTAGAGCACGCTCCCTGTGCTCATACGGCATAGCTCTATGCCCTGCGTCTCTCAAGAGTCTGTGTGTTACTCCTATGAACCCAACGTGTAATTGTTATTTATATTAATTTTCAGTTCAAAGTGTTTAAGTAAAAAATTGTGAAGGCCATGATACATCTTTCTGCCTCTGAATACTGTTCTAACATTTTAACATATGTGAATATATGTTGCATTTCACGAGGTGTCCTATGAGTTGTTCAAGTGTTCTCTTGAAGAGAGTGTGTTGCAATGACCCAGAACATGGCAAAGAAGAGAACAATCAAGGAGAAAAGAAAATCACATTCTAGTGTCCAAGCTTTCTCTCTGGAATTCTTATTCATGAAAATAAGACTTTCTTAATTCTGAACAAAAATCAGTGACATTAAGCTTGTAGATGATTTAGAAAATGTCTAGATTGCAGGGAGGAAAAATCCTTAATATTGATACATAGTTTTGTTTGTTTGTTTGTTTTTTTCCTAGTACAGAAAAGTCCTTTAGAGCTTTGAATCTTTGTATCTTTTCTTTAGAATTGTAATGACGGTTTTCCTCTTTCTATTTGGAATTTCTTCAGTAACTTAGTAATGGAAAGCTGAAAAGCTGTTTGGCAGTTTTTTTCACAGATGTGTGTGGAGTATTCTGTCCTAGCATTTCTCCACAACACAATTTTATGTAAGCTACAAGAGATACCACAAGAAAGAGGATTATGGAGACCTGACATACAGTGTCATCTGTCATTTCTGACAAATGTAAATGCAAGAATAAAATCCTAGGTAGAAAATAAGAACATATGAGTCAAGGTTGAGTGAAAGGGCATAAAAGACTCTAGTTCCAGATTCTCTTTCTTTACCTCTGTTGTTTTTCTCTGATTTATCTGCATAGTGTATTTCTTATTCTGAGTTTTCCTTTGATGTAAATTTACCATCTCTTTTAAAGAAGCAATATAGATCAGCAGTAGCTGTGAAATGTCTGCTAATAAAGGAAAAAAAAAAAAAAAAATAAATGGGGAAGGGTAGTTTCCGTTAGAGGAAAATCACAGAATCACAGAATGTCAGGGATTGGAAAGGACCTCAAAAGATCATCTAGTCCAATCCCCCTGGCGGAGCAGGAACACCTAAATGAGATCACACAGGAAGGCATCCAGGCAGGTGTTGAATGTCTTCAGAGAAGGAGACTCCACAACCTCCCTGGGCAGCCTGTTTCAGTGCTCTCTTACCCTCACAGTAAAGAAGTTTCTTCTCAAGTTTAAGCAGAACCTCCTGTGTTCCAACTTACACCCATTGCCCCTTGTCCTACCATTGGACATCACTGAGAAGAGCCTGGTTCCATCCTCCTGACATTCACCTTGTTTCTTTGAAAACGAGGTATAAAAATATTCCTTAGCTATGAAGAAACCTTTAAAGTGGTGACCAGAATTAAATTATTTTTTATAACTATGGATTCAGAATCCATACAGTTCTTATCTCGTTAGTATCCAAGGATCATGCTGTCTGAGTATTCCTTATATTAATTTTCTTGTCTGCAGTAGAATAATTTATGCCCAAAAACTTCTGCAGAGGTGATAAGAAATGGCTACTCTCATCCTCCAGCAGAGATTCAAATGCAGCAGTTTGCCCTATGCTCACCAAACCTATACCTTGAGCTCAGGCGGGCACTGAATGAATATCTCTCATATCTGAGTGGAATGAATATTCTCCCTTTGAATCTGTAGTACCCAGCAGAAATGTTTTTCTCCATTCAGACCAAAGAACCATCAGCATCTGTAAAACAATTGATTATATTTGTCAAACCTTTGGGCAATAAGTAACTCCTTATATCTGCACACATTCCCCATCTATCTGTTAGAAAATATTTCACTTGTTCTACAAGCAGTAGAATTTTATAGTCTCATTGGTATCTAGGCTTTTTTGTTAGACATGTTTGTACTACTCTTAATGATTACATTTTATGGTAATTGTATTTTGACTTGACAGAAACAGCCTTGGTCCTCTATGTAGTGTCCCCATTATGTTTGGAAAAACACTCAGACTTTCAGAAGGTAAAAAGTGGACAAGAAAAAAATTGAGAAATATATAAAAAAATAATTTGCCAAAGCCCATCTAAACTAGACTTTGGGATGAGTAAAATCTTATATGTTTTCTACTGAAATTTGCAAAACAAGTTGTGCATAAATGAAAAATTGAAAATAATTATATGCTATGCAGTAGATTTTGGAAGAAGTTTTAGAGAATTATCCATTGAGAATGTAAAAAGTTTCTAATACGTCCATGTTGTTAGATGAAATCCTTCTCTTATCTGGGTGGTTTCCTGTCTGCTGTTTTTGCAGCAGCATAGAACAAAATAGAAATGAAGCTGCATTATCGAAGGGCACTAGAAAGTTTAAAATTTATATCTGAAGTATAGAGAAGGAAAACAGTTCTTTAGTAAAATTCTGTGTCTATCAGTATAATGGGGTTTTTTATTTATTTTTGATAGACCAGAAATCTTCCAAGCAACATAACTGTATAAACTGGGGGAAAATAAATAAATAAATAGGTATATAGACAATAAATAAATAAATTCAGGGGTTATCTATTCTAGAATTTATTTAATCTGTTCTTTAAAAAAAAAAAATGCTAATAAAAATAAACAGCTTCTTTAAGTAGTAGCTGTGTGCTTAACTAGTAAGAAAGAATTTTCCTAAATGGAATGACTTCTTAACTAAAATGTTGAGGTCTACAATGTAGGGGTCTACATCTGATTTGAGTGATTAAGCCCCTATTAAACCTCAAGTAAGCTAAGTGATTAAGCCCAGAGAGTGATGCATCTCACCCCACATTTTACTTCTACATACAGTTAATATAAATGGAGTCTGGGATCAGTTCAAATACCACATGTAAGTATTCAAGATACTATGACCTATATTCCTCTGTGGCTGGCAAATATGACATGGTACTTAGAGGGAAGGTGTAACTGTAGACCAAGAACCAAAGGTCTTGTGAAGGTATACAAAGGTACTCTTGAGCATCCAAGAGGATACTAGACACCTATGCCTAAGTAACTTTAAAAAATCTTATTTAAGCTTCGAGTGAAACCCATGTGATTAAACCTAGTTCATAAGCTATTACCATGCTGTATGCTCTGTTCTGATATGTATTAAATCCTTTTTTCCTCTACACTTAAAGAGATAAAATTGTAAATTAGGTATATGAAGTGAACTTTTCCTCTATTTAGCCCTGATAAGGGCTTCAGCCAGAATACTCTGTCCAGTTTCAGGCAAGATACTTAAAGGAAAATTGAACAGAGCTCAGCAGATAACCACAAGAACTCTGTGGTCCATGTGAAATATATCTAAAATAAAGTTTTGTGAAGGAAAAAAAAATAATAATAGAAATAGATAAAAGTAGCTTCTCACTAAAGCATTTTTTCCCCATAGATTCCACTGTGCTTCATGGTCAGTGGAACAAAGATGAATTGGCTTAATTTTTAGTGAAGAAGTTTTAGTTTAGAATTTAGGACTTTTGAAACGATAAGATTTTGTGCACAAAAATAACCTCCCAAGGAAGATAATGGGTTCTCTTTCACTGGACATTTTAAAGTATAGTACTAAGAAAAAAACCCTAACAGATATTTGAAGTGTTTTTTATTCTAGTCAAATACTTACTCAGTTTTTAAAAAGATTATCAGATGGGTGTTTGAGGTCTTTACAATCTATATTTTTGTAGTTTGTTAAGTCATTACTTAGCTTTAGCCAGCTTGAAACTAGTTTCCTGACTTAAACTAATCCTCTAAATGCCCCTCACAGTGAATGGTGAGAGAAAGGCAAATCCTGAGTGATTCAATCTCCCTGATCACAGGTGAGGTGAATCATTGCCTGGAAGCAGCTGTGGCTATAACTAGATTCACCTGTTGGGATGTTGTGGTGTTAAAGGGGGGACTGGTGAGATCCTGATCTGATATAGGGCAGGACTGTGTCCTGGGAGTATACCTGGCCCCAGAAAACGGGAGTGCTCTACAAGCAGATGAAACAGATATAGCCTATATCTGTCAATTTTAAAGGAGGTCAATTAGCCTAATTTCTGAAGGTGAGATGAACATTACACTTTCTTTCTAGTCTAAATCTACCCTCTTTCAGTTAAAAACCGTTACCCCTTGTCCTGTTGCTACAGGCCTTGCTAAAAAGTCTGCCGCATCTTTCTTATAGGCTCCCTTTAAGTATTGAAAGGCTACAATAATGTCTCCCTGGAGACTTCTCTTCTCCAGGCTGAACAACACCAATTGTTTCAGCCTTTCTTCGTATGAGAGATGTTCCATCCTGCTGATCATTTTTGTAACCCTCTTTTGGACCTGCTCCAACAGGTTCATGTCTTTCCTGTACTGAGGACACCAGAGCTGGACACAGTACTCCAGCTGGGATCCAGGTGAGATCTCACCAGAGTGGAGTAGAGGTGCAGAATCACCTCTCTTGATCTACTGGCCACACTTCTTTTGATGCAGCCCAGAGTGAAGTTGGCCTTGTGGGCTACAAGAACACATTGCTGGCTGATGTCCAGGTTTTCATCTACCAGTATCTCCAAGTCCTTCTCTTCAGGGCTGCTCTCAATGCCTTCATCCTCCAACTTGTATAGATACTGAGGATCACCCCAATCCAGGTACTTGGCTGCTTTGAAGTTCATGAGGTTCACATGGGACTACTTCTTGGTCCATGGCTTTGGTCTTGACCTTCTGAATGACATCCCATCTCTCAGGCACGTAAACCAAACCACTCATGTTGCTGTCATCTACAAAATTGCTGAATGCACTCAATCCCACTGCCTATGTCATTGATGAAGATATTAAACAGTACTGGTCCAATTACAGACCCCTAAGGGACACCTTTCATGACCCATATCCACCTGGAGATTGAGTCATTGACCACTATTCTCTGGATGCTACCACCCAACCAATTCCTCATCCAACAAATATTCCATCCATCAAATCCATATCTCTCTAATTTAGAGAGAAAGATGTTATGGACGACCATATTAAAGACCTTACAGAAGTCCAGAGAGATGACATCCATAGCTCTTCCCTTGTCCACTGCTGTAGTCACTTGATTATAGAAGGCTACTAGGTTGGTCAGGCAAGACTTGCGTTTGGTTAAGCCATGCTGAGTATCTCGAAGCACCTCCCTGCCTTCCATGTATAAGAGCATAGCTTCTAGGAGGATCTGTCCCATGACCTTCCCAGGCACAGAGGTGAGGCTGACATGTTGGTACTTCCCAGGGTCCTTCTTTCTACCCTTTCTAAAAATGGGTGCAATATTTCCCTTTTTCCAGTCACTAGGGACTTCACCTGACTGCCATGAATTTTCAAATATGATGGAGAGTGTCTTGGCAACTACATCAGCCATTTCCCTCTGGACTCTGGGATGTATCTTGTCAGGTCCCATAGACATATATGTTCAGTTTTTTCAGGTGGTCACAAACCTAATCTTCCCTTACAGTAGAGAGGAATTTTGCTCTCCCAGAGCTAGTCAGGCATGAAGGGACTGTCTTCCTTTTTTTTCAAAAACAGCTTTCAAACAATACTAATAATTGAGCTTTTTCTACTACATTTCTCTTTGTAAGCATGGACAACATTTTGAATGTATAGATTACTTTATTTGAGAAGCATTAATAGTTCCTACAATTATCTACATATATTATAAACTGAGACTAAGTTTTAAAAACTCATGTAGATTTGGCTTCTAGGAATTCCTGTCAAAGAGAAAACTATTTATTCTTCTGAATAATAGAATAATTCTTGAGCCAGTTTTCTTAATGCCCTGGCACAGCGTCTCAGACAATAATGTCTGGAAACTACATAGTAACTCTCTGGAATGCACATGAAGACATTTCAGAGCCAGAGGAAAACTAAGAAAATAAACCCATGATTTTATCCTTCTTCCTCGTGTAAATGGTGAAAGAAATAGCAAATAAATATTATGTATATCTGAGATATATGACAGTTGGCTTTATGACAAGAGTGGCAATTTATGCCTTTAGAAACAAAAAAGCAAAAAGCAGACTTACAAGAGTGGCTGTCCATTTCCCCTGATTACACATATGATATAAGACTAAGAATAAATACGAATTTACTGGTACAAGTAATTCAGTCATGTAATTTAATAGATTCTCAACTATTGCTGCTATTAGGTATATTCATACAGGCAGTGGCCATGCCAGAGAAGTATTGTACATTATTCTAAGTAAAATCTACCCTAGATATTTATTGCACTTGCTGAAATATTTGCACTCCAGTAATAGATCTGAAATGGTAACTAATTTTTCATTTATATGCTTTTCCATGCAGATTTTCATGAACAGCTGCACTTCTGATAAATACATTTTCTCAATAGGTAATATTCTAGATTTTGAACTCCAAGAGGAGAACACCAAAAGAAAGTTTATGACAGGTGAGACATATCTTTGATTAGCTTAGTATTAAACATATGGAACAGAAATGAAATTCTGCAGCCTCAGGATTACAGGAATTTATAACTAAGAGGGTCCTTTACTGAATATTTAATTCTTTTGTGTACATAACTATGTCTGATGTTACCTCAGAGAGGACCCTCACAAGTTGCAAAGAAGAAACATGAACCAAAAGAAAGACTAAGGCATTCCAGACTATACATTCTGCATGTCTCTTTTTTTTTTTTTTTTTCTTTTTTTTTCCTTTCTTTAAGTTCAGACAGATCAATTGCAGCTTTACATTTGTTGCTTTAGAGCAACCAGGAATAAAAGCTATCACCATGTTCTAGCTATGTTTGTTCTTAAGATACTGACTGTAGAAACATGGTTTTCCAATTCAATCTGATGGTTCAAATAGCATAAATCTGCCTTAGAATACTGCACATTAGGAAGAAGGAGTGTATCATCTGTGACCTGTGATTCTCTGGTGTTCTGACTGATAATGCAGTGGAGTTCCTTCAGGAAGTGTAGGTAGATAGAATATTAATAAATATATTTGGATGATTCTTTGCTTCATCATCACTTGCGGTTTAACATCAGCAGAGATGCTTTAGCTTTAAACAAGCAGACGTAAGTGAAAATGTGGTACCTGTAAAGCTTTTACAGTCCAACAGCATTCTTCCACAAAGAATTCCTATTTAGTAAGAGGTAAACATATATCCTGAGTCTTTCTGATATTTAGGAGGGTTTGATTCTCATAGTTTTAGTGTGTGAGCTTGTCCTTGGACCTCAATTTTAAAAATAGAAATACATAGATTAAAAAAGTACTATGCAAAAGACTAGTTAATAGGATTCTTGGCATCCAAGAGCATCCACAAGAATATAGAGAACATTTTCTAGCATTTAACATTTTTGTTTAGTAGTTTTTTTATTTCTTTTATCTTCTAACCATCAACATATTGTACCAATTATTTTAGAAGTTGTTTCCCAATATTTTCACTGCTATTTAGTAAAAAAGGTTATAATTTTGTCTTGCCTCCTCCTTATTTTCTTCAGAGGGAGCAATGTCAAATAGCAGATTAATGAGTATTGTACTATCTGAGACCTTTGCCTAACTCAGAAACTGTGTACAACCAATTAAAAATGCACATTTGCAAATTGGATGCATACAAGCATGACCGACTCCTGGTTCCCCTTCCCCCCCAAAAACAGGACTTGATTGTAGCTAAACTCATTTTGAAAACAAGGTTTGAAGAGTCTTTTGATGATATGTATGTTGCTAAAGTCTTAATATCTTGAATATGTTTTTTCTCCAACAACCCAACTCCTGACCCAAGTGAGCTTGTAATTGGATACACTCATGTATTTGCAACTTAAACCATATACACTTTTAATTTCCAGGCAGATGATCTTATGGAATTCCTTTTTTGTTTGTTTGGGGGTTTTTTTGTTTGTTATAGGTTTGTTTTTTGTTTTGGGGTTTTTTTTTTGGGGGGGTGTTGGTTGGTTTGGGGTTTTGGTTTGGGGTTGGGTTTTGTTTTGTTCTGTTCTGTTCTGTTTTGGTTTGGTTTAGTTTTCACATTAAGCCTTCTTTGAAACATCTGAAGAGATAGAATGGTCAGGTTTTGTGTTTTAAGGAAGCTAGATATTTTTCTTTCACCAAACACTGGACAAGCACATAAGGGGTGTTCAGTTTTCCACACATGGGAGTTTCACTTGAGATGCCCAGATCTATTCTGTTCAACATCCAGGTGCCGCTACAAAAGAGCATGTGTCCTCGGTCATGTCTGTGAGCCATATGCAGATGTGACGTGATTTAACTCTGGACAGCAGTTCAGCCTCACACAATTGCTTGCTCACCCCTAACTGTGGGATGGAGGAGAGAATTAGAACAGTGAAAGTGAGAAAACTTGTGGGCTGAGATAAAGACAGTTTAATAGTTAAAGCAAAAGCTGTGCATGCAAGGAAAGCAAAACAAATTCATTCACTACTTCACATTGGCAGGCAGGTGTCCAGCCATCTCCAGGAAAACAGGATTTGTTCATGCCTAATGGCTACTTAGGAAGACAAAAGCCATAACTCTGAATGTCCTCCCTTTCTCCTTCCTCCCCCAGCTTTATTGTTGAGCATGACATCATATGGTCTGTGGTATCCCTTTGGTCATTTGGGGTCAGCTGTCCCAGCTGTGTCTCCTCCCAACCCCTTGTGCACCTCCATCCTACTTGCTGGCAGGGCAGTGTGAGAAACAAGGCCTTGACATCGTGTAAGCACTGTTCAGCAATAGCTAAAACATCCCTGTGTTATCAACAGTTTTCAGCACAAACACAGAGCATAGCACCATAGAAACTATTATGGAGAAAATTAACTCTATCCCAACCAAAACCAGTATAAGACATCAAGTGTATCAAGTGGCAGTAGGTGACTGTGAGTATTCAATTGAATTAAATCCATACTCTTCTAAAAAGATAGGCTGTCATAAAAGAAGATAATGTAGTGTGAGAAAAAAATAATGAAATTTCAACTAGCTTTTACAATAAAAATCTGCTTTATGAGAGGCATGTAAAGCAAGAGGACAGGCTTCTCCTCAGTATGCTTTCATTTGTGCAATATACTATATAATCTTTTATGCTATCATATCTCAATTCTCTTGTAACACAATATATAACTTGCAGCTATTTGTAACATCGACACTTGACACTGTTTATTAAAAAGAGAGAGAATTAAAATAGGGTAAAGCATTTGGTAAAGTCCAAATGCTGACATGGTTTTGCAATGACATTTCTCCAGAATAATTTAGGGATTTGCATCTGGATGGTCCAACTCTGAATGTTTCAGGTTGTGATCTAAGCCAAAGAACCCATCACCAGGCTGGCCATAGAGACTCAGGAAGCTCAGATAAGAGTTATTTATTACAAAAAAAAAAAAAAAAAAACAACAAAACAACAACACACCAAAAAAACAACAACAAATAAAACTGCTAAAAATACAAAAAAAACCCCAAAATAAGCCCTTTCTTTACATGGCAGGGTAGAAAATTAAAAAAGCAACCAACACACACCTCAGAAGAGTCCTCTTGGACTATATCTACAAGCACACACTGTTCACAGTCTTGAACCTCAGCAGTGAGGGTAACAGAGGACATCCAAGCTATATTATGGGCTTGCAAGTGACTTTTGAAGCAGATTGTTCTTCATTTCATGAGGAAAACAAAATAGTCTCTGCAGTTGCTCAGTTCTTCACAACACAAAATTAAAGGTCAGTATTAGTAATGGTGAGGTAGCTAATACTGTTAAGTGTTATTAAGTGGCCACAATGCATTTCAATACAGTGTCATGACAATGAGCATATTATAGAGACTGGTAATGGGAATCACATCCATGTTGAAATTGAACTGTGTATTGCAATTGCTATATATATATTTTGCTAAGTGTAACTCAGATTTGTGTTGTGTTATTAAATATATTTTGTATCATCCTGCTAAATCACATATAACCTTATCTATCTTTAAATAAGTACACTTTATATTAAACATTATTCCCTCTACACTCAGAATATCTAAAAGAACCTGGTCAAAGAGTATTAGACTCTGACACTTACAGACCTTCAGTCCACAAGACTTGACTAGACCTAGTCTAAATTGAACCTTAGTGCATATAGTGTCAACATCGGGTTCTCAGGACTAGTAGTTTTACCTTACCCATCCAACCACATGGACTACAATAGTTGCTGATGTATTTAGCTTATGCATTTAATCTTAGCCTACAATGATCACTTTTGTGTTTATCTCTATGTACCTGATTTACCTGGAGAAAAGACCAACAGTGACTTTGCGGAGGTGACCAGAATTTCAAAGGCTATATCTATGTCTCTAGACTAAAGGATATATTGGATGAATCTCTGGACTATTGTCCTGGTTTTTAACTGAAACAGAACTGGGGTTTTTTTTCAGTAATTAGAATAGTGCTGCATTTTGCTTTTTAGCGTGGGAATTTTTATAAGAGAGACACTGATAACGTACCAGTGTTTGCATTTTTTGTCACTGGAATTGAAGGACTTTGTGTTCTGTTAGTCTATAAGTGCAGATTTAAGGGGGTGAGGAATATTTACATTAATAAGCTAAATTGGCATTTGGATATGCCAGTGAGATATTCCATATCACATCACGATATGTCCAGTATATTAATGAGGGTCTCTTCCTCTTTTCTTTCGCTCGGGCTCTTGCTCTTCAGGGATTGCAGTTTTGGTTTGGGATTGTCGCGCCTCCGAGATCTTTATCTGGGAACAGGCTGGGCTTGGTCGGCTGGTGGTGAGCAGTTGCATTGTGTATCACTCAATTGTATATTTTGTTACTGTTATCACTATTATTTTAATATTACTATTTTTTATTTTTTTCTTTTATTTCTATTATTAAACTATTCTTATCTCAACCTACAAGCCTCCTTTTCCTTGCCCCCAGTCCTGCCCCCTATTCCCTGGGGGTGGGGGGGAAGTGGGTGAATGGCTGCGTTGGCTGCTGGACAGGGGCTAGCCCAGTGAAACTATGACAACTGTTAATGCTCTAGAAGAATATCCAAACTGCATAATCATATAATAAAAATCAAATAACTTAGAGTGTAACCAATCATTTCCTCACTACCTGGGTCATTGTAATGATGTATAATATTTGTACTGTGTTTTTATAGACCTTATGTTAAAGGTGTTTTAATAGCGATTGAAATCACTGTTCAATCTCATAGACTACTTTTCTGTTTGTAAAGTAAACAAAAATTATTTTAAATGGACCAACTTTTAGTGGTAAAATATGTCCACTTTGAGAGTAGAAGACAAACACTTTTTGTAGAGTATAACCTCACATAAAGTAGAAGTAGTGAGGAATCTGAGTACTGTGAAATGTCAGCAAATTTTGGATATAAAATATAAGTCACTGTAACAATGTGACTGGAGTTCTTGTGGTCTAAAAAATCCCCCTGTTTTTTAAATGAGTAGACTCTTAATGCCAGAAGTAAATATTCAAATAAGGTCATCAGACCTCTTTCATAAAACAGGAAATAAATGATCATGTGTTTTTTCTATTCAGCCCATACTTCTGGTTTAGGCGAATTACCACTTAGAAAGACTTTAGGCATCTGAGCTGAACCCAGAAATACTGAATGGCAATGGAACAAGATTAACTCTAGTTTAACTGAGTTTTTCAACAGTTGTGTTCATATTTCTAGTTTGAATATGTTTAGTTTCAGCTTCCAGCCATCTGACCTCATCACCTGCATGTGAATGAGATTTCAAACTACTACTTGCTGAAAATTCATCATGCGAACAATTAGTGAGTAAATGAATGTATTTTTATTATTCAATAAATTATCTAGAAAGACAACGGATTTAATTTCACCTGACTTTTGATAAAATAGATATCTAGTTTCCCTCTATAATCAAATGAAAGAGGTAAGTACGCTAAGAAGGTGTTTTGTCCCATCCTAAAATCAGTATCAAAGGAAGTGACATTTTCATTAAATAACCTCCAGGCCAGATGCTTAACTTTTAAGAGCAAAGATTAGTGAGATAATTAAAAACTGGCTGCTGGAAAACATAAGATGTTTCAGAAACATCTGCACCGCTATTCAGATCATGTTTGAACTCCTAGAAAATAAGCTTTTATTATTGATCAATATCTTTAGAGTGCTGACATCAAACCTGAAGATCTTTGTAATGAGCTCATTATCATGCCGTATTTATAAGAACACCACCTGCTTTTACTCTCTATTTGTTATGCATCGAAAGATCAGTTTACAGCCACTGTGTCTTGTTTGGATTTTATTTTCCCATAATAGAATATTGATGCTTTCAGGACATACACTATCTATCTTCAAAAAAGGGTTTTGTAAATTACTTAATCCTAGGGGTTCACTAGTCAAAGGGAAAGAAAAAAAATGCTGCCTTATAAACAAATCTCCTCCTACAGCATTGGGAGAAGAGATGTCTAAAACAAAAACACAAACATAAGTTACTTACTCAGCTTTAATAATCTTGTGACATTTGAAACAGTTCCAGTCTAAGGTAATCACACTGTCATGTACTTCACAAGGCTGCTACGGAGAACTGGAAAGCAATGTCATCAACGAGAAAGGAGAAAAATTTAACATTGAGACTACTGCTGTAAGGAAAGATTTTCAGTGGCAGAGCTTAGGTACCTGTTCAGATACCTGCATTGGACTTCCAAACATCATTTACTCAGAAAAAGACTTCTGCACCTTCATCCAGCAGTCTTTTAATCTCCTTATGCTGATACTCACCAGCTCTTTCTAGTATATTTACTTTTCATTAAACTGTCCAAATGAAAAAGAATGGCTACTAATACTTCAATTATGTCCTTTTTTTTGCTCCCAGGATATGAACTTCAACATTTAACTTAACTGAACTCTTGTTTCTAGATTTCAATGGTATAATGTGTTTTCAAGAGAAGGCAATCAGATATTTTAATCATAGATAAATTTAAAATTACACAGTTAAAAAGAAAGTGAATGAAGTTCAGATCTGTGAAATAACTTGAAGATCTTATCTCTAAACACACAAAAGGCTATAGGTTTATTAATGTATTTTATTGTCTTGGATATCAATTACCAGTCACACACATATATACACTTGAGTAAAGACTGTTGTGGTTTAACCCCAGCTGGCAACTAAGCACCACACAGCTGCTGCTCACTCATTTCCCCAGTGGGATGGGGGAGAAAATCAGAAGAGTAAAAGAGAAAGCTCGTGGGCTGAGTCAAAGGCAGTTTAATAAGCAAAGGAAAAGACACATACACAAGTAAAGCAAACCAAGAAATTAATTCACTACTTCCTATCAGCAGGCAGGTGTTCAGCCCTCTCCAGGATAGCAGAGCTCCAGCAAGCATAACAGATACTGGGGAAGACAAACGTCATCATTCTGAACATTCTTCCCTTCCTTCTTCTTCCCTCAGATTTATACGCTGAGCATGACATCATATGATATGGAATATCCCTTTGGTTAGTTGGGGTCAGGTGTCCCAGCTGTGTCCCCTCATGGTTTCTTGTGCATCCTCAGTCTACTTGGTGGTAGACTAAAAAATCAGTGCATTATCAACATTCTTATCCTAAATCCAAAATACAGTGTTAAAGCAGTTACTAGGAGGAAGATTAACTCTATCTCAGCTGAAACCAGGACAAAGACTCAAGACTTAAATGTAAATGTTTCAGTAAATGATAGAATCTTGTCCCAAAACTTCAAAATAACATCTGTTTGTAATGCTACTGGAATTCAATCACAAATTCCTATTTCGACATGCAAAGTACCTCTGGAAGAATGGCTCTGTTCCTCCCTGTTCTAATGAAACTTAGTATTTGCCAGTGCAATGATCAAGTGGCTTAAGGTCTGATATAGCAATGAAAAGTTAATATTCTGTGTCTTTAGTAAAATATATGTATATATCAATAAAAATATTTATATAATAATTATATCAAGATACATATATGTATATGCACTTCACTTTCTAGCACAAGGATTGTGTGCATTAAAATTTCTATTGCTGGATGTACTCCTTTACTTCTTATCCATTCTTTTTGCTTCTCTAACTTCTTCATGAGTGGGATATTTGTGTAGCCATATTCTGAAGCGAATGAACATCACAAAGAGGAGACATTCTTCATCCTGGAAGAAGTATGAGGATTTCAACAGATGTTCATGGGATAAAAGTAATGGTTTGAAAATTCTGGATGTTCTTTACAAGATATGTGTGAAAGCATGCTGCTTTAGGAGAAGTAAGATTCATAAACCTATTCATTGTCTGCATCTCCAGAGAATGGCTTCTGTTTGCTGTGGTGTTTAATTTGAATAGTCTGCTGTAAAACACACCTATAGAGAAGTGAAACTAACATGAACCGTTTGCCTGAAAATTAGCAATGCACCACCAAAAGGCAAAATCACTTAGAATGCTATAATGGCTGTTACAAATTATGAGTCTTATGAAGAAATGCCACAGGACTTTTCACATTTAATAAATACAAAGTTCAAAATTTACAGAGGTTTAGGAGCCCATATGTTGAGTTCTTGCCAAGTAGATCAAAGGAAAATTAATTTTTAAGTTAGGCATTTGTCGTTCAGTGTTAACATACTTTAATTGAGATGGGTACTAATGATGCCCTAACATTTTGGCATTTGACTGTGCTGAAAATTCAATCCAGAAAATATACAAAAATATACAAAAAATGCCTACAAGGGCTTTTTACATATACATTTTTACACGTATGGGAAAACCTGATTGACACTTCCTTAAAATTAAAACCTAAAATACTCTGTGGACATGAATGTTCATTTTACATTTTTAGCATATTTTAATTTTTTTATTTATTCCCTTCTCTGTTAATTTCTCCTGTATCTTCCTCATTTTTCCTCAAATACAACAAAAAACCATATTTGCTTAAACCTGTTTTTCTCTTTTCTTCTATGTCAAGTACTTACATATATGTCTTCTCTGTTTTCTGTCCAGTGTAAAAAGAAAATAAAAACACCATTTTCAAAATGTTAAGGTTTCTCAAAGCAAAATATTTGGACTCTCTCCACACTAAAGTTCTGTCAGAAGGTTTTGCTGAAACTGACATATTTTTGTAGATGTTAAAATTTCATCTAAATTACTTTTTTGACAGAAAGCTGCTCAGTCCAAAAAAATATCCACCATACTTAGTGTTTCTCAACAGCTTGTATTTGTTTTCCTGTATATCATAGACAGCACTGGAAATGGAGATCAAACCACACAATTACCTTTCCCAAGGGATGTTCTTCTCTCAGTACCAAACTTACTTTTCTCTTGATTATTTTTTCTCTCTCTGACCACATAAATCTTTCCTTCTAGCTTACACTGTGCCCCACTGCAGCACTGTGAACAAAAAGACTACTTTACAGTTCACTGTTTATGGTGCTTTGCTCCAGCATAAGAGTTTTTTAACCTGTAAAACCAAAATAGAACAACCTGTATAGACACAACATCACATCATATTTTGCCCATCCACTAACCATAAGCAGCTCTTTAGTTCAATGTTTGTTTAGTTCTGGAATAACCAGAACTACTAATATAGTCAATAGCAAATGTAAAGATTTTTTTTTATTATTATTGTTATTGTTATTGTTATTGTTATTGATTGTTATTGTTACTGTTATTGTTATAGTTAATTATTTTTAAAAAATTCAGAGTCCTCCAGTGACACTGTCATCTCCATTGATAGAACAGGGTGGACTTCTCTGTGTAGATCTGTATTAGTAAATTAAGTCACAAACACTTGGATATAGAGACAGTTGGTCATCTGTACCATTTATGTGTTAGATCTGTGCCTGGAATTGTTTTGGCTTAGGCCAGTTCATCCTCTCTCAGATTACTCACAGAATGGATGGCTGGTTTGGACAGGAAGGGGCATGGCTATTACACCTCTCTATCTCATCTCTTATTTTGGAAGCAAAAAGTCTTCAGAAGTTTGGCATGTCTAACCGGACTATATCAGTTGGCTTTAGTGTTGAAGAATCATCCCTGGCACTGTTAAGTTGATCATTAACCTCTGAATCAACCTCCTAGGACAGCCAGACACTTATTCTTTGATATTTCAGAGACTTAATTACATATCTTAGTTATCTGCTCTGATGTGTGCAATTAATTATTTGCAAGTCTGCTCAGAGCCAGTCACTGAAACAGCATCAGGAGGACACTCTTACAAAGAAGTAGTGGCATGAGTAAATAAGTAACACATTAGCTGAACATATTCATCACAGCAAAAGAAAGCAGAGAAAGGAAAAGCAGCTTAGAGGAAATGTTGGTATATTAGAAGAAATAAGGTTTTGAACCAGAAATATCTAGTGTTATACCCAGGTTTTAGTTCATATTTCTTTTTTTCAGAAGTACTTGCACTTGCAGAGCCCAAGTTTGGAATAACTATTTTTGTAGACTATCATATTCAGCAGAAGTAGTAAAAAACAATTGGTGCTAAATCAATACCTTAAAAGAGAGAAAAGGAAAAATAATTTTTAAAAAAATAAAATTACAATGAGCAGTTGCACATTTTCTCAGCCTTTTTTTTTCAGAATATTATTAATTTACTCATAAATATACAGTAAACAGATCATCCTATGTAATAAAATTTGAAAAAGTAAAATACAGACAAGCATCATGTTTCATCATAATGGAAAAGAATATTTCATCAGCAAACTTTAAAACAGAAATATGACAGTATTTCATAAAATAACTTTAAAGATTACTTTCTAAGGTATACCCCTCAAAGCTAGATCCCAGCTAGTGCCCAAGCAAAGAGAATTTGATTCCTAGATTTCACAAGAGTTTCACTTCATATTAAACTTAATCTAAGCTATACTGTTTGTTTTGATTTGTTTTGTTTAAGCATACTCAGTCCGCCTATAGGTTTTAGCTTTATACACTTACATATTAACTTTCAAATAAAAAAAATTATATGATGGAAATGAGCTCAATCTTGCAAGAATTTTACTTCATCTGACTTAAAACATTTTATTTTTCCTCTTCCTTTCTCCTTTGGCTTGGAAATATTTACTATCATGCAGTTTATTATCAGGTATCACAAATAGTGTTAAGTAAATAAGGTTGTTAACAGCTGACATATATGTATATGAATATATGTCTTTGTGGGACCAGATCCTTGATTCTCACCGAAACATCAAAAATTTTTAGGGTTACTAGCACCAACAAAGATCTGTAACATCAGGATGCAAAACTGCTATCTATTGCAATGTTCAAAATACAATCTGAAGATCTAAATAATTTCCTTAATATTAAATAGATGAAGCAAATATAATTTTACTTTTCCCTTCCATCAGAGAAAATATAATTTTCAGTACAGCTGTATTGTTTTCCCCTTGCCAGCAATATACTCAGGATCTCAGCTACCCTTCATACACTGTAGGAAATACAGCAAGTCCAACCTTCCACTCTAGTTTGGGCATGTTCTAATGAAAACATATATGGAGAATTAATATCATTTTTACATATACTGCAACTGCTAGCTAAGTAAAGACCTTTAATGAAGAGAAACAGGCACTTATTTTTTGTCTCACGATGGAATGAATTGCATCTACAGGAATCTAGTTCTCTATGATGATTACAAAAATGGCCTCAGTAACTGCTTCCAGTGCTTATGTCTATACAATAGATGTCAGGTGTTAGGTGAAGTGAATGTTACCTGGGAGATAAGAGAGAAATTTACATACAAAGTAAAAATGTGAACTTCTACAAAAAGTTGTCATCTACATAAAATTTAACCTTTCTAGTTATTATGAAGTAGAAATATGGTTATCCAACTTTGAAATCACTATTGTTAATTATCCTCTACAATCTTGGTATATAAAAACAGGTCTGGAATGGGCCTAGAAAAAACATGTAGTGTGTTCCACTATTATGTACATTATTCTGTAACTTTTGTGCACCATGTAATAAGGAATATGTAATAGAAAACTGAACATAGTTATATCATGAGAAGCCAAGCTTCTAAGCTAGTTGGGGTAGAGACAAACATTCTCAATGGAGATTACTACACAAAGTCTAGACAATATTAATTATATCCATTTTCTTCCTCTCTCTTTCCCTTCTGTTGGTAGCAAATATGTCTAGGACATATGTCAGGAATTCAGCAAGGAATTATCTGTGTGAAAAAATGCCTTATAAATTAAGATTGTTGCTGTTATATATACCAGTGTAAGATCAACAGATGAGCTTATTTCTGTGTTTCAAGGTTAGACTATCCTTTTGAGAACTTACCTGCCTGAATCTAATCTTAGTTGCAGTTATTTTTATATGTCATGGATGTGTGAGTCTTAAGGATTATATTTTTTAATTGGAAACATCTAAGCAGAAACAGATTTTATGTTAAGTGTGAAACTCATGATTGCTTCTATGAATTTTAATCTGGCAAAATCCATTGCATAAGTATATGGGAGGTATATGAAATGTCAATCTTTTCCATATGTAAAGCCTACCCACTTTCCCTATTTTGTTCACATATGTTTAGGATATATATGAGCTGAAAAAGAACCCAATTAGCATCCCATTGAAAGCTGCAGTATCTAGCATTCAACAACACTGGTGTAACAGGATTCCCAGAACAAAATTGAATACAATTTCTGCCCCAAAATCAGATAAATAAACCATATGTCTCTTAAAAATTACATAAGTTACAAAATCCAGTATGTTGAAAATTATAGCCTTCATCAATTAGCAAAGTTTTCACCATTGTGTTTAGTTTTATGCTGAACTTTGTTTCAGAGATGAAGTCTCCATAACTCTTCAAATACTATATTATCCTCCTTCTAGTTAATTGCCCATTTTCTAGTTTGAATTTCTATTATTAAGTGAATAATTTCTTGAAATTCATATGTTTTAGTTTAGCTTCCAATTTAGGTTCCAGTGTGAGAAATTAGCTCAAACATATAAAAAATTTTGAAATTAGATTGAGGAATCTGAATAATGACAGTCCAAGAATACCCTTTGTAACACCTATCAATATTGTTGTCTGCTCCAAAAAGAAATAAAATATTTATAGGAAGAAAAAAAAAACCAATCAAACAAACCATCACAGGCACTAGTTACTGGTGCATGCATGGAAGACATGAGAAAAAAGACAGGATGGGTAATTTACAGATGTTTTCCTAGGGTTTCTTTTCACAACAAAGATTGTGAGAATCACACAATGAAAATAATGAGTTTAGATGCCTGTTATACTGAGAGTTCTACTTTACACTTTGCTTTCTCTTGGACTCATGCTATCAATATCAGAATAATTTCAATTTATTTAGTCTTGCATCTCTTGATTTTAGACATTTTCAGTTTATGGTTTACTTGGTTTATGTTGTTACCATTAAAACTTAACTTCAGTAAATTCCAATGCTGTTACTATGATATTTAATTCTACTAGTTTTCTACTAGTTTTAACTTATGCTATCCTAAAATAGCTAAAAGTTAAATAATAGTTGATGATAAATGTAAATTCTTTAGCTTACATATGTGCTGTAACTTCTTATACGTCAGTCTTCTGAATCATATCTTTTACCTGTGCTCATAACTAGTATATTCAAGGGAGGTTTAGGTCTACATATATGAAGGCTAATTGTCTTTCTATTTCTTTTTTTTTTTTTTTTTTTTTTTTTTTTTTTTTTTTTTTCTCCTTAAGACTCCTTGTCTTCCATTTGTTGTTACTGCTTTCCAACATTAATTTATATTTGAAGCTTTATTGTCAGGGGCCATCTATTTTCCTGCTTAAGCAGCACTCACCTGATCTCCTCCTTATGATTAGAGCTTTCAGGCACTTAGAGGTAATGTCTCTTTTTAGCTGCCAGCAGAACAATTTCTATGGTAAATATCATTTTTAGACACTGCATAACAAGAGGACGTCTCAATTACATTTTGTTCTTCTAGCCTGTTAGTAATGAGCAATTATTCACTTGCTATAGGATACAAAAGATAGAACATTCATGCAGCAGATATAAATTAAAATCTATTTAAAAGCATCTAATACTTAGCGAAGTCTGTCTTCCTGGCAACTTAGGTCACAAATCACACCTTTGTGACACTGTAAAATTATCAAGGGTTTTTTTGTTTTTTATAAACTGTCCTTTGCTAAGTTGTGTATATACACACCTATCAAGTTTTTGGCAAAACTTGAGTCTGACTTTTGTAGCCCTGGAAAAGAATAGCTTCTTGAGTCTAAAGTAATTGTTCATAGATCCATTATGATAAAGTATGACTTTATCTCCAGTTTCAGAACATACACCTTTTCTTTCTGTAAACGGTATTTCTTCGCACAAAAATAAGCAGTACTGAATGCCCCACTTATAGAAGTTATTCTGTTTTATCCTCAGCTGACATTAGTACTGTCTCTGGATTTGTATTTTGTTCTCCAGAATGTACCTAGAATTACCAGTCTTGGTTAGTGGTTTATATTCCGAAATTTTCAGATAGAGACACCAAGCTACTGGATTTCAAGTGTTATGTAACAAAGCTAAAATTAGATATATTTATCTCTTTTTAATTTCATTTTTCCTACTTATCTTTCAGTCTTCATTGATATAAAACTCTCATTCTCTGAATTAAAATGCCTCTGCCTGTTATCATGAGTGTAATTCAAGGCGAAATTTAAAGTTTAAATATTTCTTTGGTCACTTCCTTCCCCATTCAAGTGTTTTTATTTTCATCATAGAAGTATCCAGAAATACATTTTAACAATCAGAAAAAAAATATAATGCTTAAGCAAACCAAAAATTTTCCATGCATCACTAGTATTGAAATTGAGACAAAAATATAAAACATAAGATATCTTGGTGGTTTATTACTATGGAAATTTCTTCATATTCTTTTAAATCTCACTGTCTCTGTTAGTGTTCTCCATCTCTTTGTCACCATCTGTCTATGTCTTCTTCTGTTCAAATGCAACAACAGTATCTCACACATTCATAGTGGATTACACCTTTTCCTTCTATTGTTTAAAGTTAAATAGCTGCTTAGTATTTGGAAATGATAAGTGAGGAGGAATTTCATCTGATTATGAATTCTTCTCCTTAAAAACCCCTAATTTCTCTACTACACATACATTTCATAAGTCTTGCTTCTAAATAAGTAATGTTTCTACTTTTGAGGTATATTACAGAGTCAATATTGTTACAATAAAATAGAACTGAATAGAATGAAGATAAAATTAATTAATATTTTGGAAGTAATTATAAAAACAGCTTATTAGTGAGATAGATGGCAGTTATATAAGTTCCTTGCTAGGCAACAAACTACCCACAGAGCTCTAACTCATAAAAATTTCACTTTCTAGCCACTTAAATGCCAGACATGTTACAGTGCACATAGTGAAAATGAGATGGAAATAATACACCTGGGCAAGATCCTCTGATGCTTTGCACCTTGTTACAGTCATCTACTTCCTTGCAAATAGCATGTAAACTGCTGCCAATCCGAATGGTTAAATCATTCTGGCTCATTCATGACTATACACATTGAAAATATTGCATAAAAGATCAAGATAGTGGAAAATGTACTTTCCAGTCATTTGTTGTTGATAGATTCCATCTGGCACAAAGAAAAGCATTTCAGTAGGATTTAGGTATTGTACTTATGAACAGGGTTGATGCTGAATCACAAATGTTAGTTCACACCTTAGCATTGAAGCAAGTTCCTTTTGTTTGCTATAGAAGCCTGAGTCAAAAAACAATCATTCCACTTCACGGTTATGTGGTTCTTCGTAGTAACATGTTGTGTATACAGCCACTACTTTATAACACCTTTATGTAGGAGGTCGCATGAGCACAGGATTCACACTCTGATGCTGACCTTGAAGCCATAGCTACTTATTGAACTACCTTCAATCAGATTTTATGATTATTGTTGTTAAAAGTCTGATGACTAACATTAGAGAATAAGAACTCTGGTTCAATGATATCTTGTATCATGACTTTATTTCTGTAGACAACAGTGGTTACAGTCACTGATAAGCCAACTTCTCTGCCTCAGTTCCTTGAACTAAAACTAAACTCTTCTGAAACATAAATTCTCATAATGTGCAAGAACTAAAAAAAATGCAAAATAAAAAGAATCCTGGTAGTTACCTATACTTACAAACATCAGACTAGATCTTGTTACTTGATTACTATCAGAAGAACAATATGTACAATTTTTTTATCCTAAAAATATAATCTGTATGAAAGTGGTAGTTAACAGCAGAAATTATCATATTGGTATATTTTTGTCCTTTAGTATTGACTATTTGGGCTTTCTTACCACTTTCTCCCTTTGAAGTCTGGAGAGATTGAATAAAGAGAATGTTTCCTGTTATCTGTCATGTAGACAACCTAGATCCTGAGTTTTTGAAGGACAAAATGAGAAATAAAGCTTAAATGTCTTAGCAGCTTCACAACTAATTTTACTTTGATACTTTCCAAGTTTAAAAGATAGCATTAAAATAAGTTATGTATGTTCTTCTATTGAAGCTTAAAATTTAGAATATTAGAAATATATTAGGTTCTTTAGCAGATTAAATGAAACAATGTCTTTTCAAAAAAGAATCAAAAGTATCTGTGGAGATCTTTTTCTTTAAAAGACAGATTTTTATTTTTTATTGCTCTGTTTAAAAGCTATTGGAGATTAAATATTTTCCAACATTTAATTCAATTGACACCACCTATCAGCCAACATATCAAGAAAGTATGAATCTCTCAGAATACGAACTGCATTTATTTATTTATTTATTCCCTTTTTAGGCATTTTATAAAATTCTGGTGCATAAAGCTGAGGTTTTCTGCAGCCACAGATGAGATTCAAATTCGTGAGGAAGGATCAATGCCATCTATTAATATTTACAGCTGTAATATATAACAGGATGACTGTATGGCCATTCTGTTGCACAAGCATCCTTCCCACCATGTTCATAATGTGATTACAAAAGGGAAAAAAATAATCATTATAAAAAGCAGATATTTTCTTATGTGAAACAGAGATAACTTGCACTTTAATGTCCTTTCCATGTGCTTTGCTAAGTCTGCATTGCAATCACTAGACAACCTCAAAACTTCCATGAACTAGGGTATCCTTTCAATAGAGGATTTTAAGACTGTTGAGCATCTGATATATTTTAAATATTGTCTCTCACCAGCTCTGACTGTAGGACTAAATAATGAACATTCACAGAAATTGACTCAATTACATGATTGACAGTGGTAAATGAAGGCTTCAGAATATGTCTTGCAATAAACAGGGTAAAAAACATCATTTTCCTTTCAGCACTCTTGAGGGAATAGCATTAAAGTAGCACTTCTAAACTCACAGGATTTTAAATCAGGCTCCTTAGTCTAAAGAAGATTTATAACTAATAGTGTAAAGGACCCAAATAACTTGTGATTCCAGCAGCCGCTGAGATGTTGTGTTGCAGAACAGAGCCCAGAGAGACTTTTGTTCTCCTACTCCTCTTTAATCAGATCTCTGTTTTTCCCTAAGACAAAGTAAAAAAGGAAGCACTAACATTTCATTCTGTCCCCTCCAGGTAAGCCACACATGATATAAAAGTGGCAAAGGGATGCTAAAGAAATGTTTTCTTCTAACAAGGAACATACTGATCTAAGAAATTTACTGGAATAGGGTAAGCAATAATATCCTAAAAGTTATAATTTCAGTCTTATTCTCTATTGCATGGTAGCCTTAATTCCATAGCCCTTAATCTCCTTGTCTTCTACCCTAATAGATTTTTAAAGGAATAGAGCAAACAGCATGTCTATGCTGAGACATGATACAGACATACAAGAACTATCTATAAAAAGCTTTCCAGTGAGAAGGAAATAAAAAGAAATTAGCATGTGGAGTCCTACATTGCTGTGGCTAGACTATTTTCAGGGCCTAAACTAGCTTATTTAAACAGCCTGAGTCTGATGAAAGGGACGTTTTTCCAAATGGTTACTAACTCAGATGGCATTTGCAAATGAAGTGGAGACAAATGCCACTGAAGATGTAATTACCCAATCATATGGAAGTCAGAAAGAGATTAAAAGTTACTAATACAATCAACAACTAACATAACTGTCCAGTGTTCACTTGCATGCTCGGGCATACTGACACTTGAAAAACCTAGTAATGCTGAACTCACTATATGAACAAACTTTGATCAATGGAAAATAAGCAGTGCTGGAAGGCATCACAGAGGCATCCACAAAATAGACAAGGTAGTTGCTCAAATGGGATTTATTCTATTCAAAATTACTTAGCACTCTAACAAACAATAGTAAACCACAAGTTCAGGTGTCAGGCAGGAATAAACTATTACACAGCTGACTTAAGAACTCCTAAGTTTTCACAAACAATCCTTTAGAATGATGACCCAAAATGCACACTCACTCACCTATAAAATTAGGGCTCTCAGTCCCAGGGAAGTTACTTCGCACAGTGTCCCGATCCAAGGGGAGTCCCCAACTGCAGACCCGCTGCTCTAAGGAAGACCGACTCAACTCACCTGCTGGTGGGGCTTCATTTATGCCCAAGTTGAGTCTGACCTGAGGTCAATTCTGGTTGGCTGGGGACCATCCTCTAGTGACTGTGTGCCCAGCAGCAGTCACCATAAGTGTGTGAAAAAGCAAGGTAGCAAGGAAAGCGTACAAAACCAAGAGTGCAAAATAATCATGTTTCAAGAGCTGGAAAGCCCCATTCTTTGCCAGTATGGTTGCATCTGCCACAAAAGAAAGAATCTGTGTACTGGATAGATTATACAAGTTACTGCTAATCATCAGCTCAGTAGTATAGACAACAGAAAAAATCCATTTCATGCAGAATCAGAGATATTTGCATATTAATAGCTATTTCTTGTGACAAATGATATTTTAAATGTGTTGAGAGTGAATGTCATTGAAAGGTATTTTTAAAAATCATGTTATGATAGAGAAACAGACTTGAACAATATTAATATACTTCTAGTGAAATTTAGATTCTTGCAGTGATATATATTTCCTATAGCTACTATATGAACAAGATTAATTACTCTTCTTTCAGCTAAGCATAATGTATAGGAAACTTACAGTCACAATTAACCTGCCGAATTGTTTGAAGATAGAAAGACCCATTTGGGACTTCTGTTTCAACCTAGAGTAAAATTGGATTTTTTGGTGAAAGCAACCATTATGACTGCATAGAGTGTGTAAGTAAATAGAATTAAGATTATAGAATAGTGTCCATCATTATTGATGTTTTTAAGATCCTCATATGTGATGCATTTGAAGTCAATATTAAAGAAAAGGACCTCTGGGTAGCAAAAAGTAGAGATTAGAGCAGTTGATTTAGTCCTTGATTACCATTGTGTTTCCCCCAAAAAAACCTGAGAAAAATGTTGTTGAATGCAAGGCTGGACTGTGCTCTTAAGGTGTTTCCATGAAGCAGCTTCTTAATACATAAGATAATGGTAAAAAGGTAGTTAATCACCCTCTGAAAGCTGTCACAGCTAAGCAATCTACATAACATCTGAACATCTTAATCGCAATTAAACAAATAATAAATCTAATGGTAAGAAAATTATTATGCCGATTGTTAAAAACTTCAGTCTATTGAAGGCAACTACTCATTTCCACACTTAGCTGATCAACTCATTAAGGTGTCAGGAGGAAAATATTTCAGTAGTTTGGCATTTGGAAGTCACTAGATTAAACTAACCCTTGCAGGTGAAAAAATAAATCCTTCTGTGACAACCATAGGGGTTTCAGACCCAAGGAATGTCTTTGTGCGTCATGAGTGCCCCGGGGGTGTTTCAGTGGGTAGCTAATGATCTATTACAAATTTTGAGATGTGAAGATAACTTCATAACTTAGTTGTCTCCATTAGCTTCCATGAAACCTGGAAAGAACATCCGGTAGAAGTGAAAAGGAATTTTAAAGTGAGGAATATGAATGTTGTTTTGTTAAAATTTACTTCAGATACAGAGCTGAGGAAGATGGGTTTTTCAAGTATCAGAAAGCGAGCATTATGAGAAAACGCAAAAGGCAAAGTGATTTGCAAGTTCCAAAAAAGATCCCTCTGAAAGTTTACATTGCAAGCAAAACTGATATTTCCCAAATAACTTTGTCAAGACAGAGGAACATCTAAACCTTCTATAGTACAATGAGCTGTAGGCAATCCAGGAGATGCCTGGAGTACATTGAGGATAACTTCTTAAGCCACATAATAGACAGCCCTACCAAAAGGTATGTGTTACTGGAGCTAATGAATGGATTGAAAGCAACCCTGTAGAGAAGGACTTAGGGGTACTGTTGGATGAAATGTGCTAGCATGAGCTAGCAAAGTGCACTCACAACCCAGAAAGCCAGCTGTTTCCTGGGCTGCATTGAAAGCATGGCCAGCAAGTTGAGGGTGGTGATTCTTCCTCTCTACTCTCCTCTGGTGAGACCTCACTTAGATTACTGCATCCAGTTCCTGGTTCCCAGTACAAGAAAGACATGGACCTCTTGGAGCGTGTCCAGAGGAGGCCCATGAAAATCATCAGAGGGATGAAACTTCTCTTGTATGAGGACAGGCTGAGAGAGTTGGGATTGTTTAACCTGGACAAAAAGGCTCTGAGGAGACCTTGTGGTCTTTTAATATATAAAGAAATATATATAAGAAAGATGAGGACAAACATTTTAGTTGGACCTGTTGCAAAAGGGCAAGGAGTAATGGTTTTAGACTAAAAGATGATAGATACAGACTAGATAAAGGGAATATATATATATATAGATATATATTTATTATTATTATTTTTTTTTATTATTATTATTTTTTTTTTTTTAAATGAAGGTGGTGAAGCACTGGAACAGGTTGCCCGGAGAGGTGGTAGATCCCCCATCCCTGTAAACTTTCAAGGCCAGGTTGGATGGGGATAACCATCCAGATATATTTGAAGATATCCTTGCCCATTGCAGAGGGATTAGACTAGATGGTCTTTCTCTCCCTTCCAATCTAAGCCATTTTATGATTCTGCAATCATTGAAGGAAGGATCTCTAGGCCATATTGTGTCACATCTGTAAGTTAATCTAAGGTAGTCACTCTAGGTTAATTCTTTTGTCAAGAAAGTGATACAAGTGCTTTAGACTGCCAGTTTCCTCTCTCTTTTTAGAAGAGTACATGACTATCTGAAAGGAAAGATTTTCATCTCTCCTAATTACAGGTGTCTACAGGTACTTTTGAACATCTAAGTGCATACTTTATAGAAAGTACATTTGGTCACATGGTTTTCAAAAGTGGTGCTTCTCTGTATTTTCTAAAGAGGGAGTTTAAATTACTAAGCTTGATGTTCAAGTTTTTGATGGTTAAATTTAGATAGACAAATCTCACACTTCTATTTCTTAATGCACATATATATCAAGTATGGGTTCCACAGCATATTATGGCCATACTGAGATATAATAGCTCCTTATCAAGTGATATTATGTGGGGTAATATTGATACGGATTTTTTTTTTTTTTTTTTTTTCCCCCTGATTATTCCATTCTTCATTAGGTTGGCAGGCTGGTAAACAAAATAAGATTTTTACAATTTTCATTTCAAAGAGTGGATAGCATTCAAAGGAGGCTTGTGAAACAGGAAACAACAAAAAAAAAAAATCTAGAGCATTTTGATACTGAAAAAGATCATAAAGTCTATAAATGAATGCCCACTGCTCCAGTCGTGACCCTGCTCTGGGGCTAGTACCTACTACCTTACTTGTATGGACAGCATGCTCAGCCATGACATCGAAGAGCTGTAGGAAACATCCCTCAGACAAATCATGAGGAGAGTGTGAACATGAGGAGCATGAGGAGAGGCCATCTGAGACCTGTCTGGAGGCGGACTGCCTGCATTTGAATGAATGGCAGAATACAGCTATTTCTAAAGTCTATTTATGTTTTCCTAAATCCTACCCATGTGTTTCTAAAGCTTACTCATATGTTAATGAATTTATGAGAGATTTTTGAAATCTTGTCAGCCTTGTAAACCCTGGTAATTCTCAAACAGATTGACATCATGAACCCCAAGGGCAAAAATGCTAGTTGGAAATCAGTATTTTTGATAGCACTGCTGAAAAAATCTGGTATATACTCTAATATTCTCTTCCTCTTCAAATTAAGAAAGCATGTTTGTGTATTGGTTTGATATCAGTATCATGTATCTTCAGAAGACTGTGATGTTTTGCTGTAAGTTTATACAGAGTGTCACCAGAACTGGAGATAATAATCTAGGTAAAACAGATTCCCTTCCCATACAGATTTAGCATAACTCTCTGGGGAGAATACTAAAGCAGTACAACTTTTTTAGTGCATATTCAGCTTTGGATTTTAAAGAGCATGGCCTTTTTTGGGGAAAGGTTAGGTATGAATTTCTTAAATATATTATCATACCAAGAAACAGCAAATGTTCCAATGAATATTTAGGTGGTGGTATTTCAATAGTTTTGAATAGTTTTTTCTCTTCTCTCAACCCACCATTGATCAATCATAAGTCTTAGAAAAATGCAGCTGGACCTGTCAAATCACCCTGCTTAATTCTGGTCCAGAAGCTTTTGTCACCTTTAAAATTTGTTGTAAAAAATTGCTTGCCCCTTAAAATGTCATTCCTCTCACTCCCCTCTAGGCCTTGCAGTAGCTCACTTGCTTCACTTTAGAAGATTTCTCGGGCGCTTGTAATACCAAGTGGGAGGCCACAAGAGGAACATACTTCCAAAAGACATTTGTAAAAAAAATTACAGCCTGATGCTTTGAGGGCAGAGCAGGACATAAGTAAATCCACTGAAACCACTATTGTATCTGGGAAGGATAAAATCACTTAGAAACTGGGATTCTCTGGATTTGATATTGGGGGTTATTACACTTTCTCATCTTTTTTGCCTTATGCACAAACACCAGTGAGCTCCTTAGAAGTTCATAGGAATCACAGAGGAGCCATAAGACCCAGCATGATATGCAACTTATATTTAATCAGTGCACCTTTTTATGCTATCCTGTCACAGCCTATACAGTTCTGTGTGCATTTAAAGTTCAGTTCTCCCGTGCATTTAAAGAGTTTATAATGTACATATTTCTCCTGCTGAAAAGCATTCAGCATTTTTTCCCCTTCATCTTTAGATTTCTCTAAATCTTCAGTTTAGAGAGTTACATTTCTACCAATTATGTTTCTCACAAAAACAGACAATCTTCAGAAACTTCACACATACTTATCTGAACGAATATTTGGATTTCTCCTCCCCTATTTTACTTTTACAGAAGCCTATGCAAAACTATCCTTTTTTGTTGGTATAATAATTACTGAAGTAATTTATAAACAGTTATTTTAAAACAAATTCTTATTGTAAAGAAATACATTGCAAAGAAAATATTTTGTAAGCATGAACTGTTGTGGTCTATTCTTACTCACAGAGGTACATAAGGCTATGCAAAAGTCAGTTACATAAAATCATACATATTTAGTTCTAGTTTATTTGACTTTTGAACTTATGCAGTAAATACTAAACATCTTACAAAAATAATGTCTTTTTACATTTTATATTTAAACCTAACAAAAATAATGCCTCAATATAATTGCTTAAGGAAGGAACTTAGAATGTCTCTTGATTTTTTTTATTTTTTTTTTTTTTAATGTGGGATGTAGCCAGATGTTGGTTTACAGAACAGCTGGAGCTATTCAGTAGATGACAGTTCCATAGCTGTTAGTTGTCACCCCTCACTTGAGATGTGATAACTGGATGTATGATTACTACTGGCCCATTTCAGGACAAATAAACCAAATTGTTTTAAGGAAGTAGTGCAAGTCATTTAGGCAAACTTAATTTGCTTATACTGAACTGAACTAAGAATGAACTCAGAAACATACCCACATTTATCCTATTTAATTCTGCTACAGTGCCAAAACAAAAAGCCCAGGACTCCTACACAGACACTGAAGAGAAAGAGAGACACCTCTAGAAGGTGATTCTTTCAAACTGAATCATTGTGTACCAGTACTTAATTCTGTTTATCAACTATCAAGAAAGTCTGAGCTACTAATTTAGATTAAACACACCATTAGAGCATACAAGTTGATGTTTATAGATAGGATAAATCAAAGTCTCGAAGACTGTTTCACGTATGTGGATGATAGGTGAGGTATTTAGGGGACAAGGACTAATCCCTTCTTAAACAACAGCAGTTGTTTTGTAGGCAAGGGGTTTGTTTTGTTTTGTTTTGTTTTGTAACTGATATATTAACTTTTCCATAGATCTCCAAGACAAAGTCATATTGTCACTGTTTGCAACCCATATTAAATGTTTGCTTTCAAAGTACAGTTACATCTTTATAACCCTTTTGGAAAGAATATCCAGATGTAACAGCAAGCTTTTGGGACCAGTTAAATGAACCAAGATTATGCATTTGCTCTCATTTTTAGGATGCAGTTCTTGTCCTTTGTGTGGTCAATCTATCCAACAAACTAGTAAAAGGGAAAAGGTAAGACACATGTTCCTCACTCCTGTTTACTTTCCTTTGATGACTTTTGGAGGTGTGCAAGGGTTAAATAATTAAGCAAAGTTGGAAAAGATCAAGTTTGAACAGCTGTATCATGAAGATAATTATCCATATTCGTATTTTTATTTCTATTAATATCATTATTGTTATTTCGACTAGATTAAGTACAGCTATGTAATCATTGCAGAATTAGCTGAAGTGATGTGGGTATGACCATCCAAGCTAGTTTAACTGTATTTAAGCAGGCACATTCAAACTATTTAAGTCTTTACTATCTCTGTTGCAAGCAAATTACGTCCTAGAAGTTTTCTGTTGCAATACCTGACATTCTGTAGTCTTCCTCTAGTGAATGTGGAGGAGTTTCCTTGTCTTTATACATGTGAAGGATAAAAGTGACCTGATTGTGGGGAGGCTGTGAAGCTGTTTAGCAGGTGTCCTCAGTAAAAAGTGATCATCGTGTTAATTTGAGTAACAATCCTAGTCAGGCTTAATTAGTTCCCCAAAGTCAGCTACCTGCAAAAATGAAAAGCCAAAGGTATCATCATTCTACAGAAAAGCATCTAAAATTGTGTTTCTATGAGATACTGAGCTAATCTGATAGTTCATTGATACCAAAAAGTGCAGATAATCTTGCTCCCCTGCCTTTTCTTGCAGTAGTCTGGGTGCTTGTTGGTTCCAACATTCAACAATCCAAAAGAAAGCTATAAACTTCGGTTGGTTGGTTTTGTTAGTTTTTTGAAAAATATCCAGTTTAACTGGTCATGGTCTTCCAGACAGGACAACACAAATAGTAAATGTACCTTGTCAGTATTGGAAAGATGAGGGGAGAGGAGAGGAAGGGAGAGAGAGGAGAGGAGAGGAGAGGAGAGGAGAGGAGAGGAGAGGAGAGGAGAGGAGAGGAGAGGAGAGGAGAGGAGAGGAGAGGAGAGGAGAGGAGAGGAGAGGAGAGGAGAGGAGAGGAGAGGAGAGGAGAGGAGAGGAGAGGAGAGGAGAGGAGAGGAGGAGAGGAAAAAAAAGAGGAGGAAAGGGACATGTATCAGAAAGTGTAGAGGTAACACTAGACATAATAGCTTTTAAGCCCTTTCTTGTTATCTGTTGGACTGTACATGGAAGAGATGGAAAATAGCTCTAGAAAAGAATGAACATAACTCCAGATGTCCCAAACCAGTTATGTGTGCACTACATTTAAGTATATTACCTCCACATTTTATTTCTAATGGATTTAACAACAGAACTACTATCTCTGTTTCACAGGAAACAGAACAATTCTCTCTTTCAGTTTTCCCCCTGACAGGGGACACTAATGACCGGGGGCCAAATGGATGGGGCAGGGCTTTTTTCAGTAGTACCCTGTGACAGGACAAGGGGCAATGGGAAAAAACTGGAACACCAGAAGTTCCATGCAAACCTAAGAAAACACTTTACTGTGAGGGTGACAGAGCACTGGAACAGGCTGCCCAGAGAGGTTGTGGAGTCTTCATCTCTGGAGATGTTCACAACCCACCCAGACACTTTCCTGTGCAACCTGTTGTAGGGAACCTGCTTTGGCAGGAGGGTTGGACTAGATGGTCTCTTGAGGTCCCTTCCAACCCCAATGATTCTGTGATTCTGTGATCATTACTTTTAGGAAAATTACTTGAACATGAGAGAGTGAAAGATTCACAACTCCTCCTGTATACTGACTTTCCAAGAACTTTGAAAACATCTTACTTGTATTTGTAACCATAAATTTCAACCCTTCTTTCCCTCCTCAGATCAACCATTTCTGTTCTGTCTTGTAAGTGTCAACTCATGTAATTAGGTGTAAAGAGGCATGTGGTGCCAATATGTAATACTGGCACAGAACAAAGAATTCCTGAAAAAAAACCAACATTGGCAGGGCAATGCCAACTGTCCACATAAACCTACCATTGACTGACTTTCATGCTGACTTGTGAGTAGGCAAAATGCCATCTCAACAGACATTCAAGACTTCAGAGAGGCAAAATACCATGTATGTATACTAATGTATTTACAGGGAGAACAGTTCCTGCCTAGAATGTCAACTCATGCATCTGTCATGAAAATCCAGACCCACGGTTATGTGAATAATCACAAATGACCCATCAATAATTTGGATTAATTTCTAACAAGATTCTTCTTTCAACAGAGGGAAACATTTTGGTCTACTACCCCCTGCCTAGGATTACAGATAATAATTGTAAAGAAATCTTTAGTATCTCTAGTCTGTGTAAATTTATACATGATAGAGCATGGTGACTATACACCTGCTGCAATGCCCTGCCAGCACATATCGTGCTTTGGCTTTTACACAACAGGTTTCTAAAATGACTAATGGAATTACACTGGGAAATACCACATCTACAGTAAAAAAGCAGCAGCAGAAGTCACATATTTTATCTAGGTTAGAGTATACCAGCCAAGTTTTGCAAGATGGTTGCCTCAACTCAGATTTCTGATGATAGATTGGAGGATTTTACCCTGCTGAGTACAGGTCTGTGCAGAGCACTTGTTGGCCCAATCACAGTTTATTTGGAACCAAAGACAACATATCCCTTACCGTTGAGCTCCACCCAAGTTAATTAGCCCTGCTGAGAATTCAGCTAATTAGGTTGGGCGTAATGCCTTATTTAAGGAAAGGTATCATATGTGTATATGTTTCTGGATTATCATCCTTTAAGAAGCCACTGGGACACATGAAACCTTCTGGAAATTAAAAGAAAAAAAAAAAAAAACAAACAAAAAAAAAACACCAAAAAAAACCCCAAACAAACATTAAAACAAAACCCCCAAAAAGTAGGATGGAAATATGTGGAAGAGATTAACAGAGCATGCCCAAGCAGAAAAGTCTTGAAAGACCTGTAGAAAGATTTTGAATATTATATTTTGTGCATGGGCTGTGAAACTGCCTTGGGGAAGTAGTCAGCTAGAAGATGAAGAGAATTTTCTGAGAAGTAGAAAAATGTGAATATAGAATTTTGTAATTCAGAATTTGTCTACAACTCCACAGCTGGTAGAAGAAAAGTAGTTTTTAATGTTTCCGCCCCCCCACACACTTCTCCTTTTTATTCTGCTTTTTCTAATCATGTTTACTGCATTTAAACTGGCAAACAAAGTGCTCCCTAAGGTGTTCTTCAGCATGGAAAGGCTGATGGTCATGCTATTATACTCTTCTAGCTTCCAAAACAGGGTGGCTGAATGTATGCTGACTATTGAGAAACATGTCTGACTCATGCTAAATCCAAACTTTGCTAGGGTCTTCATAGGGCATCTGCTTATTCTCCAAGGTGAAATGCATGCTAGAGACCTCTCTAACTATTTAATAACACTTTAATGAAGTTCCAGTGCTCAGAAGATCTCTCTGGAAGTGTTTATTTTACTACTGCAAGAAAACTGTAGATTTTCTTTGTTCAGAGAGTTATATATTGCAGGTTTTAGTCTATCAAAAACAAAATTAAAGCTAGTTTTAAATATAATTCTGTCTTTGGACTTGAGAAAATATAAATGAATTTACTTCAAGACACTCTGATTTTGAGTCCTATCACACCAAAATCATACAATTATATTACTTTCAGCACCTGTAGGTTAACAATCTCATGTAACTGGTGATGCTGACAGGAATTTAGCTTTTACAACCATGGGACTCACTTTGAGGCTGGAGGACTGGAAAGGGGAGCGTGGATGCTCTTGACAAAGTGGAGTCAATATAATCTTTGCAAAAGGCTGGCCAAACTGATAAGGAGAGCTTTAAACTAGGAACAACACAACTCACAGTAAAGTGTGGTAGAGATCAATAGTGTTGGAAAGCAAAGGTGCAGGATGATGGGAACAAGAAAGACCTCAAAAATTATAAAACAGGGCAAAAAGAGATTCATCTCAGGCATATACAGCCTGGGAATGAAGTATAAGGAAGCAGGGATGTACATGTGTTCAAAAAGCTACAACATCATTGAGATAACTAAGACATACTGGGGAGCTGAAGCAACAACTGAAGGGTCACTCATTTTTCTCCATTGACTATAGAGGCAGCTCAGAAGCTCTGCCTAACTTTTAGATGACTGTTTTTAGAGATGAAATCCATTCTAACTTTTAGACACCTTACTTTTTTTATTTTTCTCCAGCACTTGATTTTCAGAATGATGAACTTCCAGCTTCCTTATAATCTACTTGTTTAGGCTGAATGATATAAAAGTACTTCTGAAAAAAAGGACTACTACATTCTTATATAAAATGCAAACAGATGTTGAAGACGAAACAGATGTTTTCACCACAGAGGACATACATACACGTGTAGACACATGCAACTAATATAGCTTTTGATGCCAACAGTTATGGATGAGAAATGTTTTCTTCAAAATTACATGTATGCTTAGTCTTTATGAGGCAAGAGGTTAATTGTCTGTCTATACATCTGTTTTGTAACTCAGTTGTCAGTCACTTTTACCCTGCTGAAAACAGAGCTGCAACTGAGATGAAATCCAGGAGAGAACTCAAGACTATGACCCTAAATCCCTTCAGCTTCTCTCTGTGTTTTTTTCAGTGCTGTAAGCAATAAACATAGCAAGTGAGAGAATCCTCTCATGTGCACACCCAGTGAAAAATAATAATAATAATAAAAAACTGTATAATTGGTGATTATACAACATTGAGCTAAATATGATATATTGAATTATATTTTAAATTACCATAAGAAACCTCAAACTCATCCATAAGAAAAACCTGAGAAAGACGTTAGCTCTCTGTTCTCTAACTTTGACTTAACACACTTGAAAATCAACAGTTAAAAAGAAGAAAATTGCTAGGGTACCACAGTCAAGCTTTCTGAGAGAAAAGCAATTGGGGAATGAAAGTGAGACCTTTAATAGTAGTTCTTAACTTGGACATGGGGATTCAAGAAAGAGAGAGAGAGAAGCAATTTCTCAGGTATCTGAGACCCAATTATGTGACTGCAACTTGAACTGCATGTGTAAGTGGAGAGAGAAGCACTTCTGGCTTTAAAGAGCTGGCATAATATTTTCTGTTACCATCTTTACTAAACAAGAGAGTGCTGTGGCATTTTGATGTCAAACTGAGTATGTACATTTTGGATGTTGTACAACATAAAGGAAGAAGAAAGTTTTAACATTTCGTTTTGATATAGAGTTAATATTTTCATAGGATGTCAGGCTACTCCCAAACACTTTACACTCATGCATAGTTTCTGTTTAGCATTACAGTTAAAGGTAGATAGAAATAAAGGATTTATTTACCTATCTGAAAACATAACATTTTAGCATTCCTTTCTGAAAAAGAGAAAATATGGGAAAAATAAAAATGAAAATATTAACTAGTGTTTCAAGTTGGGTATTTTTGCATTAAAGAAATAACTTGTTTAAAAAAAAAATAAATAAAATAAAATTGAGGCTTAGCTAAAAGCAATTTTTAAACAAAAGTTTTAGAAAATAATATAACCTCTACATAGATGTGATGCTTATGTGAGTGTGCAAATTCATAGTCAGAAGGAAAAAACAAAAAAGACTATTTTTTTTCTGACCTGAACCTCTAAATGCAACTCCCTTTTTTCTCTTTTTTTTGTGTCAAAAAATTAGAGAGATTACAAAACAAAAGCAAACCCTTTATTTGCATCACTTCAGTCATGTGGCTGTTTTCGCTGTAATTGTATTCTTACCTACAAATTTATTTTTGGCCAATGCCAGAAACAGGATACTGGCCTCTAATCCATTTACATACTCCTCTTTTTATGTTCTTTCAGTAGCCATGCACTTTAAGGTGACAGTGTATCGGGTACATATACTACATAACTGACCTGTAATGGCTACTAAGTAGGTGTTGGTGAACATCCAAAGCTAAGTAGTATTCAAAATTTTGATGCAGAATTTTAAGCTAAATCTAATTATTATATACGCCAGCAAAAAAGATTTTACAAGCCCATACTTTTGCACAAATACTTCTTCAAGCTTCATAGAAATGCAATTTAATCTACTGGAACTCAAATAAAGAGTTATGTATACTCAGATTAATAACCAGTTAAAAACCAACCCAACAAAACCCAGAAATCTGCTGGATCATTAGCATACCGTTTGGTTCTTATGATATTAGACTATTGTGACACAACAAAACTCAAGCGAGTGTTATCTGGTTTCTGTAACTTTTTGTAATTTTTTTAGTAGAGGCAAACCATTGTAGAGTTTCTGCATATGATGCAGAAATGCAGATGCAGACATATAGAACAATAATAAAAACAAAAGTTTTAAAAGAACCACCAGAGGCATCAGGCAAAGACACTAAGGAGGTGAGAGAAAGGGGTATAGAAGAGATATGTCTTCAATTTAATGTTATTAAGCATAAAGGAATTAACAGAGCCAGTGATATATTGAATCCTATTACCTGTGGCGATTCTAATGTTTTTTTAGGGGATTTCAACAGAAATTTTTGCAGTAGATTTTTCTGTGTGTGTGTGTATGTACACATGGATATGTATGCATATAACACAGAGGAGGTCTAGGAAAACAATATTTTACAAAACAATAAATGTAGTTGTTATTCATTATTAATATAATACTAACAAGACAAGAATATTTAGATGCTAGAGGTTGGAAGACAGAAAAAGGTGTCACTAGTCTTGTATATTTCTTGCCACAGGGAAATTTCAGTGGGGTGGCTGAAGGAACAAAACTACACCACTCAGTGGCATGTAATCAAAAATGTATTTGCTCAGCAGGATGGGTATAGTGAGCGGATAGCAATTTTACATTCTAAGATTTGTATTCTGAGACCTGCATGCATGTACACACATTTCACACTGATTCTTCTCAAGGTCCCAGCTCCTCTGGGTTTGTTCATCATGAACCCATGATGCCCACTTCTGGCTGGTAGCCAAGGAAATCCCTACTGAGAACTACTGTGTTGTATTGAATGATAAATTAATTTCTAATAAATGGCAAAAGTTATTTGAAACTAAATGACCGAAATTACTGTTCTGAATAACTGTAGAATATTTTGCTACCTTTTATTTTTGTTCCTTTTTCCCCAGGAGAAATTCTGACCTGAAATGGTTGGTATTTCAGTTTCCCAATACCCAATAATTGTTGATTTTCTTAATTGCTGTGTGTAAAAGCTATCTTACATTTGAATCTTCATTTTGTGTCTTCAGTGCTCATATGAACTCACATTAGTTGTCTGATTAGATAGAGGTAATATACCACTGTACTGTGTTTTTAATTTATTTTTGGAAAATATTTGGGTGTCCTCTATTCTTCTCTGCAATACATTTTGGACTATGCAGAGATAAAGAAGTTTATTTCCTGGACTTCCTGTACTTTTACTCTTTGTAAGTAATAATCCCATTCTGTTACTGTTTCAATCATTGAATCCTCTGAGGTTGAGCCCTGTGTGTATTATACTGAGGTACAACAAGATGCTTTGCAAATATATCTGGTGAGTTTCTTGGTAGTTTAAAGCTTACTTTCAGTTGTGTATGGAGAAAAACAAAACCAAAAAACATATGATTTAAGCTAGAAGGTGTGAAATACACTGCATTTCCAATTGTTATTTATGACTGAAAGTAAAAGTAAATACCTGAAAAATTAGAAGTATATTTTGGCAGAAAATGAAAACAAATACATAAAAGGTTGACTAAAATAACAAGATTCCTGAATGCAGTCCATTATGCCCCAAGATACTCTCTGGGAGAAAAAAATATGTTTCATACTCAAACTGTTTATTTTTCATGTCTTGTAATAAGCAAGCTCTAAGCATGGTTCACTGTGTGATAGATTTCCTTCCAAAAAGTTTAGCCTCCCTCGGTCCCAATCCACTGACAGAGTCCCTTTGAGAAATTTAGCACCAATGACAGAGAGGTCACAACTACTGATACATCTCATGCATTTTTACACAGAATAATTGCCCTCTGAAAAAGAAGACATCTGCAAACATAGAGGAAAATCCAAGAAAATATTAATTTACCTAGAATAAAGAGTAAATGTGGACTGCCATACAGGAGCTCTATCACTTAAATCAGAATCTAATTCTTAAATATCTATAGAAAAAAAAAAAAAATAGAAACTAGTATTTTACCAGAAGGTGATTGTATAAGATTTTGTAGAAGCATACAATCTTATCTGGTACAAGGTAAAATAAAGCAAATAGCTCCCACTGTAAATCTGCATTAATTCATAGTTCATTTCACTGTCCAACCAAAATTGCTTTCATTGAATCCAAGAGAGAAGAATAACATAGAAAGGTGTCTAATGACTCATTATGAGACTCACTCCTAGACAGCTTCACTAATAGAGCAGTATTTTACTTCAGTTTCTGGAAAATTATTAATTAGACGGAAAGAACACCCAGAACAAAGTTATTGCAGTATCGTTCCCCATTTGGTTACTTCAAGATGCTGATTTAGGAACAGCTGTGCCTCTGATATTTGGTTATGAATGTCCGGGTTGTTATTCATACAGCATTAACAAACCCACTCTGAATTCTCAGCAAATTAACTTTCATGTAACAAGGTATATGTCTGTTTATTGATAAAGCGGTGGGTACTTTTTGTTGACTTTCTACTGTTCCCTCTCAGCTCTGGTACATGCTGTTTTCTGACATCTAAGGAGTCATGTGCATTACATCACTTTCTGTTTACTCCCATCTGCGAAGGGCAGTTTGCTAGCATGGCAGTTGACTTGTGTATCTATTTTGATAAATAATTGAAGCTCAAGGATTAACAAACTGAAATCAAGGTAATATGACCAGATGTAGCACATTTACCTCTGAGCTGCTTATTTCTCTCTGTCGTAATGACTAACTCAGATGCAGATGTAGGCACATGGACTTCTAAATTTAAATTAGAGTCAGAGTGTGATGCGGTCCTTGGTACCCAAAGAGTTATGTTATAAATAAACAGCACTATGAAGGGAGAAACAGTGTAAACAACTTAATCTTGGAGTCAGGAGTATCACAGAAGTCTCTGAAATCAGGAATTTAGTGTCCTGCTTTAGTGTCTGGATCACTTAATTTATCACACTACTTTTATTTTCCTATAAAGAAAAAAAAGATTGTTTTAACACAAATGTATGCATATATACTTATGTGTATGTGCATGATAATATGACAGACATACATACATGAACACACACATATATATACCTAATATACACAAAACATATATATACACACAAATATTTTTAAAAGCAGAACCCTTTCTGTAGTAGCTACTGTTAGAGCAGGTAACCTAAAACTAGGATCTGGCTGAACATTTCCTAATACCATCTAAACTTATACCATGAGCTTAAGTATTACAGGACCAAATTAAAAGGGAGGAGGCAGAACTTACTGTAAGGTGACTAGGTAGCCCCTGCTTCACTGTATTTCCTTCTGATGGAGCCTTCTTCAGTTTGTAGCAGGAAGACATGAGGAGAAAGCAAGAGCATTGGGGAGGAAAAAGAGTTTAATAAAATTTTCAGAGTGACTCATGCAATAATCAGAGTATCAGTTCTTGGGTTATCCTGGTCACAGGTACAAAAGTAGTAGCAGTATATCATTGTCAGATTATATTCATTAAAATGATAATTCATTATATCATTGCTATCTCTGCTGAAATCTCCTTGTTCACAACAACTTAACTGACTTAACTGCTTATACAACTGTCTTAGCCAGTTAGCTTCTAGAAATCTATGTTAGGGCAGCTGAATCCCAGCTGTGTCTGGGAATCTCAGCTTTTTTAGATGATATTGACAAACAGGTACTTCCAGAATGAAATAACTGTCTTATATGAGATAGCTGGGACAAGCTACCTATTTTATATTACTATTTATAGAAAAAGCTGAGCAACTAGTTTAGACAAGATGTCCAGTTGTTAGATGCTGAAATGGTGTTTTCCTCAATTTATATTTTATCTCTGGTTTATATTGTTCTAGCTATTCCTACATAAAAGAAACATTATATTGTTCTTTCATTTAGACTCAGTGAAGGTAGTTCACATATCTACTGTGACCAGGTTTGTGACTGATGGCAGCCATTAATATCCTCTAGCACAGCACTATATAGGCAGATATATGCATGTGTTATATTTAGGTTTATTAATCTAAGTGGTTCACAGAGAGTGCTTCCTATCAGGTTTTCATAAAACAATTAATAGATGTAAATTTACCTTCTGTTCTGCACCATGTGGCTTTGAAGGTCCATAAGATTAAATACTGGAACTCAGTAATGAAAGTTAATTTCACAATTTCATTAACTATAACTGGGGGTTGTATACTTATGAACCTAACTACAGTTTTTCTGTTGTGGGTTTGTTTGTTTTGGGTTTTTTTTTAATAACTAATGTGGAATAAATCTTGCCCTTTCCAGTAAGATTATAATCAGAAGATACTGGAAAGCTAAAAACATGTTTTAAATGTTTGTGTCCCATCTGCTTTGTATTCTGTTTTTTACATTCAGTACATAAGTGCCTGATAGTTTGTCAGGCAGTTTATAAACAGCATAGGAGTATAAAGATCCACAGATACCACACATCTCACTTCCCTTCTTCAAGCCTATTCAAGCTTTTGACTGGTTACAGTGCAGTGATTATTTTTTTTTTACCTTCACAGAACATTTCTTCACCTTTATATGTTCCACCAATGCACCTCCCCAAAAGAGTGCTAAAACAAGGAAGACACAAATATTTTCAGAAAGGCATGTTTGGAATAAGAGACAGTTATTCACTGTTTCAGAAAAGATACAGAAAATAATTAAAAATATAGTGACTGTAATGAGTAAAATGAAAACGGCAGTCTGGCAGGAAACTTGTCACAGTGTTGGTGGCATACAGATCTACAGTTAGTAAGCTGACAGGGAAAAGAGTACCAGCATCAGATACTATAGAGTAGTTCCACTTTCTTATGCTAGGACAAAGTATAGTATTTTATAAATGTTTTAGACAAGTTACCATTGAACCATTGAACCTTTAAAAAATGCAACAATTAAATACTTGACAAAAGATTTCCATGTTAATCCTAAAATTCCTTGCAGTGCATTTTGTGCACAGATTTTTCTTCTACAAGTCTATGAAAGATCAAGAAAGACCACTCTCGTTTATTTCTGCAATGTTTTCTTCGTAACAATTTCTGACCTCCTTATATACAACTTCAAGGCAAAGATGATGTCATATCTTTCCTTTAAAAAATTTCATAAATGGAGGTAATAAAACAAACAAAAGTGCACAGATGTTTATTTTATAAACTCATAATAAAAATAAGAAGGAGAGGCTCATATAGAACTATGTACTGTTTAGGGCATTAGGGTGAGCAGTGGAAGATATAAATTAATCTCTTCCATTCTGTTTGTCCTTTTCTAATCCAGGGCTTCTGTTTATGGTTTTGCTTTCTAAAGGAGATATTTATGACCATATAATGGTGTGTTCTTGGATTATGCCTTTTTTCTTTTTTCTTTTTTTTTTAGCTAAAATACAACAGTAATTAAAAGATCTAGAGTTCACTCTTCAGTGAGGGAAGATATTAACTTTTGTAATCTGAATTCTTTTATGAAGCACAATTTTTTTCTCTTCACCATTCCAAAGTATGACATTTATTCTGAGTAATTTACTGATTAAAATAAATGTGAAGAGGGAAGCTGCACGTACAACTGTTAGCTGTCCACAAAAAATAAACAAGCAAAAAAAAAAACCCCTCAGATAAAAATGAGACACTCTATTTAGTTTTATTTAATTAAATTATTTATTTATTTATTTATTTGCATTATCTTGTCTCTGATCAGTTATTTTAACATTCATTATTTGGAGGAGTCTAATTCACCAATCATCATCCAACTTCACACATTTGTGACACTGACCAGAATTTCAGAGTGACTGTGACCTCGTACTCTTGCAATTTGATGTAGTTTGTTTCAGATAAGGCCATGACACCTTGTCCTATCATGAAACCTTTAGAAAGGAGGGCCAGTCCTGAAGTCTTAAATGAAAAAGCTTATGCCGCAATTTTCAAACTAGTTTTTATGAGAAGAACTGGCTTGTTGCAGTTTCCACCTTTTAACTCATCTAACCTGAAGATTGTCTAGAACTGAAAACTTCAGGTAGAATGCTATCCATTCAGATTTCTATCAAATTAGCAGAAGGTGATACTCCTTCTCACTGCCACCTTCTCTCCTGGCATCACTCCAGATGTACTCATCAACCCCTCCTCAAACTGAATCCCTAGATTCCCTAGATGGCCTCCCTACAGAGAATTCATTAAGAAAGTAGTTATTTTTCTTTCTGTTTCCCCAGGCCTACTATAGTTTGCCAGGGTTTTTCAGATTTTTTGGCCCTCATCCATGGCAAGCGTTTCCTGATTCTGTCTTGACTCGGTTGCATTTCTACCTCCCTGGAAGACATGTGAATTATTCCATACACACTTGCTCTCTTGTTGTAGATATCTTGAAAGGCCACACCAGCTACAATTTGCTCAGCCTTGTCCTCCCCAAATGTAAACCAAGTGATGTTAACCTATGCTGATACAACTGGAGAATGATTTCCAATTTTGTTGGTACTCGCATGCATGCCCTAATGTCTCTTCAAGTTCTTCTTTTAATGATTGCAGTAATACTTTTTAGAAACTCAAGAACAAACTCAAGTTTGATGTCTGTAAGTGTATATGTGGAACATAAGGACGTATTGACATCTGGAATGCAAAGACATCTGGATTATGAGGATATATGTCTAACAGCTATTCAACATAAAAAAAACTCCATGCAAACCAAAAAGATGGGAAAAGTAATAAATTAACCACCTAGATACATAAACCCAAATACATGAACAGGAGATAAAGGAGAAATAACAAGGACTAGGACTCTCAGGCCACTGAGAGATTCAACTAGAACTTTTTAAGTGATATGAGGGAGGGTAATGGGATTATCATGGGTCTCATGAGAAAGAACAAACCTAAAATGGGGTATTTTATGGGATTTATGTGATTTTGTAAAACTTATGGAATGTTTTCAGGGGATCATGGAAATATGCACAAGGTATTCCAGGATGTTTAGGAAAAGGGCTAAGGTTGGGGAAAGGAAGGGATCAAAGTGTGATGCCTACAAACACAGATGGAAAGGAAGAAGTGATCAACACATCTCTGGCCAAACTCTGGATCTAATAACTTATTTTTAAATCCTGTTCCTTACTATTTTCTGTGTGATCTTGCCATCTGTTCTTCATGTGATGTGTGTTGGGTGGTGATTCAATAGTGAATGTCAAGCCAGACTGGCCAATGTGTAGGAGGTCACATCTGGACAGGACCCAAGGTCTGAGCCAATGGCTGGGTAAGGGTCCCAAGGTCCAGGCATGGATGTCAGACTTACTTAAAGCCCACGCTAGTGTCAGAGGAGGAAACAGCCTGGTTTGTCTGTGTTCAGGTGCGTGTGGCCACTGCTGGTGTTTACATGAGTGATGGAAAAGGCCATGCTACCTGTTTAGGCCTGTACAGCCAGCCATGTGCCAGTTGTGCTTGTATCACTGTACCACCTTGTTACTGGCTGGACATGGAAATGAGAACAGCAGCAAACAGACTGAGAGAAGAATTCTCCTGGGTGTATGAGTCTTAATTCAGCCTGCCCTTAGCAAAGTCATCTCTTTCATTCAAATGAAGGTTATCTGCAAAATATATCACAGTGTTACTTACTCAAGGAAGAGAGATAACTTCTTTCTAAAGGTAATTGAACTTCTACTCCCTCAAGTGCTGGGGAAAAGACTAGCCAAAATAATAATCTGATCTAAATTCCTTCTGTGAAGACAAGGATTTCCTTTATTTCTCCCATCTAATCTATTCCATGGCAGAGTAACTCTAATGAATCCCTAAACCGAGTTTTTTCCAACTGTAGCTTTGGTGTCTTTTCAATAAGAGTAAATATTTGGAGGTATTTGTCAGTTATAAAGGAGGGCTAGAAAAATACTTTTTAGATATCTATTAACATAAATGTTGTTCTCTCTAACATTTTGACTCAATAGTTTTACCTCTAGCTCATAAAGGATCAAATTAACCAAATCACACAGTGACAAAAGCTTTCTGCCAAGTTTTATTAAGCTTTATATTGGTGTTTGACTTTTAATGAATACTAAGATTTGCCAATATACAGAAAACAAAATTCTTTCAATTCTCCTGTCCCGAGGCTCTGCTGTCACTGCTTACCCTCTAAATTCTTCTGATTTTTGTGGAATGTGTAATCACATTGTATATTCAAGAGTGCTGAATGTGAACATGCACATATCTATGCATCAACTAATATAAACACAGAAAATGTATCTGGTTTTACATTTTACCTTAACAATATGGTCAGGTTGTATGGCAAATATATCTAAGGTTAATGAAATAATTATTTTTAGACTAAGCAAGAAGCATACACATTCATTTTACTGTGCAAATAACTGCTCACTGTCAGTATTTGTATTGCTGTTTGCACCTCTAAATTAGTCTTGAACTATTATTAATAAGATCTCAAAGAATGTTTCTGTTGATGGTTTCTAAAACTGACTGGTAGTCTCAGGAATTGAAAAGTCTTGCTGAAGAGTATTTTTACTCATTCAAAATATATGTGTTAATCTCAGAAATCTCAGCATTATATGGAAATTTCTGCATTAACCACAACTATTTGTTAGTGCTTGCCCAATAGAGTATTCCTTAATCTGAGCAAATACAGAAAGGTTTAGCATAATGACAATAGCAATGTGAGACTGACAGCTAAGCTCTTGGTTTGGTGAAGATGAGAGAAGACACAAGTAAGAAGACACAAACTGTATCACAAATTCATGTTCCAGAAATATTTTATGGCTTAATATATAAAGAACTCGCCAAAAAGGCAAAATTAATTGTTGTTGCATTATGCAGATCAGAAAATATGTTTTATTTTATCTAAGTCAATTGTACCACTCCTGTTATTCCTGACAGGAAGGAGACAGAGCACTGCCCCTCCCCCACCTGCCCCCACCACCACCTTGGTATTCACAAGTGAGTTCTGTAGTCGGAAGCTTTTTAAGTAGCAATTTTTTAAAAGTTATTTTGAATAGCCAACCCGGCGTGTGATGTAAACATGCCACAGAGGTAACACAGATATTTATATCCTGTGGGCAAACCAGGTAATCAGATAATGCTCATGTAGAATAATATCTGTGTTCATGGCAGCTGTATTCAAATCTATCCAGAGACATTGCTGCATCCTATGTGTCAACGTATTCCAGGCTTTATACAGCACAGACACAAGATGTGTCAAATGCCAATGAGAAATGGATTCCAAAGTTGACAATGTGGTTTTATGCAGTTGCAGCTTAACTCTCCCATAGACAACAAGCCATTGTTCGAGTCAGGACTTTTTCACCAAATATGTCCTAAAAAAAGTGGATCAGTGGAGAGGTATCTGTGAGGATTATGCAAGGAAGAGGGTTGGGGGACATAAAATCACACATAGAGTTTGTTTTAAAACTAACAGTGGACAGGCAGTCTGCATAAGATTTGTGTCTAGGCTACCACCCACAGTTCACTTGTAGCTGACCACCATCATTCTGTTGTTAGAGGCTGCCTCCTCTCGGTCCTGAATAGTGAAGACATTTTAATCAAAATAAATTGGGTTACTTTTTAATATGTGCAAATAGCAAGTCTTCTTTATTTCAGGTCATTTTGACTGGTGCAAATTACATAGTAACAGCATTTCTGTAAGGAGACTTAATGGGGAGAATAATCTCAGGCAGAAGGAAAAGGGACAGCAGGGCTAAAACTGGTAACCTTTTCTGTTAATGCAGATGAATCACAAAGAGGCTGTTTATCCACAGGATAGAGGTACCAATGGCAAGTGTGCAACACGAGAGATGAGCAAGTGATACTAGTTGTGACAGATTAAGAAATAAACATCAGTAGCAATGCAATCTAGAGATCACCACTGATATAAAGCTGAATAATGAGGCCCAATCAGAGTCATTAAGAGTTCCACTATTTTCACCAGAATCCATATTCCCTTGCTATGAGCAGATATCACATTGTGAGATACAGCCAGCTCAGCAAGATGTCAAGGGTGGAGAAAGTCATTGCTGTGTTTTAACGTGGGAGTGACAGCCATAGCTTCGACTGTAACAGATGGGCAAACCTGTGGCATCTGAGCAGTTCAAGTGTGGATCCATTGCAGAAACTGTGATGTGAATGGCTGCAGGCAAGCTCTCCTGGTGGAAAGCCTTCTGGATCTGCACCAGAAGTGAGGAAATGAGCCAGCACTGGCTGTTTAAGCCAACATCAGCAGGTCTCTCAGGACTCAGCTGTCTGCTCATCCCACTCTTGGTCCACAATAAAGTGTTGCATAAATAACTGTCTAAGGAGCACAGATATCTTCTCTCTGTGGACTGCTCTTGTGTCCTCTGCCAAAGGCCATGTGTGACTTTGGGCTATGGGAAGATTTTTCTCTATTGAGATCCTTGTAAGAAAAGATTAGCCATGCCTGAACTACATTACAGGCACTGTTGACCATTTAAAAAAAAAAAAAATAATAACATCTCTCATTGTGCTTTAATAATCAGTGCCCAACTGCAAGAAGAAATCAATTATATAGGTGTTTTTGTAGTGTCAGTATTACAAATCCTGTTTTACCAAATAAAGGTAGAAATAGACATATAAATCATTTACACAGAAAATTCCGGTCAGAGAATTTCTTAAGGATTTCTTAATTTCCTTGTTCCCTCACTGAGATCTCAAGTCAAAAGTGAAGATGACCTCAGCAGTCAGCAGCCCCAGAACTTCATGTTACAACAATGCCTCCAGCTCAGTGTTGTTGAGTGAAAATGCTATACTCCACCACAAATGAAGAGTCAAAACCAGACATGCAGGTTCTGTTTAAAATACTTTTTTTCCTGCTTTTCATAGAAAATATGTAATTTTTCCTCTTTTTAAAATTCTTGATACTGACTTTTTATTTTTCATGGAAAAAAAAAGCCCCACCAATTTTACTTTAAAAAGAACAAGACCCCAAAAACACTGGTGAGTCAATTTGATAAGGCATACACTTGTTGCTGTTGTCTTTTCTGTGGAAGTATTCATCAATCTAAACTCAATTTTGAATCAATTGAAAGTACAAAAAAAAAAATTCAGAGCATCCTTATAACTCAGAATGTTTAGACCCCCCAACAAGACAGGAGGCTGTTTTCATTGTATCAATGTTTGATTCAAAAGGTTATTTGAGTGTTCTTAAACCAATGACTCCATAAACTTCCTTGTTTTACCTGTTAGCTCTGGGGTTCATTGAGCCTTAAATGTATGAAGACCAAGGTTTATGTCTACTGATGCACAGTGCCTTCTTTGTGTCCTTCTAATTATAAAGCATTGCCATGAGTTTGTAGCCAAACAAGGTAGATTTATTGCTGCCTTTGTGCTGGTGAGGTTGAAGGCAGCTGGATTATATCACCAAAATGGTTTTCAGTCTCTGCCCTGGAAACTAGGCAGAAAATGCTACAGAAAAAGCAGCTGCACAGAATAGCTAGGAATTACAGTTTGCACAAATTTTACTATTTGGTTTCTTTACTACTGGTAATAGTTTTTTTGGCTTTTAAACTCTTCAGTGCTGCATGCTGTATCTGAATGCTTGTAAGAAAAATCTGTGAAACAACATAATTTTTAGGTACCTGGCTAGAGCTTGTTTTTTTTGTTGTTGGTGATGGTGGTTTTAGAGTCATTTATATTTGTATAGTGTAATAGCCAAGAACCTAGCAAATCCTCAGAATAAACTGCATGGATCTCACTACATCCAACTGTGCATGGCTTAAGCAAAGGGTTACAGTCTTTCACTGACATCCATAACTGCCAGAAAATGATAATACACTGCCATTATAATGTGCAGATGTTAGTAATCAAGAATTCAGTGTTGGGCATAAAGGAATGTAGAAAGAGGAATGCCAGAGACTGGCCAGGAACACTGTGTGTGGCAAGAATTTTTCACTGAGTTCACATGTGTGCTGTGATACACTTTGTGCACCTTCTGTCCAGATATATTTGAACACACTAGGGAGTAACTTCCTAATCAGCTGTTACTTGATGTCCATCTGCTATCCCAAATACCATGTGTCCTCTGTAAAATTTACTAATATTTGCTTATGATTCAATACTTTAATTGTCTGCAAGGTATTCTGTTTTATTAAAAATATAGACACCCATTAAAAGTGGTATTCATATCACCTAAGCTTAGACTTCGGAAAGTCTGATGCTCAGTCTAGGCTGCAATATCAGTCAAATGAAAGTTAAGCATCTGTAAAGGGAGTTTATCACAGAATCACAGAGTATTAGGGATTGGAAGGGACCTCGAAAGATCATCTAGTCCAATCCCCCTGCCGGAGCAGGAACACCTAGATGAGTTCACACAGGAAGGCATCCAGGCGGGTCTTGAATGTCTCCAGAGAAGGAGACTCCACAACCTCCCTGGGCAGCCTGTTCCAGTGCTCTGGCACCCTCACCGTAAAGAAGTTCCTTCTCAAATTTAAGCGGAACCTCCTGTGTTCCAGCTTATATCCATTGCCCCTTGTCCTATCATTGGACATCACTGTGAAGAGCTTGGCTCCATCCTCCTCACACTCACCCTTCAAATATTTATAAACATTAGTAAGGTTCCCCCTCAGCCTCCTCTTCTCCAAGCTAAAGAGGCCCAGCTCCCTCAGCCTTTCCTCATAAGGGAGATGCTCCACTCCCTTAATCATTTTGGTGGCTCTTTACTGGACTCTCTCAAGCAGTTCCCTGTCCTTCTTGAACTGCGGGGCCCAGAACTGGACACAATATTCCAGATGTTTAGTCCCTTTCTGAGACAGATCTAGAAGAGTGACTGCGAACTCTTCTCTGAAGGAAGTTTCCTCTTTCTTCTGAATACAGAGAGGACCAAATATCACTGTCTCAGGTGCTGAAGTTTGATGGTAGTAACCTACAAGAAAAAATAATACTAATCTTACTAAATGCAGTTGTCCATAACCTCAGGTTCTTTCCATAATCTTTGAAAAATAACATGTGCAATGCAACTCATTCTACAGTTAGAAATCTAAAACAAGTGAGCTAAATCACATACTAGATCTATGCCTTCTTCTGTATTGACTACAGTCAGATACATAAAGTCACTACCATATACATTGTTGAGATGTAACCCACCACAATTTCTATCCTTTACAGGAGGTTTAGTAATGACATCTTTTATAAAGACTACTTATCAGTTAGACTTGTGTGCTATGTATATAATTGCTTTTCCTGTGCTGGACAGATATTACATGAAGAAATATTCTTCACATGCAGATACTTATTCCCTAAATTCTTGTTATTGTTTTTAAGATAGACATTTAGGTCTTACTCAGCCTGAAATTAACTGATAATTCCCATTGATTTAAATCAAGTTAGGAAAGCAATGTTAGTTACTAAAGAACATCATATGTGTTTGTTTTTTCTGTCTGTTTGTTTGTTTATTTTTTGCTTTTCCAAAAGAATATATACATATTGCTGTCAGGGTTCTTCACATCTTAAATACACGAAGTGCAAGGTTCAATTCTCTTGGTAGATTGTATCTTCTTTGTGTTTCCATAACAGTGCACCATTATTCTGAGCTTGTGAACAGAAGCAGAAGCAAGAATCAAATCAGGAAGGAAAAGCAAGCTACAAGGTGGGAAGGGTGCTTTTTTCTTTTTCTTTTTCTTTTTCTTTTTCTTTTTCTTTTTCTTTTTCTTTTTCTTTTTCTTTTTCTTTTTCTTTTTCTTTTTCTTTTTCTTTTTCTTTTTCTTTTTCTTTTTCTTTTTCTTTTTCTTTTTCTTCTTCTTCTTTTTCTTTTTCTTTTTCTTTTTCTTTTTCTTTTTCTTTTTCTTTTTCTTTTTCTTTTTCTTTTTCTTTTTCTTTTTCTTTTTCTTTTTCTTTTTCTTTTTCTTTTTCTTTTTCTTTTTCTTTTTTTCAAGAAACAACATCTAACTTTCAGGTAGCAAACTCATATTTTGTCAGTCAGTCAAGCTTACTAATTTCTAGAAGTGGTCAGCACTCAGAAATTGTCACCCAAAGTCAATGTTTCATAAGCAGTTCTATCAAAGGAAAAGCAACCATTATATGTTTCTGTAGAAAAAAGCATTTTTTCCTGAGTTATTCAAGTGTGAACTTCTTACATCTCCCCTCTGCATGCGTCCCCAGGGGATACAAACTCTCAGACCCCACCAGCTACAACACGTGGCTATGTAGCTTAACTTACTGCATCTCTTGCTCTTAGCCCTCCAAATCCTCAAGGAGAAAGACAAGGGGCTCTATCAGAGTCATAATAAATGAGTTAAAAAATTCTCACTGGTTCTAAAGGACATTGGATTAGATCCTGTGTTAGCTCATGTACCAAAAAAATTATAAAACTTACAAAGACTAGTACATGTTTCCTTTTGAACTCATTGAAGTAACATATTTGTTACTTAGACTGAAAAGGAATAAATCAAATAAATAAATAAATAAATAAATAAATAAATATGAAATGAAATGAAATGAAATGAAATGAAATGAAATGAAATGAAATGAAATGAAATGAAATGAAATGAAATAAAATAATAAAATAAAATAAAAAATAGAATCTCTCTCCTTCTCCTGTATTCTTTTCTCTAAGCTTTCCTACTCCAAAAAATCAAAATGGAATAAAATGAAGGGAAATTTTCTGTAGCCCAGGTATTAAGGAGGATAAAAGCTAATGTGTCTGTCAGCCTGGCGAGTAATAGCGGCTGCACTAGAGACAGTTGACCACCAAACGGTATCCTAGCAACATACAGTAGCATTGTTATACATAGTGCTATCAAGCCAAATTTATCCTTTTCAATATCTTAGCTTCAAGAGAGCAAAGGATGAAAATGGTGCCTATGAGAAAGATAACATGGGGTTTTAATTTAAGCAGAGGTTATATGGAATGTCTGTATAGAATGAATTAAGAGCATTGCATTGTTGTGACAAGGAAGGATACCTTCCAATAATAAAGCACTCTCAGACAATTATGATTATATTTGTTTTCAGAATAATAATCCTGTTAGCTTGGAATTTTCAGTATGACTTCTCTTTAATTCCATTTAATTGGGGAGGGGCAAGGGAAAAGATATTTTAATTACTTAACGTTTCAAAATCTTTAAAAAATCTCTAAGCAAACCCACCTATAAATAGTGGACTTCAAAAACAATTATATCTTTTATTTTTTATAATATTAAATTGGATAATTACAGCTCTGTTGATAAACTCTCAACAAAATTTAGCAGTTTCTTCTTTTAAACCAAAAATTGCCTTCTATTCTCCTGTTATATTTAGAGCCATTGATCTTACACTGTCCATATAATTTACTGATGTGCATAATGATCATGACTGTAAATAGCCTTGTCAAAGAGAGGACAAATAAACCTATGTGCAGGTGAATTACAGGATGTATCGTTTCTTCATATTTGAGTGAAGATTAGAAGAACCCGTTAAGCACCTAGAACTTACAAACCAGAAAACCTGGACTCCCCTGTCCAGTGTAAATTGGAATAGTTTCACTGATCCTAGTTGAAATGAGGACATCTGACCTCAACTGAGGGCTTAGTTGAATGCAACAAAACTAATGATAAAATTTAAAAGCAGGTAGGGTAGTAGTTTTTAGTAAAAGTTACTCCTGCAGTCATGACCTCAAGCAGAAGGTAAAACTGTCTCCCTTCAGTAGCAGATGTACTGCCAAGTAAGCAGTACATTGCAAATATCGAGACAGTGTGCCAAGCTACTGAACACTGATCATTTTTAACTTATAGTCCAAACATTATCCTTGCAGAGGATACACACCACAGGGAATGGATTTACAAAGCTATGTTTTATGATATACTAAGCATTTTGTACGCACCAGAAAATCTGTGTGAAAAAGGTCTCCACATGACACTCTGCCGTAGAGGGCTCTTTGGAGGCTTAGCTAGGGGGAAAAAACAAAACAAAACAAAACACTTTTAAGTTATGCATTTCTTTAAATGGCATAATTGAAACAAACATTTAATCCAACATTCAGTGTCTCCCTTAATTTGTATTTATAATTCCTTTGAATGATCTGTTTTGAAACAAGCTATTTCACTTCTTATGTTTTATTTCTGCAGATGATAGTAATCCCCTTTCTTCTCCAACTATTCCTGCAATTTCTAGTACTCTGTGGTAGTAGTTCTTCATCACATCAGTCAATATCTTCTCCAGCTTCCAATAAAAGAGTCTGCCCATAGGCATATTTTACCTAGTAGAATAATTTATCCAACTCTATCCAGTTCCAAGCTTAGTTTTTACTCTGCCTTCAAACGTCTGTGCATTCTTGTAGCAAATCACAGGAAATAAAATAAAATAAAATAAAATAAAATAAAATAAAATAAAATAAAATAAAATAAAATAAAATAAAATAAAATAAAATAAAATAAAATAAAATAAAATAAAATGTATATATATATAAAAAATCACCCAAAGAAGAGATACATTTGCTTCTTGTAATTTGACTGCCACTATGCAGACTATATGTTTCTGATTAGTGTTCCCTGAGCAATATATAAAAAGAATACTGGACAAGAAAGAGCCTGAGAGCTGACAGGAAAGCTGCCCTCTGCTTGCTGGCAGCCACATTGACTGGGACCTGTAACATATGTGCTGAATATTTGTCTGTGCAACAAAACAAGTCTTCAGTAGCTTAGGGTATACCATCAGGGCAACAGGCCAGATCTATTCTAAAAATACCTTAGATATAGTCAATAAAGCAAGTCATAACTTGCTGTATTCACATGAACACCTATGAAGAGATATTCAAAGTTTCTGTAGTCTACCAAAGCAAGTGTGCATCTCAAAAGGTTGTATGGATTTTCAGTGCATGCAATTTCTGCTTTGATTTATTCTGCTAGTCTGATCTTTGATAAGAGAGAAGCTAAAGACAGTAATCCTGTTCATGAGAAAAAGAAGATCATCATCAGAAAGAAGCCAAAATTACCCTCAGTTTTACCTTCTTTTTGACAAAATATTAAAGAAAACAGGTAAGCCTTTGGAACCATGGGACAATACAAATGTGGAGTGATTAAACAGAATTCATAGAAAGGAATCAAAGTAAGCCTCTGAGTTTTTATGTGACAATAAATTAACATTCCAGGGATATTAACAACTTGGCAACTAAGTGAATAGAGCTACTTCAGAGAAATCGTATCAGAAAAATGCTGGAGCAATCTAGCTTGGTTGATAAGTGTAGGAATTTATAAAGGCATTATATGATTTGTTTTCTTGTAATAGTAAAAACTGGATTTAGTGACTTGGGAGGTCATTTCCATTTCTAGAATTCTGTGTTCACTTAAATTTCTTTTAAATTTTGAGGACATCAGTGACACAAGTGAAATTCCTGTAGGAATTGGCTGTCAATTCTTAGGCACTTTAACCTTGAGAATTTTTAAGGTGGAATAAAAGCATATCTCCTTCAGCAGTTTCTTTTGTCTGTATCATGCATCAGGAAATCAGATACAGTAAAGCAAATGTCCTATCTTTTGTGAGCAGAGTAGGAGAGAGAAAAAAAGAGGAAAAAAAAAAAAAAAGAGGAAAAAAAGGCAAAACAAAACCAGTACAATTTTAGCTATAATTCTAGTTTGCTTGGTAAAGAAGTTCCACTCATTGACAGGCAGGCCTTCTGCCATCTGTGTTAAGTGGGTGCATTGCAAGCACCTGGAGCTACAAAAAATACTTTCCTTTTTAATTCTTTCTTGTAAAACAGATGGGAAAAAGCACAGCTAGTGTTATGCTGTGTTTAAATATGAGAAGACCATTATTTAGTCTCACTGTTGCCTTTCAGCCAGTTACCTAAATATTTGGTTTTAATCTACAGATTTAATCAACAAGCATGTCAGTGGTCAGGAGACTATATTGTGAGCTACCAGCAAAGAACAGGAAAAAGGCTACTGTGAGCCAGTATTTATGCAATGGCAGTACACTGATTAGAGGAGATTATAGTTTTCTTAATGCAAAGCTCCAGTTTAGTGAGCATTTTAAGGACAATGCAAAACATCATGTTAATTCGAAGCCCTATAGAGGTATGAGACAAATGGGAGGATTCACAGATGCCTGAATTCAAATGTCAAAAAGGGACAATTATAGCCTTACAAAGCTGTTTCTTATACACATGGCTGTAGGATTTCTTTTAAAAGACAGACAAAAGTTTACAAGACTCCATTTTCACAAAGACTTGAAAGAGAATAAAGTACCTTTGAAGTGGAATTAGGAGCCTTAAACTGAAAAAAGTAATACCAAAAAATCCTGCCCCACATACTGAAACACTTGAGAATCTGCAAGGGTCTAAGGGTTTCTGCCCAAATGTTCCTAATTCAGCTGTGTGCATGCAGCAGGCTAAGTGCTGCTTCTGAAATAATAATAATCAGATTGGGACACAAAACACTGTCATTCTTATGCTTAGCAATTTTGAATAGACAAAATAAATACGTGTGCTCAAATCAAGACTAGCAGAGTTGGAATATTGCAGCTCTCATCTTTTTGCAAAGAGGAGAGGGAATATAAATGTGATCCAGAAGTTTCTCAAGGAAGAAGTAACCTGGTCAACAAAGGATGGCTACGGTATTCAGCTGAAAGGAGAGCAGATAGTATGTTTTTCCTTGATTATTTCTATCCTTGCTTGTCCAGGTATTGTCTAAGGTCCTACCTGGAGTACTGTGTCCAGTTCTGGAGCCCCCAACACAAGAGAGACATTGACCAGTTGGAACGAGTCCAGAGGAGGCCAAGAGGATGATCCAAGGGCTGGAGCACCTCTCCTATGAGGACAGGCTGAGAGAGTTGGGGCTGTTCAGCCTTGAAGAAGAGAAAGCTCCGGCGAGATCTTACAGCCGCCTTCCAGTACCTGAAGGGGCCTACAAGAAAGCTGGGGAGGGACTTTTTACAAGGGCAGGTAGTGATAGAACAAGGGGAATTGGCTTTAAACTGAAAGAGGGCAGGTTTAGATTAGATATTAGGAAGAAATTCCTCACTGTGAGTGTGGTCAGACAGACACTGGAACAGGTCGCCCAGAGAAGTTGTGTATGCCCCCTCCCTGAAAGTGTTCAAGGCCAGGTTGGATGAGGCTTTGAGCAACCTGGTCTAATGGAAAGGTGTCCCTGCTCCTGGCAGGCAGGTTGGAACTAGATGACTTTTAAGGTCCCTTCCAACCCAAACCATTCAATGATTCTTTGTAGAACGAGCGCTGCTTGTACTACTGATATGATGGCTAAGGCATAATGCTGACATGTGAAAACTGTAAATTTGAAACCTCTACTGTCTGATGATGGCCTAAAACACAGTTCTTCTGGATAATTGCTCTACTAATAAATAATCATGTAAAAGGAAGGTGCCATGGCACAGAAAAATACTTCAGACTGAATTTTGACTTCACAGAGGTACTTTGCTGTACCTCTGAGGCAATTTTTTACATTCATGCAACAAGTACCAAATGCAGCCAGTATTTGGCATTTCCTTCTGGCTTGAAGGACCAAAAAAGGACCCAATAAGCTGGTTATTTTAAACCCCATTGCAGGAGTAAAGAAATTTCTCCCATTCTAACCACTTTGTCCTCTTCACTGCTGAACTTGAGAACGCAAACTTTATTGCTTACAACACTGAACACTGTAAAATTTAAGAAATTGGTTCATTTTATGTCACTGATATGAAAACCAGACTTCCCACCCCAAGCAAGTTTTTTTTTTTCACAAAGATGAATAAACTGAGTTTTGTAAATCTCAGTTTGATTTCAACTCTCTTGAGTGTCCAAGTGGGGACACGAGTAGTGGAAACAGTATTCTGAGTTATCTTATTAATGTAGAATACAGAGCTAAATTACACGTTCTTGTGTGCAAATGAGTCTTTTTGTCATAGGATTGTATTATTAGCTTTGACTGAGAGAAATAATTAGCCTGAAGCCTTGATCGATTGATGTCCTCCTTGCATCTGGCTGCACTAAGATGTGTTTTGTTGAATTACAGCCATTACACACAGATCTTAGTGTAATAGTACCCTGTACTCTGCTATTTAGTTTGAGCAATTTTTGCACCTCTGTGTGCTTCATCTCCCTAAGGCTTTATCATTCATATTAACAGATCCCAATCTATGATCTGAAGACTACTCATGAACCACAGGGATCTGTGTAACTGTACCTCTTTTTAAATATTGATTATTTAAAGTTGGTTGTGAAAAAGACAGAGAGAGAGAGAGAGAAGAGAGAATAACTACTTTAGATCATTAGTAAAAGGTATTAACAACTCGAGATCTAAAAAAAAACCAATCCCTAGCAAGGCTATTAAAAACTTACCTGCAACAGGTCATAGATTAATGTATTTGTCAATAAACCAGTTATAAGCAGTTAGTGTATTTTTGATTCATTTAAAGTAAGTTGGACATTCACTCGAGAGTATCCATGAACAGTACTTGTCATGAACCTCATTCCTTCTAGCTTTTTTTTTTTCCCTATAATATCCAAATTAATGTCCATTTTAGTACTTAAAATCTGCTACTGATCAAAAGCTGCTAAGTTAAATACCCTGACATCTTTAAACTCATCATTTCCCAAAGATGTCAGGATAATGGGCTGGACAGCTGACATAAATGTATCTTCATCTGGATCATCTTCCAACCCAATTTTCTGAAATCAGAGATAAACACAATAGCAATCAAAATTTAGGAAGAACTATAAAATTAATATGAAACACTTTCCAGTCTTTTCTATTCACTTTTCCCACTATTGTAAGAAAAACCACAAAAAACAAAAACAAAAGCAAAAACACTTTTCAGCTTTCCTTCTTAATCACTAGGGAGAAGTCAGGGATTTTTTTTTTTTTCTTTTTCTTTTTTCTTTTTTTTTTTTAGTAAAAGGTAAGATTTTTGCGGAGTAAGTAGGTGGAAATTGGACGGTAACAACTAGGATTTTAAAAGCTACTGAACTTTGTACTCAGTAAATGTGAAATCCTGTTATTCCTAAGAAAGTTGGTCTGTTTACTTTTGTCTTTAGGCTTTTAGAGGTATTTTGTGCAAAGTATTACAGCCTATGTTTGGAAAAGATATAAACTATATCATGGATGACACATAGATTTAATAAGATATGTCTAAATGAGCAAATTTTATTTTTATAACAGAAATAGACTAATTGATAATTATAACATTATTTTAACTAGAAATTTACAATATATGTGTAGGAACATAGGAAATAATTAAATAATAAAACTGTTGAATCTTAAGTTAATTCACAAACACAAGTTGCATAGTAATTCACTAAAGGGAATTCCATTTTTTTTAAGCGCTGAATTCAACTTTTGAGAGGTTATTTCATAATCAGTGTGGTTATGAAAAAAGACTCTAAAAAAAAAAAAAAAAGAAGCCAGCTGGTGTGAAGAGAAATCATCTCTTTAAATCAACAGTTTTGTAAGTTTTATATCCCATCTGTTTTTATGTAGTTAAGAAAAACTGATATTCAGTATTCTTCCTGTGCAAAGAAAAGATATTAATATTTATGAATTATGACTCAGATTAAGATTTATGTATTCTTTCCAAAAAAACAAGCTTACTGAATCACAATTTCTCCCCACCCAAACTGCAGGTATCTTTTTCTTGGAAAAAAAACTGAATTTATAAATATATATTGTGCAGTGGGCACACACCTTTTAATGGCTGAGTGGCAGTGAATGGCAATTACCAAGTTTGTAAGTAGATTTTCTCTCAGAAATAATTTCTCTTTCAAAAACTGAACTTTACACAATGATAATATTTTTTTAAGAAAGTTTAATAAAATTTTCTTTCTTCTTAGGGACAAGTGTTCTTCGTTCTCATTATTGTTGTTATTATTACTAAATATTTGTGTAAAAAGTGGAGATAAAATGAGGGGACAACACAAAATAATGGACTGCTTTGTTCTAAAATAACTTGTTACTTTTTCTTTCTGCTGATGATTTGTGTGAGTTTCTCTGCTTTCTTCAGTGTTTCAAATTCTTTAGTATCTAAATGCCTAAGCTTGTTTACACTGATATGACTTAATAAAACACCTTTGATTTCAAAAAGAATGTTAGTGGGTAACAACAAATGTTTAGTAAATCACATTTGGTCTACAGTTGTAGAATTTATACAGCTTGTTATCTCATTTATTCCCTAGTTGGTTTTAATATTTATCATGCTTATGCATATGCACCCCTCAGAAAATCAGGACTCCAATGAAAGTTGGAAGCTGCTTGTATACAACACCTGTGAAAATAAAGCCAGGTTAAAGAAAGATAAAGACAAGACTTTTGAGAATCACAGAAATTCTGAAAAATAGTGTTATTCTTGCTATATAAATTTTGAATATTTGTTAATAACTTTGTAGCATATGCAGAATATATAATTCTTATAAAATATTTATTGGGTTAAAGTCTAGTCAGAACTCTTTGTATGGTTTTTTTTTTTTGATTTTTTTTTATATTATGATAGTTTCACTTGGCTAGCCCTTGGCTAGCAGCCAACACAGCCATTCACGCACTTCTCTCCCACCCCCAGGGGATAGGGGAGACGATTGGGGGGCAAGGAAAGGAGGCTTGTAGGTTGAGATAAGAACAGTTTAATAATAGAGAAAAAACTTAAAATAATATTAATATTAAAATAGTAGTGATAAAGATAACAATAACAAAATATGCAAATGAGTGACACCCAATGCTATTGCTCACCCAACTCCTGACCAAGCCCGGCCTGTTCCCAGATAACAATCCCGGAGGAGCGACAATCCTGGAAGAGCGAGAGCCGGAGCGAAAGCCAGAGAGAGCAAGAGAGGAAGAGACCCTCACTAATATACTGGGCATGACGTGATATGATATGGCATATCCCATTGGCATATCTTACTGTCAATTGAGTTTATTAATTTAAATATTCTTCACCCTCTTTAAATCTTGTGCTTGTGGACTAACAGAACACAAAGTCCTTCACTTCCAGTGACAAAAATGCAAACACTGGTATGTTATCAGTGTCTCTCTCATAGCAAATCCCAGGCTGAAAGCAAAATGCAGGACAATTCTAGTTACTGAAAAAGAAACACAGCTCTGTTTCAGCTAAAAATCAGGACAAATATATAAATTTTTCATGTTTTGAATGTCAACATTTATTAGTGGAAGATGAGTACGGTACTCCATTTTCATGGGCAGTATAATTAAAATTCATTCACTATGACTAAATAAAAGTGAGTATGAAATAGAAGTATTTGCAATGCAAATAATCAAAATACAGCATAGGCCTTTGCAAAATACTGCTCTTTCCTTTCCTTTCCTTTCCTTTCCTTTCCTTTCCTTTCCTTTCCTTTCCTTTCCTTTCCTTTCCTTTCCTTTCCTTTCCTTTCCTTTCCTTTCCTTTCCTTTCCTTTCCTTTCCTTTCCTTTCCTTTCCTTTCCTTTCCTTTCCTTTCCTTTCCTTTCCTTTCCTTTCCTTTCCTTTCCTTTCCTTTCCTTTCCTTTCCTTTCCTTTCCTTTCCTTTCCTTTCCTTTCCTTTCCTTTCCTTTCCTTTCCTTTCCTTTCCTTTCCTTTCCTTTCCTTTCCTTTCCTTTCCTTTCCTTTCCTTTCCTTTTTAGACAATGGTAATTGTAGCTTTGAGAATCCTGATATCTTTTCATGCGGTATTATATGTTGCTATGGCCAAGTGGTAGGAATCAAGAGTAAGAAGGAAAATTGAAGTTGTCATCCTAAACACCATGTCAGTATTCCAATTAGGTCTGAAATATTGTGAGTCAGGATGCATCTGTCTGTAATTGGTAGTGCATTTAGAATATTTCAGGATCTAACTTTTTCAAAATGTCATTATATGCAACATATTTCTTTCATACAGCTTTTCGTCTATGTAAGAGGAGACTTATTTTTTGGAGAGTTAATGTATTTGAGATTCTTATTGAATGTCCCCTCATTTTTTTTAAGACATTCTAGTTTAAAATATGTATTAGAACACTGAAAAATAAAAAGTAATTAAATTTTTGCAAATTTCTCAAAAATCATGTTTTTTCTATCTGTTTTTTTTTTTCCTTCCCTTCATAATTGAGATGTTTTAATTTAATAAAATAAAGCTATTGTCTTATAATGCATAATGAAAATGAGAGGAAAACTACAACTCTTTGGGTAAAGCTAGGCAATAAATTAAAATATCTAAATATTTTGCTTTGGTGACTACAACAATAAGGCAAAAGATCTGGATCTTTGAAATCTTCTATAAATTTACTTTGTGCTACAGCTTTTCAAGTCAACAGTGTATCATTGACCCATGTGCAGAACAGCCTACTCTGGAAGGGCTTGATTTTGAGCATGGTTGATCTGGAATGGGTTACCCAGATTCAGGGATCTGAAAGGCTTTAACTATTTCAATCTGTAAATTAATATTCCTTTACAGATATTAATAATCAGGCTTTTATCCAAGATCTGGAAACTGAATTATTGGTAACAATTTAAACATGGGTTTCTTGTATCCTGAGATACTGGTTATTCACTTAGATGTGAAACTCAGATAGTCATATTATTCATTGCATTTGGAAAGCTATCTCTGACTGTCATAATAGACATTTTGTGTCTGAATGTTATTATGTGCTCAATATTTAGCAAATTAAGAACTTTTTTTCTTCCTTACAGTTTTTTGCAATAAATGGGACAGAGAATTCTCCTACATGTAACAGTAAATAACCTCACTGCTGTTGTATCAGATAAATGTATGGACACATGAGCTTTAATTTTCTCTGCCAGAGATGTGAATTGAGTGCCTGTGGAATTCTAGCCATTAAATAATTACTATCATCAATACGTATTCTGGTTGGTTTTGTTTGTTTGTTTGTTTGTTTGGGTTTTTTTGTCAGGAAAAAAAAAAAAAAAAACCAACAGCAAAAAACACAAAGGAAAAGCCAAATAACAACCCAAAGAAAAATCCAAAGGTAATCTTAGTTCATGATATATATAGTCTCAGAAAACATAGCAGAACAGATTCAAAAGAGGATTTAGACAGATAAATATATAGTTTCAAGATATCAATGACCATAAAGGTAAAATAATAAAGTTATTCAGTGTTACAAATTAAGTTTTGAATTCAATTTAATACCCATTGCTTCTGCATACGTTCCAAAATCCTATTCTGAATTTAGTTTATAGAAATTTATGTAATGTGTCTATGATGACATAGTGTGTCAGTGTCACAGCTGCATTCACTTTTTTCTAGTACTGTATATTATCTTCTGTGCTATGACATAGAGGAGAAGAAACATGAGTAGAGACAGCAATTAATATAATTTAAACTTATATAAATTGCTGTGATTTCACTTTTATTCTTGGATGACACAGTTGCAGAACCTGTGCGGTTTAGACAATTAATTAATACGTCCTTAAACCTCTTGACAGATAAGAACTGAAAAGGTGAGTATACCTTCAAAGAGCCAACAAAAAGGTGCTTGAATAAATTTGAACTCATACTCTTAAGCCTAAACGTCTTCAAATTTGTAATAATTCTTAAACTAAGATATTATTCTCTTAGTTATTATAATAAATAGTAATATTTATTATAATGAAAGTAGTAGAACTTGCACAGATTCATATGAAAGCTTTTTTTTTTTTTTAATTCACACTATACAGGCACCCAAGGAGTCAAATTATTCATACTTCTCACTAGTAGTAATTAGGAATGTTATCTGCTTAATACAAACATACTTAACTGTATGAACTGGAAATAGATAGTCAAATGTTAATCAGTTTTCAAAACTGTCTAGTGGTGAATTCCTCCTTTCTTTATACAACACAGGAGGTTAAGGAAAATCTACACTCTTACTAAGGAACCTGCCTATTAAAACATTTTGCAAACATCTTTTATTTAGCCTCTTTTTTTTTTTCCTTCAGTCTTATTAATAGGGTCATCTCTTTTTCTCTATGATGCTGGCGTATCTTCAAACACAGCAAAGTTTATTTTTTTCCAGTGTTTCAATTCTTATCCCCTTTTTAGAAAGAATAGCTTATTCACAAAGAGTCAGAAGCCAAATATTTTCATTAGCTTAAGAAGTTACCTATTTTACCCTCAGATTTAAAAAAAAAAAAAAAAAAAAAAAAAAAAGATAAGAGCTGACAAATATGAAAAGCATAGAACAGACTTTTTGCAAAGTTATTGGTAGACCTCATTATTCAAGCAATAAATAAAGTGGATCCCTATCTTACCTTGCTCAAGACTTCTGGCCCTGGAAATATGAGTGGAGCTTGATTCTGCTGTATCTTGTTTTCCAACATTTAGATGAAAAGTATGATGGACCCTCTGTTACTTCCCATGCAACATAAGCCACAGATCTACAGCAGCATGGGGAACCTACAAAGCTCTAGACATGACTTGTATTAAAGATCTATTGCCTTCACATAACTTCTCATTATGATAAGAAAAATGCTGTGTGCTACTTTCATCTTCTTAAGTCATTTTACCTACTGAAAACAAGGTCCAGAATCTGATTTTATTTCTAGCAGCTCTGTTGTAAAAAGCCAGAAGCCATCATAGCTTATAAATACATCATAGCTCTTACAAATTACTTTTGATCAGTACACTAAAGCTACCAGTGTTGTTCTATACTAGCCAAAACGCCTATTATTCATTATTCATTATTTTGGGTGGACATGTAATATAACTGAACACAGGCTCTGTCTGTTTGCAGTTGCTGGACTCATCCCTCATTGGCTCCAGAATATGAGGACAATTCATGTAGCATATAGGCATTATTTCTCTCCATCTCAGTGACCTGTCCAAAGTACAAATTGAATAAAGATTGGAATACAGCTGAGTCACATTTTAGCAGTTCAGGAACTGTATTTATTGTTCTGGACATGCACTTTGACTATTACATTCCTAAATTAAGCGCTAACTGTCATTACTGCTTCTTGCCAATCTTTGTAATTCAAAAGTAACTGCAGAATTGGTCTTTAAGTCAAGAAGATAAATTCAATGTATTTTGTTTCCTTCAAATTAAACTCTAATAATTACTACAAGTTATTCAGGGGCAGTCTGTCATATTGATTCCACGGCTTTGTAGAAGTATTTTACACTGACTGTAGTACACTGATTGTAAAGTAGTTTTTTATTTGTGAATGGCTTGTGCTTTCTTACTAATTATGAAAAATAAACACAAAAAAAGAGAAAAATAAAATTCTGAGTAGTAACATCAAACATGTATGAATAGACATCAATATTTTTATGAATTTATACATACAATATGCAGAAAGAAAAATACTTCTACTACCAAAATCTTGGTTCTTCCTGAACCAAAAAAACTTCTTTCTGTCATCTTTTACTTTTAAATACTGTTCCTTAACTAAACTATTATATTAGTAAAATATTGCAGCCTCCAAGGATTAGCCTGGCAGTTTCTTCCCAGAACAATCCTCAAAACTTAATAGCTTAGGTTAGTTTTATGCAGCTAATTAAAGCAATGAATTTAGTAGTGTATGTTCCTTCTACAGTCAGTGGAGACAACAAGGAGATCATGGTGGGCTGAATAACCTCTACAAGGGATATATTTTCTTTCTCCATTAACCCCATTGCCGCAAGTACTCTGATAAAATAATCAAAATTTGATCATATAGAGGAGTTGGGTTTGATTAAAAGGAGTAGAAAACTGTAAAGCATAATGTATGTTAGGATTGTTAGGTTTTAACTAGGTAATCACAGAAACCTCATCAAGAAGAGACTGTAAAGTCCCAGGCCTGTTCTAATCATTAACTTAGTACTGGAGTTAAGAACAATGTATCTTCATCATAGAAGTTCAGAAAGCAAAATTTATTACCTTAATGTTCATAGAAGCATTAAGACTCTTTGTTTTACTTATCAATGGGATGTGACAAGAGAAAGTGTTGAACTACTCCTTGGGACAAGGCAGACAGAAGTGTTGGAAATAGGCCGAAGAAAGAACTGAGCAGGTGCAAAGGAAAAGTACAACCAAAGGACACAGTGATGACAACCACCAGAAGACCATGACGACCACAAGAAAGTGCGCATGTGAAAGGAATATTTAAATATATTAATAAGTTCCTGAAAATGTAATGGAGATGTTAATGACTTCTAGGAAAAGTAGTGAATATGCATATTTTGAAAGTATAAAGCTTTTGTAGAAAGACAAGTCGGTATGCAATATAGGCGGAGCGATCCCCCATGCATCCAGCACCGTAATAAAGAAGTGCCTAATTCTTAAGACTACATTGGTGTTCCCGATTTTGGTGACAACATGGAGAAAGAAAATCTAAAGAAAAGGTGGTTAGAAACATATTACATTTGCCTTGGTGACATCAAGAACAAAGAAATAAATAAAAACTCTTTACAGGTTCTACTCAACCCACCTTAAATCCTTTCCTTAACAAGGTTTTCAGATGTTTTTATAATTACAGAGCTTTCTGTTGGATGAACAGAATGGTAAAAAGTAAATATCTTATTGTAAAAAAGTAGTCAATGGCTTTGTTACTATATACAAAAAAATATTTTCCAACTATGATTATTTTTATTAATGATAAACCCACAAAGTTTCCCTTACAAAAATATATTAAGAATATATTAAGAATTGAACAGTATCAGCTAAGACTCAGTGTTCTATTAAACAATAGTAATTTAACATGGATTGAGTTACATATAATTTATATTATTCAGAAACTCTTGCTGCTTAAGTATATGCAGGTATTTGATCATAAAAGTTCAGAAAAATCTTGTCTAGATTCCATGGTTTAGGCAAAAGTTCCTTTACAGTTAGAAAATGAAGAGATTGTAGTAGCAGGGCTTTTTCACTGGTTATGTGAAATAACCACACTAATATGTGGTTAGGGTCCCTAGGAGAGCAAAACCCAACCCATTAGTCCAATCATGACACAGCAGATTTGAATTTATGATTTTATGACATAGCATCTAAATGACTTACAAAACACTCCAAGTAAAAGACTTTCCAATACTTTCTGAACTTCCTGATACTGAAACACTATTCAGTCAAGAAAGTAGGATCATTGAAGTCCAGCCAGCAAAAAGGATCCTGACTCTGTAGAACAATTTTTAGACATTTAGGTGATAGAAGAGGCCTGAATTTTCACCTGTATTTGGCCATGCCTATGTTTCTGAGTAGCATGGGCCAATAGAAATGGGTCTTTAGAGTAAAACAATTGCACAAACTATAAGCATTTCAGTGGATTTTACATCAGGCAACATCTAGTCTAGTGGCATGGAACAAATATTTATGAGCTACTCTCCAGCAGCACATCTTCCATTCCAGTTTAACTCCAAAATTAATCTAATTCATTAACTTTATAACACTACACAATACACCCCGATGTGTTGCGAGTGGGAAAATTTTCAAAAATTATATATATATATATATATATATATATATATATATATATATACACACACATAGATATATATATATATCCTGATCTGGATTAAAAAACTAATGCAAAATATTATTTATCTATTCCTAATAAACAATTAAAAAAATAAAAATAAAAATAAAATAAAAAAGAGAGAAACAGTCCAAGAAACAAATGTCATTATGCTTTTCCAAGACTTAGTACACAAAGGTGCTTCAGTATGTAAAACTATTTCATACAGATATTTATCTGTAGCCCTGGGAAAGACACATGCATCCACGTGGACCAGTATGCCCTCCTATTTAACAGTTTACTATCTGTATAAACTCTGCATACGCTACACTGTACAGAAACCTAGGTACTTAATTAGCCTTGAGTTACAGAACTTCAACCAGATATCTGATTTTGTGGTATTGAACAGCTGGACAACATAATGCCTTAGTTAAATATCTGCTTTAACACACCACCTTATGTGTTCGAATGACACATAAGGTCAGATCTCTGCAGACTAGTCTCCCACTGAAATCTCAGTCAGAGACCTTTGCAGGACTAGATCCCTGAAGACTAATAGTCAGGTACAATCAGTTAAAAATTACAGGCTTTGCTATGCATAGAGACCCTGGCAAAATTATATTGATGCCTTCTTTAAAGGCAGTAACCTACCACACAAGTTGCTGCAAAAATAACACCAGAGAAAACATATTTCTGTAATATAGCCTACAGAATCACAGAATCACAGAATATTAGGGATTGGAAGGGACCTCGAAAGATCATCTAGTCCAATCCCCCTGCCGGAGCAGGAACACCTAGATGAGTTCACACAGGAAGGCATCCAGGCGGGTCTTGAATGTCTCCAGAGAAGGAGACTCCACAACCTCCCTGGGCAGCCTGTTCCAGTGCTCTGTTACCCTCACCGTAAAGAAGTTCTTTCTCAAATTTAAGCAGAATCTCCTGTGTTCCATCTTGCACCCATTACCCCTTGTCCTGTCGTTGGTCATCACTGCGAAAAGCCTGGCCCCATCCTCCTCACACTCACCCTTCAAATATTTAAAAACATTAATCAGGTCCCCCCTCAGCCTCCTCTTCTCCAAACTAAAGAGACCCAGCTCCCTCAGCCTTTCCTCATAAGGGAGATGCTCCACTCCCTTAATCATCTTGGTGGCTCTTCGCTGGACTCTCTCAAGCAGTTCCCTGTCCTTCTTGAACTGTGGGGCCCAGAACTGGACACAATACTCCAGATGTGGCCTCACCAGGGCAGAGTAAAGGGGGAGGAGAACTTCTCTTGACCTATTAACCACACCCCTTCTAATGCACCCCAGGATGCCATTGGCCTTCCTGGCCACAAGGGCACAGTGCTGGCTCATGGTCATCCTGCTGTCCACCAGGACTCCCAGATCCCTTTCCCCTTCACTGATCTCTCGGAGATCATTTCCCAACCTGTACTGGAACCAGGGGTTGTTCCTGCCCAGGTGCAACACCCTACACTTGCCCTTATTATATTTCATCAAGTTTTTCCCTGCCCATTTCTCCAGCCTGTCCAGGTCTCTCTGGATGGCAGCACAGCCTTCTGGTGTGTCAGCCACTCCTCCCAAAGGTCACAGTGGTATTGAATATGAACCGAGACTATTAGTTGAGGTTTCTTGTTTTGTAAATTATTCATATTTCAATTTTAAGATTTTTTTTTTTAAATGTTATTGAAATCTTCCTGCCCTGGAGCAAATTTCATAATACCAGAAGTTAATATACTTGCCTATCACCTTCATAGGGCCTGGGTTTTAATCTGGCTTGGGTCACAAGTTAAATTAGCTTAATGGTCTCAAATTAGTCCTTAGTAGCCATTTGTCCATATCACAGAACTACTATTATACACACTTTGGCAGTAAAATGCAGTTTTAGAACACTATTCTCCAAGAAACCAAGAAATGGCATAGAAGGGACACTGCAGAGCAAGTTTGCTTTTGCCAATGATATTTGGATCAAGCCAATGCAAATTATTTCTTACTTTCATGAGAATCCTTATTCAGCAAATTAGTTAACACAACAAAGTTGTATAAATAAATGATCTGTCACTTTTCAATAGGGCAGATTACAGGAAAATATTGTTTTACAGTATCATGCCATTTTGGCCACTGACAGTCCAAGATGCATTTTGATTCATCTAATTTATGGTGCTAGACAAAAATTGCTGTAAGTAGTGATTGTGAGGGAAACCAAAGCTTTTTTGTTTGTTTGTTTGTTTTGAAGTATGAGGATAATTAGAACATGAAACAACCAGGCAAGCCGTAATTAGAAGTTCAAATAAAAACAACATCATCAAAATCATTCAACTATACATAGTTAAAGTCAATTAAATAATTTGCTGACTTTTATGTGACTAGATTTATCTAGCATAATAATTTAAATGGAAAAAAAAAAAAAAAACAGTAGAAGAAAAATTGACAAAAAAAATTATTTGGTGTAAATTATTCCATTAGTTGTGCTAATAATGCAAAGACTGGTAAATGTCCAATATTACATTTCTTACATTTTTGAGACTATGAGTCACTGGAATTTAACTAACTTAAATGTAATCAGGAGAAAATAAAAAAAAAAAAATATGCTTACATAAGCAAATGGACACTCTTAATTGAACTGAGCATTTTTAGGGTAATAGTCTAGTTGTTCAGCATTTACACAAAAGATGTTTCAATAAAATTAGCTCATTAGTAGTGTAAGAAGTACAAGACAGCACAGGAATTTAAAGTCATACTTGGGCTGGAAACTGCTTTGGAAAAGTTATCCTGTCTTCTTTAATAATTATCATAGAATCATAGAATGGTTAGGGTTGGAAGGGACACCTTCCACTAGATCAGGTTGCTCAAAGCCTCATCCAGTCTGGCCTTGAACACTTCCAGGGAGGGGACATCCACAACTTCTCTGGGCAACCTGCTCCAGTATCTCATCACCCTCATAGGAAAGAATTTCTTTTGATTATCTAATCTAAACCTACCCTCTTCCAGCTCAAAGCCATTTCCCCTTGTTCTGTCATTAACTGCCCTTATGAAAAGTCCCTCACTACTTATGCATATTGCTACATAAAAAATATTGAACAAGATCAGACCATTCCGATTCATACACAAGTGAAACTGCAGTTTTCCTCACAGTTGCTTTTGTTCTGCTACTGTACCGCAGAGATGAGTCCTGGTACATATGCATACATACATACATGTATGTGAAATTAAAGCTAATTATTTGAATGAAGAAATATTCCTTTAATGAGGATTTAACAGATTAACTATTTGAAAGGTGAGATTTCAAGATCACATCCTTGTCCTTTGTGTGGCTACAGACTAACATTTTGGTCTATTAAATTTTCAAGTGAAAAAAAAACAAAAAACAAAAAAAACCCAAACCAAACACAAAACATAGTGGAACATAAAGAAGTAACAACAAGTGCTGAATAATTAAGAAATCGATAAACAATTCCACATTTCTTTAATGTTCAAATGACCTTCCTGAATTAGAAGCTAAGACAGCGTGATGCAATATGAAATCTTTAGCTAGCTAATGTACCAAGTATATTTGCGTAGGCTGGTAAATTTTGCTTTAACTATCTTATCTGCTTTGATAGGTTAACTAAAGATCACTGCAAGAGTCAGATATTAGTTCAGCAAAAGCCAAATAAAAGACAGCACTTAGAAAGTAATACACATGGAGATAAAATATCACTGAGTTGTGGGAGGTAGGTGGTAAGAGCAGGGCCTGTGAAGATGCTTCTTCTTTCCAAAATATGTGATATAACCTCCTACTGCTGAAGACTGAGATCAGGCAAAGCCTAAGGGAAGCCAACAATGATTATTTTTTATTTTTTTTTAATAATAGAAATATCATGCAGTTCAGAGTTCATGTGAACAGCTAGAAAAATCTTACGTGTCTGGGCCTGAGGAAGGCAGGAAGGAATATGGCAATCCCACCTTTGTCCTGCAGCAAGAATGGACTAGCCCCACTGGAAGGAGTCAGCCTTGACAGGGTCTGAGAAGGGCTCGAACACAGAGTAAGCACTGGGGAGGATGTAAAGGGAGGTTACAGGTTCTCTTTTTGTGGCAAACCACCAATCTTTTTATCAGAAGCTCTTTACATGCATCAGTACACTGTAGATGGGTAAATATACAACCGTTGGTAGCTGATTTTTGTGGCTGGGGTCAAAAATGTCTGTTTCTACCGAATGAATCTTCTCCTCTCATACCACACACCTGAAGCAATCTTGTTAGGGTCACTATGTGGAGCAGCTTTACTGTTTCCTCACTTATGTATTCTAGCCCAAATCCAGCCTGGCTATTCTTCTGTAGCTGGACATAATATTAAAGATTCAGCTCAAGAACTCTGAGGCTCTATAATTTGCTGAGTGCCTTTGGCATGCGGGCACTCTCAGTTCTTCACAGAACAAACCCAGCTCCCCCAGGAGTATAAATGAAATCACCCCAAATGTCTCACCAAGTATACAAAGTCTGTCATTCACTCTATGTATCAGCTCTTTAAATGAGTCGGTGCTCCTCATACACAAAAATAATCTTTCTGAGATTGTAGCAATAGATTTTTCCGAGATAAAGGGTAGCAGTGAGAATCTGTGTTCACCTTTTATCTGCCCTCTTCGTGCTAGTTGGGTTGATGAAGTCTACAAAGCAGCTTGAATTGAAAGTGGACTTGATAATTTGTATCTTGCTCTCTTACCTATCATTATAGTTCATCATTATCTTCTAAAAGATTTTCCATTGCTTCTGAAACAAGTGAAGTCAGCACTCTCTCTCTCTCTCTCCCTTCTTGGAAAGCAGTACAGTTGTCAGTATGCCAATCTACCCACAACATGATACATCCATTTAGTAGTTCAGAGGAAGAGCTAAATGGATTTAGTTGTATTTGACCAAATTTAAGTTTATTTTTATGTTAGTTCAACTCATTAAGAACTTGGGCAATAAATGATTAAATGGAAAATATTACTAAAGACTGATGTTATATGAAATTAATCATAAGGATTATCAGGATTTCTAAGGATATTACATTCATTATCAGCTGTAGGAGTACTGAAGATTATTGTGTATTTTTTTGCCTTCTCAAGCCAATCAAATATTTTAACACATAGTATGTTTCAGAAAATAGAGTAAACAGAGGCAAAATAGATTACCTAAAATTTACCTGTTTGGCCTAGAAAGTCTGAGTACAAACCATGGCTGCAAGCTACTCATTCCTGAGAAATCCCTAGCAGTTCATTGATTATGTAATCAATTTCAGTAGAAATTGATCATGTAAGTAATATGCCCCCAAACCTACATGCCATTTATGCATTTTATTCAGTATCTCATAAAATTAAACCAGATATTAATATGTCATAAATCAAGAACTTGGAAGTCAATAAGAGTTCTCTGCTCATTGCAGAGAAATAGCTAGAAGCTCCTAGAAATCTAACAGAAATTTACTTGAGCTTAAAACACTAACATCATCTTTAAGCTCGCTTAAGAATTATTGCAAACTTATTTAAACTCAAGTTCAATGCTGGTATCATTGGTCTTTTGCTGAAAAAAAATCCTTTAATTCTTAAGTTTGCCCCTCAAAAGATGAGAATTTCAGCAACGTATCAAAATAAGCTTGCATGTAAATGGCAAAGTCTGAGTCATGCATCAGGTGCAATAACAAGAGAGACATGCCTGTGAAAATTGGCCAGCAGTTATTTCCAACTATGTACAGAATGAAAATCCCAACAGTAGTGCAAGTGTATAAGCTGTGTACTCAGGCAGTCAGTCCATAAACAATCTGCTTTGTTGGCAGTATAAGTAAGAGTATAATGATTAAAAAAAAAAAAAAAAAATTATAACAAAGCCAGACTGCAGTGGAAGATGAGCTTCTGACTTACCAGCATACCAGCATTTGGACAGAACAGTGTAAACAACAACACTCCAGCCTCTGCTCACTGTCAGAAATTTCCACCCTTATCCCTGCCTTATATTTCCACCTTTTGACCACATAATGAGGTTGACTGGGACAAATTATATTTGACAGAGAATTTTCTCTGACTTTGGAAAACATAGAAAAGGTTATATTATCCACTGTGACCCTAGAAATCTTTGATTCTGGCTTTTGACCTAAACTTTTTGATACCCAAAGAGTGATGCACTGATGAATATGAAAATAATGGTATAGGTTAGTAGTGCTATTAAGTAAGATATTGGCTGGTGTTAATTAGATCTGTGATGACATTTTCTACACTGATGAGTTCCAACTCCCATGAAACAAATGTTCATGGATTTTGTTAGAGCATTCACAGTTGGTGTACAGCTCTCTCCCCTTATTTGCTGAGGCACTCAACACATCTTCTGCCACAGCTCAGCTGTTTTCATGTGAACAGACCACTGTTTATCACTTTCTCAACAGGTGACCAAACCTAGAAGCTCCAAATCAAGATTTTTTTTTTGGTTTTGAGCATGACAGCCAGCCAATCTCCATCTTATCCACATGTCTTTAAGCCCTATTTTGCTCACCATTATTCAATTGCCATACAGTCAGCCACTGAGGCTAGCAGCTCTGGAGTGGGCATGATCCACAGAAGAGCGCTCCAGTGCAGTGCATAAAGGGATTTGCTAAACTGGGGAAACCTCAAGGAGAGCTGAGAGAGCTGCGACAGTGGCTGACAAGACCTGGGCAGGGCCAGGAGCAATGTCGGCCAAGCCCCCACATACATATAAAAGAAGCCCTTAGGGAGTGCAAGAAACCAAGAATGGTGCTGCCAGGGTGGGCAAAGAGGGCACGGCATGTCAGCAAGGACATGGCTCAGCAGCTTGTGCAGCAGTTTGTGCAGCAGTTCATGCAGAAGGGTGTGCAGGAAGAGCACTGAAGCCTTTCCAGCTCAGCCAAGGAGGGAGCAAGGGTATCCACCTGGAAGAAAGCCATGGCCTCCAACCAGAAGGAGCTGGAAGCCATTGTGCAGCAGGAAAATTATTATATAGTTGACATCATGGAAACATGATGGGATGACTTGCTCAACTGGAGTCCTGCAATGGATGGCTATAAAAACTTCAGAAGGGATAGGCAAGGAAGGAGAGGCAGTGGGATGACCCTGTTTTGACTGTCTAGAGCTTGATGATGGTGACAATAGGTTTGAGTGTTTATGGGTAAAAATCAGGGCTAAGGCCAAGAAGGCAGATATCATGGTGGGAGTTTGTTATAGACCACTCAACAAGGATGAAGAGGCAGACAAAATACTCTATAAGCAGCTGGGCTAAGTCTCACAATTGTTAGCCCTTGTTCTCACAGGGGACTTCAACTTTACAGATGTCTGTTGGAAATACAATAGAGTAGAGATGAAACAATCTAGGAGGTTCCTGGAGTGTGTGGAAGATAACTTCCTGACAGCTTGATGAGTGAGCCAAGTAGGGAAGGTGCCCCCACTGGACTTGTTGCTTGTGATCAGGGAAGGACTTGTGGGTTATGTGATGGTTGAAGGCCATCTTGGGCTTAACAACCATGAAATGATAGAGTTTTTGATTCTTGGAAAAGTAAGGAGAGGGGTCAGCAGAACTGCTACCTCTGAGTTCCGGAGGGCATACTTTGGCCTGTTTAGGAGTCAATACATTAGCAGCAACAGGAGGACTAAGGAGAATCTCCATCCTTTATTGGAAGCAAGGGGAAGCATAGTGACAAAGGCTAAGGAAAAGGCTGAGGTCCTTAATGCCTTCTTTGCCTCAGTCTTTAATAGTAAGACCAGTTGTTCTCTGGTTACACAGACCCCTGAGATGGAAGACAGAGATGGGGAACAGAATGAATCAGCCTAAGTACCATCACATGGCACCTACAGGGCAACTAGGTGATCAGGCCCAGTCTGCATGGGTTTATGAAAGACAGGTCCTGCTTGACCAACCTGATCTCCTTCTATGACAAGGGGACCCAACTAGTGGATGAGGGAAAGGCTTTGGATGTTGTTTGCCTGGACTTTAGTAAATCTTTTGACACCATTTCCCACAGCATTCTCCTGCAAAACTGGCTGCTCATGGCTTGGATGGGTATACTCTTCACTAGGTGGAAAACTGGATGGCCTGACTCCAAGAGTTGCAGTGAATGGAGTTGAATCCAGCTGGTGGCCAGTCACAAGAGGTGTCCCCCTCAATTTTGAGGCCAGCTCTGTTTAATATCTTTATCAATGATCTGGATGAGGGGATCAAGTGCACCCTCAGTAAGTTTGCAGATGATACCAAGCTGGGCGGGAGTCTTGATCTGCTCAAGAGCAAGAAGGCTCTGCAATGGGATCTGGACAGGCTGGGTTGACGGGCCAAGGCCAATTTTATGAGTTTCGACAAGGCCAAGTGCCAGGTCCTGTGCTTTTGTCGCAACAACCCCCTGCAACACTACAGGCTTTGGGAGGAGTGGCTGGAGAGCTGCCCAGCAGAAAACGACCTGGGGGTGTTGGTTGACAGCCGGCTGAATATAAGCCAGCAGTGTGCCCAGGGGCCCAAGAAGGCCAACAGCATCCTGGCCTGTATCAGAAATAGTGTGGTCAGCAGGACTAGGGAAGTGGTTGTCCCCCTTGGCACTGGTGAGGCCAAACCTCAAATACTTTGCTCAGTTTTGTGCATCTCACTACAAGAAAGACATAGAGGTGCTAGAGTGTGTCCAAAGAAGGGTAGGGGAGCTGGTGAAGGGTCTAGAAGACAAGTCTAATGAGGACAGGCTGAGGGAACTGGGGTTGTTCAGACTGGAGAAAAGGAAGTTCAGAGGAGACCTTATTGCTCTTTACAACTACTTGGAAGGAGACTGTAGCAAGGTGGGTGTCAGTCTCTTTTCCTAACAAGAGATAGGATGAGAGGAAATGGCCTCAGGTTGTGCCAGGAGAGGTTTAGATTGGATATTAAGAAAATTTTTTTCACTGAAAGGGTGATCAAGCACTGGAACAGGCTGCCCAGGTAAGTGGTAGAGTTGCCATCCCTAGAAGTGTTTAAAAGATTTGTATGAAGATATGATTTAGTGGTGGACTTGGCAATCGTTGGACTAAATCATCTTAAAGTTTTTTTCCAACCAAAGCAATTCTATGATTCTATGATTTCCAGGAGAAATACCCAGATCATAGCTCTGCATTGGCCACTTCTACTCAGCTGGTATGGGCTGTAAGTAAAATCTGACATTGTAATGTTTGTTTTCATTAAAGAGAAAAGGTGAAAGGTTCAGATTTGCACTAAAGTATTCATTCTTCTCTGAGTCACTCTTCTTTCTACTTTAAGTGTAGAAAGTTACGTAAAAAAGTGCTGGAAGTCTAACAATGTGTGAAATGACAGAATAAATTTGCATGTTAAGAAATAATTAAGTATTTTGGCATGAACAATGTCACTACAGGTTTTTAGGAGCAGCTAATATCTAATAATTGTTTTTCACACATTTTTCAATAAATAGTCATAATTAATATTTGGGTTCTAAGTCTCAGTCTGAAGAATCTCAAAACAACAACAACAAATCAAAAAATAAACTAAACCAGAAGATCCAAAATAAGCAGGCAACAAACTTATAGGATGCTATAACGTCCTGAAGAAATAAACTGTTTAGAGATACAATGGGAGAAATTCTAACAGATATTAAAATTGTTGTGAATTTTTCATATGTGCCTGCTTATAGCAGCCAGTATCTTTGCTATCAGATCTTTGGACTAGGACTTCAGACATACACTTGTATTGGAATAACCTGTTTGCCATAAAAAGATTAAATACAGTGATTTCTGGTTTTGTGTTATTTGGAACTTACAGTTCTTGTGACATTTAGGCATTCTAAAGTTGAACTCCAGTATAGCAAGATGACAGACATCTGTTCTTAGGTGGCTCAAAATTTCTAAAAGACAATAGTTTAATTTCAATTAACTCATTGTTCATCCTTAAGTTAAGAATTATGGCAAAATTCACAACCATTTTTAGACACAAGCCAGGGTTTAAATAAGTCAAAGAGAAATATGAACTGTTTATAACAAAATGAATTTACCATGTCTCTTCATGAAAATGAAGAAAAACTGCAAATTGCTTTCTAGTCTATTCAACAAACTCATTATAATCAACCACACTACTGGCAGGCAGCAAAGAAGTCTAATGAAATATTGTGCCCCACACAGACAGAACCTTCATAGAAACCCAAAGGAGTGAAGGGAGGGTATAAGGACATCAGTGATAGTTGTCAGGGCTACTGATTCTTCCATAAGACTGTAGAACAAAAGAAGAGGCGAGAAGCATTTTCACTATCAGATACTTATTTAACAATTCTAGCAAAGAGCAATTCTCATTCATGTCATCTGCTTCTGCTGTGAGAGTGGCTCTGAGAATTCAGCCATGGGGAGGCATGTTTTGATCAAGTCTGCTGCTTTCCCTTTCAAAGCAAATGCGATAATGTGGCTGTGGAACAGCACCTTTTAATCAGATCAGCAGGATTTCATCGAAATGAAGTATAATGCAGCTGCAAGTTAGTATTTCCCTAAAACAGGTGTATGCTTTTCCCTTTGAAACTGTGAACACAGCCCTCGTCTCTGTACCCTGAAGTAGGTTTTAGCAGAACTGTGCTCAGCATTGCCTTTTACTTTTTGCCCTTTTTTCACATTTTCTTTCTGTGCAAAGGAGATTTATATATGTGCCAAAAATATCTTTAATTATCATAAGTCAAATAAGTTTTAGGTATTTTTTTGCAAAAGGGGAAAGCAGGTTGAAAGTTAAATAAATTCCTTGACTCATTTGTCCTAGCAGTTAGTTTCACCTTTGTGTCTGAACTTAAAAGAAAACATGGTAGAGGATTGTGTTATCAAGTAGAAGATGATCAGAAGTAGATATTTTGGGAAAAAATGGACTGATAGACTGATGTTAACCCCTACACGGGCCTGTACTCTCTGATGCTAGTTAGTAAATTCTGTACTGTTAGGTATGTCCCTCCCCTCCTTTTCATATACACTGCAAAAGAGATTAATTAGCTGTAGCTGATGCAGTTATGGACAGTATAATGATCACAGAGTGCAGTACACAGCTTCTGGAAGTCTGCCTATGAATAAGAAAGTAGTAGTTACTGTAAGAAAATGGAGAAAAATACAGAAATGTCTACCAGGTTGATCACAACCAGGGGATAAAGAAGGATGAAAGAAGGATGGTCACAATATCTGTCTTAGTCTCTTTTAGAACTGATTTTTGAGATTCCCTTTTAGGGAATGGGAACTGAATGGACCTTTCAGATGCTAGGAGGCTAAATTCAGATGACATGAATATTTCTCCTGCAGATTTGTCTTGTACAAGGAAGTACAGTTGAGGCTTAGGAGTGCAGAATGAAATGAGTAGGAACCAGTGTGTACCATTTCCATTGTTGTATGAAGGACAAATCAGTAGTTTCTCATCTCCGTAGAATGACAAGCACCTTGCAACAGCCTTGACTGAGTTTCACACCCCCTGCAGCAGAAAATGGTTCTTTACCTAAGAAATTTAACAGTGTGAGATTTTTATCTCAAAAGCTATAAACTCCAGTTGTGCTTCCACTTAAATTTATGGCTGAAAGTTTAGAGACTAATAGAATGGAAAACATGAGTGTCTCAAACTTAAATTAGAGAGCTGGCCTTCACAGCTGGGAGTTCAAAAAAATCTCTATTCCACAAGTACACTGATGACATATAACATACTCTTGTACTGGGTACTCATCATCTTATTAAACAGAAACTTAAAATGAGCAAACTGTTGCAAAAAAAGTAAGGAAATAAGTCAGTTGTGGGCAGTCATTGTAATTTATTTTTTTTCCAACTCCTTGCTAAGATTATTGAAAAATAAGAACATAGAACACACTCATAGAAAGCATGGCATAGCTGAATGGTTGTTTCCTTCCTTTCTTTATCACTCCCAGTTGGAAGAACACTGGAGGTGGACATTGGTGACATCTGCTTGAGAAATAGGTAGTTTATAAAATCTTTGGAACCAGGAAAGCTGATACATTCACTACTGCCCATAAAGCTCTGGTTTTGGTTTAGTGAAAGGATTTGTTGAATCTCTTTTATTAAATGGATCAAGGAGGGATGGGAGTGGGAGTGTATTAAAAATGAAATAAATGGTCTCTAGTGAAAAAGCTGAGCTTGGAACTTTTTTATAATAGTGTAAGAGCTTAAAAACTTGTACTAGACGGTGCCTGCTTCAGCCCACATATGGGATCTTAGTCTCATCCAGATCTTCCACAAAAGAGGATACGTAACTTCAGATACCAGTGCAATATAACCACAAGAGACCCACAGGTAATAGCTGTCAGTTTTAAAACTCTGTTTGCCTTGAAGCCAGTTTTAGAAAAGAATACTTATTTCTTATGAAGCTTGCATTGGAAATGTGTACATTAAATTAACATTATTTCTCAAGGTTTTTTAATTTAACATGTTACATACTCTATATCTTTTACTTTTTATTAGACTCCTGATTTACTTTGCCTTCACTTCACCTCTGAGGCTCAAATGCTGTGACTGTTATTTGAGGCTTCACTCCCAATGTAAATGATTTTATGGTACAAGGGTAAGAAATGAGTAAAAATTCAAAATGAAAAATATTTAGCAGAAGATATCTAAAAGATAACACATGGGGAAAAAAAACAGATAAAATTAAATATAAAAAATACAAGGCTCCAAATCAACCTTATTCTTAAAAAGCAAGAGTAAGTTTGTTTAAAGAAAGGAACAGCTTATAGTAAAAAAAAAGGGGAAAGATTTATCTAATTGAGCTTCACATAAAAGTTTCAGCTAGTAACTCTAGGCAACTCTGGAGAGTAATACCTGTAGCGTTCCTTAAATGCATATCTCAAGATGAAATGAATTGTCATCTTCGTCTGCAGATTTTTCTTAATCAATTTTAAAGAAGTCTGGGGGGCTAGGTCAGACTTAGGTGTCTAATTTTTAAGTACCTACATTAGGGCAGATAAATTGTGTCCAAACTATTCAGATATATGTTAATAACAAAATGAAGTTAAAAATTTAGTTGAAGACACTTTCAGAATATGCTTTAGAGAATCATAGAGTATACTGGGCAGATATCTAGACTAAAACACATTGACTCTGAGAATCTGATTCAAAATCCACTTTAATCAGTGAAAAGATCTGAAATAGCCCTGACTTCAGGTAAATGAGAAGTAAAACTCTTACCTATTTCAAAAGACATTCAGAAACATCCTTTCAGCTTCCAGGAGAAATTAGTGCTGATTTAGTCTTACTAGACTTAGTCCTTGTCTAAGGACTTGTATTTCTACCTTTTTCTTCCCTTCTCCTTTCCACTCACAGATAAATTCTTATATGCAATCTTTCAGTCCTCTGCTTTATATATTTTTGCTGTTCCCACTCAACTACATCATATCTTGTTTTCTTGCCCTTCCTTTCTTCTTTATTTGTTATTTTAAAATACTACTTTGCTTCTGTCCCTAATTTTTTGTTTGTTTGTTTGTTTTCATTTACTAATTTCCAAGTCAATTTAGGGGAAGTAAAATAATTTTGACTTGGATTTACTCCAACAATTCCATCATATCTTAATCACATAATTCCACTAAGGCCTTTATCTCACTTTTTTATCTCCGCAGTAAACAGCTTTCACATAGATGCATAGACCAGGCAGGCACAGATAGTTTTTAAATTCCACCACTTACACAGTAACTAAGTTTTTCACTTTTAATATGAAAACAACAGAAATTTCAAGCAGGTCTTTAAAAGCAAGCTACTTTCAGGACTTATTTTAGTACTCCAAAGCTAACTCCATTGCATCCAAAGACCTTTTCTAGTTCAATTTGAGAAGGACAGACTACCCCCACATAGAAACACATACAGACACACACCTTTTCCTCCCTGCAGAAAACAAACCTGCAGTGTAATGGGACTAAGTGGGCAAAGAAATCATGGAATGTGATTTATTTCTAGGTGAGAGTCCAAAAGATGGGCAAACATAAGTCTGTCACCGGCACTGCAACAAATCTCCTTGCTGCAGCACAGCAAGGGAGCTTTTCAAATATCTATGACTGTTTCACATATTTCTATAATTCCAGGAAACACAAAGCAGCCAATTTCCAATAAAATTCTGCTTTCCAACCTCTCCCCCTCCACTTTTTCTGCACAATTTCTTTTCTTAAAAGAAAAAGTTCTAACAGCTGACAAACCTTTCCTGAGAGGAAAGCAATGGATGTTGTCTACCTTGATTTCAGCAAGGCTTTTGATACTGTCCCCCACAACATTCTTGTAGCAAAGCTTAGAAGGTATGAGAATGATGAGTGGACGGTGAGGTGGATTAAGAACTGGCTGACCGGCAGAGCTCAGAAGGATATGATCAGTGGCACAGAATCTAGTTGGAGGCCTGTAACTAGCATGGTGTTCCACAGGAGTCAGTACTGGGTCCGGTCTTATTTAACATCTTCATCAACGACCTGGATGTAGGGATAGCACCCACCCTCAGCAAGTTTGCTGGTGATACAAAGTTGGGAGAAGTGGTTGACACACCAGAAGGCTGTGCTGCAATTCAATGAGACCTGGACCCACTGGAGAGCTGGGCGGAAAGGAATCTGATGAGGTTCAACAAGAGCAAGTGTAGAGTCCTTCACATGGGGAGGAATAACTACATGCACCAGTACAGGTTAGGGGCTGACCTGCTGGAAAGGAGCTCTGTGGAAAAGGGCCTGGGTGTTCTGGTGGACAGCAGGCTGGCCATGAGCCAGCAGTGTGCACTTGTGGCCAGGAAGGCCAACAGTATCCTAGGGTGCATTAAAAAGAGCGTGGCCAGCAGGTCGAGGGAGGTTCTCCTCCCTCTCTACTCTCCCCTGGTAAGGCCGCATCTGGAATACTGCGTCCAGTTCTGGGCTCGTCAGTTCAAGAGGGACAGGAATCTTCTAGAGAGTCTAGCGGAGGGCCACAAAGATGATTAGGGAGCTGGAGCATCTGCCTTATGAGGAGAGGCTGAGAGAGCTGGGACTCTTCAGCCTGGAGAAGACTGAGAGGGGATTTTATCAGTGTCTATAAATGTCTGAAATGTGGGGGGCAAATGGATGGAGCTGGGCTCTTTTTGGTGGTGGCTGGTGACAGGACAAGGGGTAATGGGCAAAAACTGGAACACCAAAAGTTCCATGCAAGCTTAAGGAAAAACTTCTTTCCTGTGAGGGTGACAGAGCCCTGGAACAGGCTGCCCAGAGAGGTTGTGGAGTCTCCATCTCTGGAGATGTTCAAAACCCACCTGGAAGCTTTCCTGTGCAACCTGTTGTAGGGAACCTTCTTTGACAGGGGTGTTGGACTAGATGATCTCCTGAGGTCCCTTCCAACCCCTACCATTCTGTGATTCCTGTTTTGTTTAGGTTGTTTTTTTTTTTTTTTTCAAAAGACTGAATTAATTTTATGATAATGGAATGAACAACATGCTCTAGCATATCTGATCTTTTTATATGTAATGGATTGGTCTCAGTACTCTAAACATATGGGGAGCAAAGGGCAGATCCCCCAGTATGTCATAGTTTCCCATAGCAATAACATAAGATAGGCAAGATATATCCCTAGAAGTGTATTTTGAATTATTGGCTAATAGATAGATTTTAAGGATGTATATAAGAAATGTAGATTTTCAAAAGCAAATGTAGAGTTTCATAAAGTGACAGTTTACTGCCCTGTGATGTCTTCTCTTTATTCCCATAAAGCTACAGCACTCAAAAATCATATTAAATTAAGTTTACCATAGCAATAACAGTTCAGCATTTAAGTGTAACTCTCCTAGATTACTTGGCTGAGATTTCCAAAAGATATGTGAAATAGCAATAGCTATAAAGTTTCTTTTCATGAGTCAACAGCCATATATCACCAAGCTTGTTTCACACAGACCAAAGCAATTCACTACTCTCTGAGTTCTGGTTTGAAACGGTTGTCTAGAAAAGAAGGATCCTATAGCCCATTGTGAAACTGCTGAACCCACAGACACTCAGTCAAGAAATTTTGCACTAAATTGTTAGATCTAACCAAGAGCTGTTACTCATCGAGACAGAACAACAAAATCATCCAACCTGGGGAATAAACCTCAAAACTGATAGCACCTTTTCATTACTTTTACTCTGTTTTTATGGTCTTGAAACCAGTTAATATTTTCTGTCTTGACTAGTGATTACAAGGGTCCCATGAAGTTATTGAATATGGTACATACAGAAGGTTTAGTGTATCCAAGGAAACATTATTATTCTTCATTTTTTTAATATATAATTACAGTCCTATTCAGATAAACAGCTTTTACCAAGATTCTGGTATGGGCTCTGTAATTAGTTTAATATCTCATACTTATCAAACTCAAGGAACATATAGAAGCTTTCCTCTTCAAGGATGAGTAGGTGGGAATAAATAAGAACATTCTCATTTATCTTCCGGTGAACCTCTCAAGATATCAGAGTTCCCAATTCTTCAGTTTGCAGCTCCAAACTCAGCACTAATATCTGAAACATGGACATATTTGTGTAAAATGCTTTGCAATGGTTTGCATGTTTTATCTTCGAAGATATGGTTAATATGTCTTTGGACCTTGAATTCCAGAGTGGGATGAGTTATTAATTTATTTATTTAGTAGCTCAATAAAACATTCAAAGGGCAAGCCTATGGTTCTCACAGGTGGGCAGTTGGTAGAGATTGACATGATCTTAAGGCTTTCAATTCTCAAATTTACTTTGTGCTAGCCACAGGTGTATAACAACCGTAATTTGTAGAAGCCCCAGGAGAACTAATTATGTGTTAAGAAGAATACACATTATGCTGTGTAGCATGCAACACAGAAAAATTACCATGCCGCAGGCTTTTGAGAGACAGAAGAACTTTAGGCATGTAATAGTTATAGTTATGCATGGGTTTATTCTAAAGTGTTTTCCCTTGAAGGCTTATCAAAACTAATGCTTTTATTTATTTATTTAAATAGATATTCTTCATAGTTTAGAGTTCTGCCTCTGAAAATTCTCTGAAGCCAACTACTGTATGAAGGTCTTTTACAAAATCTCTTCAACAAGAGACAATTATTTTTGTTTCTTTTACTATCAAAATTAGGCAAAGGTAAATTTTACAAGTCAACAGCTCTTTACTGCAAAGCCAATATCCAGTGACACTAACTGTCAGTTTAGAATATCTTCATATACAAAATTGGTACATAATATCATATTACAGCAACAAGTGAGATGAAAACTTGAATTAACATTCTCTATACTTGTGATCATCACTTCTATAAATAAGTATAATTTAAATGTATGACACTTATAGTTTCAGGAACCAGTATTGCACACCACTGAATTTGTTAGGCAGTCTTCTGTGCTCTTTTTTTTGTATTTTGCATTGATGTCTGTGTAAAGGTATATTTTTTACTCACATAGAAGATCTGAATTAAAGATCTTAGAAAGATTTGGTTGCTTTCAGCAAAAGTCTGTGGATTATATGGAGATGGAATATAGGAGCAAAAATATATAATATGATCCATGGTAGCGGAGCTACATAAAGGAAAAAAAATACATCAATTTAAAAATAACCTATTTGTCAGAAAATGTTTTCGTGGAAACTCATTCAGAACAAAAGTGTTTTTTCCTTATCTTACGTACTTTCCAAAAGAACACTTGACTGCAGCATGGTCAGGTAATTCATCTTTCATGCTGAAAACACATCCTTGAGTCAAAGGTTCATGTGTTGTGAGAGAAGACACAAACTTGGATCTGATATACAATAGGAAAACGGTCTATGATTTTGGAAATACACATTAGGAAGGAGCAAGAGAGATCTGAATTTAGTTCTTGGGGCTGCAGAAAAGCTAAAAGGTTTTCATGTCATTCAAACATATTCTTGAAATTCATGTCAATGTATTCTAGTTTCCTGTCTGAAAGGCTCCAGTAACTTGCTCATTCTAGCATATAAAAGTCTGTGGCAACTGCAAGTCCATCATCTGAGCCTAAGGCTTTCTACAGAATACTTTCCTCAGAGGGCCTGGACTGATAATGTCTACCTGTGAAAACAAGGCTTAGCTGATAGTGTGTTTGCTTTGTTTGTATTATTTTAGTGAAGATGTGTTCTAGGTTCATTTATTAACTGATCTAGCTCAGACTTGTGTGCTAGAACTTTTGGATGTACTGAGGAACATTGAATACTAGTATGCAACCTATATTAATAGGATTACTTGTGGCTACCATTGAATGAAAATTGATAATTCTTATGTTTGTCCTAAAATCAGGAGCTGAAGCCATGGAAGTTAACTTTGGAAGATATTCTGACTAAGAAATCAATGTTAAGTACAACAGCACCTGGCTGGACAGAAAAGTTGATGAGTTTGTATTTGGAGATGCCAGGGACTGACTTCAAATAGAAGGTCTTTAATACAGAGATTACCACCTAAAAACATCCATTCAAGAGACCTGGGGAAATCAAATACTTCCTTTCACATGCCTTTACCAGTCTATCCTTCTGAACATACTGAGTTAATATGTGAAACAGAAAATTTTCCTAGGAGTAAAAGAAAGCAGTTCATACGTTCAAGTAATATGACAATAATCCCCCTGGCCATTTTCTTGGGCCATAACTCTTTATCTCATTTTCTGTGTATCTGTCACTATAGGTGTGTAAAGAGCAAATGTACCTGTGTCTCATCACAGCCCTGCTCTCTCTTCTGGAACACCCCACTCACAATTTGTCATCAGCCTATGACTCCGTGAAGTCCTAGTGTTTGGAAGTGGCGTAACTGAAAAGGTCTCAGACATCTGCAGGATGTTCTTGCACAGTCTATAGAAACACGGATCATCACCTTTCTGCTACTCCATCTGGAAGGCATGTTTCTGTCTCTACCACTAGTCCTAGTAGGCTATTACCTCTTGACAAATTGTAGCTTCAGAAGTTCAGGACTCAAACTTAGCTACAACTGTAGCTAGGGATACAATAGCCGTAAGGGCTCTTATTCCAACAATTTCCTGGAGTTCGATTTACTCTGCATTAAATAAGCAAAATGTAAAATCCTTAAATTCAGTCCTAAGTATGAACACTACCCCTGCAAGGTAGGAAACTATTTCATTTTTTCTTCTGCCACAAAGTCATCCATGCATCCATTCAAAGGTTTTCATCGTCAACAAATTTTAAAGCCCCTGCATGAGTTTACTGCCTTTTTTCTGAGAGCAAGGACAACATTTTATTACTTTCTTCTTTTCAATATATATGTAGTTATTAAACAAGTGCCCCCATCTGTGTTTATAAGTATGCCTAATGAAGCTGATCTTTGGCATGTCTAGTCTCTAGTTCATCAGCAGATACTAGGAATACCTTCCCCTGTGTTTCTGCGTTTTTTATTCTCACTTTATTCAGTACATATTCAAATCAGATCCTTGCTGTGTCAGTGCCGTAAGAAAATTCATTTAGAAAAAATCTAAATCATCTTCTGAATCTTTTGAGCATTAGAAAGACAAATAATAGGACATTTTATTCGTGTTTAACCCCTAGAAGTTATTTTGACATTTCATGGTGTATTTGCTTAAGTGAGCCTGAGTCATATCTCAAACTGTATGTTGTTCTGTAGTTTCAGTGTGAGGGTTGATGCAAACATTTTCTTCACCTTCAGTGCACACAGATTTTTCATCTACAGTTTTTTACTCTTGAGTCTCAGGTTAAAATCAAAACAAATGTTTAAAACAAAAATACATAGATCTGAATTACCCTGGATTCCTGATACCAGTCTGCCTATTTTGATGCAAAAGAAAACAGCTAAAAAGCACCTATAGCTTAGTCACTAAATGTGTAGGTTGATCTTATGATTTGGTCAGCCTTATGCTGTTCAAAACACAGAAAATGCCGTATTATAGATATCATAGCAAAACAGAAAAGTCCAGTTTAACAAAGGTAAAGATGAAATTACAGTTCCTATTAAATAATTTGGTTAGAAAGGTTTTGCTTTTGTTTTCTGTTTATGAGTTAATTAAGAGCTATATCTAATTTTCTCCATATATCTTTAGATAGTGACGTGGTGTACAGTTTCTAAGAATAATTACTTGTGAACCATTTGTTGAGTACTTGAAATTCAAAACAGGAATCTGGACAAGAGTAAATTTAGATTAGATATGAGGAAGAAATTCTTCACTGTGAGGGGGGTGAGACACTGGAACAGGTGCCCAAAGAACCTGTGGATGCCCCCTCCTTGCAAGTGTTCAAAGCCAGGTTGGATGAGGCTTTGAGCAACCTGATCTAGTGGAAGGTGTCCCTGCTGATGGCAGGGGGGTTGGAACTAGATGATCTTTAAGGTCCCTTCCAACACATATCTTTCTATGATTCTATGAATCCTATTGAATTAAAGTTATGTTGACAGTGGGTTTTTTTTTTTTTTGCCTGATTGGAAATATTAATTAGTGAACTCACTTTACATGACTATTCTCTTTTATTAGCTTAGAGTCATCTATTTCCACAAAAAAATCTTGCCAGAAAATGTCATACTTACAGATAGTGAAAATATATGCAAAGTGAAAACACTGCTGAAGCCAATCTGCTTCTTAAAGCAGGTATATATTATTGTCTCAAAGTTTTGTTTTATTTTTTCAGCTGCAGTTTCACCCATACTTCACACAATTCTAGTTACAGAGGCAGGATTCCAAAAGCATCTGAAAAGAAAAAATAGAAAAAGCAACAACCAATAGCAGAAACATTTTTTCTAACATCTTGCATGTCAACATTTCATTCCAGCATTATAAAATTATGATTCACATCTTTTGGCTAATTTGATATTTTTAAATGTTTCTTCAGATTTCAGTTAATGTCTTCCCATGTCAAGAAAGCAGGTGTTCAGCAAATAGACTCTACTGAATGAAGACTGATATTAATTTTCCCTCTGCATTCTTTCTGGGATCAAAAGACGGACTTCAGCCACTTTGTTCAGTTCCAGACTTCTAAATTTGCAAGGAGATCACACTTTTTACTGTAATTTGAAGTTGATGACATTCATACAGTAATCCATTAGAAGCTGAGCTGAACCATCAAATTCATTTCGATTGTAATCCCAAGCACTTCAAATCCAGTTCTCCATGAGGAAAATTTAAATACATTAAGTCAGTCAAGATTTGCAGCTCTTCATGTGTTGTTAAGAGATCTAAAAAAAAAATAATAATAATAATAAAAAAAATTAGAGAGAACATGTTATGTTTTTATGAGGTAAGAATTAATTTCGATAGCTGGTTGAAATGCCTTACAGCTATTTTGTAAGTTTTTGCAGTTCTTCACTTTACATAATGTAAGATAAACTTTCAGCTTCTTCTTTATTGCTTGCTGCTATTGATATTTTTTTATGCAAACACACAGGCTCCTGGTTAACATTTTACATTAGTATCCCTAATTACACTGTTCTGATCAACATGTAATTATTCTGTGTATAAATGCAAATACGGTTTTCTGACATTTAAATTTGTGCACTAGTGAAGTTAAGTCAGCTATCTATTTACAATAGCATGGCACACATTATGCCAGGAAATCTAAATCACACTCAAGTTCAAATGTTAACAATGGATTAGAAATATTAATTAAATGTGCAGGAATTCAAGATGGTACTGTATAATCTTTCAACCTAAAATGCAGGAAATATTGCTTAATGATTGTGAAACAATAATTTAGACATAATTTAAATGTTCAAACTTAAGATCTCACAAGGCATAAGAACTTGGGTGTTTAATAGGGCAATTATTATTATGAGTTTGCTACTATGAATGCTGCAGGTTTATTTAGAACATGTCAAGGTCATTGATATTCAGAACTACATATAGTTGTAAAAATAGTTTTTAGTCACTATACTGTATTTAAGAGTATTTTTATCCTACTGCTAGATGTCTACCAGGACTAAATTTATGATCTGGAAGTTCCAGGATTCTCAAAGCCATCCACAGGAAACATAAAGGATTTAAGCATAAATCACCTGTAAGTCAGTAGCACATTTTTATTCATGTTTTCCCTGTTTCTTTGGATTTCAAATGGGCTGAGTTTTTAAGGATATTTTAAGAGGGTGATTTTTTTTTTTTTTTTTCATTTTCCATACCTTTTGTGTCAGTCTAATTTATTTAAGTCTAGCTGTCCCCTTTCCACCTACCAACTCATAATTCTGTTAAAATCAAGGGTCATAATGCTAACACTCTCATTTTTCTCCACAATATTCTCACTGGAAAAATAAAGAAACAAACAAACAAAAAAAAAAAAACCAGCAGAAAAAAACCTGCCTGATAATTTCACATGTATGAAAACAGATCAAATTTCACATGTATGAAAACAGATCAGTCTTCTAGTCTGTCTGGAATGGATTTCAAGATGAAGCAGAGAGATGCAAAGGGGATGAGTCACTGCATTGTGTGGGATCTTGTATGTTAATTTTCTACTTTCATATACCAGGAATTTGACTGAGAAGTTAGCTCCAGCGGCACCAGGTACTCCAGAAAGAAGAAAAGTACATCTAGTTCCTCCTTTCTGCTCTCATCTTTACAATAAGAATAAGAGAGCATGTATTAGAATTCAGATCAAAAATAGTAGCTACAGCCCTCATGTCCCTGAGTTCAACAAAGGGTCCCAGAACTCTTAGTTCAATAGAAATTTGCACAAATAAAGTAGTTCACTCACATTTCAAACTGGACAACAGTCTTTAATATATAAATCCCTAGGGAGGTTCCCCTTTTGGAGTCTCCTAGTCTCCATGGAACCAAGAAAAGTTTTGGTGTCTTAAGAAAGGTCATTATTTCTTTTTTACAGTTCTTCAGACTAACTGTATCTGTTGGTATTTTACAAAGGATTAAGCTGAGCAGGAGAGAGAAACAGCAGCAATTGTGTCTATATTAATGAATTAAAAGAATCCACAGAACTTTCCCCTGCTCTGGAACTCAATCACCTCTTCCACTGAAATTGGAAATGTAGTCCCTTGAATGGTGTAGCCTGGGAGATTTATGCTAGGTCCCTATTTGGAAGTTATCAGAGACCTGGGGTTATTCTCAATAAACAGTTTGGCCATAGTCACCCAATTTCAGAAAGTAAGAGCTCAGCAGTTCAGGCTCAAGCATTTCCAGTTATCACAGAATCACAGAATCACAGAATATTAGGGATTGGAAGGGACCTCGAAAGATCATCTAGTCCAATCCCCCTGCCGGAGCAGGAACACCTAGATGAGTTCGCACAGGAAGGCGTCCAGGCGGGTCTTGAATGTCTCCAGAGAAGGAGACTCCACAACCTCCCTGGGCAGCCTGTTCCAGTGCTCTGTCACCCTTACTGTAAAGAAGTTCTTCCTCAAATTTAAGCGGAACCTCCTGTGTTCCAGCTTACACCCATTGCCCCTTGTCCTATCATTGGTCATCACTGCAAAGAGCCTGGCCCCATCCTCCTGACACTCACCATTCAAATATTTATAAACATTAATCAGGTCCCCCCTCAGCCTCCTCTTCTCCAAGCTAAAGAGCCCCAGCTCCCTCAGCCTTTCCTCATAAGGGAGATGTTCCACTCCCTTAATCATTTTGGTGGCTCTTCGCTGGACTCTCTCAAGCAGCTCCCTGTCCTTCTTGAACTGTGGGGCCCAGAACTGGACACAATATTCCAGATGTGGCCTCACCAGGGCAGAGTAAAGGGGAAGAAGAACCTCTCTTGACCTACTGACTACACCCCTTCTAATGCACCCCAGGATGCCATTGGCCTTCCTGGCCACAAGGGCACAGTGCTGGCTCATGGTCATCCTGCTGTCCACCAGGACTCCCAGATCCCTTTCCCCTTCACTGCTCTCTAGGAGATCATTTCCTAACCTATACTGGAACCTGGGATTGTTCCTGCCCAGGTGCAACACCCTACACTTGCCCTTATTATATTTCATCAAGTTTTTCCCTGCCCAGCTCTCCAGCCTGTCCAGGTCTCTCTGGATGGCAGCACAGCCTTCTGGAGTGTCAGCCACTCCTCCCAGCTTGGTATCATCAGCAAACTTGCTGACAGTGCACTCAATTCCCTCATCCAGGTCATTTATGAATATATTGAATAATACTGGTCCTAGTACTGACCCCTGAGGGACTCCACTAGACACAGGTCTCCAACTCGACTCCGCCCCATTGACCACTACTCTCTGGCTTCTTCCCACCAGCCAGTTAATAATCCATCTCACTACCTGCTCATCTAATCCGCACTTCCTCAATTTATCAGCGAGGATGCTGTGGGAGACCGTGTCAAATGCTTTGCTGAAATCAAGATAGACCACATCCACTGCTCTACCATCATCCAGCCACCTCGTCGTGTTATCCTTGTTTCCAGAGAACAGTTGAACATAGCTTTAGTTTACTAATGGAGATATAACTCCTCTTGGTCTGTGACACCCTGCATCAGATGAAACTCTCTGAAAAGAGAGGGTTCAACTTCCCGATGAGCAATATGGCACACTTAGTTCTGGAAAGATTATGGAGTACATGAAGGATTCAAAATACACTGTGACAGCCAACATAGCCCACCAAGTATAAGTATGGTTCCCAAGAAGAGCAGAGAAAAAGCATTCAACAAACTCTTGGAAATGTCAGAATGGGGCTTCTTGGGATGTTGTCTTTAAGGAAAGGGTGGAATCAGATCAACCTTATAACTGTCTTCACCTTGGAGGTTCCATGTCTTATGAATTAGTAGTAATTCTTTCTATAGACATAATTTATTTGTTTGTTTCTTTTTCATCTCTCAAAATGTAAGACAGTCTAACTAGTAATATTAATTACTGCATTAGGTGACTTTCTCTCTCTTGTTCTCATAACTGTCATTTCAAGGATATAACTTAATTTAAGAACTTTATTTCTTTAATATTTCTCATTTAACACAGACTGCTGTACAAGCTAGGGAAGACAGAAACAAATCACAGCAAAGAATTCTTCTAAGATCTTTTCAAAAGACTGTTTTTTTTGTTTTGTTTTTTTCCCATAAACCCTAAGAAAATTAGTTTAAGTTGCTGAATATTAACATGAGACTTTCCCAGCTGTAATACTTAACAGGAAAACAACAACATTCCTTTTATAACCATGCACAGAAAGGTATCAAGAGATATCAATTATGTAATGGTTTTTGGAAGGCAGGTATCTAATACTTTTTGTCATGGTGAAGTGCCATTTTAGAGCCAGATTTTTAAATTGCAATATGTATTTCCAGGTGCTATCTGCCCTGCCTATGGTGTTAAAAAAGCAGCATCAGCAACATTAGAGGGTTGAAACAAATATCCACCTTCTGAGCTAGCAGCTGACCAAAAGGAAATATTGGAGGCCAGGACAAGGGTAGGATCTGACATTTCACTTCTTTCTGGAAATCACTCAGAATCTAAGGCCCAGAATCCTCTTTAGAACCTGCCACACAGTGATCAGAGCAAGAGAATAACCTGGCTGCATACTAAGAGTGCCTGTTTAGGAGATGGCACTGTCTTTTCCTTCTATATCCTACACAGTGATTGTTTTATTAATTTTATATTTAAAAATAAATTTATAAAATGCCTTAACATTCCTGGTAGCTGAGGGCAAAACCCAGGACTTCTAAGGCTGAGAATTAAAGCTTCAAGGCTTTAAGGTTTTGCCTTCTTATGATTCTTGTCATTTTTTTCACTTTCACACCTAGTACAATCAATCTTTCAAAATGTCTTTGCATTTTTGCAGAATGGCATTACTTTATCACTTTTACTGTTCCTTTTCCAGAACTTTGTGTTGCATACTATCGTATGTTTAGTACTGAGGTTGCAGGAAGTGGTTGCAGTATACAGTTTTAGAGACATTCTTGCTGAAAAAAATACTAGTCGATTACATGAGACACAGGACCACAATTATGTTTTCCTTCCTTTTAAAGAAATGGCCTTTGCTAAATTTCTGTGGGAAATCCATATCTGTTGCTGCAAGACAGATATGTCTGGGAGTTCTTTCCAGATTTGATACCACAGTCAAAAATCACATAGGGTGGAGTTAATTTAACTAAACACAGGCTCCTTGTGCTACCTGAGATGTACACTGTCAGTATGTATGCCAAAGAACTTTGGTGGGCCACATCTCTCTCTAGCATATAGGATTCATTTGGTCAAAGGAAGAAATCTACATCTAAACTGACCTTCAAAAGTTCCCTTATATAGCTTGTTGAAAGAAATGGGCACTTCTGAAGCCTAATTCATGAACATTCTAAAGTAGACATCTAGATCAACTTAATAGATCATCTTAAACACACCCTGAAAGTGATTTATTTTATTGGTGGTGGTGGTGGTCTGGTTCGTTTTTTTTCTCCCCCAATTTATGTTTAGGAAGCCATATATCACAAGCTTTCTTGTGCATCTTTACAGTGTGCATGCCTACATCTGTAAATGGGACAAACTCCAGCCCTGGCTTCTGGAGCTGGTTCTTCAGCAGGAAGATACCAAGTGCCCAGGCTTGAGGGTGTGCAGAAGAGCTCAAGGAATTTATAAAGTCGAGCTTAGAGGACCCTGCACAATTCTGGCAGCAACTGACCGGATGATTTCTGACAGTTCATGATTTCTGAGTTAGGGGACCTCAGGTTACCTAGCTTTTGTTTTAGATACATAAGTTTTTCACTGCACATATCCTGCATATGTTCCCACGAAACATGGTCACAGAATCCATAAAGCTAGTCTTTCAGTGCTAGACAAGGTACAACTGATTTGCCCTACTCCAAAATAACATATCTTTGATTAAAGGTGTACAGCTGGTCATTTGCAAGATGATCTGAGTTACACTCCTCTCCAAATAGCACTGAAGAAAGCAGTCTTTAGGAGTTATCAAGTCAGTACTCACTTTTAAACTTATTATTTGCAGATCATGGAAACAGCAGATGTTGACAACTTTGTGAGAGACATTACAGGAAATCACGCAAAATTATAAAAGTTCTAAGTGGTTTTACTGAAATGAATAAATATATAATTAGAGTGTTATTAACATTTAGATGTTCCAATTTTTTATTTCACAGCTATTATGACCTAACTGTTTCTGGTTTACTTAGAGATACTTGAGTTCACAGACCATTGACCGAATGTCCTGCAATAGCCACTCAGAAATCATTATGGTCTTTTATGTTAAACTGGTTTCCACATAAAAGCATTAAGACACATTTAGAAGTGGAATAGGGCCAGCAAAGATGGCTGAGATGTAAGGCAGAATTTACATGGAATAAAATAATGAATAAGGTTGAATTATTTAGTCAGGAAAAGAGAAATATTGAAAGGGAAATGAATCAGATTATCAATACAATATAAAACAATACCACGAAAAAGAAGAAAAAAAAGAAAAAAAATAGTTCCTGTCATCTGCCCTGTCCCACAGTATATTAAAAAAACACAACATCATAAAATGAAGTAAAAATAAGATAAATATCCAGTGTTTTATAAAAGATGCTTCTACACGGAATAGTCTCAGCAAATAGAGTTAGTACTGCAGAGAATCATGTAAGAATATATTTCAACTAGGTCTAAAAAAAAAAAAAAAGGATGGGTAATTTTATACCCACTAATAACATTTGTAACTATGGTAGCTAAGATAACGATAAGGCTAATCAGATCTCTTGTTGTAGGGTATACTCTGATACCATGCTGCAGTCAGGAAGGAATTATTTGTATCCTGTGTAAAATATAATTTAATGCAGCTGATTGCATATCCTATGGAGGAAGTTTCTGTAAAAACAGTAGGTGAAGGCAGTACTAGGATCACTCTTCTGCACAGTGAATGTGATTTAGAATAACCATTCTTAGCAGTGACTTTTAAATTTAGTTATGGGTGAGGCTGTTAAACACATTAGTGAGAATAACAGTGTAGAATATTTTTCCTTGAAAAATGCACTATTTTACTTATAAAGTTGTTAAAGGAGAAAGTGTTTTAATTTTAGTTTGTTTGACTTTTATGTCTTAAATTTAGTCTTTTACATAAAATTTGTAGAAAAAACAGTAAAAAGCAAAGTATCTATGGAGAAGTCACATAAAATAGGAAAGATTTCAGGCCTGTGCTCATTTTTTACCTTACACCCATTATAAAACCATGGTTTCCTGGAGTTTCTCATAAATATGGCGACAGCAATAGCAGCATAAAAAATGCAATATTGATAATTGCATAGGCTGAGAGAGTTGGGGCTGTTCAGCCTGGAAAAAAGAAGGCTCCAAGGACATCTTATGGCTGCCTTTCAGTACCTGAAGGGGCCTACAAGAAAGCTGGGGAGGGACTTTTTACCAAGGCAGGTAGTGATAGAACAAGGGAAAATGGGTTTAAGCCTGAAAGAGAACAGGTTTAGATTAGATATTAGGAAGAAATTCTTCACTGTGAGGGTAGTGAGACACTGGAACAGGTTGCCCAAGGAAGTTATGGATGCCCCCTCCCTGAAAGTGTTCAAGGCCAGGCTGGATGAGGTTTTGAGCAACCTGCTCTAGTGGAAGGTGTCCCTGATGATGGCAGGGGGTTGGAACTAGATGATCTTTAAGGTCCCTTTCAACCCAAACCAATCTATGATTCTATGATTCTATAACATGCAAAAATCTAGAAAATGCACTGATACTGAAAGGTATGATTTCTACTTACCTTTTCTTTGATTAAATTATGTTGTAAGTCAAATTCCAGAAATCCAGTTAATTTATCCTTTTAATTGAGGGGTTTTTTTCAAGTTATCAAACTTATAACCATTTTCATTAATTAGTTTTGCTTTTTCTCTCATTGCTGAGAAATAAGTTATTTTTACTACCTTTAGGGTAGAAGAGAAAAATGGTAATACCTATTTTTTGCAATTTTGAAAAATTCAGTATCATGGTTTCTACACATATAATCATTCATAAAATGCTTAATGCATTTTTCTGGTGCATTTAAGACTGGTTTTGACATGCTATTGGTCTGCAGAATAACAAAAGCTAGCACTTTATCAAAGCTTCTGAGAAAAAAAAAAAAAAAAAAGTGAGGGTATCCCTCTTTTTACAAACGGAGAAGCTTAAGCACAGGGTGGTGAAATGACTTGCCAAAGTAACCGGACAGACTGATGGCAGGAATGTCCCTAGAAAGCAGACCTCCTGAGTTCAGCTCCTCTGGGATATGTGCTTAAAGAATCTTCTCTGCTCAGAAGATAAAGACAGGTAATTGGTCCTATTGAACATGTAATTTCAACTACGTGTTGTAAGTAAATATTTGTAAAGAAACGTGTTATCTTTGTTTCATTGCACTTCAGTAATGATAGGGTTACACAGGAACGGGTGTAATTATCAGAGGAGAAAAGTTAAAATTAGGTCCCTAGAGATAGTTTTGTGGTCTATGAAGAAGGTGAAGATAGAACAAGCATTTAAATAACTGTATAAAAGTCTTTGCTTTGCAAAGTAGCTACTATGCTTGTAAATATTCTGTGTCACATAGGCAAAATATGTGGAAAACATATTGAGTCAAGATGGGACTTCTCCTTCTCAAGGAGAAACCTGAGAATCAGAATATATGTGCAAAACATACTGCTTTTTCTGAATAGCTCTATAAATATGGATCTATTTAAAACCATGGGGAGAAAGCTTAGCCCGGATCAGCTTCAACTCAGACTTACATGCCATGTACTGAGCATCTTGGGGTGAAAGTATTTCTGTGGAAGAAGCTGCTCTACGTCAGCAATAAGGCTCTTAGCTACAAAACATTTCCTGTTTTCTTCTTGGTGGGGCAGGGGATGAGTTCTGTGTCTTCCATGCACACACTCAAATTATTTGGTGATGGACAAATTTACGTGAAAATAGGTGAACTACAGTTGATGCAACTTCACTTACACTTTTGTCTGACTGCTGATCACAGTAGGATCACAGTGTGCCCTACTGTAACATTATGATCACCTCTACAGCAAACAAATATAACATCACAAGGATATGTAGCCAGAATGAGGAAAAGCAGAAACAATCAAATCTATCAAAATCTAAATTCACGACTTGTATCAGAACAGCATTGAGATGAAAGGGAAAATGTAATCTAAAATTCTGAATGGATGAAGAGATACAGGAGATTTAATTGAGTTGCTTGATACTATTTCAGACACCATAAATTATTTTGTCTGACCTCCTCACAGCCCTTCAAAAGATGGGAGTCATAGTTAGGTCCTGTATCATACCTACCACTCCTGTGTGAATTTTTTATACACTGAATGGCATCTGAAAAGACACCAGACACCCATGTTAGGCATCTGAATTGCTTCTCGGTTTTCTGTGCAGTGCCCTGGAGAACATGCAGTCAAAATATATGGAGCAAAAAAATCTATCTACTTTTAATGCAGAGCTCAGTAAGTAAGGCTGCATCTAAATTGCTTGGTAAGTGTCTCTGTGGAAGGCTGGCAAGTCCTGATCCCCTTATCATTCAAGTCAGAGACCTGTTAGCAGCACAGAGTGGTGGCTTTCCAGCCTGCATACCTGAGTTCCCTTTCCATAAAATAAATTGTTTGTTTTTTCAAAGGAATATATTACTAAATTTAAGCTCTTGCCAGGAAAGGTTTGGGCAAAATGTTTTTTTCTTCATACTAAGAATGTGGCAACTGAAGCAGACTTCATAATTCAGTCCAGTTTTTAAGAAAACCGTAGGAAAAAGGTAAGCAATAAGACTTGGCTGTGTCTAACATGCATGAAATTGGTATTCATTATGCTAGACTATCTGTTTCACAAAAAGACACTGATCTAATATGTGTCAGGCCATAAGATAGAGAATGGAAGATTGCTTGCACTTTCCTCTTCATGGATGCTTTCTCTATACTTTCAATCAGATTTTCTGGCAGCAACTTAAGCAGTAATAAAAGTATAAAACAAATTTCTCATCATTTCAGACTGTTACAATAACAGATTAAAATCCCATACTTTGTCAGCAGTCAAATACAGCACATAAACCTAGCTAGTGTGAAAACAGTGGAAGGTACGTGAACACTAGACTGCATGTAGTATAAATAAATCTAAATAAAGGTAATTCATGGGTTTACTGCGGTGTGTGTCTTATGTAATCATTAATTTCAAGTTGTTTAGATAAACTATAAACTTCAACATATTTATCAACATGAAATTTGAAAACAAATAAGAAATTTCAAAAATTATATGGAGGCTTTTACATATTGCTAGCAAAGTTTAATTGATGGATTTAGCATATGATGCTAAAATTTATCAAGAAATAATAAATCAAATAATAACAAATCTAATTCATATTACAAGGTGCTATATTTATTTTAAATTTCTAGTACAGTTAATCTTGAATCCCAATAGAAAACTGCACTTCCTTTGCGTGTTTTTGTTAATCAGTAAATCCAGATTTTTGCTGATCAAAACTATCAAAGATCATCAATCAAAAGTCCAGTAAAATGCAACCATTAGTAACAACCAATTGAACAACTATTGAATTACGCATGTCAATTACATTAAAAGTTGCTTTCCTATATTTTGATATCATACGGATTTTTTTTTTTTCATTTTTTCCATATGCAGACATGCAATACCACAGGAAAATAATTTTTAAAAAACAAAACCAAAAACAAACAAGAAAAAGCATGTGCTTAAAACTAAACTCCTAATTTATATTGAAATTCTCTAGCAGTATCAGTACAGATAATGAATAATCCTCTTGTCGATTTACAATAAATTTTTATGTTATCATAGCAAAATGATAAAACAATAATCACAATGCCCTATAAATCATTTTAAGTTTCCTTCTCTGTGAAAGACTTAATCTTATGAGCTGCAAAAAATACTGTGTTATCTGAAAAACTTTATTCTTGGAATACTTGCACTTTTTCTTAGAGCACAGTTCCTGTTAGGACAAGAGATATGTTAAAGTAGTTGTTTGAATTTTCTGATTTCAGTAATAGGGCGAGCTAAAGAAGAACAGTTCTGTTTTGCAAAAACTTCTCATATTTAATATGTTTATACTTGTACACTGGACTAAAACCAAGATATTTTGGTGGGTTTGGGGTTTTTTTTTAAAAACAAAATTATGCTAAAATTAATATTTTTAAAATAGAAGGGATCAGTTCAGCTTTAAGTCTTTCTGTTTCTCTTTTTCTCTTCCATGGACTGGTTTCCACCTCTTTCTCAACATTTTATCATAAATGACTGGAAAGCCTGGGGACTAAAAATCTCGTTATAAAAACTTCCCCACACTATTTTTCCCCACAAGTATTATGACTCAAATGAAAGAATGCATTATAAAGAAATACACTAAGATGAATATGTTCTAATTAGCATTTACAGTCTTATCTTTTAAAACCAAATAAACCATGCAAACAGTAGAAGATTTTTTAATTAAAACTTTTAAATAATTTATAAGGTCTCTCAAAAGTACTTAGAATCATAGAATCATAGAATGGTTTGGGCTGGAAGGGACCTTAAAGATCATCTAGTTCCAACCCTCCTGCCATCAGCAGGGACACCTTCCACTAGACCAGGTTGCTCAAAGTCTCATCCAGCCTGGCCTTGAACACTTCCAGGGAGGGGGCATCCACAACTTCCTTGGGCAACTTAATATAAACCTAATATAAACTACTTGATATAAAATAACCAAATGATCCCATGGGTACATAAGATTTTTTATTTATTTATTTATTTATTTATTTATTTTAACTTATCCACTGAAACTATTGCTTTGGTGATTTTTTTAAAAAGTTCACAGTATGTGATCATTCAGTTTAAACAAAATTTCAGATTTTGTTCAGGACAATATTACACATCTCATTCTTCTATTTTCCCCTACCAATTAAAAATTTGAGACATATTGAGCAGTTTATCTACTTAAGTTCTTACATATTACAGCAGATAGGACTGATACAGAATGGGAAATGAGCCCTTCCAGTCCATTCTAACACCTTATGGTAGATGACACACAGTCTGTCTCTCGTTGTTTACCCAAAAGTTTTGGACTAAATCTGCCAGTTTGTTTCTGGCAACATACCAGGCAAATCCCTTAATTTGCTTCTGAACAGAAATCACCTATGGGTGATTCCTTCCTTGAAAAAGGAGATATTTCCATAACATCAGTGTCCCAATGTTTGCTTGGAAAGGCAATGTTTTCAAATTATCTAATATTTATATGTAGTACAAAGTTTGTTTGAATTTCTTTTCTCTGCATTCATATCCAAATGTGGCAGGATTCGTTTTTATTAAGATGCTTCCTGAGGTATTTATGCAGAAAGAGTTAAGAAGCTAGTTCTTGTTTACTGCATACTGAAATTCTAAAGCATATATAATCGTGGCTCAGCTTTTCTTTTGAAATCGCAGAAGCTTGTTTTTGTTTATGATCTGTCTCAAGTCTGTATAACAGACTGTCCAGGCCGTACAACAGTTTGTTTTCCAGTCTGTTTAGATGATGTGTGTTATCTGCAGTTGTTTGTTTATTTCTGTTTCATCTTTAGGAGAATCTGGTATGCACCAGACAGCTTTCTCTTGATAAAACCATCTTATTAGAGCTTGGCATTCTTGTCTGAGTTTCTCCTTGTGCTTTCATTTTCTGTGTTCCACAGAAACCTAAAGTAAGCCTGGCCCAGTCCAACCTTAACATTGCTTTAGTGTTATGTATACAATGTGTCTTTTATTTACAAGCTTGTTACTTTAAAACATTGCTAAAGATAATATTTTTAGTGTGTTAGATATTTCCTCCAATACTTCACTTCTAAGATATAAGGAACTTTTTTTTTATGTTTAAAAACATACATTGTTCAACTGTCAGCAATATTAATACTATTAATCAAGTTTATATACACCTGTCTTACAAAAAAAAATTGATAATACATCATCCCTCTCTCAGGCTTAATTTAGATTGAATATTTCCTTACTGTTTGTGCAATGACAAAAAACAAAATTCTTAAAAAGCCCCTTTATCTAAAAAAAAAAAGCCTCAAATGAATTTCAACTATATGAGAAATTAAAGTAGTATCCTACTAGTTTGTAAATTACTCATCTAGACCTGGTGAAATTTACCCTAAGGCACTAAGACCTCAACCTGGTGAAGGAAACATAACACAGGACAGTTAAGTTTCCAAATTATTAAGAGGACAAACACAAAGTTTACCTATAAGAAGGAATATCCAGAATATTACAAGACTATCATCATACTTTCAAATTCAGAAAACTGCTGAGACAGACTGTCTGTCAGTAAGCATACAGAAGACAGCAAGAGCCTAAGTAATAGTCAACACATATTTGTCAAAAACAAATTATGTCATTCCAAATAAACTTTGATCTGTAGTAAGGGAAAAGAAGATTTTTTTCTTATACCATAATGTAAATAATGTGAGTGACAGTGCCACACATCATGTTCTCACTACAAAATGAGTGAAAATTCATCTAGATAAAAATATTGTGAGTTGCATATACAACTAGCTGAAGTTCCATACTAAAAAAATAGTGTTACAGTGTCAAAATAGAAAGCTGTGTCAAGTGGTGTTCTACAGAAGTCTGTTCTGAAACTTGCACTATTTAATATTTTCATTAATTATTTGGACAGTGGAATAGAGGCAACGTTTATTGAATTTACAGATGATAGTAAATTCAGAGCAGATGCAAGTACATTGAAGCACAGGGTTAGAATGCAAAATGATTTACAAAAGAGAAAATAGTATGAAGTAAATAGAGTGCAATTCAAAACCAGACAAGAGCAAAATATCACTTTAAAGTGGATATAAATAACCACAAGTACAACACTGAAACCAAAGCATTAGACAGTAGTGCTGCTGAAAAATGCTTTGGTAGTCTCTGGCTTCGTTACACACAACGGGCCTCTAGTACTGCTTGATGTACCCTATGGTATTCTGCCTGCCCTCCAGCAGCTCTTCCAGAAAAGTATTTCACCATTGGCCTAGTGTCATACCTTGAGGTCACATCTGCATGTCTCAGGTGTACTAATGCATCTCATATGGCCCTTGGCATCTGTGTATGTGGGTAACTGAACTGACTCTTAAATAAATACAGCCAATATTGCTCAGAGGGCTATATAGCTCACCTGAAAGTAGGCATACAGACATTGTGACTTCAAGATGCCATTTCATGAAAGCATAGGCTTCTCACTGGTGTTGTGTCATACCTCACTGTCCCATCTGGATCTTTCAGACACATTGGATACTTCAGATGACATTAGACACCTATGTGTGGGTAGCTAAATCAGGTCTCTTAGGTTTCTAGTGGCTATCATGGATTTGTATGACCCTGGACACCTCTAAATACAGTATTTTGGCTGTGTGTGCCAAAGACTCGGCAAACATGTTTAGGCCTTTAGGCTTATACAGTCTGAGATTAATTCCATTCTAATTGGATGAAAAGATTCTATTTGGTTACCTCATCAGGGCTGAGATAATGTATAAGAAAAGAAGAACCTAAATAAATTTTCTAAACAAAAATTTTTCAGTCCCACAATATAGGAGAGATTGCTGACAAAAGGGAATTTCCTTGTTCATGTACCAATGACAAGGAGTACTGTTTCTAAATTGTAGAAAGTTAGATTTGCTTTAGGCTCAAGTAAAAAGTTTCGATCTGCACAGAAGGTGAATATTGTCTTGGAATATTGTGGAATTTCTATCAGTGGAAGTTTCCAAAAACAAGTTAGAGAAATAACTACCCTGAATTATTTAAGTCTAGTTTATCCTGTCTTAAGAACAACCTATTAGACCTCCCAAAATGCTTTTCAATCTGCTTGTGAGACTCTATAATATTATAGTATAATTAGGATTATTTATCTTCCTTATTTTATGTTTTGGTCTTGACATTTTTGACATTTAAATTGTCATCATTTAGGCTTTGTGTTACTATTCAAACTGAAATATGACAGGTCACACCTCTTACAGCTGTACTTATGGGATAGCCATAGCCAGACAAATAGCACTTCACAACTCTCTGCATGTATCAGTTTGACAGAGGAAGAATCTAAATATCTTTAGGAGGAGCAGGGAGAGGGTGCAGGGGGCAGGTCATTCACATTTTACAGGAGTGATTACACCTGCACAGAGATTTTCAAACCACGCAAAAGAGGAAATAACAAAAGTTAAGTCTATTAAAAAATAGACTTTGTCCGGACAGACCTAAGTTAGGCTTTCTTGAAGATTAATGTCAGAGTGTGACTAACTGCAAAAATACATTTTGATTTACTCAATTGGATAAATTCACAGAAAGACAACTGGAAATGTGTGACTACAATCTTATTCTGAAAACATTAAAGATAAGAGACCTCAATAATAGGTATAGATAGAAAAAAAAGAGAGAATTTTCCACTTTATATTTTGTTTACAAGCATCTATATTAAACTGCCCAAGTTGAGAAAATTATTAGCTTTTACTGCCTCACTTCCTGTATAATGATATTATGGTCCATCATTATTTCTTCTTTTCATTGGATTCACAAAGATTTTTTAAAGTATGTAACACCAATGTCTTCCACAGTGTATCAAGGGCACATTTCTGCACTGGGATGCTAACATCAGATCATTACAGGGCTTTATTCCCCTCTCTGCCAGAGTATGGTGAAACAAACATCTGGTCACTGTATCTGAAGAAGTCTGATTCGAAAGACACATAAGTTTATTCTTATATTTTGGGGAGCATATTTAGGGCATTAGATACCCTATTTCAGCACTCCACACTCAAAATTCACCCAACAGGCAATAGCTGCATTTGGGATAAGTTCTGTGATCCCAATGAATTCTTGCTGTTTTCCACCTTAACTCTTGGTTGGCAGATTTTATCACTGTTCTCCTATCATCACTTACTCTTCTTCTCCAGTTTCTTCTCTGTCAAGTGTCCTGCCTTCTAAGTCCTCCCTCTGGGATGGCTCAAACAGGGCCCTTAAGATGACCACAAATCACTTCTGAGTGGCTCAAGTAATATTTTCTTTTCCTCAAATAAAATATTCAATCTCCTTTTCTATATTGAGTCTGAAAAGTTGTCTGTTCTGGAGAAAAAAAGTAGTTGAAACTCTAGTTAACATCCGGGAGAGCAGGCTGGCATCATTGCCAAGAATCAGGTGGCTAGTTTAAAAAAATCCTGAACTGGATGTAAAAATATCATGTGTCATATACTAACAGTTTATTATAACTCATGTATTACACAAACAACAACTGGAACCAGAGCTCCACTTTATATGACTTAGGTAGTTTGGGTGGATTCACCCTTTTTGCTTGCAGCTTGCACCCAAACACAGACTGCTCTATCACCCCCCCTCTCTCCCTCGCCCAGGGAGTAGGGGAGAGAATTGGAAAGAAGGGCAAGGAGACTCACGGGTCGAGATAAAAACTATTTACTAATTAAAATGAAATGATAATGATAACAACAGTGATAACAGAATTATACAAATGAGTGATACACAGTGCTCACCGCCCGCTGACTGATGCCCGGCCTATGCCAGCTAACGATCCCGGAGGAGAGACAGTCCCAAAACCGAAACCCTGGAAGAGTGAGCCTGAGCGATCCCCCAGAGAGGTACCCTCGGAAGAGAAGTGCCCTGTCTTCCGGTCAGCCCTGGTTAATATACTGGCATGACGTGATATGATATGGAATATTTCATTGGCACATCCAAATGCCAGTTCTGGGCTTTGCTATTCCCTGCACTACTCCCTCCCAGTCCTAATGCAGCTGTGAGGCAGTCAAACACTTGCTCCAGCAGTAACTCACAACACCAGCACTGTTATCAACATTCTTCTCATAATAAGTCTGAATTGAAACACTAAGTAAAAAGAAAATTAACTCTATCTTAGCAAAACCAGGACAATGACTATGTATCACTTTTCAAAATCCTGTTTGTAAAATGCAATATTCCTACAATATATGTAAGATTTAGGAGTATCCATGTATTTCTAGAGAACTTGCTCCTTCTTCTGAAAGACAACCTTTAGAATTCAATTTCGGCTCATATTTTTGAGAGTAACATCATTGTTTGAGACTAATTAGCTGTCCCTTGTGCCAAAGATCAGCATAGTCTGCACAAGACTGCCTTTGTTTGTTCAAACCTGTAGCTGTCATTTGTTTTCTTTAAGGAATCATCATCTACCACTGAAGTAAATTCCTTTCTGAACCAATAGCTTCACAGTCTGTCTCTGTCTCTTACAAGTATTTGCTAAACTGTAGCTGCTGAGGAATGTAGGCTCACTGAGCTGAGCATCTGCCAGGAGCTATTTGGCATACGGTCAGGACGAGATTCCTATGGAGGCAACATCAATAGACAAACCAACTTCTGCAGTAAATATGCAGCCGTTGCCTTATTTATACACTGTGCCTCTCCTAGGTTGATTTTAAATGCAATCTAGTCAGGAAAGGTAGAGAGAGGCTTTCTCCTATTGTCTGACTCTTTGTTGAGATTCTTTCTCCAGCAGATTTTGGCAGATCTTCCCACAGAGGTGAGACTGACCAGCCTGTAGTTTCTTGGATCTTCTTTCTTCTCCTTTTTAAAAATGGGGGTTACGTTACCCCTTTTCCAGTTTGTGGGAACTTCACCAGACTGCCAGGATTTCTCAAATATGATGGATAGTGGTTTGGCAATTTCATTCACCAGCTCTCTCAGGACCTGCAGATGCACCTCATCAGGTCCCATGGACTTGTGCATGTTCAGGTTCTTCAGGTGATCTCGAACCTGATCTTCTCCTACAGTGGGAAACTCTTCATTCTCCCAGTCCCTGCCTCTGCCTTCTTCAACTTGGAGGGTGTGGCTTGAGGAGGAGGTCTACATTTTCCCTAGTCTTCCTTCTATTTTTTTTTTTTTTTTTTCTATTTGGCTTTGATGTCACTGGACGGATTTAAATCTGTCAGGGCTTTAGCTTTCCTAACCTAATTCATGGCTGCTTGGACAATTTCCCTATATTTCTCACAGGCTACCTCTCTTTACTTCCACCCTCTGTAGGTTTCCTTTTTTTCTTTGAGTTTGTCCAGGAGCTTCTCGTTCACCTGTGCAGGCCTCCTGGTATTTTTGCCTGACTTCCTCTTTGTTGGGATGCATCACTCCTGGGCTTGGAGGAGGTGATCCTTGAATGTTAACCAGCCTTCTTGTTCCCTCTTCCCTCCTGGGCTTTATCCCATGGAACTTTACCCAGCAGGTCCCTGAAAAGGTCAAAGTCTGCTCTCCTGAAATCCAGGGCAGTGAGCCTGCTGTGCACCCTCCTTGCTGCCCTAAGGATCTTGAACTCCACCATTCATGGTCACTGCATCCCAGGCTGCCCTTGAGCTTCACATTCCACCCCCCAGTTTAACATATAAAATATTGAATATAATTTCTGATGTAAAAATAAACCAGTAATTACCTGACTATTGTTTCTACCCCAGATTTGGTTAGTTAGCAGAGGAATGTCTCTGTCATACTCCTTTCTTAGACTATAATTTCTCTACTTGAAAGATCTGAATTGGATTAAGAAGTTGATGTCAGCTCTTTCCTTTGAAAGGCAGAAAGCAAAATTGAGCCGTCAGAGAAGCCTGGCATCTCTTTCTTTATTTGGGTGAAAGACCCAATACAAAAAGGAAGAAAAGTAGAAGAGAGTGGTTTGGGGTTTTTTGTTTTGTTTTGTTTTATTTTGTTTTGCTTTTACTACAGAACCATTTATTTGTGTCTCTGTGATTCAGCTGAAGTGTATTACATGAGAATATCTGGGGCCCTTTCTGGAGCTCTTCTGATGATTTATGACATTTCTCATCAAAAGTTCAGACAACACATTAGTTCTAAGGAAAGTTGTCTAAATCTACACACTAAAATATTGGCAAAATAAATGCCAGTACTGGAAGATATTGCTGTGTTCATCAGTCAAGACTATAATTTGACATTAAGAAACAATAAACAAGAATGGTGCCCCACTATCCTCAAGCTTTTGGCCCATAACACAGTTCTGAAACCCCTTCTGCACAGCCCACTTAGGCACATATGGGCTCTTCCCTCATCTGCTGAGCATTTCCCTACTACTTCCACTGTCTGTGTGTCTAATTGTATAATTGTATAATTGGATTTTCCATGCATAACATCATTTAAGTATCTTAAACCTCCTACTCAGATTGTTTTTTTTTTTCAAATACAGTTATTTATTTGTAAAACCTCAAGATCTGAAAGTCTGTTTGTTATGCTTTAATGAAAACTTAGATGCCTGAACCTACCAAAGATGAGAGCCTTCACAGATATTGGTTTGCTGGACAACAGCCATCCATCCAAATTCTAGTCCTAACACAATTAATAGACGTCAGAGTTCATTCTGCTAATAGGAGGAAATGCAGTTTCATATATTAATACAAACCTTCAAATAAGTTCATAATTACAAGAAAATACAGTATTTTATTTCCTTACAGATTCTTTTGATGACTTAATAGGGTGAAAAGAAGAGTAAGTGTGGGCTGTGAAAACAATTGTAATAATTCCTGAAGAAACCTGAAACTAAAGTCTGTACATAGAGCTGAATCAATTTTTCTTTTCATAAAATACACAGACACATTTGCTATTAGAGGCTTGCTCCAGAGGTTAAGGTATATTAAATGAAATTCTTTTTCAAAAATAGGGTAGAAAAGTTGAGAGAAAAATATCAATAACAAGGTAAGAACCAAGTAATGCAAAATTTTAATTTGACCCTGCAGACCAGTCCTTAAAGAAAAGAACTAGAAGTTTAAGTTGAAAATCACATTATATTAAATTCTGTCTTGAACTAGCAAAAATTAAAAACTAAACAGACAACTAATTGTCCTGGGCTCCATTTTAATAAGTCATGTAGGGGAGGAAGACAGAATTGAAGCAGGGCAATACTGTATGCTGGAAATAGGGAAGCAGACTGGAGGGAAAATACAGCCATGAACACGTGGGTTCAAAGATAAGCACTGTGCAAACACTGGAGCTGATTAATTCCTTCACCAGCTGATAGTGCCTGTAGAGTTTTCAGGATCACACCTCACACTGGAAGGACCACTATGAAGAGGAATGCAGTAGCAGCAAAGGTGGAAAGGGCAGGTGACAGTAGTTCCCTGTATTTCCTGAAATACCTACAAATTCCTGGTCATAGTGGGCCTGAGCAAGAAAGAGCTGCAGTCACAAACCTGAAGAGGGAAAAAAGGGACTCCTGGCCCACAGCAAGCTATGCTAGAGACAGGGAAAACTGGAAAGAAAAGATAAGAAGAGAGCAGATGTTTGTCAATCAGTTCCAGAGAGGAAACTTATTCTGTGACTGTTGAAATGGAGAGATCCCCTGTGAGAACCATGTCTCAGAAAGCAGCTGCCAAGTCAAATAGCCATTAAATCTCAGCAGAAACAAGCATCATCGCACTGTGCTGTGTCTCTTTAGTACACCCAACAGCAGTTCACACTGGGCTGGTATCAATTGTACCGTAGTAAGCCTGGACAAAAACACAGGTCAGAGTGACAAGAGCATGCACTTTTAATTAAGCAGTTTGAAATGAAATGAAAACTGTACAGGAAAAAAATGAATGAAAAAGATGGAAAGCCAGCTTGTGAATCGAACCTGTGTCCTTCCTTATGGGTAACACCTTATTACTCTGTCTTGGTGCAAAACCCAGTCTCCACATTGCTCTGAGGAGCAATTAAATGGCATTGTATCTTTATTAGTGCAAGGTATGCTTGCAGTTTGGGATAGTCGGGATTATTCCCAACATTGGTCACTTTTCAGTTGTTCCTGAATACCTGTGCAATAAATTATGACATGACTTCACAAAACTGGTCACTCTTTCTGTGCAGAGAAACTATGTCAGAAAGTTAGGGAAATTAGAAATGCAATGAAACTATGAAATGAAATGAAACTATGTCAAAAATGAAATGAAACTATGAAAATGAAATGAAACTATATCAGAAAGTTAGGGAAATTAGAAATGCATGCTTCATTCCACAAAAGGCATCTGTTATATATTTGACTGGGAGAGAGAAAAAGGCTAGTTATCCCAAGGAACTCAGGTGTCTGTGTTCAGGTGTTCAGTCTGGTAACCAGCAATCAGTACAGAGTAGTAGGAGGGCAGTTGAATACTACATTTCATGACTACTATTCAGCTGATATCTAGAAAAATAAAAGCAGCACTATAAATGCAGACAATTTCCTCTTCTATGTCAGAACAGAGAAGTTAAAACCATGTGAAAACTGAAAAAGAAGGCTCAGATTTTGGACTGTGTAGGCAAGCAGGGAGAAAAATCAGGACAGCCATAACAGCAAAAAGGGAAAATATGCTACTGATACTATAACATGTCTTCAAAGACTATTCAGATCAGACATGCAAATTACATTGTCCAATTAAAAAACTCTCCATGTTTAAAACAAACAAACAAACAAAAAAACACCTCCAAAACCAAAACCCAAAATCAACTCTTTCCCTTTCTTAATAATTCAGGATTTTTGTACTGTCTGCCAATATCAATCAGGTTTCTACCCTGCCTCTTCTAACTAGTACCTCTTTCTACTCAGTTGTGGGGAAAGAGAAGATAAGGTCCTACTGACAACAATTTTGTATCACTATTGCAGACAATCCCTTTTTCCCAGCTGGCTAATAAGTGGAGGCATTAAGTTCCCTTTCTCCAGCAGGACATAGGAAAGAGATGAAATGTAGTTGAAATGCCATGACAGTTAACAAACATAGAAAATAGCTTGATGTAGGCCACTTATTCTTGCTGATATCTGATAAACTGTCCTAGAGAAAGTTGTATAAGAAGATCCAGAGTTGAGAAATCAACTAGACCATGCTGTAATGGCTGGACAGGTAGAATGTAGAAGGACTAATATCTCTGTGATTGATAGGTTTGAGGAAAATAGTCCTAGGGGTAAGAGACAAAGGAATTGGAGAAGTGTTAATGATAAAAGAGTACAGAAATTATAGTTCCTTTGAGACAGGAACAAGGAACTGATGAATTGCTGAAGAAGGACAGGAAGAAGTTGACAGACCTTGGAGAGAAGAGACATAATAAGGAATTTATAGATATCCTTTGGGTGCATATTATGCTGAGGGCAAATCATGTATTGCTGATTGAGGCTTCACACATTATAAGGAGCCAGTGCATTACTTGGTTTGAATAAAAAGGACATACTCTGGGAGAAAGATTGCATGAATAGCATATATTATAAAGGTAACTGTAATTGAGGTAGCTGCATGACTAAGGGCAAAGAGAGAGCAAGCGAGAAAAATACCAAGGCCCAGATCCAACAAAATATTTATGCTTTCAACATCTGACTGCTAACAATGAATGGTAAAAGCTTTCAAAGCAGATAAGATCACAAATCATTGGTTGAATCTAAGCCTTAGGATGTTACATGTTAATCCAATTCTTTTAAAAGTAAGGTTTATAGAACATATTTACAAATTCTCAAAATTTAGTTAACAGTATCAGATACATAGGCTGAGGGAATTGTGCTTGTTCAGTGTGGAGCAGCAACAGCTTTGAGGACAGCTAACAGCAGACCTCCTTTACCTGTGAGGAAGTTAAGGAAGAGGATGGAGCCAGGCTCTTCACAGCTGTGCAAAGTAGGAAGACAAGACAGAGGGGGCACAACTTGAAACAGAATTACAGAATCACAGAATTACAGAATCACAGAGTGTTAGGGATTGGAAGCGACCTTGAAAGATCATCTAGTCCAATCCCCCTGCCGGAGCAGGAACACCTAGATGAGATTACACAGGAAGGCATCCGGGAGGGTTTTGAACGTCTCCAGAGAAGGAGACTCCACAAGAGAGAGGTTCAGGCTGGATGTCAGGAAAAGCTTTTTCCATGATGGAGACAGTCAAGTGGAGGAACAGGCTGTCCAGAGAAGTTGCACATCCGTTCTTGGAGATCTTCTAGACTCAACCAGGCAAAGTCCTGAGTAACCTGGTCTGATCTCAGAGCTGACCCTACTTTGAGCAGGAAGCCAGAATAAATGGCTTCCTGAGGTTCCTTCCAAATTCAATTATCATATGAACCTATGAAAATATTTTCACCACTTCAGTTTGCAATTGTTGCTGTCTTTTACCTGGGAAAATATGTTAATGCTATCTTTTTGATATCCTGAAGATATGTGGCTATGTGGCTATGTGGCTATGTGTGTTTGCCCCTACTTAGGTGTGTGCTTTCATGAGATATCCTATTTAATATTTTTTTAGGACATGAAAGGATTTAAAAGGAAGAGGAGATCAGTAAAGTATTTTTCAGTGAGCCTGTATATACCGTAGTGAAAGGTCAGAATTTATTAAAAAGTTAATAATAAAGTAGAACGAAGCTCCAGATATATAAAATGCTCTACATTCATGTGAAGAACACTCAAGATTGCAGAATTACATTGGCATGTATTGCATTAGTAGCAATGTTCATGTCTAAGTAATCTCTCACCAAAAATGTAAGCCTGTACGACACTGAAAAGCAAAGACCCCTACAGGGCTGTAAGTTAGTGAGCAGGAATTTTCTGGACTATTTTCCTGCACATAGGTATCTAAAATCCACCTAACCTGCACCTTAAAAGACCCAATATTATTTCTGCAAGTTGTCAATCTGGATTTTATGTGGTATAAATTTCAAAAACTCTACAAAGGGGTAAAAATTTTAAACAATGGTTGTGTCATGTCACCAGGAGCAGTAGAATAAAACAGAAGTATTTCATGCACATAATAATCAAAAAGTAGACATAAATATTCTGAATCGGCTATAGACCTACCAAGATTATTTTCTGATATTGATATTATTTCTTCTGTATTGATGCATTATAAAGCTAAGTTAGTAAGTACTCTCAGAGTGTGCAACAGCTCTTTAGCATCCATTAGAGCATATTGAACTAATGACCCATGGATAATAAAAGTGTTTCATTCACTTAACGATGGATCCTTTATTCTAGTTCCTTCAAACATATTACATTTGATTTTCTTTTTGGTAATAAAGAGTGGGCATTAATTATGTCTCAAATACTGTAAAAATCTTATTGAACACCTGCATTATGAAAACATTATTTCTATTTAATTTTTATTGTTTTAGAAGATTTTGATTAAATATATTTTTTTATTTTTTTTAATAGAGAATAACCTGTTTCTTTGACCTGGTATTCTTCAATATTAAATACTTCAATCATAGTTTATATCACATTTCAGTTTACTGTCACCATTAATGAATTAGCAATCTTATGTTCTGGCTTCAAGGCCAAACAGACCCTTGCCAATGGAGGTGCAAGAAAAATAGAAATGTTGCCTTCAAATATTGATTTTTAAAAACTTTCTTCATTAGCAAAATGATGAAATAAAGTTAAGACATGGACAGTGAAATACTTATGACTATTCCTAGATTAAATAGAAGATTTGTTGAAAAATCAAGGAATCTGAATTTCAAATCTAGTGTGTTGCCCAAGCAACCATCATTCTGTGGCTAAACAATTGAAAACTAGGAATTGATGACTCTACAAAAAATGTTAAGTGATATCCTCACACTTTTTTATATTAGGAATCTTTTTCCATTGCTTCCTAGTGCAAAAATGAGAAAACAAAAAACAAAAAACAAAAAAAAAAAAAAAAAAACAAAAAAAAAAAAAAAACCAAAACCACACACCTAAGGGATTTTAGGTCCATTACTTCTTTATCTGAATACCAAAACTGGCTATCCAAAACAGTAGTAATGCAATGAAAACTATATGGAACATCTCTGGTTTTGATCCTTACAACTTGTTGCTTTATCTCCTTCTACTTCACCTATAGTCAGTACCTGTTGCACTCAAAATATTTATGAGTAAAGAGTAGGCACACCTTATAGACATATACAATCAAGAAATTATTGTTAGTATAACTGAAGTCTTAACAGTCTAATAATTATTAGTCCAGATTTAATTTAAATAGAAAAAGAAAGAAGAATAATGCAATTAAAATTGTTGTGCATGCACTTAATTTCTATTCCTTTTTCTCGTGCTATGCTCACTCTTGCCTTGCTCCTTGGGATCTTAGGATTAGTGTTTTATTTCTTGGAAGATTTGTGATGGTGTTGTTATGGTGGATTGTCAGCATCTAGAGTTCTTCAGTGGGAGGAATATTATGTTTATGTTGATGATTTTTATTTCTTCACTCTACGGTTCACTTAGGGTCATTTTTATGTTCGCTAACTTGCTTTTATACCTCTGTTGGTCTTTTGCTGGTCTGCAACTCCACATTACATACAAATTTACAGTATGTGGTACTCTTTGCATATGCGTAGATATTACTACTTTGTTCTCTTTTTATCCCAAAAAACAGTTTTGCCCAGATCTGCATTTCTGTAACTGACCATGGGTGAGTTGTTTATAACCATGGGTCTGAAGTGCCACCCTGTGACCCATCCCTTATCGCCTCATGCCCATCCCTGTGTCACATCCTGTGCCCCCACTTCTCAAGCTCTCTGCTGTTGCACCAGGCCTGCATTTCTCTACCTTACGTCATTACTTTAGTACCATAAATATTTTGTTCTGCACGGAACAACTACTTGTTTCTGTTATCTGTATAAAACAATGGTTTCACCATACACAAAAACCAAAAATAAAATAAATTTACTATAGACACCTAGCCAGTTAAATAAATTGCTATGACAGCTAAACTAAGTGAAGTAAAGCTGCAGACAGGACAAAACAACTTCATGTAGAGCAGGTGTGACAAACATAGTGCAAAGTTCATGGCCTATCACTAGCAATGGTAAAGCCTTTTTACGGAGCTGCATTTTGCTTATATTGCTGAACATGTGCTGTGGTATAAGGTAAAAGACGCTTGCTCAAGGCTCCCAGGTCCTTGCAATATCAAGAAGCAAAGGTCCAAGTTAAAGACAGAATGTAATGTCTGAACTCTGAATTTCCTGTCTTTTGTAAGCTTAAGTCAGACCTTATATCTGCTTATTAATAGCAGGGTTTATTAAAAAACAGCCAATAGCGGGAAAAGTAATAAAGGCACTGTGCAGTGCATATTCTATTCATTTTGCAAAATAAACCCTTATTCTAGAGTTTTAAGATGTTGTAAATTTTAAGGGCCTGTCTATACTACTATATTATTGCTTTATTTAAAAATTATAATAAACTTTTCCTGGTAAATATGTGGGTAACAAATATCCTTTCACCAACCCCTCACTAGGCACATATGATTTAGGTCCTGGATGACACCAGGAACTCTTCTGCTTCCTTACATTAACTCCATATTTTAGATGAGAGGTAATCCCATTTTGCAATGGGAGATGACTAGTTGTGATGACTCTTTGAAGAAATTTTTTTTAATAAAGAGTCCTTGATCTTACTACCCCTACTGTTCAACAGCATTGAATTTGCTGGTCTTAAAATCATGCTACTAAGCCTGTTTATCCAGCTTTTCTTCAAGGAGATTGTATTAAAAAAAAACCCATGAGAACTTGTCTATGGCAAACAAATATGCCTTCCTCAGTATCTGCAGTATCCCTTACTCTTCTCCCTATTTCCTAGAGGGGCAAATGCAGGAATGCTTTGACATCTGAGGTAGCTTACATTGTTTTCTAAACAAATTGGCAAGGTTTTGTAAAAACAATCAGTTTAGATGACATATTTGCTTAACAAAAAAAACAAGTTTTGCTTTTGTATTGTTAAATTTCTGATCCTTACCCCTGAATCCTTTCTGCTCAAAGCTATCAAAAATGCTCACCAAACAGCAATCCATTTCAATGGAAAGAAAAAGAGTACTTTTCTTCTTACAAGGGTTTTTGACTTCTTTCAACTCTGTTAAATACTCACTTTACCCAATAAAGTTTCTAAGCATGATTCTGTTGCCTAATAGTTGTGAAACCTCAGTTTGAACTCCACATCCAAAATCATGTGTGTGCTATATTAGCCAGTTATTAAAGGAGGAATATCATGCAAAACAGAACAGTTTCATAAAGTGAAGTTAATAATGTAACCTTCAGGATCAGCATTCCTGTATTCCATCTGAATATAAACATATATATCTGTTTTTATTTCAGTTCTTACAGGCTGCTATTTATTACATTAAACACGAAGACTTACTGCAGATAGAAATAAGAAGTCAAACAGTTTCCTGTGGAGATCCTTACATGCTGTTAAACTGTGATTTTTTTTTTTTTTTTTTTTGGGGGGGGTGGTACTTAAACTCTTGATTTTTTTTAACTTAGACATTGAAAAAATTAAACAGAATTATACATGAATAGTACTGTAGTTAATGAAAAATATGCTGTAAAGTGCTGGATTTTCTTCCCTTCATTGCAGGGAGTGTGGAAAGTTACATACTTCTGTGTTTGTGGATCCATATTTCCTTGAGAATGAGCCTCAACCCAGCTCTAATTTTCCACACAGATATTTGCTCTTCCTGAAACTTGAAAAATAATTATACTGTTCCCTACCCATACTCCTTAAATGAAAATTACTAACCACTTTTCCTAAAAGAAGGACCTAGTAACTTATTTATTTCAGCCAAGTTATTTTAGAATTAAGGATTTCAAAGGAGGAATATCACTTTAACAAAAAAAAAAACAAAAACAAAAAAAAGAGTACACAGATTTCCTACAGAAAGATTTCTATTTGCCAGCTGTACAGGCTACTACAAGTGTCTAAACCTGAAAAAATAAAACATTGTACAGCATTTCAGAGCTTTTATACTGTGATTGTAAAATATCTGGGAGGTTTGCCAGACTCAGTCAAAAGAAGAACACAGCATTTTCTCATCACTAATAACAATGACCTGAAGTCACGTTGAAGATTGTAGGGTCGAAAAAAAAGAAGATAGGAGAACAGATGTGGGTAGTTGCTTCTGTATTTATAAATTGCATGACAGCTGGGTTAGGCTATATGATCTCCAGTTTCTATGCATTTAAGGTTTTTTTATTGAATCCTTCATACTAATCAGATAAAAGTGTCATGGTACGTTTTTAAGGTATTATACAACATAGATGAAGTAGCTAGTTTCATAATGTACATTTAAAATTGAACATTTTTCTTCATTAAATATGTTCAGATAAGTTTCCCACGTGGAATGCACATTTCAAGGAGAATTTTCTGGGTTTGAATGGTCAGTTCTGAATTGACACAACACACAGGCATGTGATAAGATTAGTGCATTTTAAATGAAAGTATACATTACCAAAAGTGTTAATGAAAACTACGTACAACCAGATATTTGTTTATCTGGTGGATTTTGGGGTTTGGATTTCTTTAATTTACAACTGCAGCAACAGTAGCTGTGTAACCAACATCCTGATAATATTTATTCTATCATTTTAGTAGTGTACAATTCTAGAAATAGGAATTTTTACACACACAGTAATTATCTCACTGTCTTATTCCATATGTTAAAATGACCATTTTACCAGAGGCATCATTTCTTGTTACTGACTTATTATGTCTATGTACTTAAACACAATTTGTGCAGGCTACATACCAATATTTTTGGCTACTATTTCTTTATATTAAAATGCCAGCCATCTGCTTGTGGATGACAGCATCTATGCAACTTTTTCCTTTAAATCACAGCATTTAATTGGGTGAAGCATGTAAATCACAGTCCACCTCTTTATACTGTGCAATTCATTTCATCTAACCTACACACAGACATAGTAACCTATTGAGCCTAGAACTATGAGAAGAAAAAGGAACCTCATGAGAGTAGTTTATTTGAAACATCTTAAGTGTCTATCACAGAACAAGATATGCCTTTGACAATGCCTTCCTTCTCCTTGACATGAGGAGAGATGAGAGGTATAGTTAGACTAATAGTTAGACTTAAAGGATTAACTTCCAACACTTACATTGGAATACCAAACAAGATCTTAGAAGAGAGGTCTCAACTAATACTGAAAGCTAGACCATTTTCTAATCTTCAGCAAGCACAGTCAAGTATTTGGTACATAGTTGTTTCTCTAACCAGTGTCATGTGTAAATCAATTATTTCAGAAAAATATTTTGGTGAATACATTAAAATACTTTTAATATTTAGCAAACAGCAGTGGACAGAGTTTGGTGACTAGAAGCAGTAAAGAGAAAAATAAGGGAAGTAGAATTAAAGAGTTTTAGCATACTGTAAAAATCCCCCATGAGTTTTAGAAAAATTGGTAAGATAAGTTAAAGCAACCCTCAGGCAGCTTAAAGTTGTGCAATCATCCTTCATACAGCAGATTGTCCTGAGTCTCTCCGACCATGGCAATTTTACAAGGGTCACATTTACATGTAAGTGACCTGCTTCTGAATGACAACTAAAATGCTTAGAGTTTAGACAAGAAAAAAAGTATTTATTTGTTTTCCCAATTTAGTACTCATCTTCTATAAGGTCCATTTCAAGAATGAGTGCTTATTTATTATGGACAGTGAAAAGAGAGGACTTCCATACCATGGACATATCAAAGTTCCCAGGTGCAACACCATGAGCACAAAGCCCTTGAGCCCACCAAGGTTGATAGCTTTGCACCCTTCTTCCATCTCGGCAGCTGCAGCCTCTACGGGAGATGGAGGGCAATGAGAGATCCTTGGGTTCCTTGGTAAGACCAGCAGTGGCATTTCCTTCTACTGCATACCTGTCAGCCTTCCAGCTGTGCTGTGTCAGCTCAGCATTCCTATTAGGGCCTCTAGGCACTACAGTAAATAGTGAGCATTAAGGGATACAACATGCTGCAAAGTTTAACAGTGTTCATGCGTCACTAATTACCATAATGAGAAACTTGTGGCACATCAGCCAAAAAGAATTTGCATTGATTGTTTTTTCTTGCTCTCCAGCTAGAATAGGAAGAATCCCCATGACTCTGCACTTGACCTTGAGGGCTTCTTCTCCTCCTTCTCTGTGTAGATATTCTTTGCAGGAGCACATAAGATGGATGAATAAACAGGGATTTAAACCCAGAAATACCTAGTTTCCTAGTAGGCCTTCCTCCTGTGCATATATATAAATTTTATTTGTAGCTACCAGAGAAAAAAAATGTTGAAATTTCATCTGATCTGAGCTGGCAAAAGCACATTGAAGAACAACTGCAGTCTTCACACTCTGCTCTTAATTCACTGTAAGGCCCTGCCACATGTTAGTTATTGATTGTAGATACTTCTGCTGTTGATTACTGGATTGGGTCTGGCTGGGATGGAGTTGATTTTACCCATAGCATCCCTCAGAGTGCTGTGTTTTGTATTGGTGGCTTGAAGGGTGTTAATAACTCACCAGTATTTTGGTTACTGGTGAGCAGTGCTTGCACAGTACCAAGGCTGTCTCTGTAGCATTTCCCCTTGTCAGTAGGCTGGGGGTAGGGAAGGTCTTGGGAAGGTACACAGCCAGGACAGCTGACCCAAACTGACCAAAGGGATATTCCATACCATATGAGGTCTGCTCAGAAATAAAAGTAAGGAGAATGGAGGGGGAAGGGGGGGCGTTCGTTATTTCCGTTTGTCCTCCAGGAACCGCAACACATATGAAAACCCTGTTTCCCGGGAAGTGGCCAAACATCGCCTGCTGATGGGAAGTAGAGAATAAATATTTTGTTCTTTTGCTTCTGCGTGTGCAGCTTTGCTTTGCTTTTATTAAACCGCCTTTGCCTCAACCCACGAGTTTGGTTTTTGTGTTCCATCTTATTTTCTTCCCTCCCCATCTTGCTGAGGAGGGGGAGTGATAGTGTGGGCTTTGGTGGGCATCTGGAATCCAGCCAGGGTCAACTCACTACAATTACAAATAGTCACTTATGAAGCCTGGATTTCTACTGCACTAATACAGGGATAATATTAGAATTACTTGTAGATTAAATGTTCCTGAAATACCACTGTTAGTGAGAACAACTTCTAAACAACAGGGTGTTTTGTTGAAATTTCTCATCTGTGTTGAACCTATGTTTACCAGAGACAAAGCAACAAATAAAGTTTCTGGAGCACAAGATACTATACTGAAAGGCCTCCCAGGTCATTGATTCCTATCCCCTGCTCTAACAGGCATTTCTTGCATCCTATAATCCCATTCAAAAATGTATTAAGTTCCATTTTAAAGTTACTTAAGTTGTTTCCCCCTGTTGCTCTTATAGGAAGGCAGCTCCAGACAGGTGGAAGGTGGCTAGACAGTTGTATTGATCTCTAAATACCCTGGAAATTCTATTTATAAAATGTTAAGCATTTTGTTAAGGATTTCTAAGTGGGTGTTTCTGATTACTCAATACATAACAATTGTTCTGCTGATAGCAATCCTCCGCGTGTTTCATTTATAATGATCAATTTTATTTTCCCTGTAATAATAGCATACTGCCATTTCATGCAACTGTTACATGCACTTTATGAGTGTTCCATAGGGCTTTTTTTTTAAATAATTGACTCGGTCTTTTGAGTTGCCAAGCAGCTTGTCTCTGATTTCAGTGAAAGAGCCTTAAGCAATACCCTAAGGTAAGCACTGTATCTAAGGACCTTGTTTCAGGTAGGTGCGCTTCTTTTTTTAGTCATGTATTTGAAGTGCTCTGTCTCTGTGCACAGATCTGATTAATACAAAGTACTCAGTATAGAATTTGTAAGATCAAAATGTGTTTGGTTTTACTGTATCTTTAACAATTATAGCACACTTTGTTAAAGTTTTATCCTTAAATATGAAGGCCACATTCTGGTTTAAGTTATCTGAGTTTAAATCTGAATTCAAAAGTGAAAAATAAATTACTTTGGAATTTGTTTCTGTTTAAAGAAAAGTAAAATTCAGCCCTGTTTTTCTTAAAGAGCCTGAACGTAAAAGGGAAGCTAAATACCATGTATGGTAGCAGTGTATTCACTTCCTGTAGTCACATTTGCTGTCATGACTCATTTGACTATGCTCATCAGCTGTGAAGTGTGGTTACAATGATGACCCGTAATCAACAGAGATCTCCACTGCAGCATCCCCATGAAAGTAGGTTTTTACTGCTCTGTTGCATCTTAGCTTTAAGGATCAAAACTGATCCAGCATTTGGTTTTGGTTTGACCTCATGTTTGAAGGAAGTAATACTCTTACACACTTTTTTTTTTTTTTTTTGAGAAAACAAAATTTAAGAATGCTACTGGGAAACAACTAAAACTACATATCAAACTTCTGTGCAGGTACATTCTGCATTTCACTGGTGTATAGAATACCAGATGATTTTGACTGTTTCCTTTCTGTATCTGTCTCTGACACTGCTACCATTATGCATTATTAAGTGAAAACATGACCCCTTTGAAGGTAATGGAAAAAAAGCCTTTCTACTTTTAATATGAGTTATTATCTTTCAGTAAGGTTACTGCATGGACTGAATCTTTGTTCTACCAGCAAGCACTGTCCCTTGAAAAGGACTCTGCAAACATGCAGATGTTCATGTTATTATATCCCGTCGAAGGATGCAAATATTTTATTTTTAAAAGAGCCTTAAAAAAATAATAGCTAGTAATATATCTCATCGGCCTGCTGTGAGATCATTTGAATAGTACAAATTAATATTTATGCAATTTGAAAATAACATTTGTACCATGAAGCAACTTTGGATCTTTGGATAAAAGATGATGTGTTTAAATGCAAAGTATTAAAATTAATTTCTGAATGGAATTTTTTAAAGAAAAAAAGGTGAGCAATTCATTTTAATTAATCAGTGATAAAAAAAAATAAAAATACTTAACAGTCTACAATTTATTTTTCTCAATGGAAACAAATATTTTACCTAGATTATAGTCATGATAATATTATTACTAGAATAACTGACTCAAATTAATCATGACTGAAAAATTTGATTAAAAGGGATCATGCTGCTATCACAGACTTCACATACATTTCTTTTTATCTTCTTATTAGAGCACCAAATTCCTCCCTCTGTGCAGAGGATGTACAGCATTTTCAATTTCCACTGTCTTAAAACTGCTGCTTTGATATTATAATGCACATCTTGTGAATGATGGGCCTCAAATGAATTTTATTTTTACTAAGAAGAAACTACAGACAAGAACAACTGTTTTTAATAATATTATTTACATAGAGTTAATGTGTAATTTGTTACTTGTCAAAACAGTGGGAATTATGTTCTCATTCCATGTTAAATATAATTAGCTAATACTATCCAAAGGATGTGCAGGCTGAAGAGGTATATCATATTTTTTAGCTTTGTTACAAATTTCATTATTTGCCTTCATTTGTTCTCTCTCTCAGAATGCAAAAGTTCAAGTTATGTCTCCAGTGTGCTCAAATGAAATCCATTATAAAGAAGGTGAGATTCCTCAGCTTCAGGGGTATTCATGTTCTGTGTACGTACATATCCATGAAGATATTTTAAAGGAAATAATTGTGTACCATGAATTATTACATACATTTTCTTCTGATATTAAAAAAAAAATAAAGTACTTTCTAGTCTTTGAATCTTTTTAACCCCTTTTTTTTTTTTTCTCCAAAACAAATTATGCATAATACAGTATATATTTCTTTTGGTTAACTAAATTCATTTACAGCTCATTTAGTTGTGACATGGAAATGCATTATTTTAATGGTCTTGCTTTACCGAAAAGGGCTCTCCAAGCCTATAGTAAAAATAAGTCCTAGCCCAAAGAGCTTACAAAAAAATGATAATATGAGAAAAGTACATGAAATAAAAAGTAGAAAAAAAGAAGGATAAGAGAACAACCTGATGACATGCAACATTTTCTAGTACAGAAAAGTTGCAGGTATAATTTGTAGCAAATAAGACTACATCTACTTTTCTAACTGCAACCACCTCAGGGAGGCATGCTTAGCAGCCAGCCTCCAAAATAGTGTCCTCTAGGGTAAATTAGTTGTATTTGCATGAGCAGTTCTTGGGTTTAGAGCCTTTCTGTGCCTTGTAGAGTATATACCATGGTCCATTTATAAATACATATATGTGTGCTTATATAAAATATGCATTTATGTATAATTTTTTTTGATCTCTGTGTGTGTGTCTGTGTTTATCTGTATGTGGATATAGGTATTCATTGATAGGAGGGTTGAGGAAAGGACTTCAATGTATCTAAAATAATGAGACAATTTTGTTGCAGCCACCTGAAAGATTTTTTTATAGCATGAAAATGTGGCCATATGTCACATATCTCGCGGGGGTGACCAAGGCCATAGAAGATTTTAGGAAGGTCCCCAGCATGGTAGATAATAACGGACTGCTCAGGGCAGAGGGAGAAAAACCCCTCTCATCTCTAATGCCTATTGAAACCATTTGGTGGAGTGTGCAATCCACTGAACCATGCTTGAACTTAATTTAGGAGGGAAGTGCCTAGGTCAGAAGAGACTTTAGGAACAAACTAACATTTATAGAATATGGGTTGTCAGTACACTAAGACCAAAACTGCATTGGAGAAAGAATTACTTGATAAGCAAATAACACTAATAAGCTCCAAGGAATACATTGAAATTAGGCATTTTATAGTTATTTACCAATACTAGGATAATTTATACACTATAAATATTAAAAAAAAAAATCAAGTGCTTTTTTTAATATGTAGAATTCACCTCACCTAGATTCAAATGTCTAACCTGATTTAACAACCTATAGAGTCTCAATGGAGACACTCTCACCTTCTCCAGAGAGAGAAATTGTCTCTGGAGAAGCCTGCTTTGCTGCATTAACTATAGAGAAACCTAAGACAATTCACGTCTTAGTTATTAAGTCCTTTGTATTAGGTATCTATAGATGGTTGGGTGAGGTCATTATGGACTACAACTTTAACTTTTCCTTCTCTTTACATTTCGGAGATTGTAACATCATGCAAATTGCAATTAATAGAAACAACAGTTGTTTCAGCAGAAAAAAATAAAAGCAACCAACCAACAACAACAACAACAACAAAACCACCAAAAAACCCCACTAAAACCCACGATCAAAAAATCTTCAAAATCAGGAGGTGAGGCAGCAGCCACTGAAGGAAATGGAGGAGAGGATTCGTATCACCTTTATCCAGGCAATACAGATCCTTCCTGTTAGGCATATGCCTTTCAGATAATAAAACATATGGGGATGCAAAATGGGAAAGGGAACGCACCCCATCAGCTGCTCATATATGGCCAATATGCAGCCAAGATTACAAGAATCAAGGGAGAAGAAAGTGAGTCAAGGGGAAAACTGATATTGCCAGAAAGGTCAGAGCACAGACCTGAAAGACAATAATTATAAAAACCTGATCTTGGGGTTGTTATGAATTTTACATTAGATCTCAATGGATTTAATGATGAAGCAGTCCAGGGAAAAGAAGCTAAAAGCTAGGCTTGTCCTCATAGTGTTTAGGATGCTAGAAATATGAATACATGCCCAAGTTTCTCTTCCCTTACTTTTCTTCTGGCCATATGATACTTCTATTCTTGAGCATAAAACACACAAAAGGCTTAATGGCAAGGGACCACCACATCCATCACCTATTTCCTCCTGTTCCAAGAGGCAGGGTTACAGGTCCTCTAGGCTAGCACAACAGAGGAATTGCTTCTTGGAAAAGTTATTTAACCATTAGGATAAAGCACAAAAGTATCTGCATCTGTGACTGCTGTGATCTGTACCAAACTAAATATTAGTCATAAATCTTGGGTAGAAAGGATATGCTCGATATTCAGCACAACCAAGATGGTGAATGTCCTTGGCATATGTAGTAGTAGGATATTAAATTTTAAAAATAATTTATCTTAAATGGAGAAAACTTCAGTGCCTGCCATCCTGCCATTTTCTGAGACTGAAACATCTAAGTTGTGCCATTTGTTTTATAGATTCCCAAATGCCTCTTAAGTTCTTACTTTATGCCTCAGTTTTCTGTGTTTGCGTTGCTTTGACAATAGTTATGTTTCCCTAGAAAATTAAAAGAATTCACATTTGTAAACTGCTCAGACAACCATGTAGTGCAGACCAAACAAGAACCAAGATAAAAAGGTTAAAAACAAAGTGTAGTTATATTTCCTGTGCTCATCTCCCTCTATTTATGAAAGCAGAGAGTATAATAAGAATTAGCAGACTGAGCTTTCTGGAAAACCCCTTACTGACTAAAATAATTAGGAAGTTGTTCAATCATACTAGAAATATTACTGAAATAATTCTGTCAAGATCAGATTCTGGCAAGTGTCATTTTCTATTGGCTACAGGATGTACTATGTGTTCAAGTAGCACATAACTTTTCAGAACTGTTTTATCTTACATTTTTATCTACTTCTGTTAGTCCTTTGTTCTGGCTCTACCTGTGTTTCTTCTAATTCTCCATTTCAATTTATGTTGACCCAGTCTCATTCCAAGTTCATTGTGCTTAAAGATACATATGTTAATGCCTGTTTAAAGTATACTGCAGAGACTCAAAGCTGCTCAATTGTTTTATATGCGATAGAGTGTGCAAATGAAGATGGGCAGGAGAGTATATAATTTATAAATAAGATTCCAACGGATGTATCCCAAATATATATTAAAGGATACAAAGCATGTCTATCAAGTAAAAAAAACAAAGATAAAACTTTTTGTTTTCAAGTAGTCAGTATTGACTCACAGTGATACCCAAGGGAAAATTATCTGCATTTCTAAGGTGAAAGATCAACTGAAAATCTTTTATACAATATTGCTCAGTATTTTACTGTTACATCCTAATACAGGAGAAGCCTTGTAATGAAGAAGTTACTTTATGATAATTGGTGGAATCTAAAAAAACCACAAAGTTTTAATATCCCTGTCTTCTATTTTTTCAGGAAAATAATACTTTAATGACATAGAAGCATCCAAGCTTCACTGTACATTTCACAAAGTTCTCTGTTACAACCTACAAGCTGAATTTCTAACTTGTGATTATATTCTCCCTGTATGACACTAAAATACAATTGCTGATGCATTAGCTGCAGTTTACCATTCAATTGCTATTTATTCTATCATTTCATATATCCTGCTTAAAAAACAAGAAAGCACTGGCAACCCTATGTAGGGACAGAATTCTAATTTTAATGAGATATCATCCTTTTACAGCTGTTATTGTTTTAATCTTCTGTAAAGAAACACCAGTTAACCTGATTGCTGTCCAGGTACCCTCTTTTTGACAATGGCCAAGGATGGTAACATCCTGGAGTCCTAATGCACTGGCACTCTGCTGAGGCACGACATGCTGCTGAATGTGGGGCACCACAAAGCTAAAGTGGGAGCAAAGGTCATGGATTAGAATGAATTAAGCAAACATGGATTAAGAAAGATCAATGAGCAGGGACACAGATTCATCAGGCTCTGTTTAGATAATCTGCTAGCTCCAACTAACATTTTCTTCTGCTCTTACTGCTGAAGAAAATGCACTTGAAGCACACTCTAGTCAGCTCCTGAGAAACTATCAGTAAATCATGCAGACAAGATAGTACCCTGAAACACAAAAAGTCTGCCAAGGACTGATACTGACCCTGATCCGTAGATACCAAGTACTACGACTGAAAAGACAGGTCTGCTATCCCAGATGATGAAGCCATCAGGTCAGTTGCTCTGGCTCAGTCAGTGCATTACTGAGGAAGAACAGAGAGAAGCAACAAATGATACTGTAGTAAACTGTGAAAAGGGCAACAGAAAAAATCAGAAGGTCATTCCCCGATGTTATGCATTACCAGTGATGACAGAAATGTTGGCAGAAGAGACCTGTCATTTCAGGGGAAATAGCTTGTAGAAAAAATTAATACTACAAACTGATCAGATAAAACTCTTCAGGGTCACAAAAGCTGTGGGAGAAAGTTGAAATGAGTGAAGTTCCCATAAGCCACACAGTGAACAGGGCTATGAAAAGTGTAAGCAAAAGTATTAGTGTATTCACTGTTTAAAAGAAGTCTCACAAAGAATTGGATCTGTCAGTCAGTAGAAAAAAACAGTTTCCCAACTCATGTACATAAGGTCAAAGTCGTTGGAAAAATAACAAGGAAGTCTTACCAAATCTCCCACACTGAGATCTGTTTTTTATTGATGTGTACTCTGCTGCTTGGAAAGTAAAATCTGCCAAAGAACTGAAAAGAAATATAGTAGACATCATACTTTAGGAGTCACCTTAGAAGTCATGGCACGTGTGCTGAACACGTGTCACCCTGTAAGACCTCATAAGATGTCAGATCCTAATCTCAACCCACTCTTTCTTCCTTAGTGATACCTAGAGAATGATTATTCAGTAGAATTTAGAAATAGAAGAAACTTGTATAGTTAAGTTCTATTTTTCTCTGTCACTGCAGGATTTTTCTGAGTGTCACATTTTAACTGATTTGCCACACTAGTTATATCACAAGGGTGCTAAGGAATTTTACAGATTAAACAATAAGATTTTTGCATAAGTAACGGTGTACAGCCAGAAGCACTACCAATAACATTAGAAGGGTTAATTTCTCACAAAGTAACTGATGGAAAAATACTTACTTTCTTATCAGGGAAGAAGATCTTTGAAACTGCAAAAGGTAAAAAATGTACTTAACTTCCAGTCACCTACTCACGATTCCACAGAACAGAGATGGTTCAAAACCCCAAACCAAAACAAAAAACCAACCAAAACTTAGTAAACGAGGTGTGGGGTTTTTTTGTTTTCTTGTTTTCCACGTGCTTCGTTACTCAGTGAAAGACACAGGAAATACTAACACAGTACTGGACTTGAATTCAGTTCAATGTAAATATTTCCATAAAATAGCAGATCGAATCAGAACAAGGATTTGTGTATCCCAGCATCTTTCCTTCAACAGATATGAGTAAGAGGAACAGGTATGCCTAGAAAGATCCTTTCTCCTGGTGTGTTTTTGCAGCAGTAAGAGTCTGAGGGACTTCCTGAGATGAAGGCTCCAGACTTCTGTGTTCAACAGAGAAGATGGGCCTGTCCTCAGTCCTTTTGAGAATCTAATCACACTTTTGGCTTCTGTAACATCTTGTGGCAATGGGTTCCACAATTTAATTACAGGCACGATATGACAAAGTACACCCTTTATTTATTTCAAAACCGCTGCATGAAACATGTGTTGAGTGCTTTCTAAATTTTGCATCGTGAGAATGAACAGTTAAACGGTTTACCATACATCTGTGAAAAAGAGCAAATTACTATCCTTCAAACAGCTTGAGCTAGCTGGTTTCTCATCAGGATCACTTAGAACAGAATATAGTGAAAAAATACATGAATACATTAAAACTATACTTGCATGAAAATCATAGTATCCTGAAAGGGAAAGGGGAGATAAATTGTAGCAGTTATTTGTTCATAGATTTGTTTGTCTGTTTGTTCTATATCAACTGAGGAAGCCTTGATTTTAACCATTTGCACAGTAGATTTTCAATTATCTAACCCTCGGAATGTTCTAAGATATATGCATTTTTAAAGGGTATTCTGTTAATGTAAGGGTAGAATGATTCCTGAAAGTACAAAGTTCATAATGTATATGATTACAAATTCCTTCTGCAGTCTGTATACCGCCTTATTCACTCCCTGATATTTAAGGGCACTTACTGAGGGAATGTAAGTGTTATTACAGAAAGCGACATGCCATATGGCAAGCAGGATCATCTGCAGCTTTGCACACTGTTGTCATTTTTCCACTTGTACTACAGTTTTACATGATGTAATGTTTTTCTGTGATTGTTCAACATTCTACCATTTAAGCCTACCATATTATAAAATGTCATTTTAAGGGGTTGCAGCTGAACCTGCTCACCGTAAGTCTGCATTTATTTCATAGATGTCTATCACACTGTCATCCCACAGGTGCACTCAAACTTTAAAATTTTCCTGTGCCTCAGCTTCTAATGTAAGAAAAATGTATTATGCAAGATGAGGAAATGGCAGCCAAAAAAGTAAATGCTGCTAAATGTCACTTTACAATACAACATGGGCATGCAAATGCAAGTAACCTTATAGGGTGGCAATATTTGCACTCTCAGTAAAATGTGATGTGCAAATGATAGTGTAAGGGCTAGGTCCTGAAAAGCAAAGGCTTTCTCCAGGGTAAAAGTAAAAAAAAAAAAAAAAAAATAAATGTGGGAGTTTTGCCATGAATATGGGAGTGTGGTGGATTAACCTTGGCTGGATGTTAGGTGCCCACCAAGCTGCTCTGTTTATCGCTACCCTCCTCAGCAGGACAGGGTGAGAGAAAATAAGATGGAAAAAAACTAAACCAAACCAAAACAAAAAAAAACAAACAACTTGTGAGTCAAGATAAAGGCAGTTTAATAGAAGCAAAAAAGCAAAGGCCATGTGCAGAAGTAAAGGAAAAACAAAATATTTGTTCTCTACTTCTCATCAACAGGTGATGTCCAGCTGCTTCCTGGGACTTCAGTATGTGTAGCATTGTTCGGGAGGACAAACGACACAATGAATGCCCCCCCTTCCCCCTCTGTTTCCCCTCTCTTCTCCTAGCTTTTATTTCTGAGCAGACATCATATGGTATAGAATATCCCTTTGGTCAGTTTGGATCAGCTGTCCTGGCTTTGTGCCCTCCCAAGACTTTGCCCACTCCCAGCCTACTGGCTAGGGAGAATGTTGGAGAGACAGCCTTGATGCTGTGCAAGCACTGCTCATCAGTAACAAAAACACTGGTGTGTTAACAACACCTTTCTAGCTACCAATACAAAACACAGCACTCTGAGGGCTGCTATGGGGAAAGTTAACTCCATCTCAGACAGACCCAATACAGGGAGAAATTATATTTTTTACTGAATTTTCTGACTTGTCATCAATTAAAATTTTCTAATACTGAATTAATCTAGAGGTTATTTTCTGTCTTAAGTGGAGTTACAGCTGGTTTAAGTGTAGTCCCATTGCTTCATTCTCAAAACGGTTTAGAAAATAAGCAATGTGGAATGTATACCTAAAAAAAAAAAAAAAGGGAAGAAGAGAAATTAAATCATAATGTAACAGTTAAATGTAATCATACAGTTAAGGAAAAAGCTCATTTCTATAACTGTACCTGCAAAGTTCATATAGCTATGAAAGATGTTGTCTCCTCTCTTTGCTTCATTTCACTTTGCTTCACCTCACCTCATCTTTCCTCTTTTCTCTTTTTCACCTCAACAAGCCATGACTTTTTCTATCTGTAGGTCATCAGCAATGTTGTGATGTAAGATTCCATTTCAAGGTAAAACTTTGCTGTGTATCTACATGAATGATCCACTTAATTCAGCTAGGCTGTTAACATACAGAGATACACAGGAGGAAGACAATGAAAAAATAATCAAGGAAAAATTTGTCCAGTTGGAAGTGCCATTGGTTCAAAAAAAATATTTTCAGATCTCATTTTGAGTTTTATATCTCCGTAAGAAAACTATTTTTATTTATGCACCAATCAGGAAATCTGTAAAAGTCAACAGCTAACAAATCCTTCAACCACAAATTATATATTAAAAATATATATATATATATTTTAATACAATTAAACTTCTAATTAAATAGATCACTACAATTTATTCATAATTTTGGAGTACTCACCAATATAGTTCAATACATATAATCCTAAATTCTGAGATCAGATTGGTTTTGGTGCCAGCACAGACTTACAATAAAATCAGTGACTCATTGATTGTTAAATTAATTGAGATTAGATATGGCCTAATACTTTTGGTAAATTCTTCTTTGAGCAGTCATTCTGAAATTGTAACAAGAAAACATGGATTTGTTGAGGACAAAATAATAGAAAACATTTATATTGTTTTATAACTGCAGTTGAAGTTACTGTTTTATATTGAGGCCTTTACTACTTGTTTTAACTTGGTTGTTTTAACAGTACTAGGAGACAGTTTAGCCTGGTGAAAAAGAACACTGCAACAAGGAAAGTTAAAATCCCTTCTCCTTCATTAATATGTGTATTTCATGTCTTATTTAATCTACTTTAAGTACTCATTTGCCAGATATTTTCTGACTGCACTTGGTTAATAACTAGAAAGCAGCACTGAAATACGTGCTTAAAAATCATCTTTTTTTTTTTTCTTTGCAGACAACAAATATGATTATTGTAATATATCTTGGAAATAGAGAGGTTTATTTAATTAAATACCCAGCTTAAATTTCACTAATGTCAAATAAACACGTAAGGACTAATTTTTTTTTTTTTTTTCCACTTGGAAATCTGAAAGTCTGTTAAAGGTTTTTAGAGAAAACAGTATTTAGTTAGAATGCTGTTAATTTTGTAGAGTTATTGTCACTTCCTCATTTTATATAATTTTATATTAACTTCCTATTGAAGGATTTGCATTTAAATGACAGAAGCTGTCAAGATTTATGTCTTAAGATACTGTCACAAATATAATTGGTACTGAAAAGTCTATCACAATTGAATGAGATTGGGTAAAAATTGTGCTTTCCCCTTAAAGATTTTAGTATGCTGGTGAACTTGGTATTCATAAAGGAAACAGAAACAATTTCTCTTTACAAGTGTCTCTCTCATGTTTGTAATGCCAGCTGCAGATACTGTCCAAGCTGAGACAGAACAGGGAAATTCTTTTTGTTCACTCTGATTCTGCAATGCAGTAAAACTTAGAGACATTGGGAAACAAGGAAAAAGAGAGCTATAGAGCAGAAAAAGTAAATGTGATTCTAAAGAAAGCAAAGTCTTAAAAAGAAAGTGATGACAGCAGGCTACTAAAAAAGCAAATATACTGTGGTATGCCAGAAAACTTCAGAAAAATAATATTTTTCATTTTGTTTCAATGCTTTCAAAGTGAGTTTGGTCTTTTTCTAGAAGATCATTAATAAACAGATCCCATAATGTTGCAATCTCTATTGAAAATAAACCATATCCGAAACACATTTTTTCTAGCAATTTTCTATTAATAAGCAGTTTGTTAAATCTATCTTTGCTCTTCATCCAGCTTTTAAGTATTTACTTTTCTATTAAATTAATATTTTCTTAGTATTGAGTTTCCAATAATATGTTTATGAAAAAAATGTTTTATTTTTATACTTTGTGTTTTGTTACATAAAATAATGCAAAATATGAAAAGTCCAAATTAATATATTTTCCCAACTAGTATGATTGAGCTATAAAAATAACCATTTTAGTGGAAAGACCACATAGTTCTGAACTACACTGAACTACAAAGTATAATAGATATGCAATTTGCAAAGAATAAAAATATTGCAATACCTGAAAATAATTAGCAATAAAAAAATTCAGTAACATAATATATTTACACCACAGCATTTAAGTAAGTCATCAGGAGACATCTCACCTAACTTTAGAGGTCTACAAGACATCTTCATATTTACTAGTCACTTTCACTTTTTAAATGTCCAGTGGAGATCAATAGGCAGTAGATGGAATTTATGTGACCAACTATAGACATCTACTTCAGGATTATATGAATCACAGACTGAGTGCCTGTTCCCACTAATAATAAAAGACGCCTATGCAAATTGCTCAGTTGTGTCTGCTTAATACAGATATAAAGGTAAATTAAAATAATAACTCCTATTTATTATTTTCCTTATTTTGTATATTTCAGATTACTAGTTTTCCACTACAATAAATTCAGATGGTGGATTATTTACAAGAATTTTAATTGAAAGTACATATTCTATATTTGTCTTGCAATATAAGTTAAATTGTCCTATACAAACTTTGCCTACAAAGAAAACCTATGTCATACAACACTTAATTACTAAGAAAAATACAATTCACAGTTGTTGATGTCTCAATATAAAGTCATTCTCAACATCAGTTTGAATCTATATTTTACGGGAAAATTCACACAGTAACATCTAGATTATACTATGACCTGCCAGTAATGCCTTTGGAAAGCTACTTCTCTCTACATTTGCAATAAATGTTTGATTGTGTTAGGTAATATACCGAATTTGATACACATCATGTCATATCCAGATATGGTCATTTTAAACCCATTATTCATTAAAAATGATGCTCCTCACTGTATCAGAGAGTTTAGTGTGTTTACAATGGGAAGTTTAATGAAGATTATCTTACAGCTGTAATTCTGGAAGACAAAATAAATAGTAACACTTAAATGTAGCCACAAATGCTGCCATTACTAAAAATGTAGTGTTGCCTTTTCCGATAAGCAGTGGGAACGGTAAGGCAAATCAGGTGAAAAAGTAAAAGCAGAGAATAAATCAGTAAATATGAACAGTTGATACAAAGCAGGATGGAAAAGGAACAGATTTAATAAATTGAAGCATTGTAGTGGTGGATGTGGAAAAGACTTAATGATATAAAAAAATATTGCTAATCACTGAGAAAACTACCAGGATTAAGTAGTTCAAAATTTAACAGCAATGTATGAGAAAAAGTCATATGGAATCATCTATAAAGTCATACAGTTTCCCTTAGAAAACCATCTGATGGCAAGTTCCTATTCAGTGAGATGATATGCATAGCCAAAGGAAAGGAAAATCTTGTGTTCATATTTTTCAACAGATGAGCATCAATAAGTTTTGGAGCTTGTAAAGGAAAAAAAATACTAAAAGGTACAAAGAAAAGGTCAAATGTTTGCCACTGATGTGACAAAACTTAACAAAGACAACATCAAATACCAGATAGATTTTTTTTTTTTTTAGTAGATTTGTGTTAGTTCAACACTAACTAGAATTTAAACCTGGTTTAAATTAAGAATTCCTTATAAAAACAGGATAAATATTTTCATAATTGTGGTGGGTTGACCCTGGCTGGAAGCCAGATGCCCACCAAAGCCCACTCTATCACTCCCCCTCCTCAACTGGATAGGGGAGAGGAAAATATAATGCAATGTATTGCTTGTGGGTTGAAATAAGGACAGAGAGAGATCATTCACCAAATACTATCACAGGCAAAACAGACTGGACTTGGGGAAAAAATGAGTTTTAATTTATTACCAATCAGATCAGAGGATAATGAGAAATAAAACCAACTCTTAAAACACCCCTCCCTGCTTCCCAAGCTCAACTTCTCTCCTGATTTCCACCTCCTCCCCGTCAGCAGCACAGGGGCACGGGGAATGGGAGTTGGGGTCAGTTCATCACACGTTGTTTTTGATGCTCCTTCCACCTCAGTGGGAGGACTCCCTCCCCTGCTCCAGCGTGGGGTCCCTCTCATGGGAGACAGTCCTCCACGAACTTCTCCAATGTGAGTCCTTCCCATGAGCGACAGATCTTCACGAACTGCTTTAGCATGCATCCTTTCCATGGTGTGGTCTGGTGCCTGGAGCACCTCCTCCCCCTCCTCCCCCTCCTTCTTCACTGACCTTGGTGTCTGCAGAGTTGCTTTTCTCACATCTTCTCACTCCTCTCTCTCTAGCTGCAAAATGTGTCTTTCCACCCCCACCCCCCACCCCTTTTTTTTAATTATGTGTGGTGGTTTGGGTGGATTCCCCCTTTTTGCTTGCAGCTTGCAGCCAAACACAGCCTGATCTATCACCCTCCTCCCTCTCTTACCCAGGGGGTAGGGGAGAGAATTGGAAAGAAAAGGGCAAGGAGACTCACAGGTTGAGATAAAAACTATTTACTAATTAAAATAAAATGGTAATGATAACAACAGCAATAACAGACTATATAAATGAGTGATACACAGTGCTCACCGCCCGCTAATGCCCGGCCTGTGCCAGCCCACAGAAAAGTAAGCCCAAGCGATCCCTGAGGGAATACCCCTGTCTTCTGGTCAACCCGGGTAAATACACTGACACGACGTGATATGATATGGAACATTTCATTGGCACATCCAAATGCCAGTTATGGGTTTTGCTATTCCCTACGCTTCTCCCTCCCAGTCCTAATGCAGCTGTGAAGCAGTCAAACATGGTGGCCTTGAGCTCCATCAGCAACTAACAACACCAGTACAGTTATCAGCGTTCTTCTCATAATAAGACTGAACTGAAACACTGAAACTAAAATACAGCTCTTCTAATTACTAAAAAGAAAATTAACTCTATCCTAGAAAAAACAGGACATTATGTTATCACAGAGATGTTATCATCGTTACTGATTGGCTCAGCCTTGGCCAGTGGTGGGTCCACCTTGGAGCTGGCTGGCATTGACACTGTTGGACATGGGGAAGCTCTGGCAGCTTCTCACAGAAGCCACTCTTATGCCCCCACTGCTACCAAAAACTTGCCACGCAAACTCAATACAATAATCTAGAATTCCTTTTCATGGCAGACTTAATAATAAGTGGGAAAGATATTAAAGCATGTTGAAATATTAATAATTTAATGGTAGTGTTTTTTATATTTTGTATCAAAAAAGAAAGTAATTGAATACTATTCTTTAACGAGTACTTTATATCATTTGTGTAGTTTCTGTTTAGTGATAGTATTTGTCAGTATACAACGTTTATGTGTAGGACTTCAAACATATCTCATAAACTCTCACGGTGAACTATCGTGATTGATCTTGCTTATCACCAGTTGTAGAAATTCCAATAATTTAAACTCAAATGTTTGCTGCTAGTTAGCCTAGTAAATTTAGTCTGCCTCTAAAAAGATGAAGCTATTACAATTTTATCTTTCTAAAAAGATCTTCTTATTTGCTATGAAAAGATTAAGGAACCTTTTACTTCATCTGTAACAGGATATAGATTCTACAGCAAAGAAATCTAACAAATCTGGGGAACCTGGCTGTTTGCTCAAAGAGCTGACTGAGGGAACCATTAAAATGGCTTATAGAAGCTCCAGAGTTTAAATTTCTCTTTTGGTATATAATGTCTCAACGTGTTCTAGAAAAACGCAGAGCTCCTCTGTCTCAAGGCCTGAGTTGGGAAAATACATACATGTTTTCCATAGCACTCATTATCTCAGGAATTTTGGGTAACTTGTCAGTAATTAAAAAAATATTCCTGAAAATGTGTACTCTTCATTTTTCCATATGAGGCCAAAATATTTTGGACTAGAATATGGTTCTGTGTCCAGATGTAGTGTCTAGGCTGTTCGACTTAGGGTTGAGAGTCCCAGACAGTTCCAGACACAGTATGTGTATCTCATATTAAGCACTGATTAGAAAATAACTGGAGAACACCAGCATATAACTGTCAATTTACCCAGGGTTGTACTAGGGTATACTGCTATTTTCTCTCCTCTTGACTGAGACTCTAAAAGAATTTTGCATTAAAAACTTCTTCCTTTTGGATCAAAACCACAACTAGAAGCAAGTTCAAAGCATCTGAGAAGCAGTTTTGCCAAGATTTAAAGAATTGTGAATATGGACCAAGGCACCTACATATCACTGAATACATTTAAATCCCCTCCTCCTTTTTGCTATCTAGCTTCTTCTTCCTGCTCTGCCCAAGCAAATCATTATTTTGGTTTCATAATCTGTGAAGGAAAAGATCTGGGCCAGGACTCAACCAGGAAGACTAATAGAAAAATGCATGGCAAAATCAACAGACCATCAGCCCGCTCTCATTAGTTACCTTCTTATTGTAACTTAGACATGTACAAAAAAATAACTGTAAAAGCATTACTTTTTATGTATCTAAATACTAACATAAAATATCATTAAAAAAATCTTTGAGTGACTTTCTATTATGTCTCATAATTGAAGTAATGGTTACTCTACAATGCATCTACTGTGTGTTAGTACACATTAAGCAAACATTAGCAAAACCAGAGAAATTTCAATGGAGCGGTGTTATATGCTGATTTTTTTTTTTTCTTCTTTTTCTGCAGTGTACCTTTCAGTCCAATAAAAGCATTGAATATATTTCAAATTCTCAGTGGCCCTGAAGGATGTTACAAGAATTTTCCACTTTATCGCCCAGCACCATACCTCAGCAGCCTTGCCTTCAATTTTGGAGACCCACTGCTGAACGAGAAGAACTCCAAATACCTTTTCAAAAAAATCTTACTGCTGACCTTAACTACATATCTTGCGTACAAGTTTCTGAAGCTGCATTTCTCCTACCACAGGCAACTTTCTCCTGATGGAACTTCTTTTCCAGCATACAATCTTCTCCACTTTACTCTCATAGGAACTTCTCTCCGTACTGTAATCTCCCCATCACCTGGGAATACATCAGTGTTGTGAAAATGTTTTGGATGCAAAGGCTGCTTGTGTGTGAGGCATTAGCTCCATCTCACCCCTGCTGGTACTCCTTCTTTCTTCTGTGTTGATTATCCTGTAATGATCATTTGTTCCCTTCCTCCTTCCCATTTTTCTTTCATTTGATAACAATAAGTGTCCATTAGTGGTGCTAAAATTATTTCTGGATAAAGAAGAGGTATATTTTTCAACAAATAAGCTCCAGTTGGAGCAGACACTTAAGTATGTGTCTAACTTTTCCCATTGAAACAGACCTGTTAGTTTCCTGGGATTATTTACATGTGCAAATTATATTCATTACTGCTTAAGAATGGTTGGTCAGGTTGTACCCAAAAAGCATCAATCATACCGATATGAACTGCACTAGTAAAGTAACATACCCAGTTTGAGGGGGTTGTTGTAGTTTCTTCCTTCCATATTCCCTTTCTAGCTAAATACTGCCATACTCCTCTTACAAGTTTTGCTTACAGTAATATTTCAGTAACTAGGCATTAGTAGTTTCTTATTCTTTACTTCTCTCATCTCCCTTGAGAAAAAGTGTGCAAAGAAGAGCATTTGGTAAAGAAGTCATTTCCAATATCTTTCCAGTGTGTTTTGACACTAAGGAGAGTCAGGCTGATGAAATAATAACTGCTCTTTTAACTCTGAAGACAGAGAGCAAAGGGAAAAGATAGTTTGGGTTTGGGTTTTTTTGGTGTTTTTTTTCTTAAATTTTCAGTCTTTGAAATAGTATATAGAAAGACCATTGAAATTAGAAGATTAGAGATGTGACTCTTTGCCCTCTAACTTGAAGGAGTCAATGGAAATCTGAAACCGGAGTTAAGCCCTCCAAGTGCAGGCGCATAGGTAATGGCATAAAAAACTGTTTAGAGATTTAGCTTTTACCTTCTATGACAAAACTTAAAGAAAATATTTTTTTAAAAACTAAAGAATAAAATTCAGGTTTAATTAACATTCAATGAAAATCTATCCAGAAAATTTCATGGTACAAATCTCCAAATATATATTTACAGACAAAGTTTCATTGTGGTGGGTTGACTCTGGCTGGCTGCCAGGCACCCACCCAGCCACTCTCTCACGTTCTGTCCTCAGCAGGGCAGGAGAGAAAATAACATGAAAAAACTCAGGGGTCAAGATGAGGACAGAGAGATTACTCACCAATTACCATCACAGACAAACCAGACTAAACTTGAGGAAGGTTAATTTAATTTATTGTCAATTAAAAATAGAGTAGGATAGTCAAAAACGAAAACTAAACTAAAACCTCTTCCTTCCACCTTTCTTTCTTCCAAGACTCAGCTTTGTTGCTTCATTACTGTCTCTTCTACCTCCTCCTCATTCTGAGCAGTGCAGAAGGATGTGGAATGGGGGATTGGGGTAAACCCATAACAGCTCCTCTCCGCCGCCCCCTGCTCCACCATGGACTCTCTACCAGCTGCAGCTTCCTCCAGGGAACATCCACCTTCTCTGTTGTGGGGCTCTCCATCAGCTCCAGAGTGAATATCTGCTCCACTGTGATCCTCCGTGGTCTGCAGGGGGACAAGCTGCTTCACCATAGTCTTCTCCAGTGGCTGCAGGGGAATGTCTGCTCAGGTACCTAGAACACCTCCCCCCCGCTTCTTCACTGACCTTGGTGTCTGCAGGGCTATTTGTCTCACATTTTTCCCACCCCTCTCTCACAAAACTGCTGTACAGCATATTTTACCCTTTCTTAAATACATTTTCCCTCAGATGCCACCATCTTGGCTGAGGGACTCAGCCATGCCCTGCAGTGAGTCAGTTGGAGCTGACTTGAACCGGCTGTGTCTGGTACGGACAAGCCCCAGCCTCCCCACTCCTGCAGTCCCCTGCTATCAGCTCCTTGCCATGGACACACAATAAATGAATTCATAGGATGGGAGGGGGCAGGAGGGGAGTTTCATTTGTTTTAGTTATAAAACAAAGCAAATAAAGCTTGAGATTAGCTTTCTCCTGCTTTATGCTGCAATCATGGATTCCAATCAAATTTAATTAAAATAGACATTTTCTCACAAATTCTATTGATTTGGATGAACTCCCATTTCTACAAGAAACACTCTTCTCATTAAAAAAATATCAACCAGCCAATTATTATTAATGTTTTAAGCCAAGCTTAGGAGGCTAACTAAGCTTCCTTAATAACACAAAAGGTTTAGAAAACAACCTGACATGGAAATTTTAAAATTCAAATCAACCCCTGAAATTTCATGTGAATTTTAATATTTAAATACAATTGAGAAAGACACTTAGTAGCTTTATACTTTACTCTCTCTCATAGTATATTCAGTGATTATATTCTACCTAACACATTAAATTACACAGGAAATTGGACAATAACACTTTCTCCGCAGTTCAGAGAGATTAGTCCTAGGATGTCCATTTTAATGATATTGCTAGAGGAAGGTAAAAAATGAACAATGTCCTGGATTTGGGTTCTGAAGGTAACAATAATTGGGCTTTTTCTGCAAAAGTATTTACCACCGTGTCCCCTTTCTCAGTAAATGACATCCTTATGAGTACCTCTTGAAGAGGCAGATGAAGAACTGGGTCCTGTGCCTTTGTGTAAGGGGAATCCTTTAAGGAAGAGGATAACCAGTTCTTCATCTTTTGAAAAATAAAGATGAAATAACAATAGTACATATTATAATTAATAATGATCACTTTCAGAATACCTTACAACTTCAAAGCATTATGAAAATATAAAGTAATTAACTTTTATTTAATTACATTAACATAATTCAATATCCAAAGACATGGAAACAACAGAAGAGCTATAAAACACACAAGCCAAATCCTGGAGCCCACCTGAGAAGCTGCACATCTTTCTAGTCAGGTTATACACAATTCTTGATGTGCCATGTATGCACGGTGTCCAATGGCAGCAGAATAGATCAGCTGAAAAAATCATTTGGAAAACAATAAATTCTCAAAGGAGATTCAGGCTTTTAGATGGCTTTCTAGAGGGTCAAAGTCACATACCTTGATGTTCAAGCTACTCATACTACTAACAGACAGGAAAAAAAAATTACGAGAAAAAGGTAGAGGTTTTTGTAAACAGTATAAGATTTTATTGCTAATTGATTCTTACAGCTTATCCACGGTATGATTCTGCATTTTTATGTACTTAGAAGTTCCATTGACTTAAATAGGAGTAGTGAGTGCACAAAGAATGGAGAATAAGGCCTTTGAAGTTCAGTATCATTATTTAGATTTCAGGCATGCCTAGAGACAGCACTCTAGATTAATAAAATGCTTTGCTTCAATTAGCTCTGTGTCTCCTGCATCCCTCCCCAATTCCCTCTGCCCTTGTTTAACATACTCCCTTATCCCTTCACATTATCCAGACAGGTGCTCTCTGTTACCACAGACTGCTGGAAGTTTCACAGAGGAGATTCAGTGTGATGAGGAGGAGGGTGTATACTGGTTTCTTGGCTCTGATGCAGTAAAGAAGAATGTGTAAGTCTGTACATGAGTCTGATTTGTTCTCTCTGAGTATTGTTTCAGACATCTTTTAAAAGTATCTCTAAAAAAGAGATCTTAAAAGAGCTCTTAAATGTGCATGCTCACTTCTATGTCTGGCAAGCATATTTTCACACTCTAGCACAGAAAATGTAAATCAAAGGCATATTACTTCTAGCTGATTAAATTTGGGAAGAGGGAAGCCAAGATAAAAGGAGAAAAAAAAAAAGTATTATTTTGTATATAAGAAAGAAATCTTTATTGTAGTGGAACACAGATTTCTGCCGTGATTTTCTCTGGTTTTCCACCATAGTAAGCCCTCTCATTTCAAATTTTCTTGAAAGGGGCTTAAGAGCATAATGCAATGGCTGCTGAAAACTGATGCATCCTGCAAAGTTGGGGCAGAAAATTGTAAGTTTCACATTGAGTTCAGTGGGAAAGTCATAAGGCCCTGCTCCTTCTCCCTCAGGGTATTTTCCCATTTTATTGTCAGTACTATAATGGGCAATCAGTTCCTGAAATGGTGCCCTGCTGTCTAGAAGAAGCATTTATAGGTTTTTTAAGCAGTCCATTTGAACACTGCAGAATAAAAAAGTCAACCCTTGTAAATTCAGATTTTAGGGCCCTGATCCTGCACTGAACTCTGTGTCAGCAAACTTCCTGACCACTTGGACTTCAGTGCAGGACCGGGGCCTTGATTTCCACTGCAATTCAGACCTTTGTTTATCATAGACAGAAGCAACATTACAAATAAAAATGCTTCTAAAAACCAAAGTGTCTGTCCCTTTTAAAAGTTAACTTTCCTAGATTTATGCACATATATTTACATAGTAATACTCTGAATGGAGACACTGCTTCTAATGAATTAGGGGATTACTACAAAAATATATAAATCATCACAGATGTTTTCCAAGCAAAAATATTTTATTTGGGAAAAAAAAAAAAACAAAAATCTGTTCAAAACTCAAAGGAAAAAAGTCTTTTTGAGAGCCTAACATCTCAAACCAGAAACAAGGAAGACCTTATGGCCAGATCCAATATAAGATTTAGGCCTAAAATGAAACTAAGAGAATTTAGAGATCACTTAAGGTCAATCTAAACTGGGATTTAGAAACCCAAACTTGACTACAGCCTAGACCATTATCTAGGTCAACTCTTTTCAGTACTACCTAATCCTTGCAATACCTAAATCTACAAAATGCCTTCCTGGGTGACTTAAAGTTTGCTACTGCGGAAAGTGGCCATACTTGTTCAGGCCTGGCTACTGAAGATCTACGTCCATTGCCCAATTAAATTCTAGGTTTTATCAGAGGGTAGCACGTTAGTGAGCTATCCACTTCTCCAGAAAAGTCTAAAAATATTGTTATGGGGTTTTGTGGGGGGGGGGGGGGGGGGGTGTTGTTTTTTCTTTTTTTTCTGGTTTGTTTGTTTGTTTTCCCCACATCTGTTTAAAGCTTAGAACTTTTCTTCACAGAAGCTGGAGGCATGTTACCATCCCTGAGCCAGCACTGGCCATAACCTTAATGGCAACCACAAGAAAGAGAGTGTTCCACCCACCTGCTGAGGTGGGACCTCTATGAAGCAGGAGACATGGAAGAAGAGACAGCATGTTTGCAAGTGTCCCTCTCCTAGTTGTTATGGCATTTAGTAGGAGGTAAATTTGATATTTTTTTCACATTTTTAGCTCCAGGACTATTATCCTTGTAACCAAATGCTATAGGAAGTACATATCTATTCCGAGATAGAGTAAGAATATAATTTCTGTCTCATTCAAAGGACAATCAGAGAACCCTTTCTATGGTCACTTGACTCTTCTGGATAGAATAGCTTAATTGCAAGAGCAAAGGCAAACACTTAGCAGCAGCTCTCCTCACCACCTTGCTGCTTATGTCTCAGGATATCACAAAGCTTGGTGATTAAGGCCATTGCTGTATAGGGAAAGAGGAGGCATCAGTTACTTCAAGGTTTGAAAATCTGCTTGCTGGAGGAATGGCTTAACTAGCAGCCTACAGTTTGAAAGACAGAGAGTACAATTTATCAACACTTTTCAAAATCATTACCTTTGGTGCCTGTTCCCCCAGGGTGTGTAGGCTCTCAAAATCAGCATCTCATTCTTTTCATCTGAATTCTTTCATATCAGAGCAAGACTTTATTCATGGGAACTAGCTACTTACTCTCAGCTGAGTGACATATATCTAAGTTCACAATACTCGTTTCATTCTTGGGCTCAATTAACCTTGTCTCACATAAAACAAAAAAGAAGGCTGATAGCATAAACAGGACTGAATTTTCCGTGAAGATGTTTTATTTATTTATTTATTTATTTATTTATTTATTTATTTATTTATTTATTTTAATATATATTGAAAGACTGAGGACCTGGTTACACAGACAGATGTAAAGACTCATATGGCAACCTATTCCAAATTTCAGCTGGCCATCTATAAGCTGACTTCAGTTCCAAGGCAGGGTTGTAATGTTAACATGGCACTAAGCCCAAGTTAACCAAGCATTGAGACACTACTTAGAAAATGGAGCATTGGCAACTTTGCAATTTTGAAAGGCTTGAGATTGCATTTTAGTCACTCCCTCAGCCTCAATGAATAGTTCTATTCAGTAGCAGGTGATTATCCTTAAGAGCAGGACCTATATGCACTCTGATAGAGAGCTAGTAGAGACATCCTACTGTGACTGTTTTTTTGGCAAGCCTCACCAGATTCTTTGGCAGCCTCTCTTCCTCTAAAGTGCTACTGTGGTTTTGCATGGTTGCATTCTTCATGCAAACAAATATCAGTGCCAACCCTAAGAACATGAAGAACTGATAATAATTTTTGTTTTCACTGCTGGATAGCAGAGAACAACTGCAACATCAAGAAATATCATGCTTTCCGAGTATTTTTTTAGAAAATATATCTATTTCCTTTAGCTTAAGTAATAAAATCCAGTTATCTGACAACATATTTGAATTGTGTTTTCATTATACACATGTACATTTTTCAATGGATTACAGTTTTTAATTAAGGCCCCATGTGGTTACCAGAATAAAGTAATTAGTAACTTCCAATAACAATTTTATGTTAATGCTTGTAAAATAATATATTACAGAATTTTAGAACAAAACAAAATAAAATAAATTAAAATGTGGAATGTCTTAAAGATCACACCATTTGAGCACAAACAAAATGTTTCTTTTATTCATTTTTTTTTTACTCCATTCCACGTTTGACAATGTATTGTTAGTTGATATAAGTTCATACAATTTCAAAGCTCGAAAACGTTTACTTGCTTGGATTGAAAATGATTGAAAATATCTCTTTACACTATTTCTAATGCTTGCTTAACCTGGCCTCTGGACTACTTTGTGAAGTTTTAATTCTGGGAATAAGAGCAAAACAATGTCCACAAAAAATTGTGATTAAGAAAAGAAAAAGGAAAGTAATGCAAACAGAAAGAGACATAAAAGGGCAAATGTTTTTAGAAATTGAATAGGAACAATACATCATCTATTCATAATGTTAGCAGTGAAAATTATTTCCAACTTTTAAAGCAATGGTCTACCATTTGCATGAAAAATAATATTCAGTCTAAAAAATCACTTAGGACAGGTGTCTGCCTAACTTCTACTAGTGTTAACAGCTGTTGGGGTGGGAATAAGCAGAGTTTTATTGCTTGTCCACTTGCCTACAGGCTGCAGCTCTTTGCAACACACTCCTTTCATGAACCTTGTTGGCCAAAATCAGAGAACAGTAAAAGCTGCTCACAGGAGGGAAAGTCCCCTCTGTCTGAAAAAGATAAAATGTTCTTGGCAAGATGACTCCAAAGGTTTCTGTGAGACACTGAAAATTTCTGCTGGCCTGAAGGTTTTGTTCTGCCAAGCAAGCACAATTTATTCAGTCTTGTGAGGAACGCTGCAGTGAGTATGCAGAGAGCAGTGAAGTTTCTGCTAGGCAAGGTGAGAGTTCCCATCTCTTAGAGCTCTGGGTTGTGATACAGAAACAGTTTAGGCTGCCAACAATATGTGTGTTAATGACTAGTCTTGCTTCCAAGATCTCAGCTGCAAATGACTCACCTCATCCATCATAGTACCTCCTAACCTCTTGATACTGGCTAGAAGCTAGACAGACTAGAGACCTTTTGGAGAAAAATGTTATTACAGAGCTCTGAATTATGCCGTATTCTAAATAGACCAAGGCTGACAAGGCCATGTAGGTTGAAGATGTCACACCTACTATATGCGTCTTCACTACTGAAATGCTCACAGTAGCTCCTTTTTACTCCAAGCCTCTTGTTTACAAATGAAAAATGGGATGTCTAATTTCATAATTAATTCCCACTGGGTATTTTTGACTTTGTCTTTTGTTTACTCATAGTTAGCATGCAGGGGTTTTCTGGTCTAAGGGCCAAGAGATAAGAGATAAGCAAACAAGGACATAAGACATAACCACTATTTATGTTCATTTTTGGTGGCTGTCTTCTACATGTAATCAGTATATATATATATATATGTATGTTAGTGGGTTTTGGTTGTTGGTTTTTTTGGGTTTTTTTTCTATTACAGTTTTAAATTATTTGGACCAGCAACTAGAAAGCAAAGGAGGATACTGATAATTTCTCAGTGGTTATCTTGTCATCTTTTTGACTTTAGCACAAAGTCTGTGGTTTTTACTTTTCTCCAACAATCTGCTGATAAAATATTTATCCTAGTAGTTCTCTTACACTGATGGAGAAATGCCATTGGTATTTCCACAGGAAATTGTAGTTCTTCAAAAGGAATAGAAGACAAAAGTTTTCATTATCCCAGTGACAGGATGCATGATCTTAAAGGTTCTCATTTGTTAACACCTTCTCCCCCACAATCTCTCCAAATACCTTTTCTCTCAGATGGTGTAAATGAAAAATGTCACCAAATTAAACACAGTGTTGTTGTCTTCAAACTAATTTAAATTTGAATGTTGATATTTATATTTCAACACTGTAGAAGGTTTATATATGTGCCTTTAAGTTCACTGGTTATGAATTAATCTATTCTAAGGCATCACCTCCGTCATATCTAGTCTTACTTTGCAAGAATTACTGTCTTTTTTTCTTATCAGCAGGAGCTTTGGAGGAGATGCTATGTAATATTGGCAAAAAAACCTTAAAAAGTAAAGGGATATAAATTAATCAGTCCCAAAAATTGCTGTCTGGCAAGTCTCCCAAGACTCCATGTCATCTGCTCCTCAGAAAAAGGAATCCTACAGAATGCATATTTTAGAATAGAAGAATATTTTCAGCAGATTGGAAAATTTCAGTAAAAATGAAAATTTCAAAATGAGAGTTCCTTGTATGGAGACATTATTACTTCTTTGTTTCTCCTGTTTCTGCTGAAATAATTTTACCTGATACATACTAGAATTGTAATTGCCTTTTGAGGGAGCTGCTTCACGAGGGAGTGTTGTTCCCTGACAGACTCTCTTTTTTTCACTCCCAGCTGATTTAGCACCCAGTCTATTACTCTCTAAGATACTGCATTCAACACAAGTATGTTTCATCCTCCTTCTACACTACAGTCATCCATGCCATCCATTTTTTCTCATATCATGATCTTCCATTGAACTGGTGATTCCTCCAAATGCTCTGTAGTTCATGACATTTATGCCAAAGTCATCAATGAAATATCACTAAATTCCTATCAGTGATGTTCCTGGATCTTAATATTTTTTTTCTTCTAGCACAAACACAAATGAACAAACCCTTGGTTTTATCCGCAGAAGTATTTTCAGATGTTATCAGACAATGATCCAAACTGCAGTAGAGATTGTCTTGAGGAAAAAAAAAAAACCCTCTTCAGATGTGCCATCCCTTCAATAGTTACAAAGAGTGGCAAAAATATAGGGTGAAAAATCTCCCTAGAGATAAAGTCACTTACTGTGTACTGACTTTGACATGTAATGAAAGACATCAAAGTAAATCAACATCTAACTCTCAGTTTTTACCAAAGATATACCAGTTACACCCACAACTCTTATCCTGAAAAAGAATTGTCTTTGAATTTGTGTTAGCCACTTACATAAGTTAGGAGAACTAACATATCTCTTTCTTTTCACAAAGTCTTATATAAATTTGAATTTTGAATGTTTTTTATTTGACATTTTTCATATAATTACTATCTTGTTTAAATATCATTGTGCTATTGCCTGAGGTAAATGCAGTAGAAAATCACTATGTTCAATGTTACTGTCTTATAGTTTCATCCTCTCTGTCAAACTGAGAACTTTTTTTAATTCTGCAGGGGAATTTTTATTTCATTTGCTTGTTCATTTCTAATGTGGATGAATAAGTTGCTAGCTATCTACTTAGAGATATAGAATATTTCCTGTGTCAGTTAGCCAAGCTTAAAATGCATCTGTGCACTTTTGCCATTGTCACAGATAGGACTTTTTTCCCCACTGCACAATAATGAAATGCATTAAAAATACACATTACCTTTAAAAAAAAAAAAAATGCTTGATAGTCCAATCAACTGCTGCACATTCTAAGTCAGATTCTCAAATTTAGTAGACTAACTTTAGGAAAGAACTGAGCACATACTTAAATCAAACTTTTGCTTCAGAAAAGCTTGGAGTGAATGCAAAAGGTGGGTGCCAAGCAGGAATTCTACATTCACATACAACAGCTGCAGAAAGATACAGCACAGTGCTTGAAGTACTCAATAGCAGGGGGAACTGGGCATTGGCTTAACTACCCAGTATATATTAAACTTCCATTAGATAAAACACTTATGGTGATGGCAAGAATGTGGACCAGAATGCTAATCTGCCTGCACTCTACTCAGTGCGGTACCTTATGAAATAGGAGAAATAGGTTTTATTCCAAATCTCCAGCCTCTGAGACAATTGCTCTAACCACCAAGCTACTGTGTAAAAGGCAGACTCCTAAAGGAGGTCCAGACTCATCCAGGCAGCTAACTACATCTCAGAATTAGGTTCTCAAATTGAAATGGAAAGAGTGTTTAGAAGTCTATTTTTATCATTTCTAGTTGGCTGATCTTGAAATCACCCTGCTCAGTACTCCAACATTTGTATTTTCTGTTCTTAGGTGCCTAATTTAGCAAAATTCAGTTTCTGGGATACATCAAATAAGGTAGGGATACCTTATACAGTGTAGGGATACCTACACTAGCACACAAAATTTCTTTTGGAGCTGGACCTTAGGCTACAACTATCACTTTAGGTATCTATATCTAAAGGTTTTGTACCAGTGACATTTGCAAATCTCTGATATCACTTAGGAGGTGACTAACATTTTCACTGTTAATATCCCCACTATAACTATGCTATTGCCAGAGGCCATGCATATTAACACCAAACTTCTGACAGCATTAAATTGGTAGGTGTCTAGATCATTAGATTCAAAATTCATAAAATAGACATTACACTGTGTACTCCATAGTAAAACCTGAAACACATTCTGAATATTTCAGCTGTAGTGGAATATCTGAAGGAACTTTGGCAGAACCTCAAATCAGCCAGATCTTTGAGGTGGACCAATCTAGATTTTTTTACTAGAGCGACCTCTCTAAAGGAGATCGAAAACACAGAAAATTCAGGCTTTAAAAATCTTTCAACTAGGAGAGCTATTTTTATTTTAGACAGAAAAACACAAAATTACTAGGACAGATAAATAAATAAATACACAATTAATTAATAATTAACCATTTTCCCTCAGTTCTTTCATAATCTTAAAGGCAGGTCCTTGCTTCTACACTTTATTTCAGTCAACCTGATAGCTTCCCAGCTGGACCAAATGGCACAGTCCTCTGCAATTAGTAAGGACCTTGCTTCTGTCATCCCTGAAGCCTTTAACAAAGCTTTCAGTTTGCCCAAGACCTGTAGGATCCAAATTCATTGCTGTACCTGTCACTGCCTCCTACTCCTCTCACCCTTGGCAATCCCCAGAACTTCCTATCTCTGTGCTGGATCAAATGCTCTCCAGAAAAGGTCCAAACTCCCCTACAGAGGGAATCCACATGGCCCACTCATTTTGAAGGAATACAAACTTAATTTTGAACAGTGAATTGAAATAAATTTAAAAGAAAAATAAAAAAGTAAAATAAAATTCTCTAAAGGATTTACAGTTGTGAACCTTATTCTAAGAAAGTGATCTTTCCAGCAGGCAAGTAAACATATAGGTTACCCCATTTCTTCATGGCACTCTTATTCACCATCGCCTTGTTCAGCATGCTGGCAATTTTGTATCCCAGGCCTATCAGCCCAAAGCACCCTTACACTGAAGAGCAAGGACAGCATCTAACTCTGCAACTGCAGCAGCAATCAAGGGCTGCGACATTCATTTGTAACACTGCTGCTCTCTTAAGAACGATGCCCAGAGCCTAGAGGGTCTAAATAAAAAAAAAAATTGACATCATGGCTACAAAAACTGTTTGAAACACAAATTAAGCAAATCTTAAATTTGAAGCTATATCCAATCTGGCTTGGGGTTTTTCTGTTTGTTTATTTGACAATCTGGTTTGTGTTTTTTATTTGTTTGTTTATTTCTTTTGTCAAATTTAGCACTGCCAACAACATTTACAGGATTGGTTTCACAGAAGGAGTTTGAAGCCATTGATTTCATGCGGGCATTATTGGATCTCATAGGAGCAATGAAAAAAAAAGAAAATATTCTATGCAGAAATGTTCAGCCATTGGTATTCATCTCTTAAAGTTTTCTGTACTCTCTGATAACATGACCTTTGTATTTTCTATTGACCACCAGACTTGTGTTCAATATAATACTGTACTTAAATATTAATGTATTAAAGAATATAACTGTACCATATGTTACCTTTTTGTTCCATTTCTATCTTAACTTATACTAGATTTGGGGGGGGAAGAAAAAAAAAAAAAGTGAAAAATGTCCTTGAAAACTTGTAAGTAGATCTTTATAAATATTACAAAAACAATAATTTTGCATCAGTATGGTGAACAAGTAGCAAAGTGCCTGAAGAATATAAATTGAATGTTCTCTAGAAGAATCGGTAAAGGTTAAAATTCATCATTTTAACTGATAGGCTTTCTTTGGGAAACAACTGATGCAGTGAATACAAAATGCTATGATAATTTTGTTTCTCCTCAGTGGTTTTTTTTTGTTTTTTTTTTTTTTTTTCTTGAAAAACAGTATCTCTTCAATAATAAAGCATACCATTTTCCATTCATTCTAGAACTAAAGTTTCCTACAATGCTTGTCTTAATACACAATAGATAGGTTTTTTTCACTTTAAATTTAAAGTTTTTATCTGAATGGAGTGAACACTTCCGCTTATTTCAGGAAAGGTTGAAATCCTATAGGAAATACGCTATAACTTAGATCTTTTTAGGAAAAGATTTAACCTAGACATTGTATGAAGACTGGTTGCTAAATACCACGTTTACTACCACAGTTTCCATAGTGATTTTCAGACTGTAGCAGGCTAGAGGCTAAACTAGAAAAATAGGCATAAATACAATTTATGTAGAAATAACAGCATTATTTAGAAGCACTTGTTTGTCCCAGGCACTGCACCAATCCTGGTAACAGATATAATTTCTTCTCAAAGTCTGACTACCTACTAAGTGTATAGATAGAGACAGATCTTCCTATCCTTACAAAGTTGAATTACAGAGAAATTTAATTTTTTCACAGGCATATAGGAAGACTGTCACAGAAATGAACCCAGGTCTGTTCCGTTTCAGTCCAGGTTATAAACTGGACTTCAGTTTTCCAGGTAACTTTACTCCCTTTATCCAAACTGCAGATTAACCTCTTATGCTGATTACCCAAAGCAGCTGACTCATACGTAAATCAGGTATCAATTTGTGGAGAACAGTTAATTCAAGTTAATATTATTTCTTTCTACCGTGTCAATACTATTGCTCACAAACAACTCTCAGAACAATGTGCTTCGTTAATTTTGGATGCAAAACAGGTTTTAAATTGCTTTGCAAATTTAAAACTTACCAGTATGATTAGACCATGGTAAAACAGGAGTCCAGATTTGTACTTCACATTGCTGGCAATCCGACTATTGCTAGTTCAAACATTTCCAAACTTTTTCCATGAGATACTCATTGCCCATTCTGAGTGTCGGGCATCCCATGATCCCCAAGAACAAGCTCTGTGGCAGACAGACCCGGTTCTTGGCACAGAGCACCATTTCGGTAAGCTAAGAAAGGAGCTGCAGGTACATGTACCCAAGCCCCGTGTGCAGAAACTGCACTATAGCGCTGCATGTTAGGAACGGAGTTTTCTTTCTTAATTCACCTTCAGGCAGACATATCCCACTCACTGAAATCTCTCTAAAAGTTCATCACAAAAGGCACAATGACTCTGAGTGTGTGTTTATGTGAAGCTCACCCCTAATCTTTACATGAGAATTACTCTGGCTTCCTTTATATCTTTCTCTTTTTTTTTTTTTTTTCCTTTTCTTTCTGCAGGCTATTCAGATAAGGATTTTCATTGTCACTGTTCCCACTTTACTCTGAATAAGTGAAGTGTATGAAAAAGCAAAACTCACAAAAGAATGACTCGCAAACACTGATGCCACTGTTGGACTTGAATTTAAAGCTATCACACAAGGACACTGTTAACATTTACCCTCCTCTCTGTAGGCCAACAAATTAAAATATTACTTGAAGTCTCAGATCAGTTTCTGCTACAGCATTTCATTTTGATTGATGTCCTCTATTAATATCACTGATGCTAGTTAGCTTTAAGACACCCCAAAGGGTAGTCAACTAGTTAAAACTCCAAATGAACCTCATGCCAGCTGTTTAGCCCCTTGAAAGTTTTGCTGAGCATTGACAGAAGACCTTATCAATCATTACAATTAAGGGTTTTCACACTGTCCTTTCTAAGGGGAGTCAGTTGAAGTACCATCTGCTATTTTGCTTTTAAAGCTCACTGGTCTCCTTCTCTAAGGCAGCTGTTTCACTTTTGAAATTATGTTTCTTCTGCAGAAGAAAACTTTTTGTTTTAATAATCAGCATTTTCTGTGATGTGACATAATTTTTGCAGTGCTCAGGGCCTTTTACAAATCAAAAGGAATCCAACTAAAACAGTAATTAATGTCAAATGACTAGTCACATACGGCCCTATTTAATTAAAAAGTTCTAATCGTTGATTAAACCTCCTCATACATTCTTGTGACTGCAAATTGTTGTCTGAAAAGAGAAAGTAATTGGGTACATAATCTATTGTGTCTTCTAACTGACACCTGCTAATTGTCTCAGCAGCAAATGGCAACAATCTAATTTAGAAAGTTAGAAGGTGTACCTTAAATATTCAACAGATTTTTTTTTCTGTATTATGTATTCCTTTACTACACAGGGAAGAACTCTTCTTGAATTTATCCCTCTAAGAATTTTCTGCTCTCTAAGAAAATTACTACATTTTTTTTAAACAACATACTTTCCTACAGTAAACAAAAAACCTGAGATTTACTGGTCCATTCTTTTAATGTGCAGATGTTTTAAATGCTATTTTTCATCTCTTTTTCTTTTTTTTTTTTTTTTTTTTTTTTTTTTTTCCCTAAATATTGGCTAATCTGCACAACAGCCATTGCAAACAGGTTTTTCTAGCCACACCTTACAGGAATAAAATTAGGAGGAATGAGCCACAGAAATTACCTCCACAGGAATTCTGACTAATTCAGAATTTCAGCTGGGGAAAAAAATGGCAGCTATAACCACCTTTAGTACTATTTTTTCTTTAACTCATCAGTGCAGAATCTAACACTGTGATTTCTAAAAAAATTACACTGACTATTATGTCCGTGTTTACTTCTGAGGTGCTTTTGCTTACTAGGCTTATGGCTAATCTACCAGCCAGACTTGGGTTGGTTTTTTGGTTTGTTTTTTTTTCTGTCTTTCATGGCATGATCATTTGTTGTTTGCAGTTTTTCTGAACTAGAATTGTGACACTCCAAATATATTGGTTCTCCCATTTGAAATTCCTGCAAAAATATTTTGTCTGCTTTATGTCTTACTTTACCAATATTTTAAAAAGTCCTTTGGCACGTTGAATTAAACATTTTCAGGAAAGAATACCACTACTGTCTTTTGATAGCATGCTTCAAAGTCACACGTAATCCCTCAAGCCAACTGGTAGGTGAAATGTGCTTGCAAATATTTTTTGGTTATGATGGCTTCAGACACAGCTGAGCTCTCACATCTCCAGTCAAAACTACCTACTTTGTCACTGTCATTTGCAACTTTCTTGAAACCCCAAACACATCTGGTCCCTCCCCAGTATATGGAACTGGTATGCTGCCACTATAAAGGAACCGTTGCATCCCAGTAGTGGTTGCGAAGGTGTCCATGTGGTGGTTGTGAGGGTGTCCATGTGGGATGGCCTGGGGACATCTTCTAATCAAGTGCTACAGAGAATTCTAAGTCCACTGAACAGTATCTATCCTTTTTCATCTGTCAATGTATAAAGAAAGGAAAAAGAACTGCTTTCACTGTTTTACAGATGGAGAAACTGTAGCACAGCAAACAGAAATAAGCTGTCCAAGATCACAGGGCCAATTAGTGGTAGAGTCAGCAAAATATTCCTGTGTCACCTGATTTCCACATTGCTATTCCATGGTCAAAATATAAAAATAGCTATCTATCAATGCACATGAATGTGTAGCAACAGATATAGATGATCTAGATAATTTTGTGACTTTTACTACAGCAAGTTGACTGCAGCATGCCAATAGAATAGTAAATAAACACAGTAGAAAGCCTTGAACACATTTTTTTTGCACAATCACTGGCTTTCAAATGTACAAATTGAGCTCCTTGGTTAAATCATATCTTTTCTCCATCTACAGTATTCTAGTTATTAATCTTTTTCCCCATCTCTGCTTCATGCCTTCATTATCTCTCACCTGCTGTGACCTCTTAGCCACTGTAACCTTCTTCCCTCTAATCTCCCTCCTCCAGTCCACTCCAAACACTGTGGCCAAGGTTATCTTTCTTGTTCACCACTCTAATCATGTCAAGCCATGTCTCATCTCTCAGGTGGTTTTCCGTCTCATTACACTACAAGGTCAAACTTCTCTGCAATTTCAAGGCTTTGCAAGAGTCTGCCTTAGCCTACCACTGGACTGAGTCCTTTCTCTGTCCTGGCTCAGATACAGTCCGGCCTACTCTGTGTATCTGTATCTCATGCATGGCTTCCTATTTCCATTCCCAAAACTGTTTTCAGTGCCTAAAATATTCTCTCAGCTCTATCATGCCGACCAACCTCACTTTCCTTGTTCAGGTCTCTTTACACATTCTCTGTAAATTTGGTTATGAGTGCTTTGGGGCAAGAGTCTTGTTTTTTTAAAATATGAGGCATTTCTGAAGTTGTAAGTATAACAATGACATTGAAGAAATAATAATTATGAAATTTACTTTTTTAACCTTACACCACACTGTAAATACACATACAAAGTAGCATTTAAATCTATTCAAACAAAGCAAACAACAGAAATATCTCCATTTCTCTCTTCCTCCAGATTTATACTCAAGCAAGGGAAACTGAATAGTTACCATGTGTGACTCAGATATATTTGACAAATTTGATTTTCTCACCAGGCTGCCTTTCCTTTGAAGGCACCAAAACCAGCTGATGCGTATTTAAACCACAGCTTGGACTTTATCATGGTCTAGAACATACTTTTGATTCTCATTAAGACAAGACCCCTGACAGCATGCTATGAGCTCTGTGACTTTCTCAAAAGATGGTTGTGCCATAGGTGATTCTGAAATAAATATGCTGCCTTTCAACAAAACAGTTCCTACTGCAAAAAGGCAGGTACATCTACATCTGTAAAATAAAAAAAAAGAAAGGAAAGTGGGCCACAGAAAAAAATCATAGTCAAGACTTATATAAAATAAAAATATTGGGAAAAAGTTTATCACAGCAGTCTGATGTCTCTTCTCTCTAAAAGAAGGAAAAAAAAAAAAAAAAAAAAAAAAGAGTGGGGAAAGAAAAAATGCCACAGACACAACAGAACCTTTTATTCCCAGGAGTTCCCTCAGGCAAGGGACATTTATTTCAACTTGTTTATCATACAAATCTTTCCCATAATTCAGCTATTAGGCAACGAGATTCTATAATCTATTGCCAGTTAAATTAATGTCTGTAAATCTTTACCACTGATGTATTATAATATCAGAAGCATCTAAGGGCAACTGCTTTCAGTTTTATTGACAGAAGCAGTGGGAAATGGAAGCAAAACCTTGCAGCAGCAAATCAGTAACTTTCTAAAGCAAATGTGGTCTATGTGATCCATTTATTTTAGCTTATAAATATAAACTAACAGAAGAAATAATAAAAAAAGCTTGGCCACACAAGTTTTGTCTCTCGATATGTAATACACTTGATTAATTAGCAGTATACTTAAACTGTAAAATGTAGATGAGTTAAGTGAGAAAAAAAATGCCACAAAAAAATTTCTGTACCTAATGCTACTGTGGGAAAACAATCCCCCTCCCCAATTTATCAAAGTAATTGAAACAGTAAAGGTGATAAAAATGTGTCATGATACAGTGATATAGAAATTAATCTGCTTGAGCGCTCAACATGTTACGCTGAACATTAGTTGCCTAAATTCAAATATGCATTCACATTATCTGTAACATATACTCCATGAATCTGGAGATGTGGACTACCAACTCTTCTGCATACCAACTCTTCATGTAGCTACTATAACAATGTCGACTGAAAGAAGTTTACCTATTATTTTTTCTTTGAAATACAGCAACAATGCTAGAAAAATTTACATCTCCAATTAAAAGATATCTTGTTAAATTCAATCGCATCTGTTAATGTCAGTTATGATTCCACTGGTCCTAGTAAAAATGTACCAGAGACTCTACTCTCCACTTTGTGGTGCTAGTGAGTCAGTGTTGATAATGAGTAAGTCTAAATATTTTGATTGAAAGTATCTTATTTGAAAGAAAGAAAGAAAAAAAAAAAATCAAAATCCACTGGACCAGACTACTTTTTCTTTTTCAGCATATCTCTAGATCAAATTAGAGCCATATTTCAGTGTGGCAGCCAAGTATATTTGCATACTTAATTTTAAATAATTTTCATTACCTTTTACTGGGATAGTTTTACTCTGGGTGGTATGGCAGAGATTTTTCAAATTATTGACTGCAAACTAAATCATTGTTATGTTCACCTATATTATGATTTAAAAAAAAAAAAAAAACAAACCCTATTTTCAGTATCACGGTGTGTACTTTTGCCGTCATGGCAATCAGTGACAAAACTGTATCTGTATTTCAGAAGGATGAAGATAATTTCCCACATTTAAATCTGGCTACCTGTCTCCTATACTTTCCTTTCTAATGAATTGAACATAGTTATTAAATGCAAATTATTCAAAGTTTTTTATTTGACTGTAAATAAACAATGTATGATTGGAAGTGAATTCTCATTTATGCTTTTGCAAAAAGTGTTGTGTGGACGGAAGCAATGATATAAAGAGATTCCAATATTGAGAGGAAAGAAAAGAAAGAAAAGAAAGAAAAGAAAGAAAAGAAAGAAAAGAAAGAAAAGAGAAAAAAGAAAGAAAGAAAAGAGAAGAAAGAAAGAAAGAAAGAAAGAAAGAAAGAAAGAAAGAAAGAAAGAAAGAAAGAAAGAAAGAAAGAAAGAAAGAAAGAAAGAAAGAAAGAAAGAAAGAAAGAAAGAAAGAAAGAAAGAAAGAAAGAAAGAAAGAAAGAAAGAAAGAAAGAAAGAAAGAAAGAAAGAAAGAAAGAAAGAAAGAAAGAAAGAAAGAAAGAAAGAAAGAAAGAAAGAAAGAAAGAAAGAAAGAAAGAAAGAAAGAAAGAAAGAAAGAAAGAAAGAAAGAAAGAAAGAAAGAAAGAAAGAAAGAAAGAAAGAAAGAAAGAATATGCCTTTGTTCAGCATCTGCCAATAGTCATCACTGGTTTTTAGCCCATGGGTCTCAGTTTCCTTGTTGTGGAACACAGCATCTTCCAATTTAACATTCTAATTTTGTTCCTGTGTGATTTTCAGTTGTGTGGCACTTAGAACAGATGACAAAATCTCAATATTTGTTTATTCTGCAGGTCAATATTTCAGATAATTGTCCTGATGGGTTAGAAATGTTAGCCGCATTACTGTTAGTCTTGACACCTGCTATTTACCACGCAGGAGCAAAAAAAAGTACATACTTTTTATCATCTTTTTCTTCCTAACTAATTGTATAAATATGCTTAATATCAGAAAAGGCCTGGTAAACTCAATGAGAATTTGTTTTTCTATTCAGGAGGGTAACAGTTAGGCCTCGTTTATACTATAGCCGACTATGAAGTGGTTTAATCATTTTAAATTCATGGCAGTCATACACAACAGACAGTCTCCCAAAGTATTAGTATTTGCCTAACTCTGTTTATTAACCATCTTTGTTCCCTCTATTTGAGGAGGTGTGAACACTAACTATAGTAATTTTTCTTTTTGGTCCACTGACTGGAAGGAGAACATGTGCATTAGAATCTGCCAGAGAGCATCCACAGCTTCAACTCTAAATGAGCACACTGGAAAATAATTCTTTCACCAAACAGAATAAAGAAATTAAATATTAATCAGCAAATGAACTTTAGTTTCTTAGTAGAGGCTATATACTTTGTGCATGTGGACTTTTAGTGAAGTATTGCTTAGGTCTGCCAGCTCTAACTGTATTTTTTCTTATTTTAAACTGTTCCTGCTAGACAGCATAGACAACAATCTGGTCTCTCTGAGGTCTTTCAAAATCCCTCTGAATCTACTCTGTATTTCTTACATTTTTTTCTTTTATTCACTTACTGTATGATAAGTGGCTTTTCAGAGGTTTGGGACCAAGTCCCAGAGTACTATAGCCAGTTGTTTGAGACACTTGCTATTTAGTACAAGTCAATAAACAATGGTCCCTGTTTGTGAACTCTTTCCCATAAAGTCTGTAAAAAAAAGAGCTTGCTATATGAAACATTTAAAAATAGTCACAGGTTAAAATCTAGAATTCTTCTCACTCATTGGCTAAAAAAGGACAACCAAAAAAAGGGGTTGTGATTCAACGGTCATTAATTAATAAAATATGTTTCTCTATAATTTCAGTTCTTTGGGGACTTTTTTGATTTTTGCATCATATGGGCCAAATGATAAGATGATTATGTAGGTGAAGGCTTAAATCTGGCTGTGCTTTGATGAGCCTTTAGTAGGAAAACTCAACAAGTAGTTACTTGGTAAAGTTCTGCAAGAGCGCAGAATCAGGATTACAGTCATAATACCGTAGAGACAATTTATGTCTGCTGAAGAAGTGAATGCTATACTAACATGACTACAGCCTCTAAAGATCAGAGACAATGATCAGGAACGCCACTCTTTCTTAGAGAAGAAAATAGCAAAGCAATTTAAAGTGCACTTCTTCAGCAGTTTTCTATATTATTATGTCTTGTAATAAGAGCTCAATAATGTTTGAATTCAGACATTTTGGTGACCTAATATATTTCATACATCTCAAGGCCCTGACACCATCTATTAGCAGTGATTTTAACTTTCTTTTGGTCATACGTGGTCTTCTCTTCTCTGACACACAGGACTTTGATAGACATACATCACTGTAGCATGAAAACATCTAATATTAGTGTACCAAGTAGTACAAATTAATTTATTTTAATTTTGTCCTGCCATCCTTGCTTCAAAGAGAAAAGTGTGAGCTATTTTGTCTAAATAAAAGTTACTTACATAAAATTTCACAATGTATTTCCATTAAAATAAGCTAAGTAATGAGAAAAGCCTTGCACGTAAAGCAGACAGTTGCTGATGTATAAAAAGGTCATTGTTCCTTGTGGGATTTCATTCCACCGTATTGGGTCTGTCCACTAAAGGTGTCAGGTCCTTCTCCAGATAAACTATATTTATGGCAGACTGATCTACTGGGACAAAAAAGCAAAACTGTCAACCACAGTCTTAACGAAGGACTTGGTTTTTTCGATACCTGAATCATTAAGCACCTTCAGATAAGGGTGAGATACTGAACTTGACTGATACACCCTGGGATAGGTTTCATGCTCTCACACATCAGGCAGCAGCCAGCATTATGGAGGAGATGCACTGCAGCATCATGTCTGTCAGTTTCCCATGCAATGAGGGTGTATGGACTCGATACTGCAGGAAGGAGGATATAACTGATGCTGGGTCATCATTCACCATAACAAAATGGAATGCTCTTCTGCCCCAGAGGTGTTTACATACCCTTAATCTGGCATTTAAATTAAGTAGTTAATTAAAAAGTAAATTTTACTTCTTCAGTAAAATTTTAAATACCAATTCTCCAAAAAGCATTTAATTTAGGTTTAACAGGAGCTATTACACATTTAACAGCAACTAGTTATTAAGAGATACAGAAATTAAAAAAGGAGAAAAATCAAATATATAGTCCTCACATCTGAATAAATATATTTAAAATAAATATCATGTTTTAGTAATGTAACTGAATCATTAGATCCAAATTAAACACCTGTAGTGTAAACCAAATCTTAATTTAAAATATTACCTATCTTATTATAGTACACTCCCCTTTACACACTACAGTGGACACATTTAGTGGAACAGGCAAATGACAGAAGTTATCCATTTAAATACTTAATGATTGTGCACATTAAATAAAACCTGTCTGCAACATATATTTTGTAGTGATTTATTTGCAATCTAGATGTTTTCTCTAGATGTATGTAAAGCTATTAATTCTGTTAACAATTTAAGATATTATAATAAAACAGAAAATTGTAGCAATTCATTTATGTTAATTTATTGACACTATAAATTATTGACACTAAAAACTATTTTGCTGTCTAACAGATAAAACTTAACAATAGGAATACTTACTAGGATTTATATTTGCATGGATTTTTATTTTTTTTCTGTTTCACTTTCTCTGCTTTTTTATATAGGTAATCCAACAATATGTGCTTATTCTTTAAAAGACTTTCAGAGTAACAAATGATTTTATGTACTCATCGATAAGATGCCTTAAAGGACCTAGTTTCCAGGACATGGACACTTTACAATTTAAAAAAAAATCAAGCCTCTTTAAAATGTCTTTTATAAAGACAGCCAAAATAACCAATCATTTTTTTGTGGTCTCAAAGATACAGTATTACATATTTTAATTTTAGGATCTCTTTTAGGTTTTGCAGCAGGTTATAGGATTTTTTTTAATGTGAATTTTGCACCTTGGTTATTATATTTGATTATGGGTTTTTTATAGCACTGGATTCTGACTAATCACTCATGACAAGACTGCAAGACAACAGCTGGCTGCAGAAAGGAGGATGCATAGCAGCACCATCCCAGGAGCAAACAGAGAAGGGAATTATGACTTGTAGAAACATAATTTCCTCTTTTGCTTGCCCCTGGCTCAAAGAGGGACACAAACTCCTACTGCTCTGTTCTGGCAGCCAACTGTCAGGTCAACTCATCTCAGATGGCCAATGTGTTGAGGGGATGAAGCCAAAACCCTTCATGTCCCTGAGGGCTGGCTGCCAGTCACCAGGGGGACTGGTGGCCCCGCACAGGCTGCTGTCATCACTCTCCAGCTTTTGCTGTCACCCGCAGTCCCACTAGCCTGTGCCAGGAAGCAAGCCTTCAAGTCTCCCTTATTTTCCTGCATACTGGGGATAAGAGCATTTGACAACCTTGTTTGGTGATTACTCCACCAAAACCAGTATAGAGGGCTCAATTTGGTAGGTAAACAAGGTGAAGCAAACATCTGTTACCCCATTATCCAGCTGTGGCTATACTGGATGCATTAGGCAAAGAACCTCATCTTGTAATCCCTGTGAGCACCTGCAAATTCATCAGAACTTAGGCCCTCTCCAGATCCTCACTCACCATCAGAAAATGAAAAGGAGCTTCATGCAAATAAATGGGTTGTGTTGCATCTATAGATGTGTCAAACTTTTAAAACCTCATGCTCCAGACAGCCTTGCCTTGCTGCTAATTGGTATGTTTTTCTTTAAAAAGTGAAGATTCTAACCTTTTACTTGACAGACGTGGGTAAAATGCCACATAACATTTTGAAAGCTTATCTATAGTCTGCTGTTTATGAGTCTTGTTTATGTTGGAGCTCACACAAGAGTACACAAATGAAAAGGGTTAGAAGGAACAAAATGGAATGGTTAGTTTCAAATAGACCTGTAAACTAGCAAAGAAAGGCTTTCACCTACAAAAAGTCTAAAGATATTGCTCCTCTTTAAAAGAAACCATACAAATGCGACTCTTGACTCAACAGATTTTTATTGTCATTATTTATTCCTAGTTTTGTCCCTGGACTTTTGGGGTGGAGAGTAGAGACTGTTGCATCACCTGAGTTTTGTTTTGTTTTGTTTTCTTTCTAATCTTACAAAAATGCAGCTAGGAGAGAGTAAATGGGATTCCTTTGTGAGATTTAGCAATAGAATTGTTTACACTGTTGCAATCAGTCATGTTTAAAGTAAAGTTACTAACTACATAACTGAATAAGGGAGTATTTTGGAAACAAAAGGGTTGCATAACAGGCAAATTTAGCTTGTAGAATCT